>CAMTZB010000002.1:17077500-18300833 GCA_947086495.1 Morpho achilles | reverse complement strand
CCCCAAATATTACGTCAAAAACACGAAGAACTCCCAAAGAATTTTTGTTTATTTATTATTAAACTTAATGTTATCCAAAATATTACGTCACAAACACGAAGACCTCCCAAAGAATATTTATTTATTTGTAAACTTAATGTTACCCAAAATATTACGTCACAAACACGAAGACCTCTCAAAGGTTATTTATTTGTCAACTTAATGTTATCCAAAATATTACGTCACAAACACGAAGACCTCCCAAAGAATATTTATTTGTAAACTTAATGTTATCCAAAATATTACGTCACAAATACGAAGACCTCCCAAAGAATATTTATTTATTTGTAAACTTTCTAATACTTAAAATATTACGTCACAAACACGAAGTCCTCCCAAAGAATATTTATTTATTTATTTGTAAACTTACTGTTACCCAAAATATTACGTCACAAACACGAAGGCCTCCCAAAGAATGTATATTTATTTATTTATTTGTAAACTTACTGTTACCCAAAATATTACGTGACAAACACGAAGGCCTCCCAAAGAATATTTATTTATTTGTAAACTTTCTGTTAGTTAAAATATTACTTCACAAACCCGAAGACCTCCCAAAGAATATTTATTTATTTGTGAACTTCCTGTTACCCAAAATATTACGTCACAAACACGAAGACCTCCCAAAGAATATTTATTTATTTGTAAACTTTCTGTTACTTAAAATATTACGTCACAAACACGAAGACCTCCCAAAGAATATTTATTTATTTGTAAACTTTCTGTTAGTTAAAATATTACGTCACAAACCCGAAGACCTCCCAAAGAATATTTATTTATTTGTGAACTTCCTGTTACCCAAAATATTACGTCACAAACACGAAGACCTCCCAAAGAATATTTATTTATTTGTAAACTTTCTGTTACTTAAAATATTACGTCAAAAACACGAATACCTCCCAAAGAATATTTATTTGTAAACTTAATGTTATCCAAAATATTACGTCACAAATACGAAGACGTCCCAAAGAATATTTATTTATTTGTAAACTTTCTGTTAGTTAAAATATTACGTCACAAACCCGAAGACCTCCCAAAGAATATTTATTTATTTGTGAACTTCCTGTTACCCAAAATATTATGTCACAAACACGAAGACCTCCCAAAGAATATTTATTTATTTGTAAACTTTCTGTTACTTAAAATATTACGTCACAAACACGAAGACCTCCCAAAGAATATTTATTTATTTGTAAACTTTCTGTTACTTAAAATATTACGTCACAAACACGAAGACCTCCCAAAGAATATTTATTTGTCAAAATCCACAGCTATTATGACCAAATTATTCTTAATATAAAATTTTTAACATAAGCCATTTAGGATTACATTATTTAGACTAAACATTGTAGATTGAGTCAAACTATGTAGAAAGTAGTGTTAAACTATGTATGTAGTATGTATTGGGCAAACACCAATAAGTTTTTCTATTAAAACTTATGTGTCTAATTGTTAATTGCAATTTATCACACGCTTCTCGGTGATAGGAAACATCGTGAGGAAACCTGCATATCTCTAGATAATTCTGGAAATATGTGTAAACTACCAATACGCATTTGAGCAGCGTGGTAGGTAGGCTTCAATCCTTCTCTCCAAGAACGGAAAGAAGAGGCCTATTCTCAGCATTGGGATAGTAACAGGCCGCTACTTATGTTATCGTGGTTTATGTCTACTGCATACGGCCTGTAATCTATACGATTTCGTCCGTTGGGCGTAGTTTGCGTTACGGTATCATATTATATGAGGATGAGGAATATCATGTATATTATGTATGGTAAATCGAATAATTAATCTATTGAAGGAAGATAAAGCCTAACTCACCTTTATTCCAGAATTATCTTCCTCGGGGATCCCCTTTTTTATATGTGTATATCCATAGGCTTTTGGTGATTTTAAGCTTTGTGCTGAATTATCCAATATTGTTTTATGTAAAATGCGTGCGCGTCCGCCACTTCACTTCCCTTGGGAGATTAGAGGCAACTGGGATTGCGCGCTAGATGGCGCTTGTTGAGCGTAGGGAGCTACACTTTATCTAATATATTTTAAATGAAAAGAAAAGTAGTTTGTGCTAATTCTACAGAACATATTATATGATATTCCTCAGAGGTTCCAGCACGTGTACGGGTCCGGGCAGGCGGCGCTAGTGGCGTTGCGTCATAGCGCCGCAATCGTGACGCAAACGCACGACAGAGACAAGCACGCCCTAGCGGAACAGGTAACGCCGCATAAATGAGTATTATTAACATAACAGATTACCTGCACAATCCTCAGCCTCCTGCTCTTATTCCGCTCTAAGTGGGGTCGGCACATATTATAATATTAGTTATGAACATGTTGTTACATGTCAGCCGGATACCACGCGACGTAAACAGATTATCTGAATGTTGATAATATACTTTTATACGTTAAAATCTACAGAATTATAAACCTATCTGTTCGTTCAATGAAGTCATCATCCTTCGGCCCTTATCCCACTCTAAGTGGGGTCGGCACAACATGTTATAAACATGTCACATGATTTCGCTACGTATTTTATGACTGGCCACCTGCCTGACGTCGACTTACCTTAGTCGTATTTTAGGACACCTCGGTAAGAAAGAGAGTAGTCTATTCTACTCAGTCGGATGCCACACGGCGGGTTGACTTACCTTAGACGCCTTTTACTACACCTCAGCCGGACACCACACCGCGTAAACAGATCACCTGAATGTTAAGCAATATTCTTTTGCACGTTAAAATTTACAGACTTATAAATATATCAGTTCATTCAATGAAGTATTTTATAAATTATTCTCCTTTAAAAAAATATATAAATAATAGATTATGATTACTGTTGCATAATAAGGGTTCTTATAACACCATTGTATTTTATAGTTTCACGCGAGTGTTATAAGACCAAGTTCTGTACAGTGTCATACACTACTTTATCTTATCTTATACGCAAAATAATATTGCACGCGGAATATAACAACAAATTTGAAAAGATTTTTTAAATGTCTAATGTTAGCGCCAAAGCGCAAACATCGATTGCGTTTGCGTTTTGCGTCGCTGCGGACTCGTTCATTGAGACCTATTTTTTAAGGTAGAGGTTCAACCTCCTTGGTCCAGCTGGAGGTTGTATAGGTGTATCGTTATGATTAAAAAGTTATACTATGATACAGGTGTCCATACAAGACCTGTATCGTAATAAAACGTTTTAATTTTTAATTTTTGGCCTGTACATAATAATTGTCATAAGAATTTTGGCTTCAGTTTTATAATCTTTGTATTATAGTATCAGAGGAGATAAACAAGATTTATAAATTAAACAGGATCAATGACGGTACACGCCATTTTGTAATGGCGTTGACCTAAAAATTTTTTAGCATTAGGCGTTACTTTGCGGAGGTCCATAATACAAAAGTAATAAGAATATTATTTTGCTATAATCAAAGGAAATATATCTAATGCTAAATGTAGAGTGTATTATTCGTTCGCACCACCACAATCTCAACAAATGTTTCGCCTCGTAACCGAAGCATCGTCAGGAGATAGACTCCACGACAAAGTCGCAAAAAAAACTTTGCGATTTTGTTGCGATGTTGCGTGAATGTGTGCAGTGCTTGTGTATTGTGCATGAGTTCTTACAAATTCTGCATGTATCAGGTATGAGAATGAATAATACACTCTACATTTGGGATTACATATATATCCTTTTATCGCGGATTATAGCAAAATAATATTCTCATTAATTTTGTTGACCTAAAAATCAAATAGAACATGTGCGAGTGAGACACGATGATGATGATGATTTGTATAATGTATAGCGACATGATAATTAAAATTTATACTTTTATACATAGATTGAGAAGAACAGAGTTCTAGAAGAGTCTCTGGCGGCGCTTGCTCGGACCCATCACGAGCTGGAGATGTCTGTTGCAGAGGAAATAACCAAGGTATGTCCTCAGACGAACTCTGGCCTGGCCTGAAAAAAAATAAAATAAAATAACTAAATATATGGGACACTTACACACACGGTCATCCATCCCCAAAGTAAGTAACTTAATACTTGTGTTATACACTTGTGGAAGACAGGCAACTGGTAAATATATACTTACTAGTGGCCCGCTCCGGCTTCGCACGGGTATAAAATATATAGCCTATGTCACTCAGTAAAAAAAAATGATTAAAATCTATCCAGCAGTTTTGTTTTATTCATTACTGCCCGTGGCCCACACGCGTCAAATTTGGAGTAAAACAATTCCACTGGGGTGCCAAAGTGGTCGGCCTCCTCGTGGCGCACCCTGGGCAAGCTTAGTCTTGGCGAACGGACCACTGTGGGGTGGCCAATCCAGTTGTCCTTCTGATTAGCAGAGGGCAATCTGGGCAGGCCGGGGACTCCGGGGGGCTGGGGTGGGGTTCCTAATGAGCGACGGGTCCGGTTGGGCTTACTAAGTTGGGCTTACTAACTAATTAATTAAGTCTAGCTGGACATGGTTACGGCCACCGTCGGCGAAACCCGGAAGCACAGCAATGGGAACGGGGACCTTCGGGTTGCGAGGAAGAAAACCTCTATAAAAAATTACCCGGTGGAGGCGGAAACGCCCACCAAGGCGTTGTGGCCCCTACTTGGGGCGCGGTCTCTCCCTGTTGACCGTGGCATAACAAACACGGTGGGCAGGGAGCGCCCGTGGGCAGCGATGTCCTCCCTTTGTTCTGCGGAGGCGGATGAAGGGGGGCGGCGGAGCGGTTCCACGAACTGTTGTTCCGGATCCAATCTGCTGCTGGTGAGTCCAGGTGTTAGTGACTTGCCCAAGCCCATCGTCTGCCGCCCTAACTGGAGATCTTCGGGTGTTCCACGCGTGTGGGCCGAGGCGGTCGGTGCATCTGGTGCTACCGATGCACCGGTTAGCGGAGGGGGGCTTCTCTTTCAAGGGGCCCCTACCCGAAGAAGGTGTTTGTTCTCTGGGATCAGAGCTGTTGCCGGGATGGGGGCAATATGTACAATGATACCCTGTCCTTGCCATCGGCAGCGTGGTGGAGCACACAGGTCGTTTAAGTCGGTGCGAGTCCGACATAACTGCCGCCTGTCCCCGTCGGGCGGCGGTACCAATAAGGAGCTTTTTTCTGTATTAAAAAAAAACAATTCCCCTTTCCCTATACCATGAAGATTCCCTGCTATCTTTGGAATATCTAAATTCATATACTACATTTTTACTTATTTACTTTTACATTTTCCCTGAGTATTTTATTTTTACAATTAATTACAGAATGTCTTTATATACAACATTCACAGCTTTTTTGTCATAAAGAAAGAATCTTCATTACACAATACAAACATGTTTTCTTTAGAGGTTACTCTTGATAAAGCGACGTATAGTCGGCCATGTGAAAAACAACCCGTCCAATCGCAGCTAAATTCGAAGTGCTATAACACAAAGCGCGCAATCGCTATACCCTGCATTTTAAATCTGTAATATCTTCGAAAATGTTCATTTAAATTACAAATGAAGAAGAAAATGTCAAAAAAATGCTATTGTGGGTCCATAAGAGATAGATATAATATGTATACCATCGCGGAGTTTTCTGTAGACCTTTTCAAGGTGTACAAATACTTAGTACATTATTTTCACAAATATTGTAGGGTTCGGCCTGCGTTTGCAATGTAAACGGTAAATAAATGTAATTATTTACGACATCACATTGGAAACCTCAAAAATGATAGTATTTCTTTACTCCATATTGAATGTTTATAATAAAAGTTTATAATATGTTAGATTATACATATAAACTTTTCTCTTCAATCACTCTATTAAAAAACCGCATCAAAATCTGTTGCGTAGTTTTAAAGATTTAAGCATACAAAGGGATATAGGGACATAGGAACAGACAGAGAAAGCGACTTTGTTTTATACTATTTAGTGACGTTTAGCTATTATAACTAACGACGACATTTCTCCTTTATTCTTATGCAATAATAAAAATCAATTTTACCAAAGTCAACTCATTTACTCTTTCTCAAAAACTACTCAATGACACATATGACAGCCACAATGCTTTTTCATATTAATGACTAACTCTGAAGGAGGTTGTATTAAAAACATGTAACAGTCGACCATCTTGACAACATTTGCAACCCCGCAAATCTCATAAGCTGACTTCTGGGAATGAATCTACCACTGATTCGGAATGCTGATTGTACTGAAAAGAATCGGCAAGAAACTCAATACTTGCTCTTTTAATCTGTAAAAGAAAAATCATTTCGCACCTTAAGCTCACCCTCAATCACTGTCATGGCATAACACAGCTCAATAAGTGGCAACCAACTCAGCAGATACACACGTAAACAGACTCGCAAATGATAACGCTCAAAGAACAATCACCACATCTAGGCAGAGTCTAGCTGACATTCGTTGCAGATGGCCACAGTCTAGAAAACAATTGTTACAACTGGAACAAATCCAGAGAATAATCGTCATTCTAGCTGACAGTTCTATCGAACAATAGTCACGGGCGCGTCTATGGTCTCACATAGCACATCGTCACGTTGATCTTACAGAGTTAATAAATTGAATACCAATTACCATCATAATATCATCATAATAATCTCTCCAATAAAAACTCCATTTTTAATTCCATAGCATCGCATATCGCAACTATCTCTCAAATTATACGAAATTCGCACTCTTCGTGTTCTCTCAAGATATTGATCGTCATTTGTCTTTTCTTTAAACTCTTTAAATTTCCAGATAATCCTTTTGTCCGCTCTATTTGTGAGTTTAGGTTACATCCTCTTCTGAATATAATAAACGACGATATTTCTCCTTTGTACTTACTATATTATTATACTTATTCAATAAATAAAAACAGTTTTCCCAGAGTCAACCCATTTACTCTTTCTCAACAACTTAATGACACATATGACAGCCATAATGCTTTTTCATATTAATGACCAACTCTATGAAGGAAGGAGGTTTTATTAAAAACATGTTGTAACACTATTATTTTGATAATTGTCAAATATTTTACCATACTTCACCAAAGAAAAATTACGTTAGCTGTCATCTATGTTTTGTATTCCACTGACATTTGCGTTTTGTTATTCAATGTCATAGTCGTTCTTGTAATACCACGATTTATAGTGACTTGACGGGATAAAATAAATGAGGTCGAACGGGATAAAAGGTATCCTATGTCCGTTTTCTGGTTCTAAGCAACCTCTTCACCAATTTTCGGCCGAATTGGTTCATCCGTTCTTGAGTTATAAATAGTGTAACTTAGACCAACTTTCTTTTATATATATAGATATATTTGTTAAATACATACTTAAATACAAATATTCACCCAGGTCCAAAGACCAACAAATTCATTTTGTAGAAAATGTTGGCCCTCGGTTGGAATCGAACCCGCGACCTGCGGAACTGAAGGCAGGGTCATTACCCACTGCGCCAACGGGCCAGTCAAAATGTCTTGTATAATAATAATCGTATGAGTCGAATATTTCAATAAGACTGGTCTCGCCATGACAAGCTCAGCCATTTATAGCAGTCACAAACGACCCCCACCTTTCTATCGGTGACGTGATCGCGTTGTCAGTACATCCGGTATAAAAAAACTAAAGAGATCATATTTGACTACTAACGCTAATAATACATTTTTTTATGAGATATGGCTAGCGCCTGGCTAAGGTCTCGCCTGATGGAAAGCGAAAGTGTAGCCTAAGGTGGACTGCTTGCCAGTGTACTGCCTATTCTCTCTTTTTATTTTTTTTTTAATTTTGAATTTTTTTAATGATTTTTTTACATTTACTTTATCAATAATATCTAACATTTGAGCTCCTACTTTTGATAAGGGTGCAAACGTGATGCGTTCAATATTTCTGTGCCCTCGGCACTAGGCGGTTAGTTAACTGTGAAGTTTTAAACACTAAGAGAATGACACGGCGGGTCGACTTACCTTAGTCGCCTTTTACGACTCCTCAGTAAGAAATGAGGGTGGTGCTATTCTATTCAGCCGGAAACCAAACGGCGTAGTCCCATAAAGAATTTCCTTATGTAAAAAAGGCGACTCAACATAGTCCTTTTCTTTGGAAACCATTATTACGAGGGATTAAGTGCTTTTGTGATAGCGGCCTCGCCAAGCAAAATCCTTATATCTCCCTGTGTGTAAGTGTACAAAATCATCATCCTACTGCCCTTATCCCCTTCTAAGTGGGGTCGACACAATATGTTAAAAACATGCTGTCACATGATTTGGCTGCGTTTTTACGATCGGCCGCCTGCCTGACGTCAACTTACCTCAGTCGTATTTTACGACGCCTCGGTAAGAAAGAGGGTGGTCTATTCCACTAAACCGGATACCACACGGTGGGTAACTTACCTTAGTCGCCTTTTACGACACCTCGGTAAGAAGTGAGGGTCCCATAAAGAATTTCCTCATGTAAAAAAGGCGACTCAACATAGTCCTTTTCTTTGGAAACCATTATTACGAGGGATTAAGTGACCCGTTGGCGCAGCGGGTAGTGATCCTGCATTCAGGGTCCTCCGAGGGTCGCGGGTTCGATTCCCGCCGAGGGCCAACATTTTCTATAAATTGAATTTGTTGGTCTTTGAGCCTGGGTGTTTATTTGTATTTAAGTATGTGTTTAAAAAATATATAAGTATATATTCACCAGTTGTCTGTCACCCATAACACAAGTAATAAGTTACTTACTTTGGGGACGGACGACCGTGTGTGTTGGTGTCCCATATATTTATTTATTTATTTATTTATTAAGTGCTTTTGTGATAGTAGCGACCTCACCGAGCAAAATCCTTCAATCTCCTTGTGTTTTAGTGTACAAAATATTGGAACGAATATGTTCATTATATGACGATTCTTTTTATATTTAGATATTGTTTTTAAAGTTTAATTGTTAATGATGAAAAAAAATTTCAGAGTAAGAGAAAGAAAAAGATATCACAATCTTCTAACGGTTCCAAAGAAAACTTTTACGATATCTACGAAGGTACGTACGATAGGACGAACTTATTATAAAATTATTGGTTTTGTCTTTTTTAACGAGAATAAATACTTAAAGTAGACGTGTATCTTTTATTTATCTTTTTTTGAAAGATTCCTTCCTTTAATAATATTACTTCTCTATTATGGATAAAAGAATAAACTATTGTTAGTTAAGTGTATTTCTTGTTTTTGTCACTCTTAGGGTGCGTCTGAAAATCAGTGCTGCAATAATCATGTTATTCTTTAATATCATATTTTCTGTGGTACGCCGTGTGGTATCCGGCTGAATAGAATAGTACCACCCTCATTTCTTACAGAGGTATCGTAAAAGGCGACTACGGTAAGTCGACCCGCCGTGTGATATCCGCCTGAGTAGAATAGATCAACCTCATTTCTTACTGAGGTGTCGTAAAATACGATTAAGGTAAGTTGACGTCAGGCAGGCGGCTGGTCGTAATAATGCAGCCAAATCATATAACAACATGTTTATAACATGTTGTGCCGACCCCACTTAGAGTGGGATAAGGGCAGGAGGATGATGAGGATGATGATCATATTTTCTGTGGTGTGCGTTTATATAGATTCCTTTTTTATGTTAGTTTATAGCTTTTTTTGTACCAAACAGAAATAAATGTTTATTCTATATTATACTTCATTCTATATTTGTAGGACGCTTAAGAGTTGAAATATGACCCAAGATCTAGATGCAAATTTATTCGTAGATTCCGATGACGATACGCTGGTTACAGCGGGCTTATCCAGTCCCTTAGGAGCCCTAAGTCCTTGGGGCAGCAGCCCAGACCTCACGAGGCGAACCCCCATAGGAAGTGTCGACGGCGATGGTAAGATTACTTTTAATTTACCTTACTTGAATGGTTTTATATAGCTTGACTGTATATTTATATTTTCACTAACTTCATATCAGTACTGATGAGAATATAATAAAGTATCTGTGACTGTTGCAATAAATACATAATGATTGCCAAAACCTCTCGATTATACATTGTATACTTCACACCATTCACTATTTTAAAGGCGTTAAAATTATTAATGTCGCGGTTTATATTAACATGGTGGAAATTCTATATTCTCAAGTAACTTATGACAAATAAGTGGTTGATTACTTACAGAAGCAAGCGATGCTGTGCCTATAATTTAAAATTCTAAAATTTAATATTTAAAACTTTTAAAACGATTTGGCACTTTAAAAATACTTTGACTCAAGGTGCATTCTAAATTTTCACAATCACAAATGATAAATATCTAACCAAATAAGTGCTTATAAATTAAATAATGGAGTTATCATAAAATTTGAACCAGTATTTGGTTTCAATCAGCCTACAGAAGACCCAACAATAAAAGCCACGAATCTCCGACTAGATACTACGATATAATACATACGAGTATATGTAAGAATGCATTGAGTGTATACTAGCTTAACTCTCTTCACGTTTTAGATTTCCTCATGTAAACATGTTAAACTGTTAGGAAAACGTTTAACGGTGAACTAAATTCATCTTAGTAACGCATAAAAAAATTGTCCTAGGTGAAAGAACACCTACAAATGAGGATTGCGAAGTATTTGAACGTCGTCTGTCCACAATATCGTTCTCATCAGGATCCCCTCAGTCGTTACACACAGCAGTGAGCGCGGCCAGCTCTCGGGGTACGCTGGTCTCTCAAGGTGGTCACGTTTATAGAAACGCACGCCCTTACAAAAAGCCATTTAAACCGAGGTGAGACATAGCTGTTATTTGCACATTTGCCTGCTATAATTTAACTTATGGGCAGCTTAAAATTCCATCCAAGTGTATCAGGTATTACATCTATCCAATTATGTGTTATGTGTATACAGAATTAACTAATCATCAGGTAGGCCTCATAGATTATGTAGAAAAACCAGGCAACATATAGAAAACCTAATAAAAGAAAACATAAAGAAACAGAACATTGTTTAGTTAAACGTTGATGATAAAATTTTGATAACCTTGAAAAGTAATCCAGTCTACTAAACTGAAAACAAATGTCTTATTCCATAATTTACTTTCTAATGTTTCATTCATTGATTACTCTAACTTGATCAAAGGAATTTTTGTTCTTAGTGGATATTCAAGTCTTTAGAAAACCTTAAAGAATCTTATAGAAATATTTTAATTTACAATATAATAAGTGAACTTATATAAAAGTTCTGCGTAGCTCATTATAATATATGATTACATCAAAAATGCTCTTTATGAATCCACGTATAAAGATATACGTCAATTCATAAAGATTAGATATACTAGATTCAGTTAAATCAGCCCAGAAAGAGACAGAATATTTGCTGTCAATAATCACTCGGCGAGATGAAAGTAATATAAGAAATCTATTGAACCTAAGTAAAGATAAAATATGGTCAAACAGTTATAAAGTTACATATATAAACTAAAGTAAAGCTTTCGACAAAGTTTGTCATGAACTAATTTTTAATTAATAATAATAACTACTATTATACTATTTAGTTTTATGAATCGAGTCTCAAAACTACCGTAGCTTAAGACATATATGCAAACCTTGGTTTTTGTTAATAATCAACTGTTCCACTGCAGAATTTAAGGGGTGTACCTCTGGGATCATTATTAAGCCCTCTCTTTTTTTTTCTTGAATATATGAATATCCAAAATGGATATTCATAAATATTTATCCGCTAAAACATTTGAGTTTTGCACCGATATCGTGAATATATTTAAAATAAAATAAGACTGTCGATTCTTCAATTATTTATTAAATTTTCATTGAAAATCAGTACTAAATTAAATTAAATGTTTTATTACGAAAACGTTTATTTAAACATGATCATTGATTAACTTATATTATAATTGTTTTAATTTTCTTTATTTTTTTTCTGTTTTGTTTCAGTTGGCAATGTTCACTTTGAGTTTCAATGCATTTATTATTTTCACATTCTGGTAAATTGAGAGCGCAAATTTTACAAGGATATTGAAACAGTACCCTATTGTTAGATAAAATATGTAATATTCATTAACGATAGTGATGTTATCGAGAATGCATTTAATTAGTCTTGAAGTATGAATGACGAAGTTAGTTTTATATTGACTTTTTTGCATAACGTATTGGAAAAGATTAATGACCTCAGTTTTGCTTGAAACATTTTTTACTGCGGACATTTACTAGATAGCCTCTTTTTACGTTATTCCTGGGTTTACTAAGGGTTCTGTTTACAATGGATGCGGGTGTGAGGTTGTTGAAGCATATCTTCTATGCGTGGAATTACTCACAAAATGCCATAGGTTTATTTTGTGACTTGTCCAAAGCATTTGATTGCGTTCAACACGATATTTTATTGCTACAGCTATACTGTTATGATATAAAAGACAACGCGCTTCATCCCGTGGCATCTTATCTTCACAGCCGGATTCAAAGAGTGTGCATTAATGATGTGCCGTTATCCGAAACGGCCGTAGTTATAGGTGTACCTCTGTGGTGGCAGGTAGTGCATGAATTTTTACTAATTCTGCACGAATTAGGTATGAGAACGGATAGTACACTTATCTTAGCGTAAGATTTATATTCTTTTATCTACTATTATAGCAAATATAATAGTTTTTTACTTTTTGAATCTCAATGTTCTTAAATATATTGTTTCTTGTTAAACTGAAAATAATAATAATTTTTCAATTAGTGGCCATATCTCATAAACAGCAAGTCAAAAATGATTTATGAATTTAATGTTAATTGTTATGATTTTAATATTTGATTAACTTTTATCGTACGCTTAGTATTAAAGTGACCGAATTCAAAAAGTTGTTTGTGGAAAATTGCAATAAAGAATAGAATACAAAAGTCGTGAAAGTTAAAGAGACAAATAATTTGGAAGAGCAAGAAAACACAAGCTTTTTCAATAGTTCGTAGCGTGATGTCATAGATGACATTGAAATAAGGATTACAATATATTATAGGCTAACCGTTTAACTCAGTCCTCGTGTGCGGTGTAAAAGAGTGCAGGAGAAGGACGAGAACGCTTGTAGATCGAGTTTGATATACAAGAGTTGACCGCTCGCACCTAACTTAGCCCTAATTCTCGTGCTACCTCCGCACCCGCAAGCGAGGACTAAGTTTAACGTCTAAGTTTAAGTTAGCCTATAACGCAATAAGCCAAATTTGAATTAAATCATTTACTAAGCGTGTGATATAAATGATTCACCTGAATTGCAATAAGTACCTGAATTTATAAAGATTGTGATAAATGTTGTCCATTTTTTATTATATTATGTTATATTTTTTAATTTGTTGCTCTATATTGATTTGGAAATAAAGATGATTTTTATTTTTTGTTTTCTTTTTTAATTTCATCATTTTTTTGTTGCGTTTTAATATTATTTAAGATGTCTTATATTAACAGACCGAAGTATTTGAATAGTGTTGTCTCTAGCCTAAAATATGTGGAAAGTAAAGGTCTATTACTATCCCACTTCTGGACCAAGGCTCCCATTTTAGAAGAGAAGGGTCGGGGCTAACTTCCACGACGCTGCTCCAATGCGGACTGGGGGGTTACACATATCACCGAAAAGCGTGTGATAAATTGCAATTATCAATTAGAAAATTTCTTGACAGAAAATCTTATTGGATTCTTCTCCGGGGTTTGAAATCGTGACCCCCGTGACGTTGAAGCCGTGTAAATTCAATTCAATATTATCTATATTGCATCACGCCGTGTGGTATCCGGCTGAATAGAATAGTACCACCCTCATTTCTTACCGAGGTGTCGTAAAAGGCGACTAAGGTAAGTCGACCCGCCGTGTGGTATCCGGCTGAGGAGAATAGACCAACCTCATTTCTTACCGAGGTGTCGTAAAAGGCGACTAAGGTAAGTTGACCCACCGTGTGGTATCCGGTTGAGTAGAATAGACCACCCTCTTTCTTACCGACGTGTCGTAAGATACGACTGAGGTAAGTTGACGTCAGGCAGGCGGCCGGTCGTAAAAACGCAGCCAAATCATGTGACAGCATGTTTACAACATGTTGTGCCGACCCCACTTAGAGTGGGATAAGGGCAGGAAAATGATCATTATCTATATTGCATCGTTTTTTAATTTTTCGTGTAAACTGCAAATATTAATGTTGTCGCCACTGATTTCCGCTTTGTATTTTATAGCAACAAAGTCATGAAACAAGAGTATCGCGCCCTTTTTGATTAAAACAGTGGCAGCACTGTGCCGTTGTTGTTTCCGGTTTAGTCTACCTATTAATAAAACGTATCAGTGACATTCAGTCTTTGTTCGTCATTCAAGAGAAGTGCATCTCTAAGCGAGAATTGTGGTATTCCGTTGTATCGTGTTATTGTATATAGTGTGCGCTAATATTAATCTATGTAGGTGTATAGTTTTTTGTTATATTTCTTTCTATATCACTCGTATTTCACTTCTTGTCCTTCTGTTACTCAAAGGTTGACTAGAAGAGATCCCTTTTAGGGATAAGTCCGCCTTTGTACATGTGCTATTTTTCTTTTCTAATAATATGTATGTACAATAGAGAATACAATACAATAGCCGTGTGGTATCCGGCTGAGTAGAATACAAACCTCATTTCTTACCAAGGTGTCGTAAAAGGCGACTAAGGTAAGTTGCCCTACCGTGTGGTATCCGGTTTAGTAGAATAGACCCTCTTTCTTACCAGGTAGGTAAGAAAGAGGGCCTGTTTTATGTATGAAAGAGGGTGTCTATTTGACTCATCCAGATACCACACGGTGAGTCAACTTGCCTTAGTCTCTAAGTGGGTCGGTCACATGATTTGGCTTCGTAATTTTACGACTGGCCGCCTGCCTGACGTCAACTTACCTTATTTCTATTCAGCCAGATACCACGCGGCGAAAAGTATATAGGAAAAATATCGTTAAAATTAAAAGCCAGATACCACACGGCGTAAAGTATATAGGAAAAATATCGTTAAAATTAAAAGCCAGATACCACACGGCGTAAAGTATATAGATAAAATATCGTTTAAAATTAAAAGCCAGATACCACACGGCGTAAAGTATATAGGAAAAATATCGTTAAAATTAAAAGCCAGATACCACACGGTGTAAAGTATATAGGAAAAATATCGTTAAAATTAAAAGCCAGATACCACACGGCGTAAAGTATATAGGAAAAATATCGTTAAAATTAAAAGCCAGATACCACACGGCTTAAAGTATATAGATAAAATATCGTTAAAATTAAAAGCCAGATACCACACGGCGGAAAGTATAAAGGAAAAATATCGTTAAAATTAAAAGCCAGATACCACACGGTGTAAAGTATATAGGAAAAATATCGTTAAAATTAAAAGCCAGATACCACACGGCGTAAAGTATATAGGAAAAATATCGTTAAAATTAAAAGCCAGATACCACACGGCGTAAAGTATATAGGGAAAATATCGTTAAAATTAAAAGCCAGATACCACACGGCGGAAAGTATAAAGGAAAAATATCGTTAAAATTAAAAAAAAAGAGTAACACTACACTCAACATTACACCGAATATTCCCTGAGAGATAAACACCTCATAGAACTAGCTGTCAAGGGAACGAAAATATATACGTACCTGCAATATTTGCTTAGAATTTCCCAGCTATAGCGCGGTAACTTCGTACTGTAATGGGGAGGACAATATTAAGGGCGACCGCACATTTTTTTCTATACAAAACAAAAACCCTGTTCCCTTTTATTGGTTTAGCTGTCGGCTACATGTTGCTATAGCTCAGTCTGGTTTCGAAACCCTCGGAACAGAAATCAACAGTTAAAAAAAATGCTCCGATCGCCTCCAAAGTTTACATAATAATCCGCTAGGACAGTCTATGGATTATCTGAAAATTTCATTAAAATTGGTCTAGCCGTTTCCAACTTTATAATGGTCATTCAGAGAAACATTCATTTTTATATATAAGATAACTATAACGAATAATTACAACTACTAATAATAACATTAATAATAGCAATAGGACGAATATGAGTACAATGTAAAAGACAAAGATTTTAAAATATGACGATGCAAAAATTGACTGTAATTTACGCAAGTATGTAATATTTCTGTTCAACGAACAGAAATTCTGTCGTTAATTAATTAGTACCCGCAAATCATTGTTGGAAAACCTTCTATGGAATACAGGTAAAATTATTCCAAAAATAGGTAATGCACGACCGTCCTTACGTCCCACTTCGGGCGCCACATTAAGTCAGGAGGGTGGGGGTGGAGGTAGGCGGCTAAAAGTCTCGCCCGTCCACTGCCAGTTGCGCCGCAGCTTCCGCCGCGTGCAGACGTCTTTGCGGCGTTCGCGATTACTTAACATTTAGCACATGCTAGTTGGACTATCACTATCAATCTGATTACGTAATTTAACCGATATATTTTCTATCATTATTGCTGTGTGAACGTAAATGTGCTATTCAAATTATATTTCAGGATATGTATGTGTAATTACAGAACGACAGCGTCTTATACGCGATTATATACTTTAGACGTCAAAGTGACTCATTTTTCGCAAACTTAGCTACATTATTATTCCCCTTAAAGTTTTTCCTTGCAGAACAATTTACATCTCCTTTATAAAATATTAGGTACGGAATGATTGATGATCTATTTAATAATTTTATTTGCCAATCGATTTTTTAAATAGAAACAGTCGTAAACTATGAGCGAATTTTTCTCTTCCAATATTTTCAGCACAGTATTGCTGTGTTAGTTAATATTATCGCATTTAATATTTACTAAGTACTTTTTGTTATACAATTTCTTTTGTAAAAACTTTTTGATAGTATTCGTGATAAATATGACATCATTAACGTCCCGGAAACCGAGCCGCAGTATCATGTCTCTTACCTTTAAATACTCGAGTTTAATATTTAACAAAACATGATAGAAATTAATGCGTTCGATTTCCACAATGAAAACCCAGAATTCTCGGTTGATATTTTTTCCAACATGTTTCAAATACAACCTCCTTTAAATAGTTGGGTCAATAATATTAAAAAAACATTGACACTGTCAATTTATGACGAATTGTTGAAAGAGAATAAATGGGTTGACTTTTGAGATAATTGCTGCTTATTTATTGAATAAGTGTGAAGGAAAAATATCATTGTTATAATTTACAGCGCGTCATGCGCTTCACGGTAAAGGTATAATATCCTGAAACCTGTATATTTTGAAAATCCGGAGAAATATATCGGGATTATGTATGTATGAGTACTACATTCAAGTTCAAACGTTAGGTACAGACTAATAAAACCCAGGTTATTTTTCTATTACGTAATACACATTCAGCAGGTACTTACTGTACCTAATAAATCCAACACTAACTTACAAAGATAATTTTGAACTGTCGCAATCAAGAAATCTTTTCGACTTTTTAATTTGCGTCATCAATCAATCCTACTTTTTGCAAAATCCTTTTTTAACCGAATGGAGTGACTGCCAAGGTAGTGTGGTATTAAGGTGAAATTATATAATTACAGCTCAAATTAATTAATTGTACAACTTTAAATATTTTAAATAAACACTCTAGTAATAAAATTTTATATCTACATAATACGCTTTCAAATACTTTCTTTTAAATCAGCAAGAGTAAGAAATTATTATACTCTTCAACGGCATTAAGAAACCCGAGCGCGATCCAACATAATGCACCCTTAGCCTAGTTTTATGTCAAGGGACCTCAAAATCCCTCGAGCTTTCTAAAACTCTATTTACGAATTTAGAAACATGGAGTTTTATAGGAGTTTAGTTTTTAGTAAAATCGCGGACTCGCGTTGTAATATTAGGTGTAATTTGTTTAAAGATTTATTTAATCATGTTAGTAATAATGAAAACAATGTTTGTTGTCTGTGGTTGTTCCTAAACATATGTCTGTGTACTATTTCCTTCTGGTTCCTGTATTTTCACGTAATTTCACGCACACGCACGTTTTACTTCAAATCATAATTGCTATAAATCAAGTCGTATAATGCGACTGACTCATTCGCTTAGATGTTTAGATTAATGTTTTGGTTTTTTGTAAGCATCTAGAAAAAGTCTACTTATATATCGGTAATAAATTATAAACACATGTTCAAAAAAGCAATTAAACAGACACTTCTTAAATTAAATTAATTTACTTATTAAATTATTATTGATAATTCATTTATTAAATTATTAAATTGCGACCAGCTACTATATAGATTATGTTTTGAATTATTAAATTTGTTACTAAAAATACATTATTGTAATACCTACTTAGTTTTGGCTAGAGTGACCGCCGAGTTTCTTCCTGGTTCTTCTCGGTTAGAGTACCTTTCCGAACCAGTCTTTTATTGTAATTTGACGATTCGAAAGTGCTTGTAAAAGCCAATTTGTATAAAGAATTATTCGAATTTGAATACTTCTTTTTTTGCGATTTGGCTTACTATTTTACGACTGGCCGCCTGCCTAACGTCAACGTAAGAAAGAAGGTGGTTTATTTTACTCAACAGGATATCACAGGGTGTGTCAACTTATCTTAGTCGCTTTTTACGACACCCCAGTAAGGAATGAGGATGGTCTATTTTACTCAATAGGATTCTTTCCGGCAGGTCAACTTACCTTAGTCACCTCTTACGACACATTTGTATCAAATGAGGGTGGTCTATTCTATTCATTCAGAGTCCTATAGTATAATAACCTATTTATGTACCTTATTTCGTGTTCCCAACGTATTAAGATAAATCAATAGGGATGCATTCTGAATGTTGACACTGAATGTGTGTACAGCAACTGAGCAGCTCTATCGAGTATCGACCCGTTGTCTCCCCCCTACCAATTGTCCGTCTAAAACAGGTTGTTTTCACTTCCCTCCTCTTTAGTGATGTTCCATATTAATGAGCTTAAATATCGAATTTCGAAGATCCTGACTCTCTTTATAATAAAGTACCTGGTTGATCGAGCCTTGCTCGGTAATTTTTTAAATGATGGGTACGTGAGGCTCGATCCTAGGTATATTAATTTCTCGCGACCACCCGTTCCCCGAATAACTTGACATTTAAAGGCAAAAATAGTGTTTATATTCAATATAAATTTTAGTATTTTTTTAATGCCCAAAAACAGGAATAAAACGATTATTTTTTAAATAAAGATCGTTTTTTCTCCCCCAAAACGTTTTGCATGCTGAATTTCAGGGAAGTCGTTGGAACCGTTTCTGAAATTCAGAAAAAAAAAAAAAATTTTACTATACAAAATTGACTTTAAAAAACTCATTTAATTGAATTGAATGGATTTTTTAAATTTCACAATGTACAATTTCAGCTCATTTGGACCCCAGGAAATGGGTTAAATTTAACTTACAAGATTCCTCCTTCACATACATACATTGCAAGTTGAATAAGAGCTTTTAAAATTGCGCTTTTACAGCTAATCAGCTTCGGAAATATTTATGAAGTTTGGCATAGTTAAAGCTTATATATATTACATATAGTATACAGTTAGATAGATAAAATATTTCCTTTTACCCTTCAGGAACAATTTAATAGCATGGTACAAAAATGCGGTTTGTTTTGCCCGCCGTCGTGGGTACAGTTTATTTTTAAAAATTAATTAAACTAAGCAGAAAATTGAAGGTTTTTTTTACTAAATTCTATTGCTAAACTCGTAGGGCTTAATTTGATTAAATCGTAGGGCTTATTTGGACCAAAATACAGCATTTACCTAATGAAAGGCGGAATGTCGATGTTATGCAAAGAGAAAGAGGGAATTTCAAAAGATACAAAACGTTCAAACGCTTATGAGCTAAGAGAAGCCTTGCGTTTGTAAATTGGGTATTTACTTGGCATTTACATAATGCGCCATAAGCTGATCCGATTACGGGGCGATTTACGTATAAGAAGATTTTGTTTATACGCTCGGAAATTGTTAATTACTTATTTAGTATTTAAGTAAATGTTAAGTTTAGATAAGTAAAATTAGCAGTCTAGAAACTAATACGTTTTGTAAAAACTAATATGTGTTGAATAAAACACCAGTGGCGTAGCTAGATAACCATACGTCCTGGAGCATGAATAAACCAGGGCCCCAACTAAACTATTTACAAAATTTTGTTCCGGATTCGACGTTTTTTAGCTAGGGGTCCCCGTGGTAATGTCCTTAAGTGGTTATGTCTAGCCCCTTTGATAGCTACGCCACTGTAAAACATTAATTACACTTAAAGTTCCGCGAAGCTACAATACTGTTGGGTGGATCGTATAGGTACCAGAAGAATCGATAAATATCTCTCGGTTATTATCATTTCAATAAGGCAAATTCAAGTTATGTTTAGTGATAATATATTATTCTACTAGAATTTTTCAAGAAATCCTGAATACAAATATTCAAATATACACAAATGAGTCACCAGTCTGCATAAGACCCCTTTAAAAACTGCATTTCCGCTGCGGGTATGACAGTAATGATTCACCCGTTGCAGTGTACAAAACGATGCATTCCATTACGCCTATCTATATAGAATACTCTTTATTGTACATATATATATGCAGTTGTATATAATAGTCAGATCATAATATGAACGTGCATTAATTTTTACAAATGGCGTCAAATGTCACTGTGCTTTGACATTTATGATGTAAATGTATAGAGAATTGGATGTTAACAAGCGATAATCAGGTTGTTTTGGTCGGTAAAAGTCCGACATACCCACTGCTCGTCCTTGTCAGGCGGCGGGCTCCATATCGGGTTTTTCTTGATAAAAAAAACGTCATAAAATTCATTGATGCTGTATAGAATTCCTAGGAAATTTGGAGATATAGATTAACGCTATTAATCAGTACATTCAACAGTGGCGTACATATCAGAGGGCACCAAGCCCCCTCGGAGATTAAGACATCAGAACACAAAGAATTAGAAACAACTTTTTTAAAATAGTTTAGGGGCCTAATTTAATTTTGTCCCAGGGCCTTTTATACCCTAGCTACGCCACTGATATTTAGAAACTAACTTTATTGCTATCGGTTTATTAAGACACTAATTTTAACATCTCTTAATCAAGTAAAGCTCAATAAAATGTAAAAGTTCGAAAGTACAAAAATCATCATACTAAGACATTAACTTTACGACAATTCGCATATTAAAACACTATCCTTTCGAAAATTAGCATATTAAGACTCTAACTTTACGACAATTAGCATATTAAGACACTATCTTTAAGAAAATTATCATAATCAGACATTAACTTTACGACAATTCGCATATTAAAACACTATCCTTTCGAAAATCAGCATATTAAGACACTAACTTTACGAAAATCAGCATATTAAGACACTAACTTTACGAAAATCAGCATATTAAGACACATCTTTTAAAATCAGCATATTATGACATTAACTTTAAGACAATCATTATATTAAGACACTAACTTTACGACAATCGTCATATTAAGACACTAACTTTACGAAAATCATTATAGTTAGACATTAATTTAAGACAATCATTATATTAAGACATTTCTTTCGAAAATCATCATATTAAGACACTAACTTTACGACAATCAGCATATTAAGAACTAACTTGAACTCTATATTCTAGCGGTATAAAGACAATGGGATTGAATAGTGACGAGCCTTAACGATCAGACATTTGTGAGAATATTGTGTGTGTGTGTGTTAAATTAGTGTCGCGCGTGGTCAGCGACTGAGGCTTTGGTGGGTGTAAGATGGAAAATGATCGACGTCTTTACAAATATAGGTAAGTTATGTTCATCAAAGTTATATTCATTTAAACCACTTTATACAGAACCCCGACTAGGTGGAGGGTAAGTGTAAGTGAGAGTATCTACACATAATGAGAGGGAAGACGAAACCCGTATCCTGACCGACTAGCAACACCACCGGACGTGACAACACCACCAGAACATGACATCACCACCGGATTTGACACCCTTGATATTGACAAAGTGGTTGGGAGGTACAACTTCCAGATCCCCCAACTGAACCCGACGCTTCTTAAGTCACCCAGATGACTTAGACTTACGGCCTAAGTATTTTCCAGGCTGCTGCGAGGCGATTACCATTGCCCGTACCCTACTTACCTCCCCCAAGGGCAAGCGAGGCGATCCTGCTGCTGATTTTGGTTTTTTATTGTGATTCAATTCTACTATTGGTCTTACATCTCGTCGTACAGATTACGGTCAGTACACCGTACACCGTAATCCATTTACTGTTGGAAGGTTAATGAACATTTTCCTAATGGTTAGCTTCGTAATCCTTAAAGCATTAGCAGGGACTGAAAATAGCTGTTTTATACACGTAACCTAAAAAACAATTTCCTGTAGACCGCCCCCACGGTCCACCCTTATCAAAGCCCGTTCCCCCTAGCGTATAGATTTACAAAGGATCGAATTAATTTACCTATTTATGAAAATTTGTGTGTAATAAATTGTACAGCAATTATACATATAATTTTGAACGGAGAAATTCATTGGTGTCTTTACCTACTTAAGAAAATGTGTGTGTGATACTAGAAAACAACGCCAGTAAGTAAATCAAATCAAAATAATCTTTATTCAAATAAGCTCTTTCAAGAACTTTTTAATTGTCAAGTATAAATATGAATAATGAACTGGTTCGGAATGTTGTTCCTACCGAGAACAACCAGAAAGAAACTCGGCGGTCAACCTTTTAAACGTTTTCAATTTTACATTATTTAATCGCAGTCTTGTATGAAGTTGTTCATACAAGACTGTATTTTCAAGTCCAGGCATTTTTATCAACCAAATAATCTTCAATTGTGTAATATGCTTTACTTACGAGCATATTTCTTACACTTTAAACCTTTCTATAGAATAGTCTACATGGTATGGATATATGTTTCAAATAAACTAAATCTTACCAATATTATTACAGCCAATAGGCCCTAAAAGTGTCACACGCCGTGTGGTATCCGGCTGAATAGAATAGTACCGCCCTCATTTCTTACCGAGGTGTCGTAAAAGGCGACTAAGGTAAGTCGACCCGCCGTGTGGTATCTGGCTGAGTAGAATAGACCAACCACATTTCTTACCGAGGTGTCGTAAAAGGCGACTAAGGTAAGTTGACCCACCGTGTGGTATCCGGTTGAGTAAAATAGACCACCCTCTTTCTTACCGAGGAGTCGTAAAATACGACTAAGGTAAGTTGACGTCAGGCAGGCGGCCGGTCGTAAAATACGTAGCCAAATCATATGACAACATGTTTGTAACATGTTGTGCCGACCCCACTTAGAGTGGGATAAGGGCAGGTGGATGATGAGGCCCTAAAAGTGTCACATATAGACAGACTGATTAATATACTATAAATTATATAATGTCACTTATTTAGCTATCCGAGAAGTAGCTCAAGTCCTTGACATCTTCAAAGGACCTATAACGATCGCTTCGAGAGGCGTCGAGTATTGATCCCGACTCAAATACGAGAATAGTCCCTAACGAAATACGTGACGTCGTTATGTGCTTATGGACGGCTGTTTTAAAAGCTTTTATTCAACTTGCAATGTATGTATATGAAGGTGGAATCTTCTTGCAAGTTAAATTTAAACAATATCCCGATGTCCGATTGAGTCTTGATAACAACGTATCTTTATAATAAGATTGACCTGATGCTTTTGCCAGGATTGGCTCCAAACGATTGAACTCGTCAATGGTTAAAAGTCGAAACACTTGTTAACAAGGCAAATTTGCGAAATGTTAAATTCAGCTCAATAATTATGATCGTATCTCCATAATAATCGGTGAAGACGATATTTCTAATATGAAAAATAATGTAGAATAGAAGAAAGCGGTGAGACATTGCGATTCTTTCCAGGGGGTCACGAGTTTAACCGACTCACCCCGACTCATTCAAACTCAATTGACAAACTCATTGCTCATCAGACAAACTTTTCCCGATAAACTCATGCCTAATTGATAATTGGTAGTAATCACACGCTTTTCGGTAAAGAAAAACATCGTGAGAAAACCTGCATATCTCTAAAGAAATCCGGGCATATATGTAACCTAATAATTCGAATTGGAGAAGCATGGTTGGTCATAGCTCCAACTCTACTCATCTAAAATGTGAGGTGGCCTATGTCCAGCAGTGGGATAACTAACAGGCCGTTAATTGCGTTGCAGGTTTTTTTGAAATATGATTTACATAATCAGTACAATTTAGATGAAACATTAACAAAAATGTGAATCTCTGTGCGGTAACATCGGCTATTGATCCGTTGGCCGACCTTGAAACATATTCTAAGCTCGCACTGAAATGTGAGATACGCTTTTCCTCAAATTTCAACCTGGCAACATTTCATTTCAATTAATGACCTTGACACATTTTTTATTTAATCAAACCAAATAAGGGGAGAAATTTTGGAGAGGGTTTAAATATTGTTTTAAATTAATTGATAAGCTACTGCTTAAAAGTGGCACAACAATTAATAATTAGATCTTTTATACATATTCCAAAACAAAGTCTGCAAAAGCTGTGTCTGTGATCGATTTTCTCAAAATCAAACAACGGATTTTCATACAGTTTTTGCTAAAAGATAGTTCAATTCTTTAGGAAGGATTAGATAAATTGTTTTATGTAAATTGTGTGGAACCGCGCAGTTGTAAGAAATCTCGCCACATAACTTAATTATTTTTTCAGCTCCCAAAAAAATATGTGAAAATATTAGTAGAACATTAGTTATTCAAAAAAAAATTATATTTTCGTCTATAGTGTACATATTCATCTTACTATATATTATAATAATATAATGACCAAAATCTTCATGAAGTAACAGCCTGTTACTATGCTATGGGCATAGGCCTCTCTCAGTTTTATAAGAGATGGGTTGGAGCTAGGACCTACCACGTATGTTACATATCTCATCAAAATTCTCTAGAGATATGCTGATTTCCTTACGATGAAAAATGAAATGAAAACTGTTTATTTCTTCCCCATGTGAAACGAAGACATGCACTTAATGTAGCTTATTCTAAATTTCACTTGAAAGGGCAACGATGCTTTCCGTAAAAGTGTATGATAAATTACAAATTGGACGTATAATATTTAATAGACATTGGCGTCTGCCTGAGGATTGAACTCGTAAAGAGTCGCACGACCAATGGGCTATCACAGCTTTTTTTTTTAATCTCATAAAATCTAAAAAGAAAGGTTAACACTACTTAGCATTTAGCACTACATAGATCTAATTGCGGATTAAGAATAATGCCTATTTCAATAAACTATAGTCGTCATCCTCCTAACCTTATACCCTCTAAGATGGGTCGTCACAACATGTTACAAACATGTTGTCACATGATTTGGCTACGTATTTTACGACCACCCGCCTGTCTGACATCAACTTACCTTAGTCGCCTTTAACGACACCTCGGTAAGAAATCAAGGTGGTCTATTCTACTTAGGCGAATACCACACGGCGGGTCGACTTACCTTAGTCGCCTCAACAACACCTCGGTACGAAATGAGGATGGTACTATTCTATGCAGTCGGATTCCACACGGCGTAATACTATAAACTATAGTGTAACACAGTATAATACTGTTTTAAACAGTATAATTGGCAACCCTGTTACACAGTATAATACTGTTTAAAACAGTATAATTGGCAACCCTGTTACACAGTATAATACTGTTTTAACGGTATAATTGGCAACCCTGTAACAGTATAATACTGTTTTATACAGTATAATTGGCAGCCCTGTAACACAGTATAATACTGTTTCAAACAGTATAATTGGCAACCCTGTAAAACAGTATAATACTGTTTAACGGTATAATTGGCAACCCTGTTCAAGAATCTCCTGAGAGACATCCGTACAAGCAGGTATTGATCCGAGCGAGCGACCTTGACGGGTCTGGCGCTCAGACCGCGGGTAGAGTACGGTGATAAATGACCAGAATAGAAAAACAGTCTTCCATTTAACAACTTGAACTAACGAAAGTCGAAATTAAAATGATTAATAACTTGCTCGCAGAGAGGAGTTGTGAGACGAAAAGGAAACTTTAGTTGTATTTAAAACTTTTAGAGGGGAAAAATTTTGTGATACATGATTTTTGAATCACTATCACCGTTTACTCAGCACACGCAAGAAAAGCTTTAACTTTTGCCGTTTTCGTACTGTTTTTTATTGCTGCTCCTCTCCTATTCATCTTAGTTTGTTACATAGCCTATAGCCTTCCTCGATAAATGGACTATCTTACACTGAAAGAATTTTTCAAATCATTCCAGTAGTTCCTGAAATTAGCGCGTTCAAACAATCAAACCAACAAACTCTTTATATATTAGTATAGATTATCATTATTTCCTTGCAGGACCTCTCTTCCAGTGGCTCAATTTAGCCGAGGTGACTTCTCCCTGTGGTCGGTCCTGAAGAATTGCGTGGGCAAAGAGCTGTCGAAGATCACCATGCCTGTTGTATTCAACGAACCACTGTCGTTCCTGCAGCGGATGCTGGAATATCTGGAATATGCTCATCTTCTCAGAATGGCGTCGGAGCAGACAGATCCTGTTGCAAGAATGGAGTACATTGCTGGTAAGTTATTATAAAGTATTTGCCTATTATTATCTCACTGATGGGCATAGGCTTCGGAATCCTCCTATTTTACAAGGGTTGAAGCTTACTTCTACTACGCTGCTCTAATGTGGATTTGTAGTTTACACATATCCCCATTTTCCAGAGATATGCAGACCTCGTCACGATATTTTCCTTCACTAAAAAGCAGGTGTTATTTTTAATAAGTCAATTAAGGACATATTTTTTAAAAGGAAACTTATTTGTGCCTGCACAGGATTTGAACCCCCTTTGTTTGAATTTGATGTCCCTTAGAAAAGGCACACGGTTTCACCATTGTGCTTTCATAGCTATCTAATTATTGGATTACTAGAGGTACTTACAAACTTCGATTTACTTGTGCGTTTCAGTAGCATGTAAAATGTGTTTATTCTGTTCCAAAAAAGATAAACTGCATTTTTTATCCTATATGTAAGCTTGATAAAAACTTGATTGTGCCAAACTTTACAACGAAACTTAAAACAGTATATTGTGTTGTACAAAAATGGTTGATCTACTTGTCAAAAGAAAAGTTGCCGATGCTAATTTTCAGAGCCCATCATGGAAGACAGTCACAAAATAATATTTTAAGTAAAATATAAACTAATATAACATACAAAGAATTTACTTCTCTTGTTTAAATGCTTACGTAAGTACTTAAACAATCACAATAGCGTCATTAGCAGAAAGCTCGGATCTGTGCTACGGTTGGAACGACTCGCATTCATCGTGAATTAAGTTAATTTTGTTGGTTCAGAACAATTGCTTTTGTCATGCCTTTAGGTTTTTTTATATTATATAATATTACTAGGTGACCCGAAACACGTTCTGTCTTAAATATTTAAGTAAGAGAGCTTTCTTTAATTAAACACTTTTATTTATTTGCCTTGTATGTTTTATGTATGTGGAAGTAGAATCTTGCAATAGCCGTGTGCTATCCAGCTTAGTAGAATAGACCACCCTCATTTCTTACCGAGGTGTCGTATAAGGCAAGTTGACCCATGGTGTGGTATCCGATCGAGAAGAATAGACCCCCCTTTTTCTTAACGAGGTATTGCTAAGGGCGGCTAAAATAAGTTGGCGTCAGGCAGGCGGCCGGTCGTAAAATATCTAGCCAAATTATATGACAACATATTTCTAACATGTCGTGCCAACCCCACTTAGAGTGGGATAAGGGCAGAAGAATGATGATGAAGGTGAATCTTGCAAATAAAATTTGCCCCACTTCCCGATTCATTGTTTATTGAGCTGAAATTTTATTTTCATAATTGCATGTCCAGGATAAGCATGACCTAGTGCGATTGCCAGAATTGGCTACAGACGAGGGAACTCCTCAACAGAAAACCTTGAAACCTGCATATCTTTAGAGAAATCGTAGGGATATTTGTGACCTATCAATTCGCATTTGAGCAGCATGGTAAGTCTTAGCTTTGAAGCTAAGACCTAATGCCTTAAAAAACGGAGAGAAGGCCTATGTCCAACAGTGGGATAATAAGAAGCCTTTACCTTACTTTATATGAGTAGGTATATAGCTGTATGTAATTTGTTTCAGCTTTTGCAGTAAGCGCACTCGCATCTAACTGGGAACGTCTCGGGAAGCCATTCAATCCCCTACTTGGTGAAACTTATGAACTGGAGCGACCAGAGTTTAGAGCTGTCTGTGAACAGGTATTGAATAATTAATTATTCCAAACCACCCTAGACCTGGATGAGTTTGGCTAAGAGAGGCGTTTCTCTGCAGTGGCCTTTTAGAGGCCTTTAACCGTAAAGAATTTCTGTGGGTACTATCACATTGACTCTGCCCCGACAGGTGTCCCATCATCCACCAGTGTCTGCCTTCCACGCTGACAGTCCTCACTTCGTGTTCCACGGCTCCGTACACCCCAAGCTCAAGTTCTGTGGCAAAAGCGTCGAGATCCAACCGAAAGGTCACGTCACAGTCGAACTGCCTAGGTAATATCAACAAAGGCAACCGCGCCAGCAATATATCTCCCTTTTAATCTTATTTTTTGAAAAGAATGACCAGCTCTGTAAAGGACCTTTCCAAACCAGCGGTACCGCAAAGTTTCTTGCTGGTCTTGCCTGCTGGTGGGAACTAGTGAGAGACGATTACAGTTTCACGATTCTAAAGTTCTTGTAAAAGCCGTTGTTGAGTATTCTGAATTACGAGGTATAACAAAACTGGAGGATAAAAATAAGCGCTAAAAATTTTTTTGTATAATATGTTTGGACGGCTAATTCAAACCTAAATTAAAAATAGTCTATTTCAAATTAGATTTTACCTGACCTCTGAATTGCCAGACATGACTATTCCGATGGTGGTTTCAAACCCTCAGCCGACAGGCAAAATCTGTCTGTAAAATTTATGCTATATATATAACATGCTTTTCGGTAAAGGAAAATATCATGGGAAAACTATCTCAGGATAGAATATCACAGGATTTTCTTTGGATATGTAAATCATACCAATCAATGTCACAGTGTTTTGGGTCTAAACTTCCTTTCTCTCCAAAAAGGAGAGAGGATGCCCTACTGTGGTAAAATAACAGACAGTTACTTTAAAATCTACGAGTTTTAGATGGGGCGAAGCATACACCTGGACCAACGTGAATTGCTGTGTCCATAATGTGATCGTGGGCAAGCTTTGGATTGAACAGTACGGCGCCATGGAGGTAACCTGCCACGGCGGTGCGGGGCTCAAAGCCAGCCTCTCCTTCAAACCTGCGGGCTTTAACAACAGAGACCTGCATAGAGTCGATGGATTTATTATGGATCAACAGTAAGTGAATAGACAACCAGTATTTTATCTTAACTAATATAATAAATGCGAAAGTCTGTTGATTTAATCCTAATAATGATACAAAAATATTGCTTCAGTGGTTAGCTACCACTGAAGCAATATTTTTGTATCATTAACGCTTATATATAGGGTTCATTTAGGCGTATTTTTGCTAATTGAGATTCACACGGCCAAAAGCTAACAGGATATTCTGGATTCAATCAACCTGGCACACAATTTTATTGATGAAAAAACATTTTTCACGTAAACCATAATTCTTACCGTTGGGTGTATCGTCATTCATGTTCACTTCTAATATTCACTCATATTCTACACTACTATTCATTCATGTTGCCTACCACTACTAATTTATATTGTGGACCACTATTCATTCATGTTTTGTACTACTATTCATGCATGTTATCTACTACCCACTCATGTTCTCTACTACTATTCACTCATCTTATTTTTTACTATACACTCATGTTCACTACTACTATTCACCCATGTTCTTTACTGCTATTCACTCGTGTTTTCTACTACTATTATTCACCCATGTTCTTTACTTTTAAAAATTACAGCAAGAAACGCCTTCGTTTCCTTTACGGGAAATGGACGGAGTACATCAAGTGCTGCAGCGCCGCTGCCCACGACCAGTGGGCTAAGGAGCGCGGCGAGGAGTCTGGCAATCAGCAGACACCTTCGCACACCCCTAAGAAGGTCCTGGCGAAGCTCAACAGCTTCAAAGTTGGAGCTTTACGGTCAATGTCCATACAAGATGTAAGTGATCTTGGTAATAGACTAAAGTATGTGGCGCTGCCTACATCTTCAGATCACGGGGTAAAATTAGAACAAGGACCAATATTGTAAGTCTTTGTGTGTTTACATATTGAAGTATCTATTTATTTAAAAATTATATGTGCTATTTACCAGTCGTATATCACTATGTACAAGTATGTTAGTTTCTTTGGCGTCCTACGATTCAAATTCAAATCCAAATTCAAAATATTCTTTTACTTATTTCTTTCTTTTTATACATATAGTACGTTTTATATTCTTAGTTATTCTAGTAAGTTATTATTGTCTATGATTCCAGAACGATGAGCCAGAAAACTCTGAAGACGTTCCAAAACCTGACGAATCGTTTAATATTGACATTCCGGGGTCAGTCACACTTTGGGAAGCCCGACCTAGACCAAGCAATAGCGCACAGGTAATAGACAGAATCACTACATATTATAAAACAAAGTCCCTATATCCCCTATGTACGCATAAAACTTTAAAACTACGCAACAGATTTTGATGCGGTTTTTTTTAATAGATAGAGTGATTCCAGAGGAAGGTTTGTACGTATAATAACATTCAATACGGAGTAGAGAAATACTGTAATTTTTGAGGTTTCTGTAAATAATTACATTTTTTTCCGCTTACATTGCAAATGAAGGCTAAACCCTACGGATTTATCAAAATAATGTACTAAGGATTTGTACATCTTAAAAAGGTCTACAGAAAAGTCCGTGATGGTATATGTCTATCTCTTATGGATAACCCACTATAGCATTTTTTGTCATTAACTTTTTAAGAAAAATAATGCCTTATTTTTGAAGCAATTTTTATACAATACAGCATTAATCCTTATCCAATTAAGTACCTTAAATAAATTGTTGATTTAATATAGATCAATATGGCCGTTTACAACATGTAATTTAAGTGAACATTTTCGGAGATATTACAGATTTAAAATGCCGTGAGGACGCCGCGCTTCGCCCTATAACACTTCGACTTTAGCAGCTATGTAGCTCTTATAAGAGTTTGTTTAACGATATTCTGTAATTAATTGTAAAAATAAAATACATAGGGAAAATGTCAAAGTAAATAAGTAAAAATGTACTATATGAATTTAGATATTCCAAAGATAACAGGAAATCTTCTTGGTATAGGGAAAGGAAATTATTTTTCTCCAAATTTTACGCGTGCGGGCCACGGGCAGTAATGAATAAATCAAAACTACTCGATCGATTTTAATCATTTTTTTTACACTGACTGACATGGGATATATATTTTATACCCGTGCGAAGCAGGGGCAGGCCGCTAGTTATTTATATAACAACATATTTAAATTTCCATTATTATACTGAAACGACTGGCCCGTTGGCGCAGTGGGTAGTGACCCTGCCTTCGGCTCCGCGGGTCGCGGGTTCGATTCCCGCCGAGGGCCAACATTTTCTATGAATGTGTTTGTTGGTCCTTGAGTCTGGGTGTATATTTGTATTTAAAAATTATATAAGTATATATTCACCAGTTGTCTGTCTACATAGCACAAGTATTAAGTTACTTACTTAGGGGACTGACGACCGTGTGTGTCTCATTTAAAAAAATACAAATTACACAGAGGCATGATAGTATAAAATTAATAATTATATTTTTTTAAAGATAATTCTCCTTATATGAAATACATACCATGCGCAACGCAAGCAATATTATGTTCTTTTTGGTAGTTGTCAATTTTAAATTATTTATTTTATGGTATTTTTTTTTAGGCTTACGTATTATTTGATAAATGTTATGTACACTTGTAAAATATGTACATATGTATAAATACCCGGGATCGAGTCCCACATGTAACCGGCCCTTTCTTTATATTTTTCATCTTCATGCCCTTATCCCACTCTAAGTGGGGTTGGCACAACATGTTATAAACATGTTATCATATGATTTGTCTACGTATTTTACGACCGGCCGCCTGCCTGACGTCAACTTATCTAAGTCGTATTTTACGATACCTCAATAAGAAAAAGGTTGGTCTATTCCAATCAACCGGATACCACACGGTGAGTCAACTTACCTTAGTCGCCTTTTACGACACCTCGGTAAGAAATGAGGATGGTCTATTCTACTCAGCCGGATACCACACGGTGAGTCAACTTACCTTAGTCGCCTTTTACGACACCTCGGTAAGAAAAGAGGGCGGTAATATTATATTCAGCCGGATACCACACGGCGTCCCTTTCTTAATTTGTTTTTCTTTTAATTGCATTTTTTATATCTTCTAAAAAATAGCGAGCAAGGCTCAGTCGGTAATAATATGTATATTTTTAGTGTACTTATTAAATTAATAATAATAAATATATTTGTTGACAGTATTACCAGTTCACCGAATTCGCCATGTCCCTGAACGAGATGGAGCGGGATATGAAGGGACAGCTGTGTCCCACGGACAGCCGGCTGCGACCGGATATCCGGTTGTTAGAACAGGGGGACATCGATGGCGCAGCCGCTGAGAAGACCCGCCTGGAGGAAAAGCAGCGGACGGCGAGGAAACTCCTTAAAAAGAGTGCGGAGGGTTTCCAACCACGGTATGTTAGCAAAATTATAAAAAAAAAACAAGTTGGAAGAGTTAGTCCTAGTACATAAAGTAATCTTATTATCCCACTGCTGGGCATAGATTTATTCTCTCCGTTTTTCGAGAGAAGGGTTGGACTTAAGATCTACGACTCACTACCACTGAATGTGTATTAATACCAATGCGGATTGGTAGGTTACACATATCCCCAGAATTCTCTAGAGATATGCAGGTTTCCTCACGATGTTTTCCTTCATCGAAAAGTGTTTTATGATGATGTGAGTATGTATAAAATGTATTAATAATTAATATAAATGTAGGAATTTTAGTATCATTTAATCTACACTTTAGACCAGTCTACAGAAAGGTTTAAATTAAGTGTAAGAGATATACTTATACGCAAAGCATAATACAAAATTGAAGATTATTTGGATGATAAAAATGCCTGAATTTGAAAATCATTTCAGCTGCAGAGAATTTGAAATTGAAAATGTTTAAAAGATTGACCGCCGAATTTCTTTCTGGTTCTTCTCGGTAAGAGCAACATTCGGAACCAGTTGTAGCTTCATTAATCATATTGATCCTTGACGATATAAAATTCTTATTGAATAAAGATTCTTTTAATTCGATTAGATTTTAATTTAATTATTCACAAGATTGGCGATTTAAATTATAATTCATGATTAAATATTATGTATTATTCAAAATTTTAGGTAATAACATCCGGCTGTATAATAAATAGACCACCCTAATATCTTACCGAGGTGTCGTAAAAGGCGACTAAGGTAAGTCGATCCGCTGTGTGCTATCCGGCTGACTAGAATAGACCACCCTCATTGCTTACTGAGGCGACATAATAGACGACTAAGGTTAGTTCACTTCAGCCAGGTGACCGGTTGTAAAATGCGTACCCCACTTAGAGTGGGAGCTCCTGCTTTTTTCTGCTGCTGATTTTTAAAATTTGTTATTTAAAACGGTTTTTTTTCAGATGGTTCAGCCAAGGCACGAATCCGTACACGAAGCAGGAGGACTGGCTTTACAACGGTGGATATTGGGATCGCAACTTCCAGCATCTAAAAGACGTGGATATATTTTAATGCTTCGATATCACAGGTCTGGTTATACTGGACACAAGCATAAAATTAACAGATCTATCAAACACGCTTAAAATAAACAAAAATGAAGAATATATCGTTAGTAACTAAGAAACTTTTAAAATTAAAGCCCACCTAGTCAACATAATGCGACTCGCGACATTTAGCAAATACGTATAAAAAAATGTATTGACATAAAATTCAATAGCTATTTAATTTAGATAACATTTTTTTACTTAATTGGAGAAAAATTATTTGGACTTAATTCTGATACTAAAAGAACTTACACTCCGTTAAGTAAAGCAATATAAAAGTTTTAAAACTACAATTTTACTATTAGATTCCGATTTTACTACTACACTACAAAAAAACACCGCTTTATAAAGTACTAATTTTATTTATCCAAGAAGTATGCTTTACACAGGATACAAAAAAAAATCATTAAGTATTTTAACATCATTATAGTCAAGTAAAAAGTGTTAAAAACGTCGGAATTCTTCAAATTAAATATTTCATGAATTAATATTAAATTATAATATCGTATCATTTAAAATATTTTAATTAATAATTAATTAATTTATAAATTAATTGATCATTTTAAATATCGAAAATATAACTTTGTTGACAACAATCGAAAAATGATTGATAATAAGGAATGTATTATAAGATATATTTTATCATTATACAAATATTATATTCCGTAGCACAAATAGAAATAAATAATGAATAAAAATAAATTATGAAATAAAAACAGAAGATTATAAAACGTTAAAATAACTTCGTAAATGTAAACAATTCGTAAATCGTATATATTTTGTAAAATTATAACATATTATTGTAATGTGTAAGTATTTTAAACATCCTGCTAGATAGTATAGTAACTTTCATTATGCACAATACATTTTTAGCGGGAACACTTATCAGATAAGTATAGTAAAATATTTAAAAGTGCAGCTATAGATTATTTGCTGCATAGCTTTAATGTTTAAATTATGCAATACAGATAGACTATATACTCGTAAATCATTCCGTGACTGCGCTTAAAGAGTCCGCAAGCATTAGGCAGTTTGGCTGCGGGAAAATATGGCACCATTTTAATTGGAAAGTTTTGGAAACCAATGTAATCGTTTGTGATTTAGCTATAATACTAAGAAGATGTAAGTCACATTCATTAACTAGGAAAGTCTAAAATGGAAACTCTAGAACAAGGCAGAATAAAATGTGAAAAAGAACGATCTACAGCAAACCATAACTATAAACATAGAAACTGAAAAAAGATCAAATCAAATGAAAATAATTTTTATTCAAATAACCTCTCAAGAATCGACAATAATCTTTATTCAAACAACCTCTCTAGAATTGTCAAGGATCAATATGATTAATGAAACTGCAACTGGTTCGGAATGCTGCTCTTGCCGAGAAGAACCAGCAAGTAACTCAGCAGTCAATCTTTAAACATTTTCAAGTTTCATCATTTAACTGCAGTCTCGTATAAAGCTGAAAGGATTTTCAAATCCAGGCTTTTTTATCATCCAAGTAATTATCAATTTTGTTATATGCTTTACGTGTAAGCATATTTCTTACACTTAACTTTTCTGTAGACTATGGATTGAGGAATTTTATTATAGTAGCTAAACCCGAAACTGAAACCTGTGACCAATACAGTCACAATAATGTCATCCGACGTATAAACATGGTCACTGAATATATGGGCCTTTCAGCAGTCCAAAGTCCTATGTAAGAACGGTACAAGCGCATTTCTAAAAGATTTTACTCAAATCCAAACCAAACTGCCTATGTGCTTTATAATCTGTATTGATGGCGTCAAAGCTATCTTGGCTAGCTATTGTTCTCTCACTTTTTTGGCTTCATATTTATTTTGAAAACATCAAATATTTCTGGCACGTATCCAGTTTAGATGTCGCCCTTTCCAAATATTGAAGGCACATTTCCATTCCTTATACATAGGAAATGTGACTTTATTCATCGGACTGTCGAACCTAGTTCTAGTTCTAGTTACTTAGTACTTCCAGTAAGTAATTTCAAATTTAAGATTATCCAAGACTATTTGATAGTATTGCCTGTTCATATCCATTTAAGATCTAGTTGACGGCAAGAGACTCAGAGCATGAAGCTCGAAATGTTGGTCATATCAATATATGTTTAATCATTGTACCTACATCTTAATCAAATAAAAAATTTACGACTCTATATGTTGCTGAAAATCGAGACGCATGGTGCCCTTTTGTTAGTAATATCTTTACTGGAAAAGGTCACGACCTTAAATAATGGGATATAAGACACAAGGAAGATCAGCTTAGACGCTGTCTGTAGTTGTCATATAGTTAAGCAAACTGTATAATATTGTAGTAATTAATAAGTGTCTGTAACTTTCCTAGTCTTCTTGTTCTAGTGTTGTTATATTGTTGATTTAGCGGATTTGTTGTGTTAGTATTAGTCAAGATTAGAACAGTAACGAATGAGAGGGTCCAATAGCAGGAACACGTATGAAGACATATGATTATATGTACAAAAAAACGTATATAGTTTTGTCTTCTTCCATTCGTTCACTGGTTGCCGACCGAGATATCTCACGTCAGCCTTTCCAAAAGGAGTTTTTACTACCTCAATCTTTCCACAAAGATTTACCCAAAGATTTACCACCACCTCAGACTTTACACAAAAAGTTCGCAATACCTCAGTATTTTCCACAAAGAGGTTTCGCCAGCTCTGTCTTTCCACAAAGAATTTACGCCACCTTAGTCTTACCACAAAGAGTTTACGCTACCTTTATTTTTCCACAAAGAGTTTCTGATACCTCAGTTTTTCCACAAAGAGTTTCCGCCAGCACAGTCTTTCCAAAAAGAGTCCGCCAGCTCAGTCTTTTCATGAAGAGTTTACGCTACCTAAGTCTTTCCACATAGAGTTTATGCAACCTCAGTTTTTCCACAAAGAGTTTCCGAAACTTCAGTCTTTCTCTTGTCCTCAGTCTCCTTGGGTATCTTACCCTTCTCTTTTAATTAGTTTTCGAAATTATTTGCGAGTTTCCTTGAATTTAATTCATAAATAAAGAATGAATAATATGAATTTAAAGATCTGAGTTATAATTCCATCGCATATCTGTTTTGTATACATGCACAAAAAAAGCTAATAAGCTGCAGCTGTAAGATTTAAGATTCTTTAATAAAATAAAATAAATTACATACATAATAATAAACGATTTAATTGGTAACTACTATTCCAAAATCAACCACTATTTGTATATTTTACAATATGAAGCGATTATAAAATTGGTTGTTATTTTATTTTTATAGTAGTTTATTCCATTCACTATGCTATTTTATGGTAATTGATTGTTATTTAATTTATTATAGTATTTAATTACAATTTATAGATATTTTATTTATATTTATAGTATTTCATTGTAAGCGATCGTTACTTTATTCATATTATAAAGGAATATAGTGTGTGGCAATTTCAATTATTTGTAGTTTGTATTATTAAACTATTGTTTGCCTATGACGGATAAAGAAGTTTAAAAGTACTAATTATTTCATTGGAATTTAAAAATTAATTTGAATATAATGTTTCTTCCAATTCTGTAAATGCGATTTAACATTATGGTGTGTCCCCAATACGTTCTGGAATCGTAGAACTGACTGCGTTAATTAAAGAACAGAGCAGAGCTCAATATTGTGTTGAGCTAAATTAGTATGAATTATATGTTTATCGATATGAGATTCAAATAAGAATGTTTTGTTCGGGGCTTGTTATGTAATAATTATAACTTTTCATATATATCTAAAATAAATAGAACGCCAAATATTAATTGAGTTTTATTTTTTGATGTTATTCAATCGATATTTTGATATTTGATTTGATTTGATTTGATTTAAAACGGAACCTGGATGCGAAAGTAGCGAATGACGACACTTGCTTCTAACGGTTTAATAAAATAACAACGAAATTGATTCTTTAATTTATTCTCGATTCACAACTCTTATGAAAATAGTATCACTTAATTTTTATTTACATATAATATAAAAGTTATACAAAAATAAAAAAGAATATATTTAATAGTTCATGTATAAGAATAAAAACGTATAAACAGTTAAAAAAATACTTTTATCGTTTAAATATTTAAATTAGTAAAATCAGACATTTTTCTAATACTTTAACCTAATATTTTTTCTCGATATCATTATTAATGTATAAAAATATTTTTACACATTTAAATTTTGACAATAACTGTATAAGAATATATCCGCTTTCTTTCAGTGTCGTTTAAAAAATAGTTAATTATTACTATGGTAACTGAATTACGTATTTTTAACGCTTTGTATGCGTCGACAATAATTATTTCGACACATAGAGAACATTTTAATATATCATGACGCTTTAAAAATTAAGCTAGAATAATACGAATCTGCTTAAAACAGCTATCTTATTAGCGTTTTCCGACCTTTTACGTTCTTAAAACGCTTATTAACCACAATTGTCGCAAAACCAACGCTGTATTTGCGTCTACCTTAAATAAAATTGTGATGCATTTTTATTCACATAATTCTAGTTTAAACAGCAAAGCTAATAAGAGTGATTAATTCCTACGAAATAAATATCTATTACATCTCTCTTTTATATGACGTGTATTACATATTACGCATCGTAAGCATTTCGCTGTGTTTATGCTGGGGCTACATTAGCGGAATACGGCGAATATTCGGGCAACTGCAATGAGTGTACATCGTTACAACGCGGAGTATTTGAGCGCAGACAATGCAACATCGGGCCACTGTCGGTAACCTGGCGGCCATCAAAGAGGTTTACGACTTCTTTATTCGTTTGAGTGGCCACACATATGTCAGTGTTGTCCAGACTTTGACAAAATACAAAAATATTTATTTTTTTCAATACAAAAAAATATAGATTGAGACCTTCTAATAAATATTAGATATACTTGTGTCAGAAGGTCTCGCTCTTCCAAAACAAATGTAAGTTATTTAATTATTTAAAAGGTAAGAATTTACTAATTATTAAGTTATTTAATTATAGCGTATGTGTATGGAGCGTGTGTGTGTGTGTGGGGGACTATTTTTGTGCGTGTATGTGCTTGTAGATCTATGTGTTTAAGATGTATATTGTAATAGAGCTTCCGTATCTTCATAATTTAAGTCATCATATTTATATTCAATTTTTTTGACGTTATTTTTCTGTGAATAGTTTATCATCCACCATCTCTTCTTTCGTCTCATTTTATATTATTTCATACCTGATACTACGAGTATCAGGAGTGAAATAATAAAATACAATTTACTGACATATAATCTAAAGACGCAAAAAACTTACGACGAATATTCGCCGTAGGCCGCTTCCTGAACCTTCGGCCGCCTAATGTAGACAAAAACATAGTGTTTACACGATACACGATTAAAACTTCGTCCGCTAGTGTAGCTCCAGCATTAAAAAGCGACAGCGCTCTGCTGAAATGCTTAAAGGAACGAATTTGGTCTTGAATGGTATTTGAATTAAAGCACCTAAAATTGGGATCCAAATACACGCTTGGCAATATATAAAAAAGGTTATAATATAAAATATTTGTTAGAAAAAATGCGATAAATATCACGTATACAAGTAATTTTACAGTTCGCTTTTTTTAATAGTGATAAATTATTATTATTACATGCATTTGATGATACGTTTTTAATAAGCAATTATAAATGTTTGTCATAACATTGAATTCCTAGATAATGGCAATGATAAAATATAAATGGCACATTCAACTCAAAAGCACTAGCACAAAGTATATACATATTATTTATATTACAATCAGTATATAATATAGGCATAAGATAGATAGATGTATATAAAACTCACTAATGTTAAAATTGCAATATGGTCTAATAAATTAAACCTAAACCTAAACTAAAAAAAAAAACCTATTAAATGTTGCCATTAAAAGATAAGTATCATTACATTTTTTTATTTACAAACGTCATTCATCAATCGAAAGCGCCAAATTAAACAATTTTATTAAAAAATCATTATAACTTTTTTTACTTGTCTCATTAAAATTCTTAAAAACGATACATTCGGAGCATTATAGTCTTGTATTTTTTAAATTTGGAATCGATTTTTAGCTTTTAAATTCGTTTTAATTAGTTTTACTAACAGCCTGGAATCGAGTCGTTTAAGGTTATAACAATTTGTCATTTGTGATAATACGACCAATGATAAGCAATTAAAATTCTTCATATAAAATATTGTAATATAATAATGGAAATTTTAAAATATACTGCAGTCATATTTACGGAATCCATATAAACAAATATTACAACGATGACCGATAACGCTTCATTATTTTTTATTTAACATTATCAATTTTTTATTCAATTCTTAAGCTTTGCAAGCAAACAGTTGACGTCTTGTCTATTGTTTATTAAAAACCATGGACAAAAATTTTAATATTGTCAAAATTTTTTAAAGGATATTCACATATTCGTGTTTATTAATTTAAATATACTTATATTTTAACCATATTGCTATTTCAACAGTATATTGTTTCTTTCACCCTTCAGTTTCATAACTACTTATCACAAAAAATACTTATTAACTATTACTTATTCTATGATGTAATTTTCCCCATTCCTAAAAATTCTATATACAATATTCGAAGTCTTAATATTTCTCGGAACTGAAAAATTTGAGAAATATTAGACACATTTAAAGTTAATTTCTAATTTCCATATTTCTTTCACTTTATAATAATAGTTTAGAATAATTAATTTATTTTAATTTTATACAGTTTTGAATTTTTACTCAAATGTAATAAATTAAAAATATTTTATTCGTAAAGCATTATTTTGAACTAAAAGAAATATTGTTCATGTTATTTGCTAATCATTCTTATTTCAAAATTTTCTTAACACTACTTTCTACAATTCATTAATTCCAAAACTCTAGCAAATGTAAAAAGATAAGAAATATATACACGCCTAGTATTAAACAGACCGAATTCTAAATTAGTCTTAATTGAGACACGTAATCCTTATCGGAAAGCCATCTATGACATCACACTACGATTCATTCAAAAAAGTGTTTTCTTGTTCAAGTCAAGTTCTCTTTAACAATCAGGTGTTTTGTAGGCGCAATATTACACTTTATTGCAATTTGCCGCACAACTTTTCTGAATTCAGTCGCTTTAATACTAAGCGATATTTGTTTATGAATTGCCTAAGTGAATATCTAGTTTTGAAAGAAAAAACAGGTATATTAATTTAAACTAGTTAAAAAGAATATATTTCACACACAACACGGAATCTAAATCGTTGCTGCATTGAACCAAAACGTAATTTTTCTGGCCATTTTTTTTATTCTCTCAATATTCAGGTCTTATTTTTTCCGTGTTTATGTTTTGACATAAGAAGATGGATACTGTTAGATCTTATCCAATATATACATTAAAGTTTGTTTATATTTTCCGGTATATTAATATTATTGGTAACAAAAGTACAACGGAAATATATGGTGTTCAATTTTAGGCAATTGTACTATTATTATTAAATATTTTGTTGATTAGCCGATTGACATTACTATACAACATTGCATATTTTACGTCGTATATGTAGAATTGTGACAAAATTTTATTTTACAATTTAATAAAGCGAGTATTAGTAGTAAAGTTATTGTGCCTCCAGTCCAGAATCGAGGAAATCTTTGATGTGTAGAGGCACTGACCGCGGGAATACCCGGAACATCTAAAAAAAACCATGGGAATTTATTTTAAAATATACAGGATGAGACCGATCTTTTGACGTTAATTTTAGTTACCTACATATCCCAGAACCTTACAAAAAAAAAGGAAATTCAGCGAAGTATGAATGGCGCGAGAGGATATATTTTACTTTTTTTTTTAATAAACACCATTTATAGAGATCAATGACCGTACCCTGTTACGACATATGAAACGAAAATAACCTTGACCTAAAAAACTAAATAGTCTGGTGCGAGGGAGAGTGAAGAGTGTCTCAGAGAATCTTAAATTCGAATTCAAAATATTCTTACAATTAAATCGAATAGAATCGTCAATTCTACTGCTGGCTCGGAAAGCTGTTCCCACCGAGAAGAGAGCCGGCAAGAAACTCGGTGGTTGCTCTTTTAAAAATATAATTCATACCTATTATTAGTTACATTTAGTCATCACTGTCTTGTACAGGGTCGAAGAGTAGCTATATCCACATATTCTTATCTTCTAAGTAATCCTCAATACTATATATAATTAGTAAGTAGGCTTTCTGAATCGGCACTTTTTAAAAGTACTTTTAAACGGCTGCAATGGCAAAGCTAAAATTTACGTACTTTTGCAAGGCGCAAAGCAGGAGCCGCAAGCTTATGTCGGTTCCTACTTTGTCTATTATATACATCACCTATCGTTTTATAACTCCTTATATACTTATATACAAAAATTAAATTGCTTAAAATATACTGTGAAACAAATGTAAGAATACTTATTTCCTTAAACTACTCTCGCAGGGAATCACGCGGGCATAATTTGTAAATACCACGTATTACCATACCACCATAACCCCTGGTACCCATACCCTGGTAATAATGGCAATAGGTACATATTACCATAACATTACCTGCGAGAGAAGTTTAAGGAAACAGGTATTCTTACATTTGCTTCACAGTATATTTTAAGCAATTTATTTTATGTACAGAAAAATATATAGAATTATAAAACGATAGGTGATGTATACAATAGACAAAGCAGGAACCGACATGAGCATGCGGCTCCTGCTTTACGCCTTGCAAAAGTGCGTAACTCGTTTGTGGGTTTTGGTATAAGATTCTATAATAAAATTCCGCAATCAATTTCATCTTTGCCATTACAGCGGTTTAAAAACACTGTTAAAAAGAGGCTGATACAGAAAGCCTACTATACTTTTGAAGATTATTTAGAAGATAAGAATGTGTGGATATAGCTCTCTTTGAACCTGTACAAGACAGTAACGACTTAATGTAAATAGTATTAAGAATTATATTTTTAAAAGAGCAACCGCCGAGTTTCTTGCTGGCTCTTCTCGGTAGGAACAACTTTCCGAACCAGCAGTAGAGTTGACGATTCAAGCACTTGTTTACAAGTTTATTTGAATAAAGAATATTTTGAATTTGAATTTGAATATACCATACTTACTTGGTTAATATAATACAGTGAGCTCGGGATTGTGATCTCGTGGTAGTCTCGCCGGACCGCGTCTACGATATGCTCGACCGCCTCCTGCGGCGACAGAATCTTCATCAGCGACGGAAACTTGATCTTGGGGTTCTTGCAGAGACCTGTGTCCACGATGTACGGGCAGATGCATGTAAACTTGATCTGGAACGCCAATTATTTTTTTTTTCATTTATTACCTAACAATTAAAACAATTTATTAACAAATGTTACTTAACACTATAAAAACCGCAGACGTTTGTACCTAGTGATACTGTCATCAAAATATATACTACAGTATTATCCGGTTGCATGTATTATTTATTTATTTTTTAAAGAAAATATGTTGTAAAATAACTAAACTTATATCAAATTATATGAGGTTAATTTCTAGACGCAAAGGATTGAAAATGGCAATATAACAAAAAATTAAATTAATGATATTTTGTTTGTAATATAAAATAGTCTTACACAAAGCTGAATGGATCTACAGATCCAATCAATTCTATTATTTACGTGATATAAACTGCCCGGCAACGCGTTGCTATGGCTCAGTCTGATTTCGAATTCCCCTCGAAACAGAACCCGAACAGAAGAAGTTAAAAAAAATGTTCCAATCGTTACCAAATTTTATAATAATAAGAAGATTATAAGAGAAATGTCGTGTGGTATCCGACTGAGTAGAATAGACCACCCTCATTTATTACTGAGGTTTCGTAAAAGGCGACTAAGGTTAATTGACCCACAGTGTGATATACGCTTGAGTATGAGTAAGTAAGTATGATGAAGAAGGTTATTACGTAACTGCGCAATATGATTTGATCATAAACTTTTTTTAATATTTAATTATTTGGAACCTCAAGCGTGCGACTCTTTTGAGCGATTCTGGGATTCAAGCCACGAGGCACCAATAAATTTTTCTGTTAAAACTAATGACTTTAATTGACATGTGCAATTTATCACACGCTTTTCCGTAAAGGAAAACAATGTGAGGAAACGTTCATATCTCTAAAGAATGCTAAGGATATGTGAAGGGATCAGCTGCACGTGCGAATTATAATATGAAACCACGTGACTCACTCCGTGATAAATTTAAGGAAATAGTTATTCTCACTGCAGCTTCGCAATACTATAATAATACATTATATATTTATATAGTGTTTGTGAGGCAAAATATAAATCTTTTTAATAAAAAAGTGATATTAGTAATAGGCAAACCAGAAACCGAAATTAATTAATAATACCCAAGATACGACTTCAGAAAGTTCGATTGTTTGTGGGCTTCGGTATACATTTTTATTAAAAAAAATCCACAATCTATTTTGGACTTGCCTTTATACAAATTCAAAAAAGCAATTAAAAAGACACTTATTCATAAGCTTATTATACTGTTGAGGACTATGTTGATGATAAGAAAGCTTGGTTTTAAATTGCGACCAGCTACGCACTAGATTATATTGTAAATTATTTTAATTTGTTCGTAATTAATTAAGCCATTATTGTAATATTCAATTTTGAAAATATTGACCAACGAGTTTGTTTCTGGGTTTTCCGAACCAGTCGTAGCTTCACTGTAATTTGACGTTTCGAAAGTGCTTGTAAAAGCCAATTTGAATTAAGAATTATTTGAATTTATTTGAACTTGAATCAAAAATAGCTAAATCCTTTTTAATTACTTTGGATATAGCTAGGTTTCATTCTAACAATATGTAACCTGACAATCTGCAATCGGTGTGGTGGATTTAAACTTTAACCCAAAAAGAAGAGAGGAGCCCATCAGTGGTAAAGTAATAGGTTGGTACTTCTACTCACCCCACTAAAGTCTCTCGGATCTTCCCTCAACTCCTCGTGCAAGGCTTCCATCATGCCGCGGACAGCGAACTTCGTTCCACAGTATGGTACCAGGTTTCGGAGTCCTATAACACCTGCCATGGACGACATGGCCACGATATGTCCGCGATTGTTTTTCATCATGGCGGGTAGGAAAGCTTGTAACATCTGAAAACATTTTATAAAGGTAATGATATAATTTTCCTGCCCATACCCAAGTAAGTGGGGTCGCCACAACATGTTACAAACATGTTGTCACATGATTTGGTATTTTACGCAGAATATAAAGAAATAATCCTAGTCTTTTGTATACATTTATTATTTGATTATTTATCATCATTCTTATGAAATATTGAAATGAGTTAAACTTGTATATACTGAATCCCGGAAATGGATCCAACGATTTTCATGAAATTCACCATGTAGGGGCTTTTAAGGAATCGATCTGACTAGGTTTCTTAAAAAAAATGTCATTTTATCGGGCATTGAAAGAAAGCTAAAATGTGGAATTGATTTCAAATGATATACAAAAGTAATAATAAAATTATTTTGCTATAACCCGCGAAAGAAAGAAAAGCCTAATTTCTTCGCGGATTATAGCAAAATAATTTTATTATTACTTTTGTATTATGGATCTCCTCAAAGTAACGCCTAATTCTATAAATTATTCAAATGATATTTTAATAAACATATTGTTGTGATAGCCTAATCGGTAACGGGCGGATTAAAAAATTTAAAACCCGGTTTCGAGTCCCACATGTGGCACTTACTTACTTTTTTTTAAATGTTTTTTTTTTAATCTTTTAAAACATTACCAAGCAAAGCTCGGTCATCCCTGTACTGTTATGAGTTGAATTAAATCTGTTATTTTATTGTTTTTATGTTTTATCGCGGATTATAGCAAAATAATATTCTCATTACTTTTGTATTATGGACCTACGCAAAGTAAAGCCTAATTCTCTAAATTATTTAAATCTGTTCGTTCAAACTGGGTCAAAATTTATTGTGCTATTTGGGTTATTATGTTGCCTTTGTTTTAAAAAAAACTTACCCAAAGATGTGAGAGGCAGTTCACTTCGAAGGCAACGCGTATTTCCCTTTCGCCCGTTTGCAACAAGGGCTTGCACGGCATCACGCCCGCGTTGTTCACCAACATGGTCACGTCGCCGACCTCCTGGCGAATCTTATCCGCCATCTCGTTAATGGCGTTGCGGTTTGTCACGTCGCATCTGAAAGAGGGGTTAATGTTAGAGATGTGACATGGAGTAGAAAAAATCGTTTTTTTTTCCTTTAAAAATATATTGATTTTTAAAAAATCGATTATTTATCGAAATAGTTTACACAACTTAGCGATGTACAGAGTGGTACCGACGATACGACATTAAATAACTTCATTGCTCACTTGGAAGTATTACATTACTTTGGTATAATTCAATGTATTTAAATATAGAATTAAAGAAAAATATATTTTCTAACAAATTAAATACGTATAAATTGCGATTAATAACGAATCACGCTCATTCATTAGGGTTCACTCACCTTGTAGTGCGCGCGTACGGCGCTCGGTGTAGATATGACGATCGCCGCGAAGATCAAACGGAGCGGTGAAATACAAAGGTCTCGGCGCGCAAGTAGCGCGGTCGGTGACCGCAAGGCCAAGGCCAAGGCCATTTTTACATTTTTGTATTTATAAATACAGAGGAGTATAATATAATATTGTTTATAGGGTTTATTTTTGTATGGCATGCTGCCATCGGTCATTGATCCATATGATCCATATACATCATGAAGTTTAATTTCAAATTGAAAAATAATATCCTGTGGCTAAAGTACTTCATTGAATTAACTGAATTTTTTATGTAGGCGGCTAAGGTGCGTAGCTATCTAAGATTAAAATTAATATCGTTTCGTCAGTACCTCTCTGTATAATCATCCTGCCCTTGTTATAAACATGTTGTCACATGATTTGGCTACGTATTTTACGACCGACCGCCCGCCTGACGTCAACTTACAATAGTCGCTTTTTACGACAGCTCCGTAAGAAAGAGGGTGGTCTATTCTACTTAACTGAATACAACACAGTGGGTTAACTTACCTTAATCGCCTTTTACGAAATCGTGGTAAGAAAGGTTCGTCTATCCTACTCAGCCGGATACCAGTGTGCGTAGTGCGAGTTTTTTTAACCTACTCGATCGCGTTAGCGTTACGCAATTTGTATGGCGAAATTTGTAATATGTAGAGCAATCACTAGATGTCGCTATTGCAGCGTCATATAAATTGGCGTTACGCTGACGCGATCGAGTAGGTTGAAAAAACTCGCACTACGCACACAGATGGCTTGTTATAAAAACCGTATTTTTCCTAAATTATCTAGCATCACGGTATAGCAATTAATTCCAATGATGCACCTATGATTACATACATTATTGTCGAGGTTTTTTATATCTGAGTTGTGGCTCGTCATAGTCATAATATCACGTATCTCTGGTTTATATAGTAGCTGTAAAAAGGACACGTTTTAACCGCTTTCATCCTTTATAAATAAATGCACTAAAATTCTAATTTAAGTTTTATATTTATTTATTTAGTTCACAAAACTGACATTCATTTGAGGATATCTAAATTCAAGATCATTATCTTGAATTTAGATATCCTTTGATAAGGCGTCCGGTCGTAAAACACATAGCCAAATCATATGACAACATGTCTATAACATGTGCCGACCACACTTAGAGTGGGATAAAGGCATGAAGTGCTATTTCATAATAGCACTTGATTAGGCTAAAAGCTATTTTAATAAAAGCTATTTAAACAAAAGAAAATTTATAAACTTCATCATTCGCACGTAAGTTCATAAATTTTCTTTTGTTTGATTACAAAAAAAAACGGCAGATCAGACTTAGTACTTAAAGTTGACCTATTACTTACATATAGCTATGTGCTTTCCCCTTGTTCTCCTTGATAATGTCGACGGTTTCTTGGTTGCCTTCATGGTTTATATCAACGCATACAATAATACTGCCTAATTTCCCAAAACTTAGCGCCATCTCCCGCCCCATACCGTGGCCAGCACCTGTAATCTAGAAACCACATTATGAATTACTAGAGTTACCCTCGTTATCTAGAAACCACATAATGAATTACTAGAGTTACCCTCGTTATCTAGAAATCACATTTATGAATTACTAGGGGTGCCCTCGTTATCTAGAAACCACATTTATAAATTACTAGGGGTGCCCTCGTTATCTAGAAACCACATTATGAATTACTAGAGTTACCCTCGTTATCTAGAAACCACATAATGAATTACTAGAGTTACCCTCGTTATCTAGAAATCACATTTATTAATTATTGGGGGTACCCTCGTTATCTAGAAACCACATAATGAATTACTAGAGTTACCCTCGTTATCTAGAAACCACATTTATTAATTATTGGGGGTACCCTCGTTATCTAGAAACCACATTTATTAATTATTGGGGGTACCCTCGTTATCTAGAAACCACATTTATTAATTATTGGGGGTACCCTCGTTATCTAGAAACCACATTTATTAATTATTGGGGGTACCCTCGTTATCTAGAAACCACATTTATTAATTATTGGGGGTACCCTCGTTATCTAGAAACCACATTTATTAATTATTGGGGGTACCCTCGTTATCTAGAAACCACATTTATGAATTACTAGCGGTACCCTAGTTATCTAGAAACCACATTTATGAATTACTAGGGGTACCCACTTTATCTAGAAACCACATTTATGAATTACTAGGGGTTAGCAGTTTTAGATATTCTTCGTTGCACTAGATGGTTAAGACCAAATTTAACAAATGTTATTGTAAAAAGTACATTTGGAAAAGAGCAACCGCCGCGTTTGATGCTGGCTCTTAATGGTGGGAGCAATTCTTCGAATCAGCAGTAGAGTTGACGATTCAAAATCATTTGTTCACAAAATTACATAAATAAAGAATAGTACTAGGGTATATATATTTTCTGAATCTCGGAAACGGCTCCAACGATTTTCGTGAAATTCAGCATGTAGGGGGTTTTGGGGGAGAAAAATTGATCTAGCTATAAATTAAAACTTGAACTAGAAATTGAAAATATTTAAAAAAAATCGCTGTTTTTGGGCATTAAAAAATGGTAAAATGTAGAATTGAAAGCAAAGGATTTTTTTAGTTGTCAAACGTAATGTTGCGATAGCCGATGGGTAACGGGCAGACCGTCAATGTTCAAAACTCGGGTTCGAATCCCACATGTCATCGGCGTCTTCTTTTTTTTTATTTATTTCTATGTTCTAAAAAATTACCGAGCAAGGTTCCGCCACACAGCTACTATATCTATTTCTATACTAATATACATATACAATATAGGTGCGACCGTGTGAATCTCTAGAGACGATCATGGGTTCAAACCAGGGCAGACACCAATGAGTTTTTCTATTAAAACCTATGTGTCTAATTGATAATTGCAATTAATCACATGCTTCTCGGTGACGGAAAACATCGTGAGGAAACCTGCATATCTCTAGAGAATCCTAGGGATATGTGTAACCTACCAATCCGCATTGGAGCAGCGTGGTAAGTCTTAGCTCCAACCCTTCTCTCCAAAAATGGAGAGAGAAGGCCTATGCCCAGCAGTGGGATAGTAACAGGCCGTTACTTACTTACTTACTTACTAATATACAAAGCTGGAGAGTTTGTTTGAACACGCTAATCTCAGGAACTACTGGACCGTTTTTAAAAATTCTTTGAGCGTAAGATTTATTACCGAGATTGAGCGTAAGATTTATTATTATTTATTATTATATTTACCGAGGAAGGCTATAGACTATATAACATCACGCTAAGATAAACAGCAGAGGAGCAGTTGTAAAACATATAATACAGAGTTCCGTTACGTTGTTTTGTTTTCGGAATCATTAACAGAATTTAAGAAAATAATTTTAGAAAATAAAATATAATTTTTCGTTTTTGTTCTACTCTTATTGTTTATTAGTGAAAACTTTACTGGTTTGTGCGTTACTTTAAGTTATATCAATGTTATTAGCATAAGTATACTGTTTGTTTTCCAAATAATAAAAAAAAAAAAAAAATTGTGAAATTGGCAAAATTTAAAGCTTTCCTTGTGTGCGCTAAAGGGTGAAAGTTACTCAAAAATCATGTATTACATAATTGTTCCCGTCTAAAAGTTCACAAGATTAACTCATTTTAATATTACAGATTTTGAGTGTGTTTGAATAAAGTTCAATGTAACTCACCAGTACAATTTCCCCCTTCACACTCTTCGGCTCTGGGGGTACGAAGAACTTGTATATGCAGTGGAACCAGGTTGCGTACATCTTCACGATGAGCACAAGCACCTCCACGGCGACCACCACACCGTGGTAGATCTTCATGCCGATACCTTGTTCGTCGGTCCTGGGAAAATTAGTACATTAAAGTGTTTAGTATCTAATTTATAGAATTAGGCGTTGCTTTGCGGAGATCCATAATACACAAGTAACAGTAAAATTATTTTGCTAAAATCCACGATGAAGTAAAAAAGAAAATTTATATAATGCTAAATGAAGGGTGGACAATCCACTACTGCACGACAAAAATGCAAAGTATTCGAAATCGCTTTGCGATTTTGTCGTGGAGTCTATCTCCTGAATATACATCGGTTGCGGGGCGAAACGATTTTTGAGTTTGTGATTGTGAACGTATGTAGTGTATTGTGTATTGTGGTCGAGGTGTGTGCATGTGTTTTTATGAATCCTGCATGTATCAGGTATGAAAACGGATTGTCCACTCTCCAATTAGCATTATATATATTTTCTATTTTACTTCATCGCGTATTATAGCATCTGCTATAATTTTATTATGACTTTTGTGTTTAGTATCTGATTGACCGAGTTGTGCTCAGCAATTATAATAAAAGCAAAAAAGGTTCGTGATAACGAGAGATTGATCCCCGGTATTTTGACTTGTTATTCCACCCTTTCCCTACTCAGCTAGTATAAGCTTATAATCGAGAACGAAATTAACTATTTCTATTTCTAATGTAACATTTTTTTGTAAAAAAAGGGCCAAAAAGACATTTTTCAAAAATGAAACCTAGCTAGATTTTTCGCCCCAAAACTCTCTACATACTATGTTTCTAGAATAGTTAGAGCCGTTTTCAAAATACTGATAATATACATGTATATATATACCTGGGTAATTAGGTGACCGAGCCCTGATCGATAATTTTTTTAAAGATATTTTTATTTTTATTTTTTTTTTATAAAAAAGAAAGAGGGCGCCGATGACATTTGGGATTCGAACCCGTGTTTACGTTTGACAGCTAAAATTAAATTCTACATTTCAGTATTTCTTTAATGCCCAAAAACAGGGATATAATGTTTTTTTTTTAATAAAACCTAGCTAGATCGATTTTGCTCCCCCAAAATCTACTTCATGCTGAATTTTAGGAAAAACTTTGGAGCCGTTTCCTTATTCCGGTATTATACATGTGGGAATTTGTTCGAAGTAAAAACACAATTATTATTTCACTGATTTATTTAATTAAAACTCGTCTTAGCTAAAATCGTGTTGCCTTCGTATATCCGTCTTCCATATTACTTTTATTCCTTCTCTCTCGCACACTTTTATCCTTCCCGCTCACACGCCTTCCGTTCCTTTCCATGCTTCACACATAACGTTCCATTCCCACATACATATATACATACAAGAATAACTCATTTAAATATTAAAGATGTAGATGTGGAATCAAAGCCGTGTGGTTTCCGGCTGGTTAGAATAGACCACCCTCATTTCTTAACGAGGTGTCGTAAAACGCGACTAAGGTAAGTCGACCCACCGTGTGGTATCCGGCTGAGTAAAATAACTTTGTAACAACTTAAAAGAAACAATACTAAATGGGACGTGGAATGTTTTTCATATGTTTTAATTAGGTTGTTTTTTGTTTGAAAATATTTTTGGCTCAACTTTGAAATAGCAACTAAATACCTACCTACGCCAATTTTATGGTCAAATTGTGGGTTTTTTCCTAAACAAACATGTTTACACGAAAGAAGTTAACCCTAGTTTTTTTTGACATTCGCTTATAAAGTTGCTTAATGTATTTGTTTCAAATGAAATTCATCATCATTCGACTAACCTTATCCTTATTACTGGGGTTATCGCAACATGTTTTAAACATCTTACATGTTTTGGCAAATAAATTTTCGACCTGTCGCCTGTTGGACGTCAACTTACCTTAGTCGCCTTTAAGACACCTCGGTTACAAATGAGGCCTGCCGGCTGAGTAGAATATACCACTATTCTACTCAGTAGGATACCAACGTGGATAAGGTGTAATTTTTCCAAATTTTATCAATATCGTTCCAGTCCCTTAGGCATAAAATCAACATCATACAATTCAATACAATACAATCCCAACAAAATTTATCTCTATCTAGTAACTAACTAAGTAGCCGGCCATAAAATAAGTAGCCAAAACTTGTAACAACACGTTTATAACATGTTGTGCCTGCCCCACTTATAAAGATAAAGGCAGACGAATGATGATGTACTTTATACTTGTTATCATATCGATTAAAAAGTCCCCGTTTTTCTTTTGGGAAGAGGGTAAACGAAACATTGCTTTATTGAGGGTACTTATACGTTTAAGTTGGCGTGAATATTTTAATCAACTTGTTTTTTAATTACCTATTTACTTGGCACACAGGTCAATGACACAAGATAACTTTTATTGTCTTCAAAATTTAGTCCAGAACTTTTGCATACGAAAAAAATACATACGAGGCCGCAGAGGTCGTAGAAACTTTTCGCATGCATTAATAATAAAATTAAAATATATTAGTACAATGTTTTAACCGGAATGCGAGGTCACTCTTCTTGACCCTTTTTCTATATTGTTGTTTAGAAACATTATTCATTTAATGTTAATAATATTATATTTCTGTACCCATGCTAGCATATGTATATATTTATCTTCTATCAGTGAAAACTTTTAATTGTCCTTATTATGTCATCATCATCTTCCTGCCCTTATCCCACTCTAAGTGGGGTCGGCACAACATGTTATAAACATGTTGTCTCATGATTTGGCTGCGTTTTTACGACCGGCCGCCTGCCTGACGTCAACTTACCTCTGTCGTATTTGACGACACCTCGGTAAGAAGAGGGTGGTCTATTCTACTAAACCGGATACCACACGGTGGGTCAACTTACCTTAGTCGCCTATTACGACACCTCGGTAAGAAATGAGGTTGGTCTATTCTACTCAGCCGGACACCACACGGCGGGTCGGGTCGACTTACCTTAGTCGCCTTTTACGACACCTCGGTAAGAAATGAGGGTGGTACTATTCTATTCAGCCGGATACCACACGGCGGTAATTGTCCTTATTATGTAATCTATTCTAATGTAATAGCTGTAACTATTCCTTATAAAATAAAAAATTTAGTACCTGAGTGACTGAGCCTTTTTATTTTTTACACAATAAAAAAAAGATACTTAAACAAAAAGAAAAAATTATTGGGTAGGTGGGGCTCAATCCTAGGTATTTTGATTTCTCTAGATCGGCCGTTCCCCGAATAAGCTTCGCTGACTTGAAAATTTATGGCAGAAATAGCAATGTAAATTTTTTTTAATGCCCAAAAACAGGGATAAAACTTAACTTTTACTTTTTTTAAATAAAACCTAACTAGATCGATTTTTATCCCCCAAAACCCCTACATGCTGAATTTTAGGAAAATCGTTATAGCCGTTTCCGTTTCCGTGATATAAATACAAGATTAACTGATTTAATTAAAGATAATATCTATAATATATCATTTTTCTGCCCCTATCCCACTCTAAGTGGGGTGGGCACAACATGTTATAAAAATGTTGTCACTTGATTTGCCTACGCATTTTACGACTGGCCGCCTGGCTGACGTCAACTTACCATATTCTGAATTTTGGAAACGGCTCCAACAGCATGTTTGGGGTTTGGGGGAGAAAAATCAATCTAGCTAGGTTTAATTTTGGAAAAAATCGTTTTATCCCTGTATTCGGACACTGAAAAATTGCAAAAATGTTGAATAGAAAGCAAATAATATTTAAGCTGTCATTTATAAAGTTGTGATAGCTCAGTGGCTTACGAAGTGGCGGGCTTAAGAAATGAAAATACCTGGTATCGGGCCCATGTTATTTTTAACCTTTTTGTTGCTTTTTTATAATTTCAAAAAAATTACCGAGCTATGTCACCCATGTAATAATGTTTAAATAATCGATTATTAAAAATCGATTATTGTGATAAAAGAATCGATTAATATAAAAATCGATTTATTTTTGCTATCCCGAAGTGTTAATACCCGTTTTTAAAGTGAAAACTCGCGACCTTGAACGGAAACGTATCAATTATTCACTGAAGCATTACAAACAGGAAACTCATACAAACTCATTCAAACCATTATAAACTGTTTACTAATTACTTTACTTATCTACCTATAATAGAATTTTATAATATACTTTAATGACTCTGACTCTTTCATGCGATATAAATATCAGTGCCTGGTTGACCTGTGACAATATAAGTATCAGTGCCTGTTTTTACAAAAGTAAATAATACCGGGAAAAATAGTCATATAATTTATATATTCAATGTAAATTTTAGTATTTTTTTTTATCCCTAAAAATAGGGATAGAACGATTTTTAATAAAACCTATCGATCGATTTATCCTCCCCAAAACCTCCTAAATATTAAAACCTAAATATTAAAGATATCGTGTACAAATACTTAGTACATTATTTTGATAAATCTCGTAGGTTTCAGCCTGCGTTTGCAATGTAAGCGGAAAAAATATTTTTTACGACATCACATTAGAAGCCTCAAACATTACAGTATTTCTCTACTGCGTATTGAATGTTATTATATACATATACATATAAACCTTTCTCTTGAATCACTTTATCTATTAAAAAAAATCCACATCAAAATCTGTTGCGTAGTTTTAAAGATTTAAGCATACATGGGAATATAGGAAATAGGGACATAGGGACAGACAGAGAAAGCGACTTTGTTTTATACTATGTAGTGATAGATCGCCAATTTTACATAATAGTTCATACATACTTTACTTAATTAAATTAAGTCAATTAAAGGATATTGCATATAATCAGAAATATAACAGCGGTGAGACTGTGCGACCCTTTCGAGAGGTCTTAAACCCCGGCAGGCACCAATGAGATTTTCTGTTAAAACTTATGTCTACTCGTAATTCATGATTGCAATTTATCACACTCTTTTCGGTGAAGGAAAATATTGTTATATTAGTAACAGACAGTTATTTTACTTTTTATATTTATACTTTTTACTATATAAACAACGTGGTACATTATTTATTTTAATTTTTTGTCTATAAGTTCGATATTTAAACGTCTAAATGTCAAGTCGCTTCAATTTGATTACTAATATGGACGTGAAGCGAAAAATATGGAGTCTCAATTCGTTTTTTTTTATATTGGTTACGCGCTTTTAATGTAAAAATCATTTATGAACGGCTTTGAAAAATTCTTTTTTTATTTTGAAACTATTTGTAACAGACACTAAAAATGTTGGTGACTTGAAAGTGATGAAGAATAAATTATATTTATTTTACATCCAAGTTTAGTCATGTTTCAAAACTCAGGTTCATTTAATTTAAAGACTTATGTACTCATGTAGTTTTCTAGATGGTAGACGAATAGTTTAATATAAAAGTGTTTAAACCAGAAAGGGAATATACAAATTTATGGTTTTTGTACAACAACAAATAGTTTAGTGATACCACTTCGAGTGTAGAGTTTTAACACTAAGCGGCGCATATGGGTTTTCAAATGTTTATTGTACATCACTACATTTTCTCATACAAAATAAATTAAAATTAATGACGTTCTACTTGATACAAGTGAACAAAAAATTAACGATGAACGTCGCTGTCAGTCTAAAAATCTAAAGTAATTCAGCGCAATGACGTAGCTTGAAGAAATAGTTACAAGCTTCAGCCGTTGTTTAAAGATTTTTGCCAACGTGTATAAACGTTGTCAATTAGCGTTTATTAAATTGGCGTGTTATAAAGTTGCTCCGCCCAAAGTGTTAGCTAGCAACAGATGCCATGACTAATGACTATTTGAAAAAGTATACATGTCTCATCGAGAGTTGTATATTTGTGCCATGTGAAGTTAGCTTAGGGGCATGTAGTCAAAGTGCAAAATAAAATATCCGTTTTAACACGATTAATTGCCTCTTCAGGTGACAAGAGGGCTGGCTCCTTTTTCGCACAAAGAATCAGCTTAGCGATTCAGCGCGGAATCGCTGCCAGCATTCTTGGAACCATTCCACGTGGGCATGATTTGTATAATCCTAGCGTGTAAGTAATTTAACATATATATAACTTGTAAATAATAAAATACATTTCTATTCTATCGCTGTCAAAATCTTTATAGTTCTATATTCATGGAAACTAATTCCTGATTCACTACGTATTAGATTCAGTTCCTTCCTATTTTAGGAGACAATACAATTTGAATATTTCTATGGAACTCTATGATGTTGTAATACGATCACCTTGAAGATAAAGACACGCGCGTACATACAATTACAAACGTTATTAAAATAATAGTCAGTGCATGTCAAACTAGTGGTCTATATTTATCGTAATGGCGGCTGTACACTATCTGCGAGACAACACGAGATATGCCGAGTGTGAAATTGTACAGGGTAGCTCTTGGCTCGCCTCGCTCTTTTGTCGGCTTTTGTGCCCGAGTCAGAGGCTTTCGCCCTTTCTCGGTGAGGGTTTCGCTGTTCACTCTCGAAAGTGTACATGGCCATTCCAAGCTTACAGGTCTCAGGCGAGACATAGCTAGTGCTTTCGGGCGAGAGAATACTCCGGCAATAATACGTTGTATTCCGTTTTAAACCCCCGGGTCAAAAACGAGGGATGTTATACGTAATAAAAAAAAATTCATAGCTTATTATATCTGTACTAATCCATAGTAATATATAATATATGATAAATTTCGCATTTATTATATATTACTCTGTCTCTGTTATTATTAGTCTGTGTGTCTGTTCCGCTTTCACTACTAATCCGTATGGCTGATATTGTCCAAATTAACAAATAACATAAAAAAATCATTTTTTGTAGGAGACGGGATAAAAACTACATCATTCGGGGTATATTAGGATTTGATCCTATCTTTATACAATTATTAAGAACCAGTCAATACAATAACATAAATAACGAATAAAAAATCCTGTCAAAATTTTTAACTGAACGCTGTCAATATCTGAGTGGTGAACACTTGTTTTCGTAGAATAAAAATCTAATATACTGCAGAGTTCGGGCAGTTGCGAGTGAAGCGGTTGCCCCACGTATTGCGTTTACCTTAACATTGACCCGCTTGCGATATTTAACACCTAACGAAATATCTAGTTTATGCAATTTAAAAAGACCTCTCGATTCTTCGAATTCATCCGATTCATGAGAAAGGAGACATTTCAATCATTAAAATTAAATATATTTCTGCACTATTGTTCCAAAATTTAATTGTGATGTTGCTGTTTAAGGATGCGAATAACATTGCACATTACTAAACTCAATCTCATTACTTAAATATAATTAAAAAGTTATTCAATTTTTGATTGATTAACCGTATATATGTATGTTTTTACTTAATTTATAAATATAAATATTTTTAATATAATACTATGTGAGGGTTAGGCCTGTTGATGTTGTTCTTGCCCCACCCATTACTAGTTTCGCGACACAATGAGCTATATTCGTTACTCTGGTTCTTCTACAGGTCTCCTAAATCCTTTTTTGATCGCGTTGAGATACTCCAAGCATAGCTCGCTCCATCACCCGCTGAGTGACTGAGCTTTCTTATGAGGCCCATAGTCAGCGACCACGTTTCTGATCAAATTCAAATTCAAATTCAAAATATTCTTTATTCAAATAAACTTGTAAACAAGTGCTTTTGAATCGTCAAGTCTACTGCTGGTTCGGAAATCTGTTCCTACGGAGAAGATCCAGCAAGAAACTCGGCGGATGCTCTTTTAAAAATATAGTTCTTAATACTAGTTACATTTCGTAATTCCTGGCTTGTACAGATTCGAAGAGAGCTATATCCACAAATTCTTATCATCCAACGAATCCTCAACAGTAGACTTTCTGTAGCAGCCTCTTTTGACGTGACAACGTCTTAAATTAGGTTGCGGCTTGGAGTCACTCATGAAAAAGTGTAACGCCCGCTCACGTCTGGTACGATGAGTCACCGAACGAAAGAGAGGCCCGCCGGACTGGCGTATGCCTTGCGTCTCTCTCCCACTCACACATGATTGGTCCGCCGCGTGCGCAGCACTAGAGAATTAGGTTGTCACGTAAAACCGACTTTACAGGCAACCGTTTTTTTAACAGTATTTTTAAACTGCTGTAATGGCAAAGCTAATTATAATTACTCCTCCCCTAATAACTAAATACATATAACAAAAAAGTATCTGGTTTCTTTCAAGGTTTACTTATTGTCAATCTCAACTTAGAGTTATTCGTTGTAACTTTAATTTAAGATAATCTTTATTCAAGTAAACGTTTGCAACAATTTTCAAATCATCACGAATCATTTAGCCAATTAACTTTGCATATATAATTTTGCTACGTGTATAACACTTTGGGAACCTCTGCGCTATAAAAAGACATCGACATCCAGTACTAAGCCTAAAGCCATTAAAACTATTAGGGCCTATTGTTCCGTCTATGCTTCGCTATGCTAGAAAATGTTTGCTATAATCCGCGTTTGTTAAGAAAATCTATGTAATGCTATGTATAGGAAGCAAAATCATTCTTATACCTTATACATATAGTATTTGTCACCTACCTCCTGACGATGCTTACGGTTACAGGGCAAAACGATTATTGAGATTGTCCTAGTAAATATGTGAAGTGTGCTGATGGTGGTGGTGTCTTGTCGTATCTAATCCTGCATGTATAAGGTATGAGAACGGTTTTGTTTCCTACACTTTGCATAGACTTTCTTAGCAAACGCAGATTATAGAAAAATAATTCTATCATAATCTTTGTGCTATGGAATTCCGTAAAGTAACGCCTACTTAAATAAATATTGTTACAACATGTTTTTTGATACAACCTCCTTCATAGAGTTGGCTATTAATATGAAAAAGCATTGTGGCTGTCATATTTTTATGTGTCATTCATTGAGTTAATGAGTTAATGAGAGAGTAAATGAGTTGACTTTGGGAAAACTCCTTTTTATTTATTGAATAAGTCCAAAGGAGAAATACCGTCTTTAGTTATAATATAAATTATTATTCGATCTTATTTAATAAACGCTTATAATCGAAAAATCGACTACAAACATTTACAAAAGAAAGTACCTACTTTAAAATCCTCTCTATGTTCGCGAAACTCCATCTTTCTGTGTATCTAATTTTCTCACAGAGATCATGTTTATCTGGTCTATAGAATAGTCTGGAACGCGCAGTAACAGCCACTTGAAGTCTATAAATAATCCAGCATGTCCGCCGCCGCTTACATAACGCCGTGTCCTAAATCTATTGCAATTATGTAAGTATCGGCAACACGAACGTGGTAGGAAGTTATTTGCCGTAATCTAATAAAGGAATCCACGAGTTTCTAATAAACTAGCGTCTAAACAATTTTATTTAGAAAATAATATATCACACTAAGATGAATAGTAGAGAAGCAGCAATAAAACTATTACAAATACGGCAATATCCATCTATACTAGTATATAAAGCTGAAGAGTTTGTTTGTTTGATTGTTTGAACGCACTAATCTGGAACTACTGGACCGATTTGAAAATTTCTATAAGTGTAATACAGTCCATTAATCGAGTAAGTTAAACGTTTAAACGGCAAAAGCTATTCAAAAATTAGGTATTACAAAATTGTTCCTTCTAAGGGCCTGTTTCTAAAGTTACTGATAAAGTGTCGGATAGTTAACCGACAAATAAACTAAATAACAGATAAATATCTCTAAAAGAGACTCTAAGGGCCTGTTTCACAAGGTACAGGTAAAGTGTCGGATAGTTAACCGACAAATTAACTAAATAACAGATAAATGTCCCTAAAAAGAGACTCTTAAAAGTGGAAAATTAAAAAAAATCACGGCCATTTTGAAAAAAGTTATTGCTTTCCACCAGATAAACAAAATAACAGCCACATGATCAACCTGTTCACTTATTAGGGGCTTTAAGTGCTGAATAAGCCTATCAGAAACCTGAGAGACGTAAAAATTCCGGGATATGTGTCAAATATGTTCCGAATAGACTAACTGACAGTTTATTGGTAACTTGTGAAACAGGTCCTAAGATGAATTGGAGAGAAGCAGTAATAAAAAATATTACGAAAACGGCAAAATTAAAAGCTTTCTTTGCGTGCGCTGAGGTTGTAAAATACGTAGCCAAATCAGGTGACAACATGTTTATAACATGTGCCGACCCCACTTAGAGTGGGATAAGGCAAGAGAATGATGATGAATCACTTTTAAAATAAACCTAAGTTTTTGCTAACATTCGAAACATTATATTCATAAATTTAATAATGTACCAAAAACAAAATTTCCATCACGAATTTTAATTAATTATAATAAAATCCATTTTTAAAACTGAAAATACAAATAACTTCCGTAATAATAACCTTGTTATAATTACAATTGTTAAATCATTATTTAAAATTCTAAACAGTAGGTAAACTCTGTTACCTACATATTTTAGCATCATTATAACTCTACAATATTTACAGTCGTAATAATAACAAAAAAAATAGTTTATTTTTACATTAAAAAAAGATGATAAAAAACTCGGCAGTATGTTTTTGCCTTATGTGTAAGAAAAAGTTATATTCCATTTTAAATTTTGTACTATATGAATATTTCAGCAACAAATAGAAAATTAAAATTGTTAAAAGGAGGTTGATACTGAAAGTCTACTATATTCCTGAGATGATAAGAATGCTTAGAAATAGCCACTCTTTGACCATGTACAAGATAGTAATAACTAAATGTAACGCAGTAAAAGATATATGTAATGCTAAATGTAGAGAGTACTATTCGTTCTCATATCTGATACATGCAGAATTTGTAAGAACTCATGCACTCCCCGCCACCGATAACACAACAATACACAAGCACTGCACTGGTGGTGAATGCACCACCACAATTATTTCGCCCTGTAACCGAAGTATCATCAGGAGATTGACTCTACGACAAAATCGCAAAGCCAATCGTGGAGTCTATCTCCTGACGATGCTTCGGTTAGGTTAAAGAGCAACCGCTGAGTTTATCACTGGCTCTTCTCGGAATAGCTTTCCAAACTAGCACTATAGTTGACGATTCAAAACGTGCTAACAAGTTTGAATAAAGAATATTTTGAATTTGAATATAAACAATGTAAACTTGAATATAATTAGAAATCAAGCGTGAATAATAGTTAAATGGCGGATAAACAAGAATCGCGTAATGACTGTGCGCGCAATGCACTGAGTGATTGGTATATACATATATTTACCCGTATATGCGAGTACTTTTCTGTTTTGTTATTACGCCTGTAAATACCGACAAAACATACAATTTCCTAAAGGAATTAAGTAGATATATATTTTTACCGTGGTATAAAAATGGAAGCAAATTTTTAACTTGTTATTAAATATATAAATTGTAATAAAAAAATTTGGAGATTGTTACCGTTTAGGAAAAAAAATAATATACAGAAATAGATAAAACATACAGCTTATAAAAATACCATAGTATAAAATTTTAACTAGTTACTAATTAATATCAATTGTAATGACAATGTTGTCGATTGCTGGTGCCGTTTAAAATTAAAAAAAAAACAATACATGAAAATAGATAAAATATAGAACGTATTATTCGATATTTAAAATTTGAAGTTTCTCATTATAGATCGTCTACAGATCAGATAAAAGAAAAAATATTTTATTAAAATTTACAATGAAAATCAGAATGATTTCTGAATGTTTTATTCTAATCTGAATTACTTTTTTGCATCATTGTGTATATGTATTTATTATGCAGTAATAAAATATAAAGGTCAAGCATTATCATTTTAAAACGGTTTATTAGCATAAGAATACCTAATACCTAAATACTTAGACTTAGGTAATATACAGAAGGATCTGAATTTATGATTTTATGTAAATTACTAATTAAAGTATTACAGTGTACTTTTAATTTGTATAGGGGTACTTTTCGGTAATTAAACATAAGAATTAAGTATAATATAATTAGTTTCATATAATTCTATAGTAGGTATGTTTCTTTAACGTACAACAGGTAATTATTTCATAATTAATAATACGTAATGAATTAATTAAGAATGCAATCTTTTATTTACCTACTACTGATGGAATTTTACGCCTTTTTTGTACTACAGAAGTGTATTTTATAATTGAAAAACAGATATGTAACTTAAAAAAATCAGAGTTTCTCAAACCGATCCCTGGGGTCTAAATTTATAGTATTTTGCAATCATAATGAAGAGGCATCCTTTTTGAAAAAAAAAACAGTTTTTCTTCTATTTATTCTATTTTATAAAGGAAATGCAAATATATTGTTTTTAATCAATCTACAAGTTGGCTTAGAGTTTTTTTTATTTCAATGAAGTTTAGCATACAGATGTTACCACAGAACTTTTAATCTATTAAATGTAAAAACCATAGACTGAAACTACTTAGCTTCTATACTTAGTGATAAGTCGCGGGTAGATCGATGAGTGACTGATTGACTACAGAAAATTATAATAATAAATAAATATATGGGACACTTACACACACGGTCGTCCGTCCCCAAAGTAAGTACTTGTGTTATGGGTGACAGACAACTGGTGAATATCACTACATATTATAAAACAAAGTCCATATTTTCGTATGTACGCATAAAACTATAAAACTACGCAACCGATTTTGATGCAGTTTTTTTTAATAGATAGAGTGATTCCAGAGGAAGGTTTGTACGTATAATAACATTCAATACGAAGTAGAGAAATACTGAAATTTTTGAGGTTTCTGTAAATAATTACATTTTTTTCCGCTTACATTGCAAACGCAGGCTAAACCCTACGAGATTTATCAAAATGATGTACTAAGTATTTGTACACCTTAAAAAGGTCTACAGAAAAGTCCGCGATGGTATATATCTATCTCTTATGGATAACCCACAATAGCAGTTTTTTTCATTTACTTTTTACGAAAAATGATGCCTTATTTTCAAAGCAATTTTTATACAATACAGCATTAATCCTTATCCAATTGAGTACCTTAAATAAATTGTTGATTTAGTATAGATCAATATGGCCCTTTACAGCATGCAATTTAAGTGAACATTTTCGGAGATATTACAGATTTAAAATGCCGTGAGGACGCCGCGCTTCACCCTATAACACTTCGAATCTTTTAGAGTTTGTTTAAAGACATTCTGTAATTAATTGTAAAAACTAAATACATAGGTAAAATGTAAAAGTAAATTAGTACAAATGTACTATATGAGTTTAGATATTCCAAAGATAGCAGGAAATCGTCTTGGTACAGGGAGAGGAAATTGTTTTTCTCCAAATTTAACGCTTGCGGGCCACGGGCAGTAATGAATAAATCAAAACTACTGGATCGATTTTAATCATTTTTTTTAAACTGACTGACATGGGATATATATTTTATACCCGTGCGAAGCAAGGGCAGGCCGCTAGTATACTTATATAATCTTAAATACATAAATACAGCCAGGCTCGAAGAACCAACAAAATTTTGTTAGAAAATGTTGGTCCTCGGTGCTAATCGAACCCACGACCCGCGGATCTGAAGGCAGTGTGACTAGCAACTGCGCCAACGAGCCAGTCAAGATTAACAGCACAAATTACTCACTCGAAAAACAAAATATTCTTCTTCATTCCAGACTGTATCGACACGTTGAACCACATCACTAACCTAAGCCCACAGATTAAATCAACCGCAATTAACCACTGTGTTTGAAATTTACAACTATTACGTTGTAAAGTCAAAGAAGCGTGCGGCTCCGAAGCCAGACTTTCACTAATGCAGTTGCAGGCGAATTCGTTGCATAATTAGAGGAAATGTGTTGAAAACGCACAGACGTCCTGCGTGTATCCTCCCCCGCTATTTGACGACCTATGGCCCAACGGCGCGATTTGTTCACGTGTAGCGATAGATCCAATATATATAACCTTTTTTGTTTTTTTTACTTCAATACCAAGCGTGGGATTTGTTCTTTAGCTCCAATCCTTCTCGCCAAAGGAAAGAGACGTTTAAAAATGAGATTTTTATTAGTTGCTAAATTAATTGGTTTTAATTTTTTTTATGTAGATAGTCGTGTGTTATCCGGCTGAGTAGATTATACCACCCTCATTCCATACCGAGGTGTCGCAAAAGGCAACTAAGGTAAGTCAACCCGCCGTGTGTTTTCCGACAGAGTAGAATAGACCACCCTTATTACTTACCGAGGTGTCGTAAAAGGTGACTAAGGTAAATTCACCCACCGTGTGGCATCCGGCTGAGTAGAATAGACCAACCTCATTTCTTACCGAAGTGTCGCAAAAGGCGACTAAGGTAAGTTGACCCATCGTGTGGTATCCGGTTGTGTAGAATAGACCACTCTCATTTCTTACCGAGGTTTCGTAAAAGGCGACTAAGATAAGTTGACCCACCGTGTGGTATCCGGTTAAGTAGAATGGACCACCCTCTTCTTTACCGAGGTGTCGTAAAATACGACTAAGGTAAGTTGACGTCAGGCAGGCGGCCGGTCGTAAAATAAGAAGCCAAATCATGTGAAAATATGTTTATAAAATGTTGTGCCGACCCCTTTCCACCTTTGCCACCGATTAATTAGACGAGACAAGTACAAGTACTTTCCTGAACCAGCAGTACAGTTAGAGATTCAAAAGCACTTGTATACAAGTTTATTTGAATAAAGAATATTTTTAATTTGAATTATGTACAGACGCGGTCGCGTATTATATAAAATTTAAAAAAAAAACTTGCGACGCTATGGATAAAAGAATTTTAATAAAGTATCTCTAAATTAACCTTGAACTGAGACTAGTGTCAAATTATGCTAAAATTTAAATTTTGCGTCTAATAAAATTGCATAATTAAAAAAAAGTCAGCTAATAATAGCAACATCTGTTCCGTATTCTTAGATATTAAAGAATTATATATTAGACGAGAGAGGTAATTTTAAAACCCGACATTAAACTAAAGTACAAGGTTAGAAAAAGAAGGTACTTCAAAAAAATAAATAAAAAATAATAGGGTGGGTGGGGCTCAATCCTAGGTATTTTCATTTCGCGCGACCACCCGTTTCCCGAATTAACTACGCTAACTTGACATTTCACGGCGAAAATTGTGTTGTATTTATTTAATAAATTACCGCCGTGTGGTATCCGGCTGAATAGAATAGTACCACCCTCTTTTCTTACCGAGGTGTCATAAAAGGCGACTAAGGTGAGTCGACCCGCCGTGTGGTATCCGGCTGAGTAGAATAGACCACCCTCTTTCTTACCGAGGTGTCGTAAAAGGCGACTAAGGTAAGTTGACCCACAGTGTGGTATCCGGTTTAGTAGAATAGACCACCCTCTTTCTTACCGAGGTGCAAAACATGCTGAATGAAATGAAAAAAAAAACAATATATATATATATATATATATATATATATATATATATATATATATATATATTGTATGTATTTGGCTGAATAGAACAGTACCACTCTTATTTCTTACTGAGGTGTCGTAAAGGGCGACTAAGGTAAGTCGACCCGCCGTGTGATATTCGACGGTAATAAATATAGGGGACACTTACACACACGGTCGTCCGTCCCCAAAGTAAGTAATCGAACCCGCGACCCGTGGAGCTGAAGGCAGGGTCACATCCCACTGCGCCAACGGGCCAGTCTAGTCAGTTCTAATTATATAATAAACTTTTTGGAAGCTTTGAATTTGGATAAAAAATTTAATCAATCATAATTAGACTAAACAAACTTATATTCCGATGCAAAAACCAGCAATTGTTATGGAAAATTACTCCATGCTTAAAAAGATTTATCGAGAACTACTTTTTTTAATACCGGTTTCAATGTAATGCAGATCAAAGATTGTTAAGAACACGTTTTTGCAATGTCCTTCTATGTTAGTTCAATTAAAAAATAATAACCTGGGCGGACGAGCCTTGCTCGGTAATTTTTTTTAATATAATATAATTTATAATATATTATATATATATTTTTAAATATAATATAAACAAATGCAATAAAAATATTAAAAAGATATATTTTATTATATTACATTGCTACTAAAATACTAATAAAAAAGTACACACTGCCTATATAAACCTTTAAATGATTCCATTATAAGCAGGTTGCCTGGAAGAGATCGCTGCTTTAGCGACAAGGCCGCCAGTTGTGCAACTGACAATATATAGGTTTTTTAAAAATTGTGTCTCTTTAGTACATAATGTATTATTATTAATTTTTTTTGTTGTACAATAAAGAATATTTGATTTGATTTAATTTATTTGGAATCGATACTGGTGCTCAGAATTTGAGACCGCCCGTTACACAAATGAGCTATTTTTTTTTTCCTAATATTAAGGAGCTTAATCTTTATAAATTATGTCGCTCCGTACGCCGACTATTAAATATTATTTTACAATTATATTGGCTTACTCTAACAGTTTTTTGGCCTCGTCTAATGAGCTATTATAAATTCGGAATTAACAGTGTAAATATCCTTTGCCTACTCATAAAATTATATCATTTTTTTCAAATGTTTTCACATTGATTTTAATACCAATTTTTTTAATAAAACCTAGCTGGATCGATTTATCAATGTTCGCTTTTCAATGTTATCCTATTTCTGTAGATTTAACAGGATGTCTATAGCCTTTATGTTATACCGGTTTAAAAGTAATAATTGTGCCAAATTTCATCGATATTGGTTCAATGGATTCGCCGTGAAAGCATTTATAATATTAGTAGGATAGAATATTCACCTACACATTGAGATTTATTTCTCAATGATAGCAGAGATGGTGTTATACGATGTTTCCTTACGCGCCACTGTAATCGAACTATATTAGCCAATGGCGAAATCAAAATCGCAATTTATTATCAGAGTCTAGTGTGAATGGGTGAAACATGTGTTGTGTCTAAAACCGCGTACAGACATCGCGAGGCGTGCGTCGCGAATACTTCGTCACGCATGCATTAACCTGAGGCATACAACCGGCCACATAGCTGCGCGTTGTTCGCGTCATTCGTGGTGCGGGTCATGCGCTAGGGCTGGTCTTTCAGTAACGCATAGGATGGGAGGCAGACTATGCAATCCCGTCAGAAGTCGCGGCGGGTTTCGGAGTCCTGGGTCCTGTAAGTTCCCCATCAGAACCTGTAGTTGTTGCTGGGATCAATTCTCGACCCGTCGGTCAGTAACGAGATGGAGACCCTGGACGTCGGGTGATGGGAGACCTGGCGCCCAAATATGGGTAGAGACTGGGGTGCATCTAGTGTCCTGGGTGCATTTCAGAGGTGGTGGTGGAGACGAGAAGGTTTCTTTGATCGGAGAAGGGCCGCTAGGGCGGTAACGCTGCGGGGTTGTGGATAATATGAACAATGATACCGTAAACCCCGCATAAAGCACGTGATTGGGCACCGGGGGGTTTTAGTGGGTGCAAACCCCACATAACCACGTCGCTGCCTCCCTTGGCGGCGTGTGTACTCGTCGGGAGTTACTATATAGTAATTCATAAAATATAAAAAATGAGAAAAGACGCTGATGGACAAAAGATTTTTAATGTACCGATTAATTATGGGAATACATGGGTTCCATGACTCATGAGCGTGAAACTCAAATAAAACGGCCGTCTACATGGCGCACACGGCTTGCACTAAAGCAGCGTTCGCAACGATCATATGACGCGAATGCTCACTGTGAGCACACACGTCCATACAGCTCGAGGCATGCGAGACGAACCATTCGCAACGCACGCCTCGTCAGGTCTATACGCACCTTTACGTACAGTAATTATATAGGAAAAAGCACGGATATCTTAATAAATAAATATATGGGACACTTACACACACGGTCGTCCGTCCCACAAATAAGTAACTTAATACTTGTGTTATGGTAGACAGACAACTGGTGAATATATACTTATATAATTTTTAGATACATACATAAATATACATTCAGACTCCAAGAACAACAAATTTATTAAAGAAAATATTGGCCCTCGGCGGGAAACGAACCCGCGACCCGTGGAGCTGAAGAAAGGGTCACTACCCTCTGCTCCAATGGACCAGTCAACGGATATCTTAATATAGCCCGTTCGCACAATTGTCAGTGACCCTGCCTTCAGCTCCATGGGTCGCAAGTTCAATTCTCGCTGAGGGCCAACATCTTCTGTTTCCGTTTGAATTTTATAGCAATTGCTTTAACCTCTTTAGTAAAGTTATTCATAGACAAATATAATGTTAAAGAATAACCACAGACTACGTAAATTTAAAAACATTATCTTCATTGTGACTATTAACAAATTGTAAAAGTAATTATGTATAGCAAAATAACATATGATATTTAATCTGCTTTAACAGGCTTATGTTCTATTAGTAGTTCATACTAGTGCGAGTAAATTGTACCTAATCAATAACATCAAAAGCTTTTTTTATCGAAGCTATACGTCTATGAATATGTAGATAATAAATAACCGGAAATAAAATCGACATAATATCTGCAGAATATTTATTTTTTTATTTTATTTGGAAAGATTGGAAGTGACCTCCTACTTAATGAAATATGCGGATTTCCTTACAATAATTTTTTTAACGCAAAGCGGATAAGGAACCGTATACATCAATTAAGCACATACTTTTTTAATGTCAACGAGGTTTGAGTTTTATTCCTGCCAATATTTATTAAATATGGTACTAGATTTCCGGCCACGTGTTGCTGTGGCTTAACCTTGTTAAAAATTCCACTTGAAACAGAAATCAACAGTTTAAAAATGATCCTACCCCCACCAAACATTATATTACAGGATAATTCGCTCAATCCAAAGATTGTCTGAAAATTTAATTAAAATCGGTCCACCCGGTGTCTATAAAGGACCTACAGACAAAAATGAATTTTTATATATCAAATAATAACACACAAAACTAATGAGAATATTATTTTGTTATAATCCGCGATAAATATAGTATATCCGATGTATATATAAATCGATCGATCGATAAATATATAATCCGCGATATAATCTTTATCGCGGATTATAGCAAAATAATATTCTCATTTGTTTTGTATTATGGACCTACGCAAAGTAAAGCCTAATTCTACAAATTAAATAATAACGTCTCAATAAAATTAAACTACGTGTGTATCCGGCTGAATATTCTATTACCTATATTACCACCCTCTTTTCTTACCGAGGTGTCGTAAAAGGCGACTAAGGTAAGTCGACCCACCGTATGGTATCCGGCTGAGTAGAATAGACCACCCTCATGTCTTACTGAGGTGCTGTAAAAGGCAATTAAAGTAAGTTGACCCACCGTGTGGTATCCTGTTAGGTAGAAAAGACCCCCAGGCCGGTCGTTAAATACGTAGCCAAATCATGTGACAACATGTTTATGACATGTTACACATGACATATATACAGTTTATACATGTATTAACATGTTTATGCCAAATCATGTGACAACATGTTTATGACCCCTCTTAGAGTGGGATAAGGGCAGGAAGATGTCTCAATAAAACTAAAGCCTTAACAATAATTTTTAATCTAGTCTGTTTAAGTTCTTCGTAATTATAATGACCCTGCAGTCATGGCGTATATATTTCATGGTCTTTCATGTAAGGAGTATGCCTAATATGTCGATTAACTAGACCTAGCACAGCCAGTGTTGTGTAACACATCCGAATCACGTACACTATTAACCTTATTCGTGGAAAGCCTTCACAAGCCAAGACTGCTTTTATACCTACACCAATGACAGCGGTCCTAAATGTCCATTCACACTGTGCGGATAGCCGCATTACGTCCAGCAATGCAAACCGAACGTTGCTTGGAATGCGGCTGAACTTGTTTCAGGCAAATGCAATAAAAAAAAGTAACGAAACATATCCCAGACAGAATTCTCTATAGATTTGCAGGTTTCCTCAAGAAATGAAATCCTCCCTTCACCGAAAAGCGTGTGATACGTTACAATCAGACATATATGTTTAATAGAAAAACTTATTGGTGTTTCGAGCTTATAATCGCCTCGGCGTTTTAAAAACTGTTAGGATTTTTGCCTATATCAATATATTTTAGTTTCAATAGACCTTGATTGCTAACCGGTTAGATCGCGTATCTGCAGAGAGACTTATATGCCTGTGACCTGCGTATCAAGGTTTCGCAAGGTCACAAACCCTGATCAGGACTTATAAGCTTTAAAATTAAATCTTAAAATCTTATTAAAAAATGTTTTCATTTTATAACTATAATACCAACAATAAATATCAAAACATTATGTCCTAAATAAAAATTTAAGAAATAATCGTGATAAAACCTGCATATACATAGGGAATTCCTAGGTTATGTGTACCCAGGCCACATTAAAGCATGGTGGTGAATTTATAAACAAATCCTTCTATCTTTGGAGAGAAGAAATCTATGCCCTAGTGTAGGATAAATAAACGCTGCTATTTAATTAATTTCATAGATAAATATGGACACTCTAAAGTAATTTACTGAGGTTACTCTAAAGTAAGTTACTGAGGTACTGGAGGAATTTCGTAAAGTAAAACCTGAACTTGAAAAAAACCTTCTATAAATCAGTGAGCCCATAAGCATGACGAAAAACTATTAAAAGCTATGGCTTGGCCTATGTTTAATTTTTTGCTGACGATCGCATGGTTAATCCGCTAAGCGCAATGCGGTAAAAATGATAGTGTGTACGTGCCTTAAGACAGTTGACCGTGAGAAGCTATAAGTCACGGATTATGTTTTGATATGGTTCATAAAATTAGCACACATGTGGTTTTAAAAACTTGTCACAACTTGTCAATTATTTTTAGCGACTGGCCCGTTGACGCAGTGGGTAGTGATCCTGCCATCAGCTTTGCGGGTCGCATGTTCTATTCCCGCCGATTGCCAACATTTTCTATAAACGAATTTTTTGGTATTCGAGTCTGGGTGTATATATGTTTTTAAGTATGTATTTAAAACTCTATATGTATATATTTACCAGTTGTCACTCATAACACAAGTATTACTTACTTTGGGAACGGACGGCCGTGCGTATGTCCCATATATTTATATATAAATGGGCGCATAAGCTTCAATAGACAAACTCATTGTTCTCTGTCCGGGTTCGAACCCGTAACCACCTCGAGAGAATTGCACGGTCTCACTGCTAGGCTATCACAGCGTAAAATACTTTTTACGCTGTGGGCGAATTAAATTAAAAAGAATTATAAAACTTACCAAGGCACCTTTGATAATAAATCTCTTGCGTTGCCATTTTTTGTGTTCTCCACTGACGTCATTGTTGGGTCTGAAAAAAAGACTAAATTAAACTTTGTTTTGATTATTTTAGTTATAAGGTTTTAATTAGGTAATAATTAAAAATTTAATGATATTATTAGTATACATTAAATAATAATCTCCGACTGTCTGTCTTCTCTAAAATGTTAAAAACATGTTTTTATATGATTTGGCTGCGTATTTTACGACCGGCCGCCTGCCTGTCGTCAACTTACCTTATTCGTATTTTACAACACCTCGGTAAGAAGTGAGGGTGGTCTATTTTTCTCAGCCCGATACCTCACGGTGGGTCAACTTATCTTAGTCGCCATCTACGACACCTACGATAAGAGATGAGGGTGGTATATTCTACTCGGGTGGATACCACCCCCTCTAAACATGATAAACTCAAAACTACAGATATTTATGAGATTTGCACCAGTATCATAGAGGTAAGGTAGACAAACTTTTATTATGTTTTTAAAATACATTTTATGAATATTATTGTAAATCTTAAATATTTAAATGAGTGAGTCGTGAGTGAGAATAACGAGAGAGATCATCTCTCAGAAACGGCTCTAACTATTTTCGTGCAATTCAGCATGTGGGGGGTTTTGGAGGAGAAAAAATGATGTAACTATGGTTTTATTTAAAAAAAATATAGTTTCCCTCCCTCATTTTTCTCATCCCTGTTTTCAGGCATTGAAAAATTGCTGAAATTGTCATTAAATATACTAGACAATTTTTGCAATTACTCGTAAAGTTGTAACAGCGTAATGGTAAACAAGGGGTCTACATTGTTAGAAGAACCCCGGGTTCAAATCCCATGTGTAAGTGTAACTCTTTTTCTTTTTTATTTATTTAATTTGTTTTCCTTTTTTTTCTTTTTTTTAAATACATTTTTTTTTCTCCATCACCCAGATACTTAGGTATTTATTAAATCATAACTTTGTAAGACAGAAAGATCTTTTTATAAATTGCTATTACGTCAATGCGGTTTGACTCAGATCAGTTGCGGAACCCCTGTCAACGTTTCAAGGAACCCTAGGGTTCCGCGGAAGGAAGGTTTAAGACCCCTGGAATAAATCCTCAAAAAGGTTTAAATTCCAAATTGGTAAAATATATTTTGTTTTTATTATAGTGCAAGGTCTGCCGCGAACATCGAAGAACTACATAATGAATATAAAAAAAATAAAGTTAAAGGTTCTTGCAGCCTTGTGCGAAATATTAAGCTCATGACTCATATATCCTTTCTAATTTTACAGTTAAATAACGTCCTGTTAATATCCCACTGCTGGGCATAGTCGCTCTATATTTGTAGAAAGTTTAGAGTTTAGACCCACCACGCCGCTCCAATGCGTATTGGAAGAAAGAAAGAAACTAGCAATCGCCAGCGGCTCCGCCCGCGTGGAAAGATTAAATACGTAATATATATCTATAGTATTTTGATAACCATAAAAATGGCTAAAGTTGTTTAACCTTAAAAGCTAGACATATGATGTCGCGGATTTATTTAGAACTTTTAGAAGGGAAATTTTTCTACTACATGATTTTAGAAAAATTTTCACTGTTTACTTAGCGCATGCAAGGAAAGCTTCAAAATTTTGTCGCTTTTCGTAATATTTTTTATTGCTGCTCCTATTCTATTCATCTTACCGTGATGAAATCTTGTTATAATAAAAAAGTCGTTAATCACTACATATTATAAAACAAAGTCCCTATATCCCTATGTACGCATAAAACTTTAAAACTACGCAAACGATTTTTATGCGGTTTTTTTTAATAAATAGAGTGATTCCAGAGGAAGGTTTGTACGTATAATAACATTCAATACGGAGTAGAGAAATACTGTAATTTTTGAGGTTTCTGTAAATAATGACATTTTTTTCCGCTTACATTGCAAACGCAGGCTAAACCCTACGAGATTTATCAAAATAATGTACTAAGTATTTGTACACCTTGAAAAGGTCTACAGAAAAGTCCGCGATGGTATATGTCTATCTCTTATGGATAACCCACTATTGCATTTTTTGTCATTTACTTTTTAAGAAAAATTATGCCATATTTTTGAAGCAATTTTTAAACAATACAGCATTAATCCTTATCCAATTAAGTACCTTAAATAAATAGTTGATTTAATATAGATCAATATGGCCGTTTACAGCACGTTATTTAAGTGAACATTTTCGGAGATATTACAGATTTAGAATGCCGTGAGGACGCCGCGCTTCGCCCTATAACACTTCGACTTTAGCGTGACAAATAAAATATAAAATTAATTTATGATAAATTGAGGTAAGTTAATTGATTAACCATTACAGGTTACTTTATGAATACTAAATTAAATTAACTAATTTAAAAAAAAAAACTAATTAAACTTTATGAATACTAAATATAATAAAAATACCACCCCACGCAAATTATTTGATTTAACAAAATCTCTTGTCTTTTGTTATGAACAAGTCAAGTTTGAATTGAGAAGTTCCCTCGTCTGGAGCCAATCATGGCAGCATCAGGTCCTGATTATCAGAAACATGCATTGTGATCGGTACTGGACCAGTATATCAAATTTCAGCTCAATCGGACCCCAGGAAGTGGGTCAATTTTTTTTTCCGAATTGACTATATAGCCTGTTAGCCTTAACAGCTTTTACAGCGTCACTGGGCGGGACGGGCGAGCGCAGAAGCATCGCCGAAGTTGCGAAATGCGGAGAGTAGAGCGCAGAAGCTCTACTAGCTATGGGGAACGTCGTCCTAAATGTGCCTCCTGTGAGGCCGGACCACGGCTTAGGGCGACGTGCAGTGGAGGGCTAATACTATGACGATAAGTCATCATGGCGTCGGGACTATGGCGGGAAACCACCGCCGACCGACGTCAGAAAACTAGGACCTCGTCTTCGCCAACGAGAGTCAAACCTTAACTTGCAAGATAAACATACAAACATTGCAAGTTGAATAAAAGCTTCTAGTGAGAACATAAAGAAAAAACTTAAATTAAAAATGGAATATTTCAATTATCGAAGGAACGAACGAGAATTTATGCTGTATCGTTCCTTTTTATTTTCTCTCTGTGTAAATAATTTTGTGTACTTACAATTATAACTTTTATAATTAAATTCAAGCTAATATAAACAAGGCTAAATTAAACAATTGATTATAAATATTGAAATTATAATGTACTAAAATAAATTAAAATACAAGCATTCTATAAATTCATTAATTAATTCGAGACTGTTTCTTTGGAATAACTTTAATAAATATTCTATACGTATATAGGTATTTAGGTAAGTTTATAATACGTACTAATAAATATGCAAAATTAATAATGAAGGACATTTTGTATGATGATTAAATTCAGGGTTTTAGTAGTTTTAGCAATTTTAATATTTAATAATAACGTAATAATTATTTTATTGAGTCTTGTGTATTAAGAAGTTTAAATATTGGTATTAAAGTAGTAGCCTCAGTATTGTAGGGTCAACTGTTACGTTAAAGTTAACTGTTGACGGTAAAAAATTAATTTACGCGGCATTCTGGTGTGATGAAAAATAATGTTTATAAATGATTTAATTGTTTTAATTTAGTATTGGAAATCTTTCTACCTTTTTTAACAGTAGTAATACAAATAAACTAGTCGTATGAAATGGTATCCGGCTGAGTAGAATAGACCACCCTTATTTCTTACCGAGGTGTCGCAAAAGGCGATTAAAGTAAGTCGACCCGCCGTGTGGTATCCGACTAAGCAGAATAGACTACCCCATTTCTTACCGAGGTGTCGTAAAAGGGAACTAAGGTAAGTTGACCAATCGTGTGTATCCGGTTAAGTAGAATAGAAAACTCTCTTTCTTACCGATATGTCGAAAAATATGACCAAGGTAAGTTTACGTCAGGCAGGCGGCCGGAAATCCTAAAATACGAATCGGTCGTGAAATACGCAGCCAAACCATATGAGAAAATATTTACAACATGTTGTGCCTTTATCGTATATAGGCAGGAAATGATAAAATTATCTTGAGGGTAACATTCTATGTTATTCTAAGAAATATTGAATTATTTTTACTAAGCAAAATTTAACTTTAAAAAGGGAATGGATTCATTCTATATTCGATCTTTTGCAATCACTGCAAGATCACTAGTTTAAATTAAATCCTTTAAAACGCATATACCAATACCACCTAACACAAATATATTAATAAAAAACATAATTCTAGTACAGAAAATCAATAATGGTCATTTAATTCTTTTGTATGTATTCAAAATCATTATAAATTTATTGGTTTTCAAATTGCGAACACGCAAAAGGTCTAATTATAAAACAATCATAAACTCATCTAATACATACCATGAAATATTAGCACTCAAGGTTACTATTCCTAAACGATAAGAATAGACAAAACTTTATTTTTTTAATCACAAATACTTAACAATGAACTTAAATCTTAATTCCATACAATTTCCTTAATTCCAATTAATCTGCTGTGGTTTGAATTGTAAAGCTATTGTAAAATTCAATAAATATTGTAATAGAATGAAAGATTTAATTCTTAATACATTTAGAATGAAATTAATAACTAAAACTTACTTTTTGTGAACTCTTTAATCTATGATAACAAATCTCACTCGTAACAAATAAGCACCGGAAAGTTTTTTCAATGCGTTCTATTTTAAACCAGACCGCACAAGTACAAATGTCGCGAATGACTGGCGCGTTTTGCTACGCGATGGGACGAAGCTATTTTATTATCATTGAAATGAACATAATAATTATCAAACCGTGCGATATCGGTTTACTCGATGCTATTAAGTACAATAACAACTATATAAGTCCTTTATGACATTTGTGGCGGAATTGAATACTTCCTTAACCCTCTTAGAGAAAGTTCGACCTTTGTTTTTAATACAATCAAGCTGATTGGTATCACTACATAGTATAAAACAAAGTCGCTTTCTCTGTCTATTCCTATGTCCCTATATCCCTATGCATGCTTAAATCTCTCAAACTACCGCGCAACAGATTGTGGTGCGGTTTTAATAGATAGAGTGATTCAAGAGGAAGGTTTATATGTATAATAACATTCAATATTTCCAATACAGTATTTTCTATTTCTTTCCCATTTATCTCTTTTTAACATTATGTGTTTTAACATACCTCCACACTTTTGCCACTCCAACTCGCTGCATAATATGCGCGCCTTACCAAGTTGTCTGGGTTCCTTGGCCCTCATCTTGGGTTCCTTGTACAGCATCCCTATCGTATGTCCTATTCGCTGCACTGAATGTTTGAATGAAGGCAACTGATCATATTTTTAAATGCCTTAAGCTCAAATATTCTTTGGACGACATTCTCCTATTTGAAATTCATCGCCCTAACAACATAAAGCGCGTGTTAGTTACACGTAGTTACTAAACAATTTTAACCCTGCCATTTAAATCCACTATATTAAGTGCCATAGATGTTCTATACTAATATTATAAAGAGTAAAAATTTGTACGTATGCTTGTAATGTTTTCACACAAAACCTACTAGACGGATTTCAAAAATTCTTTCACCATTGGAAAGCCGCATCTTTACTAAGCAACATAGACTATATTACATTAAAAAAATAGGAATCCGTTATAAAAATGTAATAAGGTGTAAAAAATAAATAGGCGGGCAAACCGCGGGATATTACTAGTATGAAATAAAGATAGCTAAATTTGTAGATGGTCGTAAAATACTCCATAAAGTACTTGTGTATTGTGTGTATCAGGTATAAAAACGGATTGTCCACTCTACATTTAGCATTATATAATATATTTTCTATTTTACTTCATCGCAGATTATAGCATAATAATAATTTTTTTTTTTTTATTTAATTTTAATTTAATTATTACTTTTGTATTATGGATCTCCGCAAAGTAACTCCTAATTCTATAAATTAGTAAAAAAAAGTGTTAAGTTATGTTAGACATAAAGCGTTTGCACATTTCATTAACGCCAAAACGTGGTATGTACAAAATAACAATATGGTGCTAATAAATCTGTTCAACCTTCATGGTGCATGTATGTAATATGCATGAAATCAAGTAAGCGCCGGCAATATGGAACCAGAAGTAGAGATGTGAAAAAATAATCGATTTTTATAATAAATATATATTTATTTATTTATTTATTTATAAATATAAATAAATATATCGGACACTTACACACACGGTCGTCCATCCCTAAAGTAAGTAACTTAATACTTGTGTTATGGATGACCCACAACTGGTGAATATATACTTATATATTTTTAAATACAAATATACACGTAGACTCAAAGACCAACAATTTCATTTAAAGAAAATGCTGGCACTCGGCGGGAATCGAACCCGCGACCCGCGGAGCTGAAGGCAGGGTCACTACCCACTGCGCCAGCGAGCCAGTAATAATCGATTATTTTTTCATAATATTAAAAAAAAACGATTATTTTAATCAGCCTCTTTCTCGTTTCACTCTTTTTTCTACTTTTTTAAGATTACATATGGACTGTCGGATGAAACCAACGTAGCCAAACTACACATTTTTAATAGAATTTCACAGACAGCTCATCTGTTATTATTTATTAGTAGTTGTCCGCTTTAATTAGCCTTTATTGTAATTAATTATCAATATTCAAAAAGACAACTTTTAAAATGGTCACAAAAAAACGATTATTTTGATACGTTCAGAAAAAATATTTTGATACGAAAAAGAAAAAAATCGATTTTTACAAATCGATTATTTTTAAAGGGAAATAAATAGATTATTTATTAATCGATTTTTTCTACTCCACGTCACATCCCTAACCAGAAGTGGGATCGGAATGACGCTTTCTAGTCCAAGGTCGCTTTTATTTGAACGAGCGATAGTGTAGTTACTGTGTATTGGGCATTTTGAAATCTATTAACGGGCTCTCATAAAACAATAATACCATTATTTGCCGTGTGATATCCGGATGTTGAGTACCGAGGTGTCGTAAACGGCAACTAAGAAAAGTTGACCCGCTGTGTGGTATCCGGCTGAGTAGAATAGACCACACTAATTTTTGTTACCGAGGTGTCGTAAAAAGGCAATTAAGATTAGTCGACCCGCTATGTGGTATCCGGCTGAGTAGAATAGACCACCCTCTTTCTTATCGAGGTGTAAAAAATGACTAAGGTTAGTTGACCCGTTCTGTGGTATCCAGCTGAGTAGAATAGATCACCCTCTTTTTTATCTAGGTGCAAAAAGCGACTTAGGTAAGTTGACCTGCTCTGTGGTATCCGGCTGAGAAGAATAGACCACCCTCTTTCTTACTGAGGTGTCGTAAAAGGCGATTGAGGTAAGTTATGCCCTAGTATGGTATCCGGCTTAATAGAATAGACTGTTTAATATTAAAAATTTAATATTATTAGTTAATATTTGTTAAGCTGTGATGGCCTAGCGGTGCGACCGTGTGAATCTCTAGAGACGATCATGGGTTCAAACCCGGGCAGACACCAATGAGTTTTTCTATTAAAACTTATGTGTCTAATTGATAATTGCAATATATCACACGCTTTTCGGTGACGGTAAACATCGTGAGGAAACCTGCATATCTCTAGAGAATCCTAGGGATATGTGTAACCTACCAATCCGCATTGGAGCAGCGTGGTAGGTCATAGCTCCAACCCTTCTCTCCAAAAACGGAGAGAGGAGGCCTATGCCCAGCAGTGGGATAGTAACAGGCCGTTACTTACAGTTAATATTTTACTAATAATAATAAATTTTTAATATTAAACAATGGGCTACAGGTCTGAGGTTTTGGGCAGTTATTAATAGATGGCAACAGGTAATTACAAATTTATTATTTATTAGCTACAACAAACAAAACGCTTATTATTTAAAATTTCATACAAAACGGTCAACTACTAGTACATGGTCAATTACTAGTGCACTTTACCTTACAACCGAAAAATTTGAATGATAAGTATCAACTATTACAATTTGATAATTTTAAAATCTTAATACGACCATCATCTTCCTGCCCTTATCCCACTCTAAGAGGGGTCGGCACAACATGTTATAAACATGTTGTCACATGATTTAGCTACGTATTTTACGACCAGCCGCCTGCCTGACGTCAACTTATCTTAGTCGTATTTTACGATACTTCGATAAGAATGAGGGTGGTCTATTCTACTTAATCGGATACCACACGGTGAGTCAACTTACCTTAGTCGCCTTTTACGACACTTCGGTAAGACATGAGGGTGGTCTATTCTACTCAGCGGGATACCACACGGCGGGTCGACTTACCTTAGTCGCCTTTTACGACACCTCGGTAACATAAGAGGGTGGTACTATTCTATTCAGCCGGATACCACACGGCGGTTTAAAATCTTAATACGATCATAAAATCTAAATACCATAAGTTTTAGCGGTAATAATTTTACTTCAACCTTGAACATACGAAACATGCACTCGAAAATATGAAATAACAGGCCGGTCGCTAACTAATATGGCCGACCAGAATTAGGCGCGAAACAACGCTTTCTAGTCCAAGGTCGCTTTAATTTGAACTGTTATTACTTGAGGCACTGTTAGTTGGCTGTTTAGAGATTATCTACCTCTTAGCTTTTAAAATAACTGATAGCTTGCCGTATGGTGTACAACTGAGTAGAATAGACCTCCCTCAATTCTTACTGAAGTGTCGTAAAAGGTAAATTAACCCCCCGTATGGTATCTGGTTGAGTAGAATAGACCACCTTGTTTTTTGGGGTGCCAAAGTCTGGAGTCTTTGGAGTCTGGAGTCTCTAATGAGCTACGGGTTCAGTTGGGCTTACTTTATGACCGGTTTCAGCCACCGTCGGTAAAGCCCGCAGGCCCAGCAATGGGAACGGGGACCTTCGGGTTGCGAGGAAGAAAACCTCTATAAAAAATTACTTGGTGGGGGCGGAAACGCCCACCACGGTGTAGGTGTCCCTACTTGGGAAGCGGTCTCTCCCTGTCGACCGTGATGTACCAAACACGGGCAGGGAGCGATCGCGGGCAGTGGTGGCCTCCTTCTGCTCTGCAGAGGGAGGCGGTGGAGCGGTTCCGGGAACTTTTGTTCTGGATCCAATCTGCTGCTGACGAGTCCAGGTGATAGCGCCTTGACCAAGCCCATCGCCTGCCGCACTGTCACGGAACCTTCGGGCGTTCCAAACGGGTATCGGACGTCTGGCTTACAAGTCCCCGAGGCGATCGGTGCATCTGGTGCTCCCGATGCACCAGTTAGCGGAGGGGGACTTCTCTTTCGAGAGGCCCCTACCCGGAGGAGGTGTTCTTTGGGATCAGAGCGGCTGTCGGCAGGATGGAAGCAATGTATACAATGATACCCCTTGCCATCAGCAGCGTGGTGAGCATACAGGTCGTTTTGGTCGTGCGAGTCGAGCGTTTTAGGTGCGAGTTTGACATAATCGCCGCCTGTCCTCGTCGGGCGGCGGTACCCATAAAAAGTTATTTCTATATAAAAAACCCTCTTTCTTAACGGGGTGTCGTAAAATACGACTAAGGTAAGTTGACGTCAGGCCGGTCGTAAAATACCTAGCCAAATCATGTGACAACATATTTATAACATGTGTCGAGCCTAGATTAAGAGTGGGATAAGGAGGATAAAATGTATTAAGTGGCCAATATAGCATAAGCTAACTACAGCACACATTCAGAGTTTACTTTCCCACTGGTCAGTGCACCGGGCGATGATCTTTCTTACGCCATAGCAAAGCCATGGCTTGCGTCATTGTTTTGTAGAAATATATATGCATTTCTTCAGCTTACTGCTGCTTGCGGCTGACGAAATTGAGTCGAGATTTGGCGGAAATATACCGGTTCGTGTAAATAAGGTGTTGCTTGCGAATAATTTGTACATACATGTCCAAAGTTATAGATTTTGGACTAAATAAGAAAAGTTTTCTATTCCCGCCGTGTGGTATCCGGCTGAGTAGAATAGACCAACCTCATTTCTTACCGAGGTGTCGTAAAAGGCGATGAAGGTAAGTTGACTCACCGTGAGGTATCCGGTTTAGTAGAATAGACCACCCTCATTCTTACCGAGGTGTAAATATGACAGAGGTAAGTTAAAGTCAGGCAGGCGGCCGGTCGTGAAAACGTAGCCAAATCGTGTGACAGCATGTTTATAACATGTTGGGCCGACCCCACTGGGATAAGGGCAGAAAGTTTTCTGTGAAAAGTAATGTCATCCTATTCCTGTAGAATTAACAGGATTTCTATGATATGTTTTTTCGGAGTATAAGGAATAATTGTGTCAAATTTCATCGATATTGGTTCAGCGGATTCGCCGTGAAAGAGTAACATAGATCCATACTCACAAACTGTGGCATTTATAATATTAATTGGATAGGATTTGGTCCTTACAATATATATGTAATTGATTCGCACAATACAGAGTTTGCAATTTTTTAATTACAGGCGTCCTCAATATGTTTTGGGATTGAGTATTTGCAGCTGAAACTTAGCAGGCGAAAAAGTAACCTTACTGTCTTGCTTGCCTATTCATTGGCATAGTAAAAATTCCATTTTTCCATCTGACAACGAAAAAAAACCCATAAGATGCACATATAAAACCTATAAGATAAAAGAATTAATTTTCTCTTCAGGAACTATTTTAACAAAAAAAACTTTTAGTACATTTATGACGAAATCATGTGACAACATGTTTATGATTACATGTTGTGCCGACACTTAGAGTGGGATAACAGCAGGAGAATGATGCTTTATCTATAAATTTCTATCGATTTTCAAAATTAAACCGAACTCAGGTTTAGAGACAAGTTATCAAAATAAGACAATTCTTTTTCTTTTTAGGTAGGTAGGTTAATGGCAATGACCTCTTTTCTAGAATTTAATACAATCTAATCCTTCATCAATATTGTTATTTGTGATAACGTCATATTAATTATTAAAAACAATTGACTTATAAGATTTATCATTTGATATAAATATTTTTTAACGTAGTATTTGTATTTTGGACTTGAGTTTTGACAACATGGCTACAAAAATAAAAGCTAGCTAAAGCTAATAGCTAGAACTAACTAACTTTATCCTGGTGACCCAGCCTGAAGAATAAATTTATTAAATTTTATATGTTTTTTTTTTTACAGAATAATAAGACGGTACCTACACCTTATGGGTACAGCCGCCCAACGGGGACAGGCGGTGATTATGTCGCACCGACTAAAACGACCTGTGTGCTTCACCACGCTGCCGATGGCAAGGACAGGGTCTCATTGTACATATTGCCCCATCCCTGCCGACAGCTCTGATCCCAGAGAACAAACACCTTCTCCGGGTACAGGCCCCTCGAAAGAGAAACCTCCCTCCACTAACCGGTGCATCGGGAGCACCAGATGCACAGACCCCTGACAGGGTGGCAGACATTGGGCGTAAGGAAGTCACTACCACCTGGACTCGCCAGCAGCAGATTGTATCCAGAACAACCAAACAGTTCCTCGAACCGCTCCTCCGCCCCCCTTCACCCTCTCTTCACGCAGAGCAGAAGGAGGCCACCACGATCGCTCCCTGCCCACCGCGTCTGTTATATCACGGTCGACAGGGAGTGACCGCGCCTCAAGTAGACCAAGGGACCCCTACGCCGTGGTGAGCGTTTCCGCCCCCAGCTGGTAATTTTTTGTAGAGGTTTTCTTCCTCGAAACCCGAAGGTCCCCGTTCCCATTGCTGGGCTTCCGACCGTCGGTGGCCGAAACCATGTCCAGCCAGGCTTAAAGCAAGCTCAACTGAACCCGTCCCTCATTTGAGACTCCACCCTTAACCTCCCCGGAGATCCCGGCTCGTCCAGATTGCCCTCTGCTAATGATTAGCACTCCAGCACTTAGCAATTAGCACGCCACTGTGGGGTGGCCAATCCAGTTGTCACTCTGATGAGTGACAACTGGATTGGCCACCCCACAGTGGTCCGTTCGCCAAGACTAAGGAATTCATATTAGAATATTCGAAAGGCCTGCCCAGGGTGCACCACGAGGAGGCTAACTACTTTGGCACCCCTAAAAAATTATTAACCTAACAAAAGGTATTATAACCTACAACAAACCATAAAACTAAGGTAGGTGACCCGGACGCACTTGGACAATAACTGCTCATAAGCCGTAATCTAGAGCTATTATCAGCCGTTATCACTACTAGATAAAAGAATTATTAGTTTGTAATTTTGTTCGTATATTGAACAATTTTTTAATTTACTTTATACATATATAATTAGATTTTTAATTATTCATGCTATCATCATCCTCCTGTCTTTATCCTACTCTAAGTGGGGTCGGCACAAAATGTTATAAACATACTGTCACATGATATGGCTGCGATTTTACGACCGGCCGCCTGTCTGACGTCAGCATACCTCAGTCGTATTTTGCGACTCCTCGGTAAGAAAGATTGTGGTCTATTCTACTTAACCGGATACCACATGGTGGGTCGTTTTACCTTAGTCGCCTTTTACGACATCTCGATAAGAAATGAGGGTGGTCTATTTAGCCGGATACCATACGGCATGCTACTGTTAGCAAAATAAAACCATCATTATTCTACAAAATTATCATATTATATTATGGCAAATTTTTCATTTCATTCTTAGAAATTTTCATTATTTTTTTATCTTCCTTATCTAAATTTTCAATGGCTGAAAGGTGTCATTCACTTCATATTTGATCAATTCATCTATCAAATCAAAATCTTTATTGAAATAAGCTCTTTCAAGCACTTTCGAATCGTCAAGGATCAATATGATTAATAAAACTACAACTGGTTCAGAATGTTGCTCTTACCTAGAAAAACAAGCAAGAAACTCGACGGTCAATCTTTAAACATTTTCAATTTTACTTTATCAAACGGCTTGTCTTGTATGAAACTAAAAGGATTTTCAAATCCAGGCATTTTATCATTAAAAAAAATCTTCATTTGTGTAATGCTTTACGGATAAGCATATTTCTGACACTTCATTTAAACCTTTCATAAGCATTTTATAACTTTGACGATCACTAGTTGCTAATTTTTTTTTATCTAATAAAGTCAGATATTTGGTACCAATTACTAGTCTGTAATGATAAATTTACTAAATACGTATCTAGTTTAATTCGTAGACTTCTATTTCGATACTTTAGCCTCGCGACCTTTATCACAATGCAAATATGTTAAGGTTAACACGTTACCACAAAATGCATAGACAATAATTAAAACTTTAAGTTAAACTTGTTTATTCACATTACAATTTAACATTTGCATAATTATATATATATAAAAAAGCTTTTTATTTTGTTCGTTTAACAAATTAGGACAACCGATGTGTATATATGTAATTCTACTATATATACATTTTAACTTGCGTTTCGTAATCTCCTATAAGAAATGATGTTTGGAAGAGATTAGTAGCCATCCTTTGTATAAATCATACTAGCGGCCCGCTCCAGCTTCGTACGGGTGTAAAATATATAGCCCATGCAACTCCGTGTAAAAAATGATAAAAATCGATCCGGTAGTTTTGATTCATTCATTATTGCCCGTGGCCTGCATGCGTTAAATTTGGAGTAAAACAATTCCCCTTTCCCTATATCATGAAGATTGCCTGATATTTTTTGAATCTCTAAATTCATATATTATATTTTTACTTAATTACTATATACATTTTTCCCTATGTATTTATTTTTTACAATTAATTACAGAATTTCTTTATATACATCATTTACAGCTTTCTTGTCATTAGACTACACAAACATGTTTTTTTAGAAGTTACTCTTGAAATGGCGACATACAGTTGGCCATGTGAAAAACAAACGCGTCCGATCGCTGCTATAGAGCGAAGCGCGGCCTCCTCGCGGCATTTTAAATCTGCAATATCTTTAAAATGTTCATTTAAATTATATGCTGTAAGCGACCATATTGATCTATATTAAATCAACAGTGTATTTAAGGTACTTAATTGGATAAGGATTAATGCTATATTATTTAGAATTGCTTCGAAAATAAGGCATTATTTTTCGTAAAAAAATGTCAAAAAAATGCTATTGTGGGTTATCCATAAGAGATAGACATATACCATCGCGGACTTTTCTGTAGACCTTTTCAAGGTGCACTTAGTGCATCATTTTAATTAATCTCGTATGGTTTATCCTGCGTTTGCAATGTAAGAGTAAAAAAATGTAATTACTTACGACATCGCATTAGAAACCTCAAAAATTACAGTATTTCTCTACTCCGTATTGAATGTTATTATACATATACTTAAACCTTCCTCTTTAATCACTTTATCTATTTCAAAAAACCGCTTGATGCGCAGTTTTAAAGATTTAAGCATACATAGGGATATAGGGACAAACAAAGAATGTGACTTTGTTTTATACTATGTAGTGACTAGCTGGCCCGACACACTTTCTGTCTTAAATATTTAAGTAAGAGAGCTTTTTTTTAATAAAACACTTTTATTTCCTTGCCTTGTATGTTTTTATGCATGTGAAGGTAGATCTTGCAATAGCCGTGTGGTATCCAGCTGAGTAGAATAGACCACCCTCATTTCTTATCGAGGTGTCGCAAAATACGACTAAGGTTACATGACGTCAGGCATGCGGCCCGTCGTCACACGACTGGTCGACTTACCTTAGTCACCTTTTAAAACACCACGGTAAGAAAGACTTTAATAAATATATAATAAAAAAATGTCTATTATTTAATTCAAATGATAAAGTCGCCGGTTTTAGCTAGCTTGGTAATATAAACACGCGTTATCAGTACTCATTTTGTTGCTGTGGATTTCTTTAAGAGTGCTGGTAAAGTGAACACGTAATAAGAAATGTAAGTTACATTTTATTATTAATATAACGCCTTTAACCCCATTTTTATTATAATATACAAAACTTAAACTTTTTATGAAATCTATTTGACTATGTTTTACCGAACGTGAATCCAATCGATAAAAAATATATGATAAAATTTTAATGTAAACAACTGTGTTTTGAATATAGAACATTAATAAAATAAATATCGATTTCGAATGTTTTCCAGCATATTTTAAATTACTAAGTAAATTATAAAATAGCGGCGTATTTATTTAATATATTTTTTCTCGTTAATTTCAATGTATTTTATCAATTTTAATTGCACAATAATAATTAATTTATTATCTTAGTATTATAGTAAAAAAATTATTTATCATAATTTAATGCAAATTATTAACATTTGTAAAATTTTTGTTTTCTTTGCACAGAGGTGTTATTTAGTTTAATTTTGTTTTTTTTTTACCTTCGTTGGGAAGAATATTAAATATTCTTTGTCCCTTGTAACAAAGAAATGTAATAATTTGCAATAGGTAGAGTATTCCAATATTTCTTAATTACTTTAAATGACTTGTCTTTGAGCACTCTTATCTCTTAAGTACTATTATTATCCTATGTTTACTTCTCACATTTGTTATCAAATGTACAATTATTGTATATTGTATATTGTCTCCCGGGTATTGATTGATATTAAGGAGCTATTAAGGATGACTTTAATTAAATTAAATTTATAGAGATGTAAATTAATTAATTTGATAATGTAGATTAAGGTAGATCAATGTCGATTAATGTGGTTTATTGATTAATATTGATTAAGCATAATATTATAAATAATATATAACAGCGGATCCATGAAATAATTTCGTATCACGCTTTTACAATTAAATTTCGCATAGTAACGTCTAAATAAGCCGTGATAGCCCTGCAGTAACACCGTGAGACTCTCTAGACAGGGCAATGGGTTCAAACCACGGGCAGACTCCAATTAGTTTTCTATTTAAACTTGTGTGTCTAATTGATAATTTCAATTTATCACACGCTTTGCGAAGAAGGAAAACATCGTGAGGAAACCTGCATATCTCTAGAGAATTCTGGAGATATGTGTAACCTACCAAACCGCATTAGAGCAGCGTGGTAGGTCGTAGATCTAATCCTTCTCTCCAATAACGGAGAGAGGAGGCCTAGGTATGCCCAGCAGTGGGATAGTAACAGTCCGTTACTTAAACGCGTAATTCAATAAATTATTATTGTTTAAAGTGTCCTTTTAAAGAAAAGTCTGCCACACACATATTACAAAACAAAATTTCTCCTGCCCTTATCCCATTCACAGTGGGGTCGGCACAACATGTTATAAACATTTTGTAACATGATTTGGCTGCGTTTTTACGTCCGGCCGCCTGCCTAACGTCAACTTACCTTAGTTGTATTTTACGACAGCTCGGTAAGAAGGAGGGTGGTCTATTTTACTAAACGGGATACCACACGGCGGGTCAACTTACCTTGTCGCCTTTTACGACACCTCGGTAAGAAATGAGGTTGGTCTATTCTACTCAGCCGGATACCTCACGGCGGGTCGACTTACCTTAGTCGCCTTTTACGACAACTCAGTAAGAAATGAGGGTGGTACTATTCTACTTAGTCGGATACCAAACGGCTAATGTTTCAAAACAAAAGTGACGTCTTAAATATCGTAAATCCATGACGTATTGATAAAAAATACAACTGTGAATATAAAGATAATAAGATGATTACACCTAAAAATTCGAGAATCCGATAGAAAAACAAGGCGTAAAAAAAAACCCATTGATACCTGCCCGGTTTGAACCCACAACCCCTCAAAAGAGTCACTCCTGTGCTGTCACAACTTTTACGTACATAATCTATACTAATATTATCATCATCTTCCTGCCCTTATCCCACTCTAAGTGGGGTCGGCACAACATGTTATAATCATGCTGTTATATGATTTGGCTGCGATTTTACGACCGGCCGTCTGCCTGACATCAACTTACCTTAGTCGTATTTTACGACACCTCGGTAAGAGAGAGGGTGGTATATTCTACTAAACCGGATACCACACGGTGGGTCAACTTACCTTAGTCGCCTTTTACGACACTTAATCTATACTAATATTATAAAGAGGAAAAAATTGTATGTATGTTTGTAATGTTTTCACACAAAAACTACTGGACCGATTACAAAAATTCTTTCACCATTGGAAAGCTGCATCTTTACCGAGTAACATAGGCTATATTACATTAAAAAAATAGGGATCTCTAATAAAAAAGTGATAAGGTGTACAAAATTGGTCATAAAAATCTGTCATCGCATTCGCTGCGGAAACTATTGATGATATATTTCACCAAAAGTAAATCAATAGTCCGACATAGTAGACTTTCCAATGCCATATGATCGGTATGTACCGCGGGATATTACTTGTTTAAAAAAATACTTAAATACATAAACCTAACCGCGGAATCTTGCGATGGTTGGAATCATGAATAATAATCGCGGAACTTTGGTGCCTGCCCGGGGTTTGAACACGTGACTCTCCTTAATAGAATCGGAGGGTGTCACCCCTGGGCCATCACTGCTTAGCAACTAAATGTAAAAATTGTTGAATACAAATATTTTTTACTCAATATTTTTTATTAATAAATTATCAACTTATAGGCTAAATAGGCAATATAATTATTTTGCTGTAATCCGTGTTTGTTAAGAGAATACATGCAATGCTGAGTGTATGAAGCAGGCAACAATCACATACCACATACATGCAGGACAAGTTACGCCGCCAACAATTATGCATAATTAATAATCGCATTACGATTTTGTTTGTGAAGCCTATCTTCCTGATGGTTCTACGGTTTCGGGGCGAAACGATCGAAGAGGTTGTGGTAGTGAGTGTGTGTAATGCTTGTATGAAGTGTTGGTGTTGGCGGCGTCTCGTGATACGTGTTGCGGCTTGTCCTGCATGTATATGGTATGTGATTGTTGCCTGCTTCATACACTTAGCATTACCTATATTCTCTTAACAAACACGGATAACAGCAAAATAAATTTATTGTAACTTCTGTACTATGGAGTTCCGCAAAGTAACGCTTCTATAAATCATTATAGTATAAATAGTCATTAATTTGTCTTACAAATACAAGTTACACGCTGTTAATTCATTAAACTGCATCACAGGTCAAAAAGTTACATCCTTGATCGTTGTCATCCTTTTGTTTGTCTGTAAGATAATAATATTTTTTTCCTTGTATTTATTACATGAGATAAACCTTTAGTATACCTAATTAATAGTTTCTTAAATATAAATATACTAGCAATCGCCAGCGGCTCCGCCCGCGTGGAAAGAATATAACCGTAATATAGTATTTTGATAGAATAAAATAGAATTTCTTTACTTCTATTCTACACACATTACAGTTAGCGTTTATACACGTTTTAAGTATGTTTGACAATGGAAGGCACTGGTAACCAAAAATACAAGCTAGGCTTAGTTTGGTTGCTAGTGGTGACTTTGAGAATGTAATCTAGATCAGCTTTTGTTAAATAGTGTTTACCAAAACTGTTTTGAGCAAATAAATAATTTCTAATTTCCAATTTCTAAGCGTTAAAACAATAGAAAATTAAAAAATAGAAATTAACATTAAAAAAGAGTTTAAAAAAAACCTTTTATATTACGTTGTGTGGCGGTGTGAAAAAAAAAGAAATTCAATATTTGAAAGAGCGACAGTATGATGTTATTAAGGTGGATAAAAATAAATTTTTAAAGAACGTTTACATAAATAAAGAAAAATATAACTTTTATATATTTACGAATAATTTTGTTTTTTTTTTTAATTTGTTTTTACTAATCCTTCATGTATCAGGCATGAAAACGGATTGCACATTCTTCATCATATATTTTCTAATTTTACTTAATAAGTAAAATATTTTTTTTATAATAAATAAGCAATGTATTTTTTTTATTACTATTGACTTAAATCTTCCGGAAGAATTGCACTATATTTTAGTAAAAACCGAAAAAAAATCCGTTCCGTGGATTTTGAGAAAATAGATCATGTACAGACAGACAGCTCTTGGGGACTTTGTTTTATAATACGAGTACGTATATAGTACTATAGAAAAATAGAATACTTACATACATACTCAAGTCGAAACAGACGAATTAGTATGCAAAAACAGTTATACTATAATATTTTTTTTATTAAAAGACAAAGAACTAAAATATATTCAAAAAAAAATTCCGGATATCAAAGATTCATATCTCTACAAGGTTGCCGTTTCCGCTTCTTGGAACCTAATTAAGGCTAATTCTAAATTCGAATTATATATATTTTTTTAATATTTTTTAATGCACTTTTTCTGACAGTTACCACAGAGTGATTATTTACTAGATACACTAACTAGTCACAGCAAATAATAAGATTTAAAGGAACATTTTCTAACATACGGAGATAAATATTCACATCATTTTACATACTTTGAACATTTTTAGGCACACCAAAATGTTTTCATTCAATAGGAAAATTAGTTCTAAATTTCCCAACATTCAATTGCATCCAACATTTTAGGCAATTCTTGTGTAATAACCATAGATAATATCATACAATACAATACATTATAACTCCTACTTTTGCTTCTCGAACTTAATTATGGCGGATTCTAAATTCGAAATATATATTAATTTTTATTATTTTTACGCCGTGTGGTATCCGGTTGAATAGAATAGTGCCACACTCAATTCTTACTGAGGTGTCGTAAAAGGCGACTAAGGTAAGTCGACCCGCCGTGTGCTATCCGGCTGATTAGAATTGACCAACCTCATTTCTTACCGAGGGGTCGTAAAAGGCGACTAAGTTAAGTTGACCAACCGTGTGGTATCCGGTTTAGTAAAATAGACTACCCTCTTTCTTACCGAGGGGTCGTAAACTACGACTAAGGTAAGTTGACGTCAGGCAGGCGGCCGGTCGTAAAAACGCAGCCAAATCATGTGACAGCATGTTTATAATATGTTGTGTCGAACCCACTTAGAGTGGTATAAGGGCAGTAGGATGATGCTATTAATTTTTAATTATTTTTCTATGATGTACTGTTTCCGAATATATACATTATCTGCAGACTAATATTTAATTACTATGTAAGGTATGCAATTTGACATATTTATCGTACAGTTAATTAATAAATACAGATAAATAATATTTGACGGTGTTATCGCTAGTAAGCGATGACTTACAAGTAAACTTGGTATCTGGGGATTATTTACACAATTATTATTATATGTAATATAAGATTATTGTTGTTATATTTCTACAAAAAAGTATTGGACAATTTTGTATAAGACACTGTATACTGTTACTATCCCACTGTTGGGCGTAGGTATTCTCTCCGTTTTTGGATGAAAGGGTTGGAGCTAAGACCTAACACGCTGCTCCAATGCGGATTGGTAGGTTAGGTTAGGTAGTTCCTCACGATGTTTTCATTCACCGAAAAGCGTGTGATAAATTGCAAATATCAATTAGACATAAGTTTTAATAGAAAGATTCATTGGTGCCCCCTCGAAAGAGTCGCACGGTCTCACAGCTGGGCTATCACAGACAAAGCATTTATTGTAAATAATTGAGAGACTAGTGGACATGATAAGCGATCAGGTATCATGTATTTTTAATATTTAAATTTAAATCTTGTCATGTATACTTATATATAATATATTTTCGGAATCTCGGAAACGGCTCCAACGATTTTCCTGAAATTAAGCACGTAGGGGGTTTTGGGGGAGAAAAATCGATCCAGTTAGGTTTTATTTTTAAAAAAATCATTGTATCCCTGTTTTTGGGCATAAGAAAAGTTTAATTTTAATTTATTGAATATATACAACGCAATTTTCGCCGTGAAATGTCAAGACAGCGTAGCTTATTCGGGGAACGGGTGATCGCGCGTAATGAAAATACCTAGAGTCGAGCACCACCTACCCTATTATTTTTTATATATTTTTTGAAGTACCTTTTTTATTGGTACTTGTCATTATATTTATTAACCGCAGCTAGCTCTACTACTAGCTCGACTCGCCTTTTACGACGGCTCCGTAAGTAATGGGGATGGTCTATTTTACTCAATCGGATACCACACGGCGGGTCTTACCTTAGTCACCACGACACCTCGGTAAGAAATGAGGATGGTAATTTTTTTATTTTATTTTATTATACCCAAATAATAAATACCCATTATCGTGAGAGATTTTGACTGTCTATCCAACAGTGGACGTCAATTGACTGACGAGAGAGGCTTTAAATAAGTTTTAAATTATCTGCATTTTCTTTTCAGGGACATACAGGAGGTGCTGAATATCTTTTTTGAACTAATATGGACGCTTATCAAGGTGAACTATGAAACGGTGCGCGGTATGTGGCGAACGGTCATACCACAAGAGCCAAAGGATGTCACTGACGATATTGTATTGGTAAATATTTATATTATAATGTCGCCTTTTACTACACTTCAGTAAGAAAGAGGATGCTCTATTCTGTTCAGCTGGATACCACACGGGGGGTCAACTTACCTTAGTCGCCTTTTACGTCACCTCTGTAAGAAATCGGATTGTCTATTCTGTTCAGCCAAATATCACACGGGGGCCACTTTACATTAGTAGCCTTTGACGACACCTCTTTAAAAAATGAAGGTGGTCTATTCTACTCAGCCGGATATCACACGGCGGGTCAACTTACTGTAGTCGCCTTTAACGAGACCTCGTTAAGAAATGAGTGTGGTCTATTCTTCTCAGCTAGATACCACACGGCGGGTCAAGTTGCCTAGTTACCTTTGACGAGGCCTCGTTAAGAAATGAGTGTGGTCTATTCTTCTCAGCTAGATACCACACGGCGGGTCAAGTTGCCTAGTTACCTTTGACGACATCTCGTTAAGAAATGAGTGTGGTCTATTCTACTTAGCTGGATACCACGCGGCGGATCAACTTACCTTAGTCGCCTTTTACGAGACCTCGTTAAGAAATAAGGTTGGTCTATTCTACTCAACCGGATACATGGTTGTCCCATATATTTATTATATCTATACTAATAAATAAAGCTAAAGAGTCTGTTTGTTTGTTTGAACGCGCTAATCTCAGGAAATACTGGACCGATTTGAAAAATTCTTTCAGTGTAAGATAGTCGATTTATTGAGGAAGGCTATAGGCTACACTAAAATAAATATACATACATCACACACATATAAATATATATACATCACACTAAAATAAATAGGAAAGGAGCAGCAATAAAAAATTGTACGAAAACGACAATATTTAAAGCGTTCCTTGCGTGTGCTAAGTAAACGGTGCTAGTTATTCAAAAATCATGTATGACAAAATTGTTCCTCTCTAAAAGTTCTAAATAAAATTCCGCGACGGCATATGTCTAGCTTTTAAGGTTAACCCACTTTAACCATTTTATGGTTATCAAAAGGCGGTTACGATTTAAAGCTTTACACGCGGGCGGAGCCGCTGGTAATTGCTAGTATTATATATCTCTCCGTGCTATAGATAACTGGAGCCGGTCATGGCATGGGACGAGAAATGGCGCTACGGTTCGCCAGACTTGGAGCGGTGTTGGTCTGCGTTGACATCAACTCTGATAGCAACGAGGAAACTGTGAGAATGATCAAACAGGAGAAAGGAAGGGCACATAGTTATCAGTATGTATTTATTAATAGCTATCTAGCTTTGATAGCCCATTTTTTATGTCAGGAAAACCCATTTTAGGTCGTCAGCGCCCGTCTAAAAACCTGATAGAGCTCCACCACGCTGCTGGTGGCGGGGACAGGGTACACATTACCCCCATCCCCGCCAGCAGCAACTCTGAACCCCACAGTGCGCCACCTCTGGTCGGGGCCTCTCTAACAGTGGCCCCTCCCTCCGCTAGACGATGCATCGGGAGCACCAGATGTATCGACCGCGTCGGGAACCTAAATCCAGCGAGGGTCCGATTAAGCTTTGATAGCCCAGTAGTGACACCATGGGACTCTTTCGAGAAGTCACGAGTTCAAATCCCTGGCACCAATGGGTTTTTCGTTAAAAACTTATGAGTCTAATTGCTATTTCTCACACGCTTTTCGGTGAAGAATAACATCGCGAGGAAACCTGCATATTTTTAAGAATTCTGGGCATATGTGCAACCTACCAAATGTGTGGAACAGCGAGGTAGGTCTTAGCTCCAACTCTTCTATCCAAAAAAACGGGGAGAGGCCTACGCCCAGCAGTGGGATTGTAATAGGCAGTTAATCTTTATATTTAAATGAGTTAATCTTGTATCACTACATATTATAAAACAAAGTCGCATTTTCCCTATGTATGCATAAAACTTTAAAACTACGCAACAGATTTTGATGCGGTTTTTTTTATAGATAGAGTGATTCCAGAGGAAGGTTTGTACGTATAATAACATTCAATAAGGATTAGAGAAATACTGTAATTTTTGAGGTTTCTGTAAATAATTACATTTTTTTCCGCTTACATTGCAAAACCCTACGAGATTTATCAAAATAATGTACTAAGTATTTGTACACCTGGAAAAGGTCTACAGAAAAGTCCGCTATTGTATATGTCTATCTCTTATGGATAACCCACTATAGCATTTTTTGTCAATTACTTTTTACGAAAAATAGTGCCATATTTTTGAAGCAATTTTTATACAATACAGCATTAATCCTTATCCAATTAAGTACCTTAAATAAATTGTTGATTTAATATAGATCAATATGGCCGTTTACAGCATGTAATTTAAGTGAACATTTTCGGAGATATTACATATTTAAAATACCATGAGGACGCCGCGCTTTACCCTATAGCACTTCGCATTTAGCAGCTATGTGTCGTTATTTCAAGAGTTTGTTTAAAGACATTCTGTAATTAATTGTAAAAATAAAATACATAGGGAAAATGTAAAAGTAAATAAGTAAAAATGTACTATATGAATTTAGATATTCCAAAGATAGCAGGAAATCTTCTTGGTATAGGGAAAGGAAATTGTTTTTCTTCAAATTTAATGCTTGCGGGCCACGGGCAGTAATGAATAAATCAAAATTACTGGATCGATTTTAATCATTTTTTTTACACTGACTGACATGGGATATATATTTTATACCCGTGCGAAGCAGGGGCAGGCCGCTAGTATATATATATTTTCCGAATCTCGGAAACGGCTCCAACGATTTTCCTGATTGAACGGTTTTGGGGGAGATAAATTGATCTAGCTAGGTTTTATGTAAAAAAAATATTGTTTTATCCCTATTTTTGGGCATTAAAATACACTAAAATTTATATTGAATTGAATTTTCGCCATTAACTTTCAAGTCGATGTAGCTTATTCGGTTAGCGGGCAGCCTCGAGAAATGTGAGTGCCAAGGATCGATCCCAACTAAATAATTGTTTTTTTCTTTTTTTAAAGTTTTTTTTTGTAAAAAATTACCGAGCGAAGCTCGGTCACCCAGATATTTTATTTTAATTGTTATCAGCGTAATACTCTCTGGAAAGCATGTCAAGGGGCGCGACCCGGGGTGATAAAAAATGAGTAAAAATATAGACCGTGAGTCCTTTATACGGTGAATATTACTGTTTTCGTATAATTTATTGTAATATATAAAGTTGGAGAGTTTGTTTGAACGCACTAATCTCAGGAACTACTGGACCGATTTCATTAGTTTTATAGTTAATTATTTAGGTGTAAGATAGTCCATTTATTGAGGAAGGCTATAGGTAACATAACATCACGCTTTAGAAGAATAAGAAAGGAGCAGCAATTATACAATTTTGCGAGAACGACAAAATTTAAAGTTTTCCTTGTGTGTTCCTAAGTAAACGGCTATAATTACTCCAAAAATCTCTTATAATTAGTAACTCACGATTACTACTTTTTTCTTCAAAATTTCAATTTGGGAAAAATTTGTGCAACACTGATTTCCATGCGGGCGAAACTGCTGACACAGCCTAGCTATATATGATGATAATGACAGTTATAGCTTCTATATCCGTCATTATCATTTTGTCCGTGGAGCCTATCCTTCTGATGATGCTTCGGTTACGGGGCAAAACGATCGTAGTGAGTGTGTGTAGTGCTTGTATGGAGTGTTGGTGTTTGTGGCGGCTTGTGATACGTGTGGTAACTTGTCCTGCTTGTATGTGGTGTGTGATTTTTGCCTGCTTCATACACTTAGCATTGCATGTATTCTGTTAACAAACGCGGATTACAGCAAAATAATTGTAACTTCTATACTATGAAGTTCCGCAAAGTAACGCCTTCTATAATCCGTCGTATTTCTTGATACAGGTGTAACGTAACGGACAGATCAGCTGTAATGCAACTGAAAGAAAGAGTGGTTAGAGAGGTCGGTGCGGTGTCGATCCTCGTGAACAACGCCGGCATCATGCCCTGCAAGCCTGTCCTCGAGCAAACTGAGCAGGAAATCAAATTAATGAATGAAATCAACATCAACGGTAACATATGGGTATGAAGTACAACTCTCTTCTCTTCTCAACCTATAAAGGTCCACTGCTGTCCACTCTCTCTTCCCATTATCTCCATAAAACACGATCTTGTTCCGTTTGGATCGAGCGGTGCCCAGCGACCTTTTTGAGGCCATCAGTCCATCTTGTCAGAGATCTACCTTTCCCTCGTCTCGTAGGAGGTCTATTTATCCTGCAGGTTAAATAGATAGAAATTCCTTATTGCACACACATTACATTACACAGAGAACAAAAGTATGAAACTTAACTAAAGAAAAGGCATGCAAAGGCAACCTTGTGGTTAGGGTCGTCACTCAACCCCTTAGGACCCCAACGCCCATTGATTCTCCGCACAATGTGCCCCGACCAACGCTAATTCAGCCTCGCGACCCGCTGACTTATGTCGGTGACTTAGGTTCTTCTACAGATCTCCTAATTTCTGAGTCGATTATTTTGAGATACTCCAACAATAGCCCGACCCATTAGTACTTAGTTAAAAAAATTATACATCACCACTGAAAACACACACGTTTGAATTCTATAGCTTAAGTATTAGAGTGACCTAATTCAAAAGTTTGTGGCAAATTTCAAGAAAGTGTAGTGTAACGCCTAAAAAACTGTGAATGTTAAAGAGACTTATAACTTAAAAGAGCAAGAATACACGATAATAATTTATAGAAGCAGGCATTACTTCGCGGAATTCCATAATACAAAAGTTTTAAAGGAAACACTAGTTTTTTATAATTGTTCGTACTGTGATGTCATAAATGGGATTATAATAATGATTACAATGAAACTTACTCAGTCAAGCCTAATTTTGAATAGGTCAATTTAATACTAAGCGTTTGAGTTTAGCCCTAAGGATTTAGGGCCCAGTCAATCCCCGCAATAAATGTCCTAAATAAGACATGAAACTTCAATAAACAAGACCCAGCATTTAAGAACAACAAATAAACCTCTCGTCTTGAGCTCGATTTATCACAAAATTCGGCCATGGCCCATCAATGACCTTTGCCACCTTGACAGTTGATAACAGCATATCAGTTGATACACTGTAACCTAATTAAACAGCGATAACTACTATCTCTAGAGTTACCCGTAATTTTTCTAACACAGATAATCCAAGTGTTGCTACCCAACAATTTTATAGATTCTTTATTTAATAAAAATGAACCATGCCTTCTTACCGACCCGCTGTTTGGTATCCGGCTGAGTAGAATAGACGACCCTAGTTTTTTACCATTTTGTACCACTGTCTCAAATTTTTAAGCCAGGGTATTCTTCTTTTGCCGGGTTTTCTTCCCTGGATCTTTTCTTAGATAATGAGTTGCCTTGATACTTATTATTGCGCATCATTTGGCCAAGATATTGGAGCTTAAGAGTTTTAACTGTTCTTAAGATCTCTGTATCTTCTGTCTCTAAAGTATAGTGATGTTTCGCATTTTCTGCGTCCAAGAAATTTTCATTATTGGTCGGTACACCCACATTTCTAACGCACTTAGTTCCATCCATAGTATCAGGCAATGAAAAACATATATGAACTAACCTCTTTCATCCAACAATATCTAGCTATCTATGTATCTATCTAATTGCGCCTGTCGTTGCAGGATGGGTGGTCAGCTCCTATTCTGGACTATTCCATCCATTTCCTCATGTTGGGACATGGCTTTCACTGCTGTCCTTACAGTGTCACCTGCTTCAACCTACCTGTTGCTTTTACAAACCTAATAATATCCCTGAAGGAGATATTTGTTAGGTCGTCAACTTCAATTTTATCCTTTCCTAGTATCTCCCATCTTACCAGCGAGCACATAGGGAACTCAACCATAAGGTAATGACTCGTTTCTTCCTCTCCACACTCTGGGCACGCTGCGTCTTCTTTTATTCTCATTATAGTAGTATTAGTATTCAAATAGACAGGTGTAACAATACCTATAGACTAACACGTTTTTGTTCTGTTACAGATGATCCAAGCGTTCTTACCAGACATGATAGAGAGGAACCACGGGCACATAGTTGCTATGTCGTCGATGGCAGGTCTGATGGGTCTACATAATCTGGTACCGTATTGCGGGTCTAAATTCGCTGTGCGGGGCATTATGGAGGCGCTGGCAGTTGAGCTCAGAGATCATCCGAGAGGACTTAATGGCGTATGTTAATCATTGATACATGTGTTAGACATCGCTTGATAGACTATATCGCACTCTTAGTATTAAAGTGACCTAATACAAATCATAATCCCAGGAGGATTTAACCCCCTTATCCCACTCTAATTTTTATTTATTCTCAATTGTATTTTTTTCATTAATATAGTTTCATAATAATATATTATTGACTTAATTGTTTTTTGTTTGTATTTCGACATGGGTCACTTTGTACTAAAGGAAACATAGAAATGATTTGCCTTTGAATTTATCTGAAATGCAAATGAAATGAAGGATGACGAAATAATATATCGCACGCTTAGTATTGAAATGGCCTAATTGAAAAATTGTTTTGCGATCAATTGCAATAAAGCGTACCAAAGCATACATATATAGTACCGTGGCAAGATTAAAACCGTTATATAGTATTCTGATACCCATAAAAATGGTTAAAGTGGGTTTACCTTAAAAGCTAGACATATGTTGTCGCATATTTTTATTTAGAGGGGAACAATTTTGTAACACATGATTTTTGAATAACTATCACCGTTTACTCATCGCACGCAACGAAAGCTTTAAATTTTGCCGTTTTCCTACTATTTTTTATTGCTGCTCCTCTCCTATTCATCTTAGCATGATGTTATACTTCCTGAATTAATGGACTAGCTTACAATGAAATAATTTTTTTAATCAGCCCAGTAGTTCCTGAGATTAGCGCGTTCAAACAATCGATCAAACAAACAAACTCTTCAGCTTTATATATTAGTATAGATGTAACGAACTGTTTATTTGCAGATCAAATTCACAACCATATACCCGTACATAATCGATACGGGACTCTGCAAGAATCCACGTATCCGCTTTCCAAATCTGATGAAGATTGTGAGTGCTGGTGACGCGGCTGATGCTATAGTCGATGCTGTGCGCAGAGAGCTTACCGAGATCACCATCCCATCAGACCTGCACTACGCGAATCGGGTATTTAATGAATTTTTAATTTAAAATCAAAATAATCTTTATTCAAGTAAGCTCTTACAAGCACTATTGAATCGTCAATTAGATTTAATGAAGTTAAAACTGGTTCCGAATGTTGCCCTTACCGAGAAGAACCAGAAAGAAACTCGACGGTCAATCTTTTAATCATTTTCAAATTTACATTTATAAACCACAGTCTTGTATGAATGACAATTTTTCTAACAGCGTAAGCGGCGAAAAAGCCTAAATAGTCCAGCGGTGCGACCGCTTATGAGTTTTTCTATTAAAACTTATGTATCTAATTGATAATTACAATTTATCACACGCTTTTCGGTAAAAGCAAAACATCGTGAGGAAACCTGCATATCTCTGGAGAATTCTGGAGATATGTGTAACCTACCAATCCGCATTGGAGCAGCGTGATAGGTCTTAGCTCCAATCCTTCTCTCCAAAAACGGAGGGAGGAGGCCTATGCCCAGCAGTGGGATAGTAACAAGCCCTTACTTACTTTTTAAACGGCGAAACTAAATCTATCTGCGAGGGCAGATATATGGGTGTCCCGTTGGAGATTATCATTGTGGCCCAAAAATGTGCTTGAACTAGCTATTCCAGAAAATATTAATTTCCAGTATGTATACCGCCTACTGCCGTTCCAAGCTGCCTGCACGTGGAATGACTTCTTCAGCACTGGTTGTGACCCTCACGACTGAATCAACGAGATTTATAATGGAGTCGATACATCAATCAATTATACAAAACTACATAATGTATAAGAGACCGTTCAAATATTACGTGCGCATTATGGGGGAACGGGGGTGGGGGGGTTAGAGGAGTCTGGATGACGATTACGTCACCGGTAGTTTTTTTTATTTATTTTATTTAGGGGCGTTTATACAATATGTATATGCTAGCCCCATTTTAAACCATACAATTATTTTTCCTTATAATTTACAACAAACTAAACAAATCAAGTGAAATAAAAATAATTAAAAAAACAAACATATTTGAAATAAATCATCGGTAGTTATTTACTTTTTTACACATGGCACATTGTCACATTTTCTTTGCGTAAAAAGAAACGCATTAAGTTAAAATAATGGATTCGGGTTTCATGGAAGACAGTTAATTTGAATTTAATGTGTGTACCAAAATTTAAAATTGTTTATTTTGTTAGTAAGATATAATACTTTGTCCTTTACTCTATGTTTAGTACCGTATCAGTAAAATATAACTATCCTAAATATTTTTTGTTATTTTTCAAATTATAATTATAATATTTAAAGAAAACATTACATTGATTGACAAATTTTTACGTAAGCCTGGGGGGAGGGGGTAAGAGCTTTGCCTACTTTTGCTGATAAAGAGGAAGGGGGGTAAATAATTATAATAAATCTGCTTACGTAATACTTGAACGGTCCTAATCGTACAATACAAAATTAATCATACAAAACTTAATAATCTATAACTAAATAATCGTTGAACGTTGAAGTTATTTGGTAGTTTATATTTTCATGTACTTTGCCTTTTTTGAGAATAAGTTATTTAATTTAAAATAGCCGACTTACTTTGGTTGTGTCGCATTTTCTTTTAAAATGTTAGTAACTATTAAATTATTATTTTTTGTCACCGATATTGGATGTTCCATTAAAACTTTTTTATTTAATGACGAAAAATACCAGGTATTTTAACCTGTGAGTTATAGTGACACAATAAATAATGAGAGGGAAAATGTAAGTTTATTTTACTTTTGTTTCATCACACATACTTGTAAAAAAAAGAGATAGATAGATATGCTTTTTTCTTTAGTTTTTAAGCTGGACTCCCTACTTTAGTATAATAATTTTACGATTTGACCAGTGAATAAATCACAGATGAAAAAAACACTGCCCTATTACTTCTAGATTATCTAGTTTTATTTAGCGTCAATTATTTAAAAATGAGATTGTTTATCAATTATTAAAAATATTAGCACCTTTTATAAATGTTTTTCTGTATTTAAATGCATTTTTGATGTATAGTAAAGTTAATTAACTATTAAAACTTGAATAGTGTGTAGTATAGGTTATTTTTTTATGTTTATATGACGGATATAAATTATATTTTGTTAATATGTACACAATTGTAAGACTATTTATAAGGTTTTATTAAAATAAATGCCAAATATACCAATATTTATTTATTTCACAAAGCTTTATAATAACATTGCTTCGTTCGTTTTTTTTTTAACTTTATTTACTTATACAGCAATAACCAGTTGTACTTTTGTTAAAATAAAAATGTGTTAATAGATGTGACCATTTAGCACAGGATACTTTTTTTTAATTATTTATAATAAATAATAAAATAACAATAGCATATTTACACTTAAAACTTATTTACATAAATTATGTAATTGTAATCACAACACAACATCACTAAAAAAAAAGTAAAAATCACAACAGTTATTATAAAAAAAAACTTAAATACTTCAAAAATCAACATAAATATTTTATAAATAATGTTCTAAGTTCCGTCATACTAAAATAATGAATTATTTTGCTATAATCCAAAAAAGAGTTCTACGAAATTCATCGTCAGAAGGTGTTTAAATAAAAATTTACAGACTGCTATAAAGCTGTCAAAATATTGTTAAATTTTAAATTCAATATAATTTAACAATATTTTAACATTAAAATTATTAGATCTTAACAAATACTTTATATTTTTGTACTTAAAGTCTTCAAAAACGTAGCAGCGTGACGTCTAGAGGGTAGACATTGTCCAAATGCCTCTAACAGCAATGGCTCCTGTTGAACCGCTTCTCTGTTTGGGTCAAAATCAATTAGGATCGGCACAACATGTTATAAACATGTTGTCACATGATTTGGCTACGTATTTTACGACCGCCTGCCTGCCTGATTTCAACTTACCTTAGTCGCCTTCTGCGTCAGCGCAGTAAGAAAGAAAGTGGTCTATTCTAATCAGCTGGATACTACACAGCGAGTTAACTTAGTTAAGTCGCCGTTTGCGACACCTCAGTAAGTAAGAGTGGTCTATTCACACATTAATCAACACACGGAGGGTCATCTTACCTTAGTCGCCTTTTACGATACCTCGATAAGTTATGAGGGTGGTCTATTCTACTAAGCTGGACACCACACGGTGAGTCAACTCAATAACAATGCATGTTTATAATAAATAATAATAATAAATATATGGGACACTCACACACACGTTCGTCCGTCCCCAAAGTAAGTAACTTAATACTTGTGTTATGGGTGACGGATAACTGGTGAATATATACTTATTATATATATTTTTAAACACATACTTAAATACGAATATACACCCAGGCTCTAAGACCAACAAATACAGTTATAGAAAATGTTGGCCCTCGGCGGGAATCGAACCCACGACCCGCGGAGCTGAAGGCAGGGTCACTACCCACTGCGTCAACGGGCCAGTATAATAAACATAACCTGATGCTGCTGCCAGGATTGGCTCCACACGAGGGAATCCCTCAACGGTTAACAGTACTATATATAGATTCACCTACCTGTAATCATCCATGGACAATTTCCCATCCTTATCCACGTCCATTTTCCTGAGAACCAACTCTACTAGATCTCTAACTCCTTCGTCGGGATCTTCATCTCCTGGCTGCTTCAGCAACGAATTCCTAAAGGGTAAGATATTTTATATGATTTGGGTTATAGATGGTTTTGATTTAATTCTTTAGAACAACTTGTATGTGCAGCCCATTTCGCAAAGCTTACTTCAAAGTTATATAAATTACAGTTATAAAAAAATGCTCTTGTCCCCAGCAAACTTTACAAGAACCTCTACTGGGCCAATTTAAAGATTCAATTAAATCGGTCCAGCGGTTTCGAAGTCTATAATTGGCATACAGACAAACATTCATTTTTATAAAGATAAGATAAATTTAGGATATTAAAGGATAATCGCTGAATTCGTTGCTTGCTCTTCTCGGCAGCAGTTATTAATCCTAAACAGCAGGATTTAACTCTACCGACTTTTCAAAAGACTTCTATTAATAATTAACGTATGGGATCCGGCTATACTCACGTCTTATTTTATCGGATGAGTTCGACTAGTTTCAAGCCCATACGGGGCTCTTATTCATGAGCTCTTTACGCGGCGTTATCGCGGCGGGCACTGCGTGTCGCAGGGTGCGATTCGAGAGTTGCGAAGAATAAGACGTGAGTATAGCCGGATTCTATACATTAATTATGAATAAAACTCACGATAGTTTAAATTAAAAAAAAGACTTCTATTAACGTAAATTCTCCATAAACTTACTTAAGAAGGATAAACATTTCGTCCCTTGTAATATACCCGTCTCCGTTCAAATCATACACGGCGAAACAATGCGCCCGTCTCTCGTCATCGTTGCCTCGAAGAAGAACACTTAACCCTCTGGCCCAAGCTTCGAACTTGAGAGCTCCTTCACCCCCAAACGCACCTCGCTCCCAAGTAAACCATACGCGGTCCAAAACAACATCCTCTGTCACGAGATCAAATGTATTGTGCATCACGTCTCTGAAGGTATTCTGGTCGATACCCTGTCAAAAGATGATAAATATGGAAGTAACAATAAAATTATTTGGCTGTAATTTAACATCTACACACACACAGAGATTTTGGTAGTGAGTTTGTGTAGTGCTTGTATGGAGTTTTGGTGTTGGCGGCCTTGTGTAATACGTTTGTAATAATAAAATTTGTCATTGATCATGTAAGCGACAGATGAATTCAAAATCCTATTCTATCCTATCCCATTAATTCCACCAATATTGTAAATGCGAAAATTGGTGATTATGGATGTATATTTGTTACTCTTTCATCATAAAACCGCTCAACTTATATTGATGAAATTAGATTAACATATAGGCTAAAGAAATCCTGATTATCAACCACACAACAATAGTCCACGCGAACGAAGTTGCGGATAAAAACTAGTGTATCATAAGACGTTGAATCTAGCCAGACAGCTGTACAAATATTGGTGGGAAATAAATGAGAAAAACGGTTTATAATGGTCCCAAATAGTAACGTCGACAGATTAACCCGAGGTCCGTAATTGTAAGAACAACTGGACCTTGGATTTTGGGTGAAGAATAAACATCCTAAGTCCTTATAAAGATAATGTATCTGAAAAGTCCGTTACAAATATCAATTAATCGCATACTTTTTATAGAAAAGTCATAGATGCTATCTCTGATTTCAAGTCCTTGAACGAATGCTAATGTTGTTATTGGTATTTGAGGAATTCTCGATAGCAACATGTATTTGCTCATTTTTCGATTCACGAAGACATAAACCAATGAGAAAACTCAATAGTGAAACAACTACGAGTATGATTAATATTCAAAACTATGGAAAAATCGAAAGGTTGTATATACCAATCGTAATATATAAAACTAATGTTTTTATTACCAATAATATTGTACTTCATGGGATGGTAATTGGTCACGAACATAGTGTACGACCCAAAGTCACATTCGCCTAATATTAGATAGGTATATCGTATTGCGTGCAGACCACATCACGTTTACGATTCGGAAAGTTTTCCGTAGACAAAAAAAAGTGATACGTCTCCTTTAAACGTTTCTACGCAATGGTAATTTCAGTTTTATATGTTGAAAATCTTGAATTTTTCTTTGGAATCTTCATAGTATAAAATTGTTTTCTAGCATATACTTAACTCGTTACGAAGTTATTATTTGAGAACAGAATTAACAAGAATCTTTGTCATAATCATAACTTACTCAGCAGTTGATGAAAAGGAAGATGGAAGGTTCCTTCAAACTATCTCTGTGTAATTCTTTAGTAAAGTAATTATAAAGACACATATATGTATTGTAATTGCCTATAGGCTACAGCTTGTGTAAAAAAGCTGTTATTATTAAAGTGATTGTAGGACGCATTTTTTCTTGCAACTTATCACCACTTCAACTTTGTTATATATCCAGCTATATAGTGATATACTGATGAGTGTAGTTCTTTTAAGGATCTCTTTATTTTTTATTGTATCCAAAAAGTATTAATAAGCCTTATTATACAGCCCTTGAGTTTTCTCCCTTTTTTCTTCCACATATAGCATTTTTTCACATTTCTGATTGAATCAAGGTATTAGTAAAGGCGCGACGTAAGACTTTTTCTGTGATATTCCATTGCCAGTAGTGAGTGTAACTTTTACTGTTAACTAAACACCTAGCGCTAATGTTAAAACAAATTGCTTTCATCAAATAAGCTTTGCAATTACAGTTTAAAAACGCAGTTAAAAACAGGCCTAATAAGAAAGCCTACTATACTCTTGAAGATTCCTTAGAAGATAAGAATGTGTGGATATAGTTCTTTTTGAACCTGTACAAGACAGTTACGAATTAATGTAAATAGTGTTAAGAATTATATTTTTCAAAGATCAGCCGCCGAGTTTCTTGCTGGCTCTTCTCGGTAGGAACAGCTTTCCGAACCTGCAGTAGAGTTGACGATTCAAAAGCACTTGTTTACAAGTTTATATGAATAAAGAATAATTTGAATTTGATTTGGACTAAACAAGATAATTCGATGTATTAAAATAAGATAACTTACATCTACTTTAGTAACAGGTTTTCCAATAACAGAAGGCGCTGTAGAATTCTGTGCGCTTGTCACAAGTTTCCGGTACATCGCGAATAACGCCTCCAATTCATTTCTTGATAATAGAAGATATAAATAAAAATAAAAAAAATTAATAATAATAAATTTTTTGATTTCTTGACAATAGAAGATATAAAAAAAAATATTAATTAATAATATTAAATTTTAAATATTTATTAATGGGCTACAGTTCTGAGGTTTTGAGCAGTTGTTAATAGATGGCAACAGGTAATTACACATTTATTTTTATTAGCTACAACAAACAAAATTTAAATTTAAAATTGTATACAAAACGGTCAACTACTAGTACATGCTCAATTACTAGTGCCCTTACCATAAAACTGTCTTCCCAAAGTACCTAAGTAAAAATTGAGTTCAAAGGATTGATTTATATACAAACAAGTATAAATGCATACAGGTGAAAATTAATATAAAGCATATTAACCAAAACATGCGTAAAGAAACATACAAGTTCGTGCAAACTGGCGATGATACCTCGTGTATTAAAAGCACTTAACTCACTTGCTGAAATGAGTGTTTCTGTACAAATATTCTAATGTCTTTTCTTTCAAATGTCTATACGGCATATTTGGTTAGAAGCGTCTACCCTCACGAAGCTTAAAAGTACGACTGACGGGCGTAAACAGAACACTGTTATTTGTTTGCCAGCCAAAAAGATTAGGCGAGGTACAGACATCGCGAAGCGAACGTCGCGAATAGTTCGTCACGCATGCCTCGACCTGAGGTACACGAAGGTTCATTTATCGGTTCCGAATGATACATGGTCAAGCTGAGCACACAAACAAACACGCATGGTTAATATAAAAATGGCTTTGACAAGGCGAGATGTGCAGATTACAACTGCGGCCTATATCATAAATTTATAAATATTAAAAAAAAGAGAAGACAAGTTGATGTACAAAAAGATTTTTTATGAACAGATTACATTATTGGCATACATGGGCTCCATGACTCATGAGCGTGCAAGGCAAACAAAACGTCCGTCTACACGGAGCGCACGGCTCGCACTGAGGCAGCGTTCGCTACGATAGAATAGAGTAGAACATTATTTATTTCACCACATAAAATTACAATATTCAATGTAAAGAAAACGATATAATCTTAATGCAGATACAATAAGGCGGTAACGATCGTATGACGCGAATGCTCACTGTGAGAACACACGTCCACACAGCTCGAGGCATGCGAGACGAACCGTTCGCAACGCACGCCTCGTCAGGTCTGTACGCACCTTAAAGGACTTTAATATAAGATAAGCTAGACAATACGCTTCAGTAAAAATGTGCAAAGGTTTTCCAAAAGTGTGTAATGTTTTCCCCTGTGTAAATTAGTAAAAAAAAATTGTTTATAAATGATGCAGTGCGATTGTTTTAGAAGCATTTTATTTTGTAATAATTGCATTTTTACCTATGTTTTCTTAATTAATTATTCTTAACTTATTAATTAATTAATCTTATTAATTAGTTAATTTTGTTTTGTCAATTGTGACATAAAATAGGATAAAAAATATTAAGTTAAATTTTTATTGTCATACACATCAGCCTCCTGCCCGTATCCCATTCTAAGTGGGGTCGGCACAACATGTTATAAACATGTTGTCAGATGATTTGGCTACCTATTTTACGACGGCTGCCTATCTGACGTCAACTTACCTTAGTCGCCATTTACTAAATCTCGGTAAGAAATGAGGGTGATACTATTATATTCAGCCGGATACCACACGGCGTTTATTTAATATTGTAATGTATTTATTTAACCTTTTAACTGACGAAGTTTTACTAAAGTTAACTTTTGAATCTACATAAATAAAAATTTATTAGCAATTGTGTTGCGAATCGCTAAAATACGAAACCGTTGGATTAATCCAATTGTTTTTTTTTTAATAATTTGTTATAGCACGCACAAGGTTTTAATACAAGAAAACATGAAAAAAAAAAAATATTGGCAAAAACAATTATTTTCACAGAAAAATGTCTGTAACTGAAATTAAATATGCAAAGTTCGCTATGTCAGCAAATATTTGAATACAAATTCATGTTTAAAATTCTAAAGATGAAGGGCGGCAGTGAACCATTAATTTATAATAGAAGACAGTTAATTCATTTAACAAATATTCTGATTTACTAATCGCGTGTGCAATGAGTTATAACAAAGGAATAGGAATCTTTGTGATATGTATTTACGGAGCAAATAAAACAAATTATTATGATTTATATGCTATAAAAAAGCTGTTTAGAAAAGCCAAAAGACATGCCATCGCCATTAAATCTTAGTTATTTGGAAAGTAATAATAAAAGTTATTGTGCTATAATCCGCGATGAAGTAAAATAGAAAATATATATAATGCTAAATGTAGAGTGGACAATCCGTTTTCATACCTGATAGGGAAACGGCTCCAACGATTTTCCTGAAATTCAGCATGTAGGGGGTTTTGCGGGAGAAAAATCGATCTAGCTAGATTTTACTTTTAAAAAAACGTTTTATCCCTGTTTTGGTCATTATAAAATAATAAAATTTACATTGAATTTAAAACACTATTTTTGAGGTAAAATGTCAAGTTAGCTTTGCTTTTCGGGGAACGGGCGGTCTTGAGTAATGAAAATACCTAGGATCGAGCCCCACCTATTTTTACCAATAATTTAAAAAAAATTTAAGTTATTTATTCTTATTTTATGTTCAAGAAATTCTGCATCCTAAGATGAAACGGAACGTCGAACCGCCAGTTTAAAAAAAAAAATTTAAATTTTGACAGATGCGCTAACTTTGCAAAATACACTGTATATACGTTCCGCGATACTATTGTAAATTTTGCAATAAAATGTTAGCGCACACTATATACAATAGCACGATATAATAGGAATACCACAATTGCCGTTCCGAGATGCACTTCTCTTAAATGACGAACCAAGACTGAATGTCACTGAAACGTTTAATCAATAGGAAGACTCCACCGGAAACGACAACAGCAGTGCTGCCAACATTTTAATCAAAAAGAGCGCGATACTCTTGTTTCATGACTGTGTTGCTATAAAATACAAAGCGGAAGTCGTTGGCGACAACAAAAAGTTTAAAAACCACTCAAGTACGCCTTTACTTGAAGATTTGTTAAAAATTACCCATCCATGTATTATTTGTTATCCTTACTTGGTAAACTTAGTCGTCTTCAGCAATGATTCCATAATGGTTTTCGGCAGTTTGTTCCCCGGTACCACTTTTTTCGAGCGTCTAGACCGTGGGGGAGAAGCCCGCCTCTCCGCCGCCGCCCGCCCAGCGTTGAGGAACATCTGCACACCACGCATTGCAATAGCACTGGCCGCCATGCTAATTTGATGTTGTTTCTTTTCCGACATTCAAACTAAAACATATTTAAACTTGTTACTAATTGTGGTGCTTTAATTGTGATGTAAAATAAAATACAGGCCTTTTTTTCTCCCACTGCTTGGTCATCAACCTTCTCTCCCCGTTTTCGGGTTAAAACTAAGACAAACCACGCTCAGGAGTTACAATTGATTGGCCCGTTGGCGTAGTGGGTAGTGATTATAACTTCAGCTCCGCGGGTCGCGGGTTTGATTCCTGCCGAGGATCAACATTTCCTATAAATGAATTTGTTGGTCTTCGAGTCTGGGTGTATTATGTATTTAATTATGAATTTAGAAATTATATTTGTATATATTCACCACAATTAGTTGTCTCTGACCCATAACACAAGTATTAAGTTACTACTTTGGGGACGGATGACCGTGTGTGAATGTGTCAAAAAATTAAGTATTTTGTTGTAATTCGCGTATGTTAAGAGAATCTATGTAATGCTAAGTGTATGAAGCAGGCAACGTTTACATATCTTACATGAAGGACAAGTCACCACACATATCACAAAATGCTGCCAACACCAATACTCCATACAAGCACTACACACACTCACCACCACAATTTCTACGATCATCAGGAGGATAGGCTCCACGACAAAACCGTAGTGGTCATTGATATTGGCAGCATTTTTTGATAATTTAATTCCACCTACACATACCATCATAGATACAAGCCAAATTAAAAAGAAAATAAACCGTAGAGTTCTTTTTACATTAGATATGTTGCTTGATGATGTACCAGTGCATGCTTCGCTTAATTCCGACTTATCTTTGATCATTCTGAAATTCTACTAAAAGTTTAATATATTTTTTTATTTACAGCAAAAATGTACAAGTTATATCTATCTTAAACTAGTTACACGCTAGGACTATACAAATCATGCCCACTTGGAATGGTCCCAAGAATGCTGGCAGCGTTTCCGCGCTGAATCGCTAAGCTGATTCTTTGTGCGAAAAAGTTTAATTCAATAAAACGTGATTTGTTTAATATATTTTATGGGAAAAAAACCAAATAGTTACATAGCTGTAAGTTCTCTTTGTAGAATAAAATAACCCCGCTTGTCGGGGTAACTAGAAAAAAGCAGTTAAACAACTACCCATATAATCTAACTTCCAATGTTTAATAGAGGGAACTATTATACCGAAGGCGCCTATTGAAGTTCGCAGTTCGTGCCTCGCACTACCTTACACTAACGGGCGAAGAAAGCTAATTGCTTTTAACTTCTAAATATGGTTAGATTAGATTTTGACTTTGCTGTTATGTAAAGTATGTGAAAGCTGCTGATAACATTAGTATTTGGTAATACTAGAATATTTGCATATGCTGTTATTAACACGTTTCCTGCCGCGTGGGACGTATATGTGGGCGCCGTTAAGTAGTGCCATCTAGCAACGTTTAATCATCCTCCTGCCCTTATCCCACTATAAGTGGGGTCGGCACAACATATTATAAAATGTTAGGTATCTCTTGTGTACGTATTTTACAGCCTGCCTGAAGTCAACTTACCTTAGTCGTATTCCACGACACCTCGGTAAGAAAGAGGGTGGTCTATTCTACTAAACCGGATACCACACGGCGTTTAACTGCATTCCTAGTATATGATGTATTTATTGCGTGGGGCGCATATACCCCACGCGGCCTGAACGGAAAGTATTCAAAAAAAGGTCTGGCAGGAAACATGTTAAATTCTTGTCATGAAAAATTAAAATTCTTCTTGTCATAAGATTTTAAAGTGGCCAAACCTACCGGCAAGTGCAGCCTTTAGGGGAAGAGATAAAAATTACAGAGAGGAACTGTCTCCTAATTAGTAGTAAATAAGTTGATAACAATTGGAGTGAATACTTTGAAGAAAGATCACATACTAAGGGAATATGGTATGGAACAGTTCGACTTGGCTTATTAAAAAAGCGTGTATTTTAGAAACCAAGTTAACTAGGTGTAGTGTATGCGGATTGACGTGTGTAACGTACTTTGTACATTTATATACAAGACACATATATGTAACACATGCATGAACATAGTCACACTAGTCTCATGATGCACCACGACAGTAACACGAGAGCCCTTGGTGAGAGTGGTCGTGAAGTGACATGTTGTTACATGTTAGTGCGTGTTTGAGCCTGTGCTATATTCATACAACATTAGTTTATAAATACTACACTAGGCATGATTATTAGCATTAAGGCTTCGATCAGGACACATCCACCTTAATAGATTTGCTTATTTGATGAAGAAAGTGCCATCATTGTGTTGAATGCGGTGTTATCGAAGATGCATTTGATATCTTGATGGAATGTGTAAGAAACAAGGACCTTAGGAGTGATTTTAGGCTTTAACTAGGATCAATCTTTGATTTTACCACTTGTAATAGTATTTTGGCTTCTCCAGATTTAGGGGAAGCGAAATTGCTTCATAATCTGGTTAAATTATGCATAAGTCCTAGTAAGTAAGGTTAGTTTGTAGTTAATATGGCGGTGGCATTTTCCTTGCAAAAAACCCCCCAAATAGTAAGATATTAATAATTAATTTCAATTAATTAAAATAATAGTTAATTAATTGAATTAATAATTAATTAAATTAATAATTAATTCATTGAATTAATAATTACTTAATTGAATTAATAATTAATTTATTGAATTAATAATTAATTAATTGAATTAATAATTAATTAATTGAATTAATAATTAATTAATTGAATTAATAATTAATTAATTGAATTAATAATTAATTAATTGAATTAAGATGGAAATGAATCAAAGTGACAAAAGATCTCGTGTCGTGGTTATCCCTAAAGTGAATGACCATCCATTGAAAGAGAAAAAGAATTTCTTACAAAAATAAAATATTTTCTAATTTCATAGACAAATAAAACATTCAATGAATACTTCGACAATGGTTGTCTTGCTCATCGTTCGTATTTCAGTATTTATGAGCAATCTATCTATCGATGGATCCACGCGATTTGGTTTGCCAATATCGCTTGGCAAATACTTTCATTTACATTTTCGTTCGTGGTTGGTCTAATTAATTATAGATACTTATTTTAATCACACGGCTTTCTTGGATTTAGAATATGGCCGATATTTAACCAGATTATATTACTCTTTATGCTATATGCTTTTCGCTTATTTATGCTATATCGCTTATAAAAAAAATAAAGAAAATCTATGCTTATACTATGGTGAGCACGATAAAAAACGGTAAGCGACCAACCATAGATAAGCACGCGATGTATGCTTATCGTGCATAATGCGGTATATTGATCTGAACATATGCTTTATCTGATTTTTAAAAACGTCTACTTATTGTATTCTTTATCCAAGTATTATTCAGTTCCATATTCGATGCACAGATAAAATATCGATGACACAGAGCACAAATATTATGAGTCATACTAAAAATTTACTTCAAAAACGCTGTATCATTACTAGTTTTACCATAGTTTTTTTTTCTATGTCAATAATGCCCAAATTCTGTTCTAAACTTCTTAATAAAATACTCTTTTTTAATGTGTTACAAAAATACTTTTAATTATGTAATTTTTTAAGATATATTAATTTTGTGTTAAATTTCAATTGCTATATTAATTTATCTCAATTCGAATTTTAAAAATACTGACTACTAATAAGAATAAATAATGAATTGAGTTAATAAACACATGGTATTAACTCAATAACATGACATTAACTAGTCGATTCCATAGACGAAATACGCAGCAATATATCGCTATCGTTACTTTACAGAGGCATGTCTATTATAAAAACATATCAACGAAACTCACATTATGTCTAAATCTCCCCTATTTACACAATATACACACAAGTAAATATTCTAGCACTTGGAATTTGTTACACATGTAAAGTTGATGGTTGCCTAGCTACGTAATTTGGGAGTATTGATATTTCCATAGGATATTTCTGTTTCTACTATAATATTGAGTTTTAAATTTTTTCTTCTTACAAACTTTAAGTGTAACTAAGGATATTGATGCAGTTTTCTCATCAGTTATCATTACTTCTTAATAAACTTTTAAATTTTATATTTATGATTTTTCCCTAACGAAGAAATATAAAAATATTTAACTATATACTGAGTTTAAAAAAAATAAAAAGTCCTAATTTGAAACATTATCGGTTCTTCAAATCGCAAAGTGGTTAAACGTGGAATCTTCTATTAATATTTTAGCGTCTTCATCACTGTTTTCTGTGATGAAAAGTCGCAAAGTAGCGCCTATATAAATTACTAGTAATCGCCAGCGACTCCGCCCGCGTGGAAAGATTAAAACCGTAATATAAACTTTCTATAACCACAAAAATGGTTTAAGTGTGTTAACCTTAAAAGCTAGACATATGCTGTCGCGGACTTTTATTTAAAACTTTTAGAATAGAACAATTTTTTTAATACATGATTTTTGAATAACTATTACTGTTTACTCAGCGCAAGCAAGGAAAGCTTTAAATTTTGCTGTTTTCGTACTACTTTTTATTGCTGTTCCTTTCCTATTCATCTTAGCGTGATGTTATATAGCCTTATTCAATAAATGGACTATCTTATACTAAAATAACTTTTCAAATCGGTCCAGTAGTTCCTGAGATTAGCGCATTCAAACAATCAAACAAACAAACAATCTTTTCTGCTTTATATGTGGTATAGGTGTTAACTGCAACTAAATGCTCGAATGCTTGAATATAAAAAAGCAAACGGAAAATCTATTGCCAAGTTTCCACTTGGAGGCGAGCTAAGCGTAATTTTGGTAAACTTTTATTTTTTAACTATTTTAATCTTTAACTTTTTTTGAAAAAAGGTTCGCAGTGTAGCAAAGTATCATAACTCGTGTATGTAGTTACACAAATTTTCCAGAGAGAGAGTTAAACACAGGTGAATGGGACACTAGTTTTAATAACGTTACATAGATGCCACTACTTATATAAAATTTGTGATATTTATTATGTCTATTAAGTGAATAATGTTCTTTGTAATGTTATTTGAATATGTAATATGTATAAATGAATGAATATGAAAAATATTAGTATATTGTGAAACTTTGATAATGCAATTATTATATAAATAAAATTATTGCATAGTTAACTTGGAGAAATGTTGCCATCACAAATATTTTATGTATCTTTCGAGCTATTCGGATTCTGGAATCTGGAGCTATCAAAGTCAATGTCAAATGTAAAAAGAAACAATGGAGTTTTGCCGTACGCGTAGTGCCATGTTTATTTATTTTATATACAAGAAAATATATCGCTAGCTATAATAATAAATAAATAAAAAGTGTACTCGTTTGTGACAAGACTGTTAAATCTTGGTGCAATGCAGGGTGGATTTTATTCATTACATTGATTATTAGGTATGTTTTTTTTATAACAGATTATCTAAGTTAGCGCAAAGATTTTTTTTTTAATTGTACACGAATAATATTATCAGAATTCACAATCCACTATAAAATAAATTTTACAGAATATTTACTTATTCTGAAATACTTTTAATAATAATTTTAGCCGATAAAAAAATTCCTAATCGAGAAACATATTTTAAATTTAGAATTATTCGTTTTAGTCTAATTTATATCATCAATAAGCAGCCTATACACACAGTTATCCGTCCCCAAAGTAAGTAACTAAATACTTGTGTTATGGGTGACAGACAACTGGTAAATATATACTTAGATAATTTTAAGTACATATATACACTCAGGCTCGAAGAACTAACAAATTTTTGTTCCAAAATGTTAAAATGTTCCTTGGCGGAAATCGAACCCACAACCCACGGAGCTAAAGGCAGGGTCATTACCAACTGTGTCAACAGGCCAGTTTCACTCTTGAATTCTAGATCTCTAACTACCAGTAAGCTCACTAATGTTAATCTGATCCACAACTATTATTGAATATAATATAAGCAATTTATACTCAGTTTTTGTTTACTTCAAGTATAATATTAATAAATTTATTTACATCAAAAATGTCTATATTAAATTACTTACTTGCTAGTACAATAGAATCATGCCCACGTGGAATGGTTACAAGAATGCCGACTGTGTTTCCACTTGATTATTAAAATAACCTCTGCTATGTACTATACATATTTTTGAAATTGGAGCATAATTGGATTTATTTTACAATTGTCTTGTTCAATGATTATACAATAAGCTTTAATTTTATTAAACTTAATCCAAATTTATCTAACCTATTATGATACGAAGCTGTGACAGTAAGAGACAATCAGATATTGGTGTTTTTGATAATATATTGACAAAAATTTCCTCAAAAATTGTATACTTATAATAAAATATAGCACATAATTATTTTGGTGCCAATAAAACCCCCCTTATTTCAAATTTTTAATTAAGTATAATTTTTTACATGAGTTGCTCTAGAGTGATAAATAAAAATAATAATCATCTTCCTGCCCTTTTCCCACTTTAAGAGAGGTTGACACAACATGTTTAAACATGTTGTCACATTATTTGGCTACCGACGCCTGCCTGACATCAACTGTTACCATACCTTGGTTATATTTTACGACACCTAGGTAAGAAAAAGGGTGGTCTATTCTACTCAACCGAATACCATACGGTGAATCAACATACCTTAGTCGCCTTTTACGACACCTCGATAATAATTAGGGGATCTATTTTACTCAGCCGGATACCACACGTCGGGTCCACTTACCTTAGTTGCTCTTAACAATACCTTGGTAAAAAAACGAGGGTGGTCTATACTACTAAGCCGGATACCACATTATAATTACATATATCTATTAAAAATATATTATTTATATATTTTGGTAATTTTTAATTTACATAATTTGGGAGTATTATAGGATTTTTGCTCTCCCAAATAATTTAAAAAATGGTCTTCTTCCTAATTTTTTCTGAAGTACAGATATATGTGCGATTGTAAACTTCGCCTTAACGTTAAATTGTGACTGACCGAGTAGTAAATAAGCCCTAGGCGTTTATCTACTCGTTCCTAGGTACCGGCGGAACTGGAAAGGGCAAGTAACGGACCTTGATCCCGCGCTCCTATGCTCTATAACAATCGTGAGTGAATTCTTATTTATTATACGCCCAGAATAAAAGAAGTGTCGCGCTGACTGTAAAGTACCTGGATGACCAAGCCCTGCTCGGTAATTTTCAAAATTATGTAAAAAAAAAATTGAAAAGAAAAATTAAAGAATAATAAATAGTGCAAGTGGGGCCCGATCCAAGGCATTTTCACCTCTGTAGACCGCCCGTTCCTCAAATGAACTACCATGACTTTACGTTTACATACGTACATACGCACACACACAATACTATGTTCTCGTGAACTTTAGTTTTATAATTTTCTTAAGTATGTACTATGGGTTATTTCCATAGGAAATCATTGATTACCACTTTTTTGGTCTGTTGTTGGTATATAAACTTCTCCTTCAACCGATGGACGTCCACCGGATATAGGTCTCTTAAATGGGATCTCCACAACACACAATCTTGTGCCCCTTGGATTCAGCGGCTGCCTAGGGTCTCCTCGCCATGTGCTACGTCTTTCATAGCTTCAGCTTCGCGACACGCTGAACTATGCCCGTGAGTTTAGTTCTCCTATGGATTACATTATTACTGAATTGATTACCTACAGATCAAAGCATAGTGAACCATACTCCATCATAACCAACATCGCTTTAACCATATAAGGTTCAATCGTACCTAATTACTGCAATAATACTTCAGAGGATTTATTTTAATTTATATTAGTTTAGACGTCGTTATACCCATTTTAATCAGAAAGTAGTATAATAAAATATACTCTATACCAATATATAAAGCTGAAGAGTTTGTTTGTTTGATTGTTTGAACGCGCTAATCTCAGGAACTACTGGACTTTTGAAAAAATTTTTGAGTGTTAGATAGTCCATTTTTCGAGGAAGGCTATAGGCTTTATAACAACACGCTAAGATGAATAGGAGAGGAGCAGCAGTAAAAAATATTATGAAAACGGCAAAATTTAAAGCTTTCCTTGCGAGCTAAGCAAACGGTGAAAGTTATTAAGAAATCATGTTTTAATAAAATTGTTCCCCTCTAAAAGTTTTAAATAAAATTCCGCGACAGCATATGTCTAGCTTTTAAGGTTAACCCACTTTAACCATTTTTGTGGTTATCAAAATATTATATTACAGTTTTATTCTTTACACGCGGGCGGAGCCGCTGGCATTTGCTAGTATGTTATATATACTCGTATATGATGATGAGGTTTGGCAGCATTGTCTTAAATTTCTTTAAAAGCCAAGTGTAGCCTAATGTAATGATAATTTGGTCTTTACATAGAAACAGGTCTCTTTTTGCTTTTAGCGGCAGCATTCAAATATATACTGTTGCAATTACGTTCTATGAATAATTTATTCTTTGAAGGTAAATCGTTCACCACAATAAAACATGGCTATAATTTAAATAACATTAACCAGTAATGCTTATTTAATAATAATGCTAGAACTCCTTACTTTTAACAAATAATGGGAATCCAATGTGCTTTCTGTTAAAACTTATTTTGTAATTCATTTTGTATTTGCTATATGGCAGATAAATAAAATAACAGCCACATGATCTACGTGTTAACTCGTTAGGGATTTAAAGTGCTGAATAAGCCTATCAGAAACCTGAGAAACGCAAAATTCCGAGATATGTGTCGGATATGTTCCGAATGGGCTAACTGACAGTTTATTGGTAACTTGTGAAACAGGTCCTTAGAGTGGGATAAGGGCAGGAGGATGATATACGGAGCGGAGGGAGGCGGCAGAGCGGTTCTACGAACTGTTGTTCTGGATCCAATCTGCTGCTGGTGAGTCCGGGTGTTAGTGACTCGCCCAAGCCCATCGTCTGCCGCCCTAACTGGGAACCTTCGGGTGTTCCCAACGGGGTATATCGGACGCCTGGCTTACAGGTCCCCGAGGCGGTCGAAGCATCTGATGCTCCCGATGCACCGGTTAGCGGAGGGGGTCTTCTCTTTCGAGGGGTCCCTACCCGGAGAAGGTGTTTGTTTTCTGGGATCAGAGCTGTCGGCGGAATGGGGGCAATATGTACAATGATACCCTGTCCTTGCCATCGGCAGCGTGGTAGACCACACAGGTCGTTTTAGTCGGTGCGAGTCCGACATAACCGCCGCTTGTCCCCGTCGGGCGGCGGTACCCATAAGGGGTTTTTTCCTGTATAAAAAAAGGAGCATGATATATAATCAACAGTAAAGTAGGCTTTTTGTATCGTATTAAGCATCTCTAATAAGATAAAGTTAAGACATCATTAGTCTTGTATTTCGTAGAGTTCAAGAGACGGGACCTATTAAAATGGCTGCCTCTTGAAGACTCGACCTTTTCATAGTTGATACGCTGTGTCGGCGTTTTATAATGAGCATCTTGTTTGTTATCATAGACAGATCAAGCTTCTTATGAGTATAACCCTTAAATATCATAAAGGAGTACATACTTTTTATATTTTGATCAACTGTGTTTGTCTTAAAGATTACAGTACCTGAGTGACCGAGCTTTGCTCATTAATTTTTAAAAAGGAAAATAAAATATTTTTAAAAATAAAAGAAGAAAGTAGGCGCCGATAGCTTGTGGGATTCGAGCGCGGGTTTTGAAGAATTTCGTCCCGCCAGTTGCCCATCGGCTATCGCAACATATCTGGATTTCGGAAACGATTTTTATGAAACTTAGTGTATAGAAAACTTAGTGTATATTTCTGGGGCGATAAATCGATCTTGTAAGGTTTCATTAAAAAATCCGTAGTTTTATCCCTGTTTTCAGGCACTTTTAAAATTGCTGAAATAGAAATAGAATGCAAAGTTTAATGTTGCTGTCATTTGTAAAATTGTAATAGCTCATTGGTGAACAGGCGTACTATAAAAGTGTTTCTTTGTGACAGCAGTTTCTTTCTATTTTAAGTTCTTGCATGCCCTAAAGAAACTGTGAAAGTTATACAAAAATCATGTATTACAAAATTGTTCCCCTCAAAAAGTTCTAAATAAAAGTCCGAGACAGTATATGTCTAGCTTTTAAGGTTAACCCACTTTAACCTTTTTTATGATTATCAAAATACTATATTACGGTTTTAATCATTCCACGCGGGTGGAGCCACTGGCCATTGCTAGTCTTTTAATAAAATTACCGAGCAAACACGTTCACTCAGGCACTTAATTTTAACGTGCTAATGTCGGGTTAAATACAATTTCAAAGATAAATAATGTACATATAACAAACCTTTTTTATGTGAGACATACAGCCGTAACGGTCGTAATTAAACCGATTCTATTCCAGTTTTTCACATGAATAACATTAATTTTTTTTACTGCGGAACCGCGTTCGACCTACATCGTGGCTGCAATGTAAAGCGGTCAGGGACACATGCACTAGATTGTGATTAAACGGTTGCTTTATATAGCACTAGTTATGGCCCGTGGTTTTTGCCGATTTTGAAATGTGAGGCCTGCTCTTCGCTTTCGACGATGATCGTTTATTCGTCTATCTTCTTCTTCTTTCTCAACCGGTGGACGTCCACTGCTGAACAGGTCTCCTTAAGGGATCGCCACAATCCACGATTTTGTGCCGCTTGGATCCAGCAGCTCCCCGCGACCTTTTTGAGGTCGTCAGTCCACCTCGTTGGGGGCCTACCAACGCTGCACTTTCCGGTGCGAAGTCGCCATTCCAGCACCTTAAGACCCCAACGCCCATCAGTTCTACGTACTACGTGCCCCGCCCATTGCCACTTCAGATTCGCGATACGATAAGCTATGTCGGTAACTCTGGTTCTTCTACGGATCTTCTCATTTCTGATTTGATCACGTAGAGATACTCCGAGCATAGCCCGTTCCAACGCCCGCTGAGTGACTCTGAGCTTTCTTATGAGGTCCATACGACTAAGGAAAGTCGACCAGCCGTGTGGTATCCGGCTGAGTGAATAGACCGACCTCATTTCTAACCGAGGTGTCGTAAAAGGCGACTAAGGTAATTTGACCCACCGTGTGGTATCCGGTTTAGTAAAATAGACCACCCTCTTTCTTACCGAGGTGTCGTAAATACTACTAAGTAAGTTGACGTCAGGCAGGCGGCCGGTCGTAAAAACGCAACCAAATCATGTGACAGTATGTTTATAATATGTTGTGCCGACCCCACTTAGAGTGGGGTAAGGGCAGGAAGATGATGATTAATTTTAATAGAAAACTTATATAACTTAACTTATATCTTAAATTTATTAAGATATAAGTTAAGTTATTTAAGGTCTTGCGACTTCTGTTTGTGTGACTTTTTCTTCGCCAGAAGGAATGTATCGTATAATGTATATGTATGTATCAATATTATGTATTTTTACTGATGAAATATGGCACAACTTAAGCTTATACGCTGAGGTAGCATATAGGACAAATACACATGTTTTTATTTTGGGAACAAAGAAATGAACACATTATATTATTGGGAATACTTTTAAATCTTAAAATGGCACTAACAAAGTTGCGGAAATAGTTAAATATAATTAAAATATTTATGACTTGCAAAACCGTCATGGAACTTAAATTAAGGCATTGCTTTTGAATTGAAGTTTTCTTTGCAAATATTATGAAAGCAAAGGCTTTTCATATAGATTTGAACGACTTCGTCAAAGTCCAAGTTTATTGCTTCGGTCGCAGAATTTGAAAAGCGCTCGACACTTAAACTTCTTAACCTTGATAAAACCGCCGTTCATTAATTTGATGAATCTGAGAGCTTTGTTAAGTCTTAACTACACTCGAGAGCGACCAAATCGACTCACATCATCATCCTCCTGCCCTTATCCCACTCTAAGTGGGGTCGGCACAACATGTTACAAACATGTTGTCATATGATTTGGCTACGCATTTTACGACCGGCAGCCTGCCTGTCGTCAACTTACCTTAATCGTATTTTACGACTCCTTGGTAAGAAAGAGGGCGGTCTATTTTACTCAACCGGATACCACACGGTGGGTCAACTTACCTTAGCCGCCTTTTACGACACCTCGGTAAGAAATGAGGTTGGTCTATTCTACTCAGCCGGATACCACACGGCGGGTCGACTTACCTTAGTCGCCTTTTACGACACCTCGGTAAGAAATAAGTTGTGGTACTAATGTATTCAGCCGGATACCACACGGCGTACCAAATCGACTCACATATAAGCAGGATTCATAAATTTTATAGATTCCATATATATAGTTGTGCCAGCAGTTTCGCCCGCATGGAAATCAGTATGTCACAAATTTATTCCCGAGCTAAAATTTTCATTATAAAAGTAGTTCCTCCTCCTTCGGTCGTGTGCTCACTGCTGAGCATCGTGATGGATCTTTTGTTGTGGATTAACTGCCGCCAATTTTCCCGGTCAGCAGCACTGTGTATAGCCGAAAATAGTTATCGTGAGCTAATTATAATAATCTTTTGAACAACTTTCACCGTTTACTTAGCGCACGCGACGAAAGCTTTAAATTTTGCCGTTTTTGCAATATTTTTTTATTGCTGCTCCTCTCCTATTCATCTTAGCGTGAAGCTATATAGTCTATAGCCTTACTCGATAAATGGGCTATCTTACACTGAAAGAATTTTTCAAATCGGTCCAATAGCTCCTGAGAATAGCGTGTTCAAACACAACTCAACTCAACAAACAAACAAACAAACAGACTCTTCAGCTTAATATATTACTACCTATAGATAGAGAAAACACGCGCTGACTTGAGATTATTAATGCCGACATGAGAGCCCAATAATTTATGAAAATCAGATGTTCAAGACCGGACAAAGTGGACGAAAATGAGTCGGAAAGCGGACCCCTGGCCTTCGGGACATCGCTAAGTAGAAGAAGGAGATAGAGAAAACACTTTTCGATTAACATACTTCTTTCTTCTTTCATTCTTGTTTATTTGCAATAAACTTATATTTATTTATTTGTCTATATGCCTAGAGGTTCGAATAAGAAGTGGCCCAACTAATACTATGCCCTGTCTACACTGTTCCCCGGACTTCATTTGTTATTTACATACGTAGCACTATAACAATATATGGTAAACCCGTATACTCTGCTAAAAGTGTTAAAATATCGTTAATGAACATATTTGGTTTAGTATTCATTTTTGACGTTTACCTACGGAATACAAAGGATCGCTCCGCAAGCACGTTTTTTCCCTGTCCAATTTTCACAATTTCTCAGACTTTTCATCCCAATTATAAATTCAATACTTGTTTACGAGGTTCACCGACCCGGCATAATTTATTCCGCAACATAAACCGTCTTGCTTCTTTTACGACACCTCGGTAAGAAATGAGGGTGGTACTATTCTATTCAGCCGGATACCACACGGCGTCAGTAACATCAGATTATATTTATCATAAACATGCAGTGTCATCGAAACTGGACCAGTGTGTAAAATTTCAACTTTTTTTTCACTAATTTAATTTACTAGATTCAACGTTCACATAAATAAACAACAAGTTAAATAAAAGCTTTAATAAAGTAAATTCGGAATTTGAATTTGAATCCGTCGATAGATGCCCGTGTCCGTAAATAAATACGTATATCCGATATCATGTCGCAAGGCCAAGTGATCTTCAATGCCACGTGTTAAATGCAGTATCTTTATAGGGTCATAATAATTTTCTTTGTTTCATATGATCAATACAACAAAAGGCTATATTCCCACTGTTATCGTGTTATCAACCGATATAAACACTCGATTGGACACAGAGATAAGGCAGTTTACACGTTATAATGTGTTATAACAAACGCCAGAGGTTACCCAGTCATTACGTGCGCAGTGGCGTGTGTTTCGTTTTCAAAGTATACCCTTGGTCGCTGAATTGTGATAGCCCAGCGGTGAGACCGTGGGACTATTTGGAGGGGGACACGGGTTCGAACTTCGAACCCCAAGCGCCAATATGTTTTTTTGTTAAAAGTTATAGTGCCTGGGTTACCGAGCTTTGCTTGGCAAATTTTAAAATATAAAAAAATACCAATTAAAAAAAATTTAAAATAAAATACCAGGATCGATTCCAGATAAATATCTGGAATCGATCTTGGTATTCAAAAATCGAGACCGCCCATTACCCTATTAAGCTATCATGACTTTACATTTGACAGCGTAATTATCCTTTACTTTATCAAAAAATATAAGCAGTTTTTTTAAGTGCCTGAAAAAAAGGATAAAACAACTTTTTTTTTTTAATGAAACCTAGCTAGATATTTTTCCTATACAATAAATAGAAGCAATTTTTTCAAAAGTCCACCAATCTATTCTTTTTTTAACAACTTATCACATTGACGGCGACTTTTTTTTTATATTATTGACCTATTTGTTGTATTTCAAATATTTTGTAATACTTATACGACTTATTGGTATTTGGAATTTATCATACGCTTTTCGGTGAAGGAAAATATCGTGATAAACCTGTATATTTCTGGTGAATTTTGGGGATATTACCTATCAATCTGGATTGGAGCAGCGTGATGGGCATAAACTTTAACATTTCCCTCCAAAAACGGAAATAGGAGGCCTATGCTTAGCAGTGGGATACTAACAGAACGATACTTTACTTTCTTGGTCGCAATCAATCATAATACATTATTGAACATAGCTTCCTGTCCCAATGCTGGACAAATTTGTTTTTTATATGTTGGCACTCCGCATAGTTATGCCTAATTCTATAAGTGAACCAAGAATCACTCACTAGCAATCGCCACAATCTCCGCTTGCGTGTGATTAAAACCGTAATATTATAGTTTTTTGATAACCATAAAAATGGTTGAAGCGGGTTAACCTTTAAAGCTAGACATGTACAGCCGCGGACTTTTATTTAGAACATTTAGAGGAAAACAATTTTGTAAAACATGATTTTTGAATAACTATCACCGTTTATTCAGCGTACGTAAGAAAAGCTTTAAATAATGACGTTTTCGTATTATTTTTTATTGCTGCTCCTCTTCTCTTCATGTTAGCGTGATTCTATTATATTCTATATTGTCTATAGCCTTCCTCGATAAATGGACTACCTTACACTGGAAGAATTATTCAAATCGGTCCAGTAGTTCCTGAGATTAGCGCTTTCAAACAATTAAACTATCAAACAAACTTTTCAGCTTTATACGAGTATTAGTCATCATCATCCTCCTGCCCTTAGCCCACTCTAAGTGGGGTTGGCACATGTTACAAACATGTTGTCATGATGATTTGGCTACTCTCTATTACGACTCCCCGGTAAGAAAGAGTGTGGTCTATTTTACTCAACCGAATACCACACGGTGGGTCAACTTACCTTAGTCGCCTTTTACGACACCTCGGTAAAGTATTAGTATAGATTAAATTAAATTATGTAATTTGAAAAATATAGGCATATTTTTTTTTTTTTTTTCGAATTGACAATATGCTGTTAGCCCTACAGCGGCTTTTACAGCGTCACCGGGCGGGACGGGCGAGCGCAGAAGCATCGCCGAGGTTGCGAAATGCGTAGAGTAGAGCGCAGAAGCTCTACTAGCGTCGGGGAACGTCGTCCTAAGGGTGCCTCCTGTGAGGCCGGACCACGGCTTAGGACGACGTGTAGTGGAGGGCTGATGTTATGACTTTGATTAGTCAATACGATGACGGAAGGGTGGCAAGAAGCCACGACCAACCGATGTCAGAAATCTGGGACCTCGTCTTCGCCGGCGAAGACGCTGTGTGTGTGTATTACGTGTTTTTGTGTTTGCGATCGTTATTTGATCGTCAGGGTCATATAGGACGCTTTTTGGACGCCTATATTTTCGGTGGTCAGACCTAACTGGGATGTAGGTGGAAGCAACTGAAATTAGAGGGTTCGGGTGTACCTCGGATTTCTCGAAGTAAGACTTCGAAAAACGTTTAAAGAGGTGAGTAATGGTAGGGAGGTCGAGGTCTCTATGGAGGTCAACGTTCCGCATGAACCACGGACAACCAGTGGCTGTACGCATAAATCGGTTCTGCATTCTTTGGAGCGTGAGCAATCTGACCTTTGAAACGTGCGCGAACGCAACGCTCGCATAGGACATTAAGAGGCATATTTGGAAAGCATTGTTGTTCTAAAGACTGGCGTTTTATTTAAATACGAGTATAACAATAAAATAGCGGTGCGACCGTGTGAATCTCTAGAGACGATCATGGGTTCAAACCCGGGCAGACACCAATGAGTTTTTCTAATAAAACTTATGTGTCTAATTGATAATTGCAATTTATCACACGCTTTTCGGTGAAGGAAAACATCGTGAGGAAACCTGCATATCTCTAGAGAATCCTAGGGATATGTGTAACCTACCAATCCGCATTGGAGCAGCGTGGTAGGTCTTAGCTCCAACCCTTCTCTCCAAAAATGGAGAGAGGAGGCCTATGCCCAGCAGTGGGATAGTAACAGGCCGTTATTTATAACAATAAAATAATAAAGCTTTATGCTCTTATTACTCAGGTCTATGAAAGACATTCGTTTCACAGTATTCATGCAAGTTGGATTGTTGATTAAAACGAGTACCTACATAAAGTCAACGGAGCAGAGATTTTCATTATCGAGATGCGTCTCTTTTCCTTTGTTACAGCTCGTATTCAAATACAGCTGTGGAACAAACGGGATAGTTGGAAAGAACAATCTGGAAGCTACAAAGGAACACCACCCTTCCCTATTACGCTTTATTATTGATTAAAAGCTGTTAATCATTAAGAAACATCACATTAAGTTTTATAATAAACATTCTCTTTCTTACCGAGGTGTCGTAAAATACGACTTATGTAAGTTGAGATTAGGCACGCGGCCGGTCGTAAAATACGAAGCCAAATCATGTGACAACATGTTGTGCCGACCCCACTTAGAGCGGGTTAACAACAGGAGGATGATAGCCGTGCCCGCCGTTTGGTATCCGGCTGAGTAGAATAGACCAGGGTGGTCTATTCATTTCTTCCATCATCATTTCTTACCAAGGTGTCGTAAAAGGCGACTGCGTTAAGTGGACGTCATGCACGGGCTGGTCTCAAAATAACTAGAATAATCAACTAAAAACATGTTGTGATTTTCTGTCATTTGCTATCATCCACCTTGTTAGGACAGTAATTGTGTGAATTTCCTGTGTGAGATACAACTAATATGTCTGGAACGGTAGTAGTCAAATATCATATCTCTAGTTTTTAATACCGGATATACTGACAACGCGGTAATCACGTGACCACCGTAAAATCAATCTGGTAATAATTCTAAATTATTATTAATTGAAATAAAGTTAAGGTTTGCTCAGCCTAACCTTATGTTTTATAACTCAGTCCTGTTTTATAGGGTAGTACCTAGGTGACCGAGCCTTGATCGGTAATTTTTAAAATGATGTAAAAAAAATTGAAACGAAAAATGAAAGAATAATAGGGCAGGTGGGGCTCGATCCTAGGTATTTTCTCCTCTCTAGACCGCCCGTTCCCTTAATGAACTACCATGACTACGTTTGACAGCGAGAAATTATGATTGTATTCAACGTAAATTTCAAAAATTTTTAGAGCCCGAAAACACGTACATGGTGAGTTTCAGGAAAATCGTTGGAGTCGTTACCGAGATTCCGAAAGTATAAATAGATACATACAAGATTAACTCATTTAAATATTAAAGATAACCTCACTTTATAATCATAGAACATCCTTACATTCTGTCGACTATATTTTTAGTATTCTATTTACTCCAACATATATAGTTATCAGAAAGAAGACTTGTAACGAAGGCTGTTTCAAAGACTAGTTCAAAGGCTGTGGTTGTATTACGTATAACGAGTATAAATAATCAACCCTTTGACTCTGAGAGGACACCGATAATACAATATTTCCAAGACACGATCCAATTACGCTAAAGCGATTATATTCATCGTAAGCCCGAGTATCAATTACCCCGGCTTAACCTCACTCTATTATTATACCAAGAAGCCGCTCAATATTCAAGAGCATGTCTCGCGTAACGGTTTCCGGGGAACGCGTACTGCGCACTTAATTAATATTTTGCGGCAAATTTGTTTAAACTATTCTACGGCAATTATGAAACATGCCTTAAGTGTGAACTGTTTCCTATCATACTAAATTATTTTATAACTGTAATGCAACTTAAAGAAACAAATGCAGGCAGCGACTGGCTCTTTATGGTCCGTACATACCTCCATTAATATCCTTCTACCTAATCTTATTAAGCGTCTCTCTAAATTTCTTCTTCGAGTAGGTCGCAATACATTCAAACTTGCTTATATTAATGACTAGCAATTGCCAGTGGCGTAATATAGTATTTTGATAACCATAAAAATAGTCAATGGGTTAACCTTAAAAGACATATGCTGTCGCGGACTTTTATTTAGAACTTTTGGAGGGGATCAATTTTGTAATACTTGATTTTTGAATAACTATCACAGTCTACTCAGCGCACGTAAGGAAAGTTTTAAATTTTGCCGTTTTCACACTATTTTTATTGCTGCTCCTTTCCTATTCATCTTAGAGTAATGTTATATGCCTTATTCGATAAATGGACTATCAAATCAATCGGTCCAGTAGTTCCTGAGATTAGCGCGTTCAAACAAACAAACAAACAAACAAGCTCTTCAGCTTTATAGATTAGTATAGATTTCAACTGTCACAGTAAGATTGACCTGTCGAAAATATAGGCATCTAAAAAGTCCTATATCATAATATATGATTGTCCTAAGCCCAGACTCGTGTATAAATTTGCCCAATATAATGAAATCACAATAATCTTTATTCAAATAAGTATTTTATAGCACTTTTGAAACGTCAAGGATCAATATGATTAATGTAGCTACTGATTCGGAATGGTACTCTTACCGAGAAGAACCAGAAAGATACTCGGCGGAACATTATTTCCAAGAAAAAATTATACAATTTGATTAATTGATTACATGTTGATCGTTGCAGTCTCGTATAAAAACCGTAATCTTGTATGAAGCTGAAAGGATTTTAAAATCCAGGCATTTTTATCATCCAAATAATCTTAAATCGTGTAATACGCTTTACGTATAAGCATATTTTTTTATACTTAAATAAAACATTTCTGTAGATATGTCTAGTATCTTTTTCATCTTTTTCAACCGATGGACGTCCACTGCTGAACATAGGTCTCCTTAAGGGATCTCCACAACCCACGATTTTGAGCTGCTTGGGACCAGCGGCTCCCCGCGACCCATTTAAGGTCGTCAGTCCACCTCGTTAGGTCTACCAACGCAGCGCCATCCTAGCACCTTAGAACCCCTACGCCCATCGGTTCTACGTAATACGAGCCTCGCCCATTGCCAATTTAGATTCACGATACGATGAGCTATATCGGATATGTGTTCTACAGATCTCCTCATTCCTGATTTGATTGCATAGAGGTACACCAATCATAGCTCGCTCCATCGCCAGCTGAGGACTCTGAGCTTTCTTATGAGGCCTATAGTCAGCGACCACGTTTCTGATCCATGAGTCATCACTAGGAACACGCACTGTTCGAAGACCTTAGTCTTCAGGCACTGAGGTATTTTGGACGAAAATCTCGCGTAGCTTCCCAAACGCTGCCCATCCGAGTTGGATGTCTAGTATGGATTGCGGAATTTATTAATTATTTATTATTATAGTAAGGAACACCGAGAGCAACGATTGAGTTGCTAAATCTGCTGATTCGAGACACAGGAATCACAAGCTTACTGTGACCTCCCATATTTCTGTACTCTACAGTCAGCATTCCATTACACGTCGCTCTAATCCATGGATAGGCTTCACAGGACTTCGTCACAGTTCACATCTTCCTCCTGCCCTTATCCCACCCTAAGTGGGGTCGGCATAGGATGCCATAAACATGTTGGCACACGAATTGTCTACGTATTTTCGACCGGCTGTCTGCCTGACGTCTACCTAACTTAGCCGTATTTAACGACACCTCGGTAAGATATGAGGGTGCTCTATTCTACTCAGCCGGATAGAACACGGCGGAGATGTATTAAATTGATAAATTCTTTAATTGGAGACCGTGAATGCAATATCCAGATTGTGCAAAGTGCTTTTATAAATCGTGACTACCCTCTCGATTTTATCGGCAATAATATATTTTTAGGTACGGATATTAATATACCTTCTCAGTTTACTCAATAGGCCTCTTTATTCGAGAGGCCCGTAATATCATAAAGGCTTCCATTAAAAAGGTTTATTTACCCCAACTGCGTAGGCGATAAAAGCACTCCGATGTGATTAAAAGAGATTGCCTCTATTTCACGCGAGCCTTTGATTCTTTGCTCTTTTTTATACATACTAGTATTACCTGTGACTTTGTCTAAATGTGTCTAAATACCTTAAATAATGCAATATGTCTTTCTTACTGTTTCCGTCGTGTGGTATCCGGATGGATAGAATAGTACCACCCTCATTTCTTACCGAGGTGTCGTAAAAGGCGACTAAGGTAAGTCGACCCGCCGTGTGGTATCGGGCTGAGTAGAATAGACCAAACTCATTTCGTACCAAGGTGTCGTAAAAGGCGACTAAGGTAAGTCGACCCACCGTGTGGTATCCGGTTTAGTAAAATAGACCACCTTCTTTCTTACCAAGGGGTCATTAAATACAACTTTGCTAAATTGACGTCAGGCAGGTCGTAAAAACGCAGCCAAATCATGTGTCAGCACCTTTATAACTTACCCCACTTAGAGTGGGATAAGGGTAGGAGGATGATGATGTCTTTCTTACTGTTCCCGAAAGAATAACAAGAGTGTTATATTCTATATGATTGCTCTGGTGTCAAAGCTTTATTTGTGACAAATTATTCAATATTGGTAAATTCAGCAGTTAAAGCGTAACATATAGACAAACTGTCACATTTAATATATTATTTTAGGATGATCGGGTTAGCTCTATGAAGTAAACTACGTTATAAGTGTATACGTTTTTATAAAACATGGTAGGTCCATAGAAATTTTCCATTTAAAATTCACCGTTTTGCTGTCAGGGACAGTATTGGGCGTACTTTAATGGGCGTACTTTAACGTTTAATATCTCCATATATGTAAATATTTAAATATTAAAATGTGTTGAATTGTTCTTATTAATTCATATTTCCCGCGCCAATGTATCATATTCTATTAATATTATAAATGCGAAAGTTTGTTAATAATGATGATTGTTACTCCTTCACGGCGAATCCGCTGAACCAATATCGATGAAATTTGGCACAATTATTTCTTAGACACCGGGATAATATAGATTATAGTAAGCAGTAAGTAAGTAGCGCCCGTTACTCTCCCACTGCTGGGAATAGGCCTCTTCTCTCCGTTTTTGGAGAGAAGGATTCGAACTAAGACCTGCCACGCTGCTTCAACGCGGATTGGTTGGTTACACATATCTCCAGAATTCTCTAGAAATATGCAGGTTTCCTTATGATGTTTTCCTTCACCGAAAAGCGTGCGATAAATTTTTTCAGATATTTAACACTTATGTATCTTATATGGCAAACCGATACCAGTTATTTCAAGAAAAACCAGTTCGTTATCACACGTTTTTGTACTGAATAAAATTTGACACTTGCAAAAAACACTGTTGGAATTTGTTAGATTAACTATTTCCTTCACTTTTTATAGCTTCACCAATAAATAAATGTTAAATTGCAATGAGTAATCTTCCTGGTAAATAAAATTGGAGATTGTAAAATCGAATTCGTGATTGTGAACTTTTTTGCCGATCTTGTTAACTAAGTAAAAAATTATTAAACTTCGTTTGCCTGGGCAAAGTTCTGGAACTTTGTCTATGACTTTTCACAATGTAAAATCCCATGTATCACGTACCAGGAAAAGACGATGAGCCCAATATTCACCCAAGTCTTTTTTTATGTCAGGAAAACCCATTATGGGTCGTCACCACCCGACGGGAACGAGCGGCGGGTATGTCGGACTCGCACCGACTAAAAACCTGACAGTGCTCCATCACGCTGCTGGTGGCGGGGACAGGGTACCGTTATACACATTGCCCCATCCCCGCCAGCAGCAACTCTGAGCCCCAGAGCCACCTCTGGGTCGAGGCCTCTCTAGAAGTCTGCACCAAACCTTCTCAAACTTGGCCCGAAATTGCACACCCATGTTGGCCCAATCTTGGGTAAAGTCTGGAATGATAACTTCGGCCAAGGCTTAGTGTACAGCACTACAATTAATCAAGACTGCCCAGGGCTTGAACCGAGGCTCAATTGATAAAGAGTTGGTTCAAACTTGATCCAACATAAAAAAGTCCACTTGAAAAAAGAGGTCCACTTGCCCACAATCAATCTAGGCCAGGGCCAGCATTGAGGAGCTGAATTTTGGTTTATCAGGCCTGACTAGGACTGGGACTAGCATCGAATAGCCGATGCTCGGTTGATTTAGACGGATTTAATTTACTTAGGAGTTCTTACTGACTGACGTCTTCAAGCTTCTGGTTTCGTCATTGCCGACCTAACTTTGTGGACCTTACAAATTAAATTTTACATACTCGCATGAGTATCAATATATAAATACTTTACGTTAGTCTTTCGTATTTAAATGAGTTAATCTTGTATATAAATAATGAATTTCGGTGGCGATACATCAATCTAGCTAAGTTTTATTATATATTATGATATTAAATACCTCCTATATGCTGAATTTCATAAAAATCGTTGGACCCATTAAAAATCGTTGCAAAATTCAGTTAAATATATCATCATCTTCCTGCCCTTATCCCACTCTAAGTGGGGTCGGCACAACATGTTATAAACATGCTGTCACATGATTTAGCTGCGTTTTTACGACCGGCCACCTGCCTGACGTCAACTTACCTTTACGACACCTTGGTAATAAAGAGAGTGGTCTATTCTACTAAACCGGATACAATACGGTCAACTTACCTTAGTCGCCATTCACGACACCTCGGTTAGAAATGAGGTTTGTCTATTCTACTCAGCCGGATACCACACGACGGGTCGACTTACCTTAGTCGCCTTTTACGCACATCTCGGTAAGAAATGTGGTTGGTACTATTCTACTCAGTCGGATACCACACGGCGATATATGCTAGATTAACTCATTAAAAATATTAAAGATTTTATATTACTGTTACATCTAAAATTATTCCCGTGTGGTACCGGCTAAGTAGAATAGTACCACCCTCATTCCTTACTGAGGTGTCGTAAAAGGCGACTAAGGTAAATTGGACGATATGACCTTAACGTCCACCGCTGTCCTACCGGATAATGTAGGCCGAATTTATTCCCAAGGAGGGTTGACGTCAGGCAGGCGGCCGGTCATAAAAATTTTGCCAAATCCATAACAACATGGTTATAAGAAAAAAAGATAGCGATTCTGCTAGGGCGTTCCCCGTAGGCGACGCGCAGGTGCAGCACCCGGCGCCTGTGGGAAATATAAAAGGAGTGGCGCCAGAGTTGACGAAAGATAGGACAGAATGGAAGAGAAAAACATGTTGTGCCGACCCCACTTAGAGTGGGATAAGGACAGGATGATATATATACATCTAAAATTATTCCACTATTTGTGCAAACATTGCCAGTACAAGTCAACCTTCATTAGTGTAAAGTAACTCATTAAGCACGAGCCGCGCTATGTATATAAACTTTGTCCCATTTATATAGCACTGTGCCAACTGTGTCAAACGAAACATCTGTCTGTATGTTGAAATACTAACTGAATTCGACGTAACTCCGCACAATAGTTCCCACAGCACGCTTTCTATATAAAAGTGGATTGGGGAATACACAATCAAGAATGCATTAACTAAACGGTTGCTCAAGCGAAAACGCCATGGGATTTACGTAAGGCAGTGTTTGCTTTAAAATGTAATCCTGGATCAATTTGACAATGAGTTCGCAATTTCTCTTTAGTTCTGCAACTTCGGTCGCGCCAATTTCTGCGTTTAAATACCCGCAATAATGCAATTTGTTACTTCCTTTTTTTATTAAGAAACGGGTTTTTTATCCTATATGTTACTCCGGTGTATGTAATATTTAAATAAGTTAATCTTGTATATATATGTATATTTTTTTGTATTTCGGAAACGGGTCCAACGATTTACGTGATACTTAGTATGTAGAGGGTACGCGAAAAATCTGTAAAAAAATTAATTTTTTTTCTACGATTTTGTCATGGAGACTAACCTACTGATGATACTTCGGTTACGGGATAAACGATCGAAGAGATTATCGTAGTGAATGTGTGTTATGCTTGTGTGAACTTTGTCTGCTTACTACACTTAGCAGTGGCGTAGCTAGGGGGTGGCGAGAAGGGCGGTCGCCCCAGGGCACCACAGGCAAGGGGGGCATCAAACTTGATAATAATTTTTTTTGATGAATAATGAAATCATTTCAGAAAAAGTTGAATAAGAGTCTTATTCAACTTTTTGCACATTGATTTTGTATGATTATATTGTCTACAATAAACACAAAGTAGTTTCTTAGCTGTATAGCTCGATGAAGAAACAATGGGTTTTGCCACTCAAAAAGCGAGGAGATTCGTTTTTAAATTTTCTAAATAAATTTTATCATAATCTAATGTTATTTTATATATAGTTATTATCATTTTAAACCAATTTCAATTTATATATTAAAGTCATTGCGTTCTGAAATCTAAAATGATTTAGACTCTTTAGAAGGGGGGGGGGGCACCAGGTGACAATTGGTCCCGGGCCCCAAATATACTAGCTACGCCACTGACACTTAGTATTACATAGATTTTCTTAACAAACGCAGATTATAGCAAAATAATCATAACTTCTGTATTATGGAATTCGGCAAAGTAACGCTTACTTCTATAAATTAGTTTAAGATAGAAGTAATATAAAAAGTACATTAGTTTAGCCAGTATATTTTAATTGGAAACCGATTACTATAACATTAGTAGTTAGTGGTTACACAACTTAACTGTTTTTATTTGTTACTCGGTAACTGTTTTGTTTCCTGTTTGCATAACATTAGCGTTTCGACATTGTTTTACTACAATTTGCAATTACGCATTAACCGATTTGAACCCAGGGGGGTTCCTAAAAAAGGGGGGTGAATTCATAGTGGGATGAAGTGAATAGATCAGTTAAATCATAGATTAATTTCTATGTCTCTAACACCAATATTCATTAAAATTTAGCACAATTAAAGCTTAGTACCTTGCTCGGTAATTTTTTTAAAGATACAAAAAAAAGAGGGCCAGTGACATTTTGGATTTGAACGCGGTTTTTTAAAATTTTTTAATCCGCCCGTTCCCATTGAGTTATCACAACTTTACAAATGACAGCAAATTTAAGCTTTTTATTTCTATTTCAGCAGTTTTTCGAATGCCTGATTATAGGTATAAAACGACATTTTTTTAAAAAAAAAAACCTAGCTATCATAGTATATTATATAATATATCATCAATAGTTTCCGCAGCGCATGCGATGACAGATTTTTATGACAAATTTTTTACAAACATTTTTATCCTTATTTTTTTAATGTAATATAGCCTTTGTTGCACAGTAAAGATGCAGCTTTCCAATGGTGAAAGAATTTTTGAAATCGGTCCAGTAGTTTTTGTGTGAAAACATTACAAACATACACACACACATTTCTTTTTAATAATTCCTCTTTATAATATTAGTATAGATCATAAAGGAATAATTATAATGCCGTGTGGTATCCGGCTGAATAGAATAGTACCATTCTCATTTCTTACCGAGGTGTCGTAAAAGACAACTAAGATAAGTTGACCCACCGTGTGGTATCCGGTTAAGTAGAATAGACCACCGTCATTTTTTACCCAGATGTCGTAAAACTAAGGTAAGTTGACCACCCGTGTGGTATCCGGTTTAGTAGAATAGACTACCCTCTTACTTACCGAGGTGTCGAAAAATACGACTGAGGTAAGTTGACGTCAGGTAGGCGGCCGGTCGTAAAAACGCAGCCAAATCATGTGACAGCATGTTTATAACATGTTGTGCCGACCCCACTTAGAGTGGGATAAGGGCAGGAAGATGATGATAGCCTATGTTGCACAGTAAAGATGCAGCTTTCCAATTATGAAAGAATTCGGAATTGAAATCGGTCCAGTAGTTTTTGTGCGAAAACATTACAAACACAAATTTTTCCTATTTATAGTATTAGTGTAGATAGCATTGTAAAGTTTATTAAAAAAAAATATCAAGTAACAATTACACACAATAACAATTAATGATTCAGCAGATACTAAACAAATACACAGATTGTTTGTTGATGATTCTTAATTTAGCTATTACATTAAACTTGCTATGGAAGGAAACTGACGCCTGAACTAGGATTCCCTGTATTTCTGGTCGCCAGATAAATTGTAGCCTATAGGTATGCCTTTTATATACAAATTCAAATTCAAAATATTCTTTATTCAAATAAACTTGTAAACAAGTGCTTTTGAATCGTCAACTCTACTGCTGGTTCGGAAAGCTGTTCCTACCGAGAAGAGCCAGCAAGAAACTCGCCGGTTGCTCTTTTAAAAATATAATTCTTAATACTATTTACATTAATTCGTTACTGTCTTGTACAGGTTCAAAGAGAACTATATCCACACATTCTTATCTTCTAAATAATCTTCAAGAGTATAGTAGGCTTTCTGTATCAGCCTCTTTTTAACAGTGTTTTTAAACTGCTGTAATGGCAAAGCTGAAATTGATTGCGGAATTTTATTATAGAAATATAGGTATTTTATTAAACAAGATTATGAAACCCCGCTCTCAGTACATGAATGTGCAATCAAAAGCTGAGAAGAGTGTGTAATTTGACTAATTTCGTGATATAAGTTATCATAAAACAATGCTCAGTTACACGCTCGCTGCATGTTCAAGCCTTGTTAACGACCAATTTACTTCCATTATTCTTATGTTATTCTAATTATAAAGTTTTACATACTATTATGATAATTAAATTTAAATATATCAGAGTTATTTTAATTTGAGGAGCCAATCCTATTTCCTACTAATATTATAAATGCGAAAGTTTGTGAGTATGGATGTATATTTGTTGCTTTTTCACGGCGAATCCGCTGAATTAATATCGATGAAATTTGACCCAATTATTCCTTATACACCGGGGTAACGTATAGGCTATAGAAATCCTGTTAATTCTACAGGAATACGATGACACTAAAAAGCGCCATCTTATATCAATCTATTATCAAAATACGCGCGAAATGCGGGTAAAAGATAGTAATTTTATAATTTGTCAACTTGGATTACAGTCCTTAACAGTTTCCATAATAAACTAACTCAATCAGTCAATCAAGCAAAATAATGTTTATTCAAATAAGCTTTTTACAAGCACTATTATATCGTCAAGGATCAATAAAAAGGTACAACTGTTTCGGAATATCGCTCTTACCGAGATGAACTTGCAAGAAACTCGGCGCTCAATCTATTAAACATTTTAAATTTATTTCGTGTAGGTATCGTAAAAGACGACTAAGGTAAGTTGACCCGCTGTGTAGCATCCGGCGGAGTGGAATAGACCACCCTCATTTCTTTCAAAAGCGTCGTAAAAGGCGGCCAAGGTAAGTTGACCCGCTGTCTGGTATCTGGCTGAGTAGAATAGACCACCCTCATTTCTTAAAAAGGCGTCGTCAAAGATAGCTAAGATAGATTGACGTCAGGCAAGCAGCCGACTAAAATACTAAGCCAAATCAAGTATCAACATGTTTATAACATGTGGTGGTGACCCCGCTTAGAGTGGGATATGGGCTGGAGAATGAATGATGACAAATATTTATTCACTTGACTGGCCCGTTGGACCAGTGGGTAGTGACCCTGCCTTCAGCTCCACGGTTCGCGGGTTCGATTCCCGCCGAGGGGCAACATTTTCTATAAATTAATTTGTTGGTCTTTGAGCCTGGGTGTATATTTGTATCTAAGTATGTATTTAAAAATATATAAGTATATATTCACCAGTTGTCTGTCACCCATAACACAAGTATTAAGTTATTTACTTTGGGGATCGTCGACCGTGTGTGTAAGTGTCCAATATATTTACTTATTTACCTATCAAACAAAATCGGATTGAATTTTTTAAACATCGTCTAAAAAAGTTTTATCTCAAGCGTTGATATAAATTATTTATACGTTTATATACAATAGATGCATAATATATTTGTATAAATATGTATAATTTTATATATGTATAATTTTCTTGCTATAAACATACTTATTTTATGTATAGCATATGGATATTTAATTAAGTATATTTTATTATATTCTATTTGTGTAACGTAGAATGTAATATAAATAAGTAAGTTAATCGATTTTATTGTTTAGTTCATCTTGTGCACCGATCTCAACCTGTCTCTTATCTTTATTACTTTAACGTAGGGGTTGTCTGTAAGAGATCACTTTAAGTGATAAGACCGCCCTTGCACTCTTAAAATGTTCTTATTTCTCTTGTTTGTGTCTATTATTTACCTGGTGTGCAATAAAGAGTTATTCATTCATTCATTCGGATATGAGATTGGGTTAAATGATAATTCTTACATGCTAATGAGATTATACACAAGATGTTCGGGAAGTCTGATTGTAGTATGCTCTTAATGTTTTATGTACCGCACACTAGGTCTTTCACTTTTGTGAATTAATTTCCTATTTGACGGAGAAAGTTGCACGGTCAATTGGTCCGATCGAATGTTTTGTATCGACAGATGCGTGCAAATAACTCGAAACGCGCTGTTATGAACGTTTCCTTGTTTAGCAGTTACAAAAAAATATTTTGCCGTAATCCGCGTTTGCTAAGAGAATATATGTAATGCTACGTGTATTAAGCGGGCAATAATGACATACCTTATACATGCAGGACAAGTCACCACAAGTAACACAAAACGCCGCATTACAAATTTGTTCGTAGAGCCTATTCTCCTGATGTTGCTTCGGTTTCGGAGCGAAATGATCGTAGAGGTTGTGGTATCAAATCAAATCAAAATAATCTTTATTCAAATAGGCTCTTTCAAGCACTTTTGAATCGTCAAGGATCAATCTAATTAATGAAGCTACAACTGGTTCGAAATGTTGTTCATACTGAAAAGAAGCAGAATTCTTTCTGGTTCTTTTTGGTATGAGCAATAACTCGGCGGTCAATCTTTTAAACATTTTCAGTTTTAAATTTTTAAACTGCAATCTCGTATGAAGCTGAAAAGATTTTCAAATCAAGGCATTTTTATCATTCAAATAATTTTGTTTAATGCTATACATATAAGCATATCTCTGATACTTAATTTAAACCTTTCTATAGACTGGTCTAGTATTGATAGTGGAATTTTATTGTAGAAGCTAATGCCGAGACCATCGAATAAGTTGCTAACTCTGATAGTGAGTGTGTGTAGTGCTTGTGTGGAGTGTTGGTGTTGGCGGCGTTTTGTACTATGGAATTACCCAAAGTAACGTCTGTTTCTATAAATCATTTCCTTGTTTCTTTTCGGTATGCATTTAAGATATATAGAGCTTTGATGAGTGTAAGATCGCAATGATCCGATGGGGAACGAAAGTAATGGATATAGCCCAATGGATTACCAAGCTTATGTGGTGATAGACTAGGTCACATTGGTCACAGAACCAACACCCGATGAGGTAGGCGTGTTCTAGAGTGGAGACCGCGCCTTGGCATACGTAATATAGGTTGTCCTCTAGCTAGGTGGAGTGATGATATTGGCTAAACGGCTGGCATTTGTTGGAAATTAAGAACTAAAGACCGAGCTGAGTGGCTTGCTATTGGAGGTACCTATGACCAACATGGGACGATCGATTGATGATCATTACAAGTACAAGTTGAAAATGGTAAGGACATGGTAGTATAGTTTAGAATAGTATGGTGGTATAAAAATAGTATAAAATATAGTTTTTATCTTGTTCTAGCTATGCGCGACTTCGCATGCGTGAATATCAGTTTGTCACAAAGTTTTTGCCTCGTAAATACTCGTGCGAAATTTCTAGGATAAAAAATAGTATATATGTTGCTCCACAACACCATGTTCCGTAATAATAGAGAAAAGGTATTAATTTACTGTGTAGTATTACCCTAAATCTTCCTTAACAATTGCATCAGAAACCGTGCAAAAATTCGTTCACAAAACTTCAGAGAAAATCGGTCATATACAAGCTTTTGGGGACTTTATTTTATAATACTTTAATAATATATATTACCCACTACTGTTTTTTTTTAATCTTGTATAGTGTCAAAGAAAAGAGTATGATAATGAAATATTGCAATCAATAGGTATTATATTATGTCAAAAGTAATCGACTTGCCCAGAACATATTGGCAGCTTTGCACAATGACAGATCAGTTTTGTAATTTCCTGCTTGCAAAATTCAATTTGCTCGGTACATATTTATGTTATGTAGTACACTGTTTAATTTTGTAAGCACGTAATCATTTAGTGTAATAGAAACAGTGTTTATATCAGGGACTTTCAATTTCAGTTCGCTATATATTTAATCAAAGGTCTCAATTCAATGTGATTCTATCTTGTTAAGAAATACAACGGAGTATGTGATACTATTTTGTTTTATTCAAGTATAAAGGTTACTGGATATTAAATCCCATCATCATCCTCCTGCCCTTATACCACTGTAAGTGTAGCCGGCGCAATGGGTTATGAACATGTTGTCACATGATTTGGCTACGTATTTTACTGCCTGACGTCAAGTTACGTTAATTGCCTTTTATGACACCCTGGGAAGAAATGATGACAGTCTATGCTACTCAGCCGGATACCACGCGGCGAGTCAACTTACCTTAATCGCCTTTTACGACACCTCGGTAAGAAATGAGGGTGGTCTATTCTAATAAAGGATATACTTATAATTACTTAAATTGCAGATATTTCTAATGTACTAGATAATGATAATAAAGAAATTATACTTCATAGTAAATAAAAAATAATAAACAGTAACATATTATGTATTATATATTTTACAATAAATATAAAATTAATAAATTAAGTAATATAAAGAATTATAAAACAATAGGCGATGTATATAATAGACAAAGTAGGAACCGACATAAGCTTGCGGCCCCTGCTTTGCGCCTTAAAAAAGTACGTAAGTCGTTTGTGGGTTTGGGTATAAGATTCTATAATAAAATTCCACAATCAATTTTAACTTTGCCATTACAGCAGTTTAAAAACACTATTAAGGAGAGGCTGATACAGAAAGCCTACTATACTGTTGAGGATTATTTAGACGATAAAAATGCGTGGATATAAATATTGTTCGACCCTGTACAAGATAGAAACATTAAATGTAACTAGCATTAAGAATTGTATTTTTAAAAAGAGCAACCGCCGAGTTTCTTGCTGGCTCTTCTCGGTAGGAACAGCTTTCCGAACCAGCAGTAGAGTTGACGATTCAAAAGCACTTGTTTACAAGTTTATTCGAATAAAGAATATTTTGAATTTGAATTTACAAGTATTATAATTATACGAAATGATAAATAATAGGTAAGAATATTGAAAATTATAAATCGATACGTATAAAATATGTGATGGTGGATCTTGTTAAATTTGATCCACTTTCCGGTATTCCATGAGATTAAATTTAACATACTGGTCCAGTCCCGATGACAATGCATTTTTTAAATAAGCATGACCTGATGCTGCTGATTGGCTCCAGGCGGGAGAACTCTTCAACGGTTAAGAGTAGGGAAATGAAATTTTGTTAAAAGCTTTTAATATAAATAATAAATATATATATGGGACACTTACACACACGGTCGTCGGTCCCCAAAGTAAGTAACTTAATACTTGTGTTATGGGTGACAGACAACTGGTGAATATATACATATATAATTGTTAAATACATACGTAAATACAAATATACACCCAGGCTCAAAGACTAACAAATTCATTTATAGAAAATGTTGGCCCTCGGCGGGAATAGAACCCGCGACCCGCGGAGCTGAAGGCGGGGTCACTACCCACTGCTTCAATGAGCCAGTCAAGTCAGCCAATGTTAATAAATATGATTAACCGTGCAGTAATGAATAAATCAAAACTACTGGATCAATTTTAATCATTTTTTTTACACTGACTGACATGGGATATATATTTTATACCCGTGCGAAGCAGGGGCAGGCCGCTAGTTAAAGATACTTTGATACTTTACATACTTGCCCCTAGTAAAAGACAAACGATTTCACAGTTAAGCCATCACAACATAACTTCAAAGGTAGGTGTAAATTTAACTCCCACGTAAAGTGAATGGCTTTAAGCTGTTATACGAAATTAATATGTGAAATTTCTCCATAATTTGGTAATCTATAAATTATGATTATATTTACGTCAATTACCGTTCGTTGTATCGATTGATTGTCGCTGCAATTATATTCATGTATTTTATAAAATTATGAAATTCACACGCTCTACATAATGTATGTTGGTCACAGATCATACAGAAATAAGTTAATCATATTATATATCCTCCTGTCCTTATCCCACTCTAAGCGGGGTTGGCACAACATGTTATAAACATGTAACATGATTTGGTAGCGTTTTTACGAGCGGCCGCCTGCCTGAGGTCAACTTACCTTAGTCGTATTTTACGACACCTCGGCAAGGCGGGTGGTCTATTCTACTCAACCAGATACCACCAGGTGGGTCAACTTACCTTAGTCGCCTTTTACGACAGCTCGGTAAGAAATGAGGGTGGTCTATTCTACTCAGCCGGATACCACGCGGCAGGTCGACTTACCCTAGTCGCCTTTTACGACACCTCGGTAAGAAATGAGGATGGTACTATTCTACTTAGCCGGATACCACACGGCGGGTCGACTTACCTTAGTCGCCTTTTACGACACCTCGGTAAGAAATGAGGGTAAAAAAAAAGTAACGGCCTGTTACTATCCCACTGCTGAGAATAGGCCTCTTCTCTCCGTTTTTGGGAGAGAAGGATTGGAGCTAAGACCTACCACGCTGCTCCAATGCGGATTGGTAGGTTACACATACCTCCAGAATTCTCTAGAGATATGCAGGTTTCCTCACGATGTTTTCCTTCACCGAAAAGCGTGTGATAAATTGCAATTATCAATTAGACACATAAGTTTTAAGAGAAAAACTCATTGGTGTCTGCCCGGGTTCGAACCCGTGATCGTCTCTAGAGATTCACACGGTCGCACCGCTGGGCCATCACAGCTTAGAAATGAGGGTGGTACTATTCTATTCAGCCGGATACCACTCGGCGGGTATCCTTGCTCTGTTTAAGGCGAATAAAAATGTACATTTAAGGTGTAGTACGGAAATGAACGTTATTTGTTAATGCGACATTAAACCAGTTTAAACTACTGGGTTCCAACAGAACCAAGGTCAGACGGTCAGGGACGTAGCATAATATGCCAAAAACACTCACCAACGGTACAATAAAGTGAACTGAATAAGTTCAATTTAAGTTTTATCTTTTGTTTTGATATCCAAGGACTTTGTGACTTTGGTTTAAATGTCCTTGACAGTGCAACAAATGGAGCGTACATGTTTGATGTAAATGGGCATATATCGCATTCTTTATTACGTAGTACATAGTGCAAATGCTATGATATCATTTTCCTGCCCTTATCCCGCTCTAAGTGGGGTCGGCACAACATGTTATAAACATGTTGTTATGTGATCTGCCTGACGTCAACGTACCTTAGTCATATTTCATTGGAAATAACATTAAGACACTTTGGTAAAGAATGATTCCGTAAGGAATGAGCCGTGCGGTATCCGGCTATTCTACTTAGCCGGATACCGCACGGCTATACAAAAGTTATGATAAAATTTATAAATTTAAAAAGTTTATTGCCAAATTATGTGACAACGTGTTTATAACATGTTGTGCCGACCCCACTTAGAGTGGGATAAGGGCAGGAGAATGATGAGTCTACAAAAATAGTATAAAAAAAGTCCCTGGTGACATGTCTCTATCTCTTATCTCTAAACAAAACTAATGGGAATATTATTTTGCTATAAAATCGCGGATTATAGCAAAATAATATTCTAATTAGTTTTGTATTTACCTCCGCAAACTTCTAACGCCTAGATCTATAAATTATCTTATGGTTGTTGGCAACACAATAAAAATCGAGGAGCCACTTCTGTTCCCGCAGGAGCTATTGTTTTACATCTGTCAAAAAGGGATTGTTAAGATGGCTGCCAGCGGTTAAACTATTATGCATTATCTATGTAAACTTCTAAAATAAAATAAAAGTAAACGGTAACTATGTCCCAAAGAGTCACAACCGTTATGGAGAAAACTCACCAATATAAAGCTAAAGTGGATCTAAAAGTAATAAAAAAATTGATATTTATTTTGATCAGTTACACTGTTTCGATAAGTGTGTGTTGGAAAACCTTTAAATCTTTAAATTTAACTTTTGTTTCTTTTACGTTTTTACATTTTTTAATTATCATAGTTTATATATTTTTGTAGTTTTCAGGATCTTATATATTTATATAATATTATATATGTAAGTATAGTTTTTATATTTTATATATTAGCATAGTTTGCATCAATTATTGTTTGACGTCATAAATAAATGCTGTACTGTACGTACCTGTAATTTAGAAACATATAGGAAAGATGATGTATTGAATGTTAAAATTAGTTTCAAAACTATATGTATATGATTTCTAGTTGGTACCTAAGCCTTAAATAAATCATCACTACATATTATAAAACAAAGTCCATATTTCCGTATGTACGCATAAAACTTAAAAACTACGCAACCGATTTTGATGCGGTTTTTTTTAATAGATAGAGTGATTCCAGAGGAAGGTTTGTACGTATAATAACATTCAATACGAAGTAGAGAAATAATGTAATTTTTGAGGTTTCTGTAAATAATTACTTTTTTTTCCGCTTACATTGCAAACGCAGGCTAAACCCTACGAGATTTATCAAAATGGTGTACTAAGTATTTGTACACCTTAAAAAGGGCTACAGAAAAGTCCACGATGGTATATATCCATCTCTTATGGATAACCCACAATAGCAGTTTTTTTCATTTACGTTTTACGAAAAATGATACCTTATGTTCAAAGCAATTTTTATACAATACAGCATTAATCCTTATCCAATTGAGTACCTTAAATAAATTGTTGATTTAATATATACCAATATTGCCGTTTACAGCATGTAATTTAAGTGAACATTTTCGGAGATATTACAGATTTAAAATCCCGCGAGGCGGCCGCGCTTAGACCTATAAGCAATTCGACTTTAGCAGCTATGTGCCTCCTTCAAGAGTTTGTTTAAAGAAATTCTGTGATTAATTCTCCAAATTTAACGCTTGCGAGCCACGGGCAGTAATGAATAAATCAAAACCACTGGATCAATTTTAATCATTTTTTTTACACTGACTGACATGGGATATATATTTCACCATTGCAAAGCAGGGGCAGGCCGCTAGTAAATAAATAAACTATTAAAAGTGTTTTGGAATAAGTCAGGAAGGTTATCATGGTTAACTCACAATAACCACTTTTGGGTATTTTGTGACAGTAATTTCCACACAAAGCTGCAGGTAACTCTAGTTGTAAATAAAACGTGTTCAAGCCCGATCTCATTGATGAAAGCGAGCCTGCGGAGTTTCATGACGCCGGCCATTACGGCCAGTCGCGATTTGGCGCCCTGTGTGAACGCACGTGTTGTTGTTCGCCTGATTCTTTGTCGATACATTGTTATTAATGTTTTGGAAGTTTAATAACCGTGACATAAACATTTGTGTGTGATTATTTAGTGTTTGACTGAATTGTGATTTGGAAGTTACCTTGGCACTGTTTGAAGGCTGTTGATATATGTAAGTTCGGATTGATACCTGAGCGAGACGACGTTTTAAGCACAAAGTCGTTTGTGTCTACAAACAAATAAAGCCTCGTACATTTTTTTTTTTGTAAGAACTCGCATCTCTATTTTTTTTTTTGAATCCGCTGTTTTGTACCGTTAGTTTTAAGCGAATTTATGTGCTTTTAGATTTTCGATTATCGCGAACAAAGCAACATTCGATTACGTTTTATTGGTGATAAAGTGTTATAGCTTCTATACCATTTGAGGAAATACGTGGGCGGTATTAATTTAGATTGAAAATTTTGTTATTTACTTAAACGTTAGTCTTGGGTCTGCTTGAACGTCAGTAGTGAGATAAAAGTATCATCATCATTCTTCTGTCATTATCCCAGTTTAAGTGCTTGGTTTAGCTAGGTATTATACGATCGGCTGCCTGCCTGACATCAATTTACCTTTGTCGCCTCAAACGACACCTTGGTATAAAGGTGGTCTATTCTACTCGCCGGATATCACACGGCGGGTCAACTTACCTTAGTCGCCTTTTACGAAACCTCGGTAAGAAATGAGAGTGGTCTAATTTACTCAGCCGGATACTAAACAGCATTAATGAGATATAAGTATATGTTATCTTAAACTGGTTGGGGTCTTAAGGTGTTGGAATGGCGACCCCGCACCGGCAAAAGCAGCGTTGGTAGACCACCTACGAGGTGGACTGACGACCTCAAAAAGGGCGCGGGGAGCTGCTGGGTCCAAGCGGCACAAGATCGTGTGGTGTAAAGATAGCTATGTACAGTAGTCGACGTCCATTGGTTGACGAAGAAGAAGTTACGTGATGGACGTGCACTGTTCATAGGTCTCTTTACACCATACGATGTCGATTTCCACGTCGACGGCTTAATTGAAATTTTTCTCGTCCTATGACGATCGAATCCAGCTGTTTTCGGCGTCTTTTTTGAGGTTTTATCAGTATTTCCAAGTCCATTCGATATGGATCTCTTTTAAAGCAAGAGTGAATAGGCATCTTCTAGGCAAGCGCGCATCATCTTAGACTGCATCATCGCTTACCATCAGGCATGATTGCAGTCAAGCGCTCGCCTATTCTGCAATAAAATAAATAAAATAAAGTTCGTCAGTCTATGTCGGAAAGGAAGCTGCACGCTGCATTTCTCAATATTGAGTCGCCATTCCAATCCTATCCTATCCTTCTAATATTGTAAATGCGAGTTTGTGAGTATGGATGTGTATGTTACTATTTCACGGCGAAACCGCTGAACCAGTTTCGATGAAATTTAGCACAATTAATCCTTAATATCTGGGTGACCGAGCTTCGCTCGGTAATTTTTTGCAAAAAAAAACAATTATTTAGGTGGGGATCGATCCTTGGCATTCACATTTCTCGAGGCTGCCCGTTACCCGAATAAGCTACGTCGACTTGACAGCTATTGGCGAAAATTCAATTCAATATAAATGTGAGTGTTTTTTAATGCCCAAAAACAGGGATAAAACAATATTTTTATTACATAAAACCTAGCTAGATCAATTTTTCTCCCCCAAAACCTCCTACACGCTGAATTTCAGGAAAATCGTTGGAGCCGTTTTCGAGATTCAGAAAATATATATATATACAAGATTAACTCATATAAATATAAAGATACACCGGGTTAACATATAGGTTATAGAAATCCTTTTTATTCTACGGGAATAGAATGATATTGAAAAGCGCCTTCTATTACCAACCTAACACGCGTCAGAGAATTCACGCGAACGAAATAGCGGATAAAAAGTTTTATTATAATATGTAAAGTATTATGTTGTAAAATATAAATAAGCAATGAAATTTATTGTGAACATAAAACAAATAATCTTAATGGTCGAACTTAGAGTCGAAGATGAAACTTGATGTAAGAACTAGACAGCTGTAAGTTTGCTGCAATTAAAAAAGGAGTTTTATGTTTGTTTGTGTAAAGGACGCCATTATTGGTTCGAAACGTTCAAAAACGTCGCAAAAATACAGTTTTTTTAAATTGAACTGTATCTATACATAAATAAATTACTTTTTACAGTTGCCCCATCACTATTGTATTTTTATTTAAGCCAAGTGATATTTCAAAGGAATTCAAAAGCTCTATTTAACTGTTATAAAAGAAATAAAATACATTCAGTAATATTATTTCACCTTGACTGCTATAAATACCTACGTTCACTGTCCTCTGCTTTTATGTTTATTTGTGGACCCGCCATATTGGTCAGAGAGAATTTTTACTTTTTATATTTTAATTAAAAAAAATATTAATATCTGGTAATTACTTTAATAATTTAAGGTACATATGAGTTTCTTTAATAAATGTATATTTCAGGCAACATAGTACATGAAACGCAAATTTAACTTCATGTAAACCGAACGATTTAACGGCCCGTTGGAGCAGTGGGTAGTGACCCTGCCTTCAGCTCCGCGGGTCGCGGTTTCGATTCTCGCCGAGGGCCAACATTTTCTATTAAATGAATTTGTTGGTCTTTGAGCCTGGGTGTATATTTGTATTTAAGTATGTATTTAAAAATACATATAAGTATATATGCAAAATTCAAAATATATAAGTATATATTCACCAGTTAGTTGTCTGTCATCCATAACACAAGTATTAAGTTACTTACTTTGGGGACGGAAGACCGTGTCTGTAAATGTCCCATATAGTAAATATATATATATATGACCGTCATCATATTTTGTTATTACTAATATATTGCACCATCTATTTTAATGTGTAATTACCCTCTTAATATTACCAAGTAATTATGATAATAATTAGCGATTTAGATCTATTAACATCAATTAAAATACTGCACAGTTTACACACAAGGTTGTATATTTGAAACATAATAATGTTATATTTTTACGTAACCGTATCCATGAAAGATGAAAGATGTTGAGCGTTTCTTGGACAGAACATCGGACAAACGCATCGATAATTAAGGAACTACAGATCAAGACCAGACTTTCCACCATATGTCTCCGCAGGATTTTAGAGTTCTTTGGGCACGTTGCAAGAAGGAGTGACGACAACCTTGAAAAGTTGCTTGTCACGGGCAAGGTCGAAGGAAAAAGGCCCAGGGAACGGAGCCCCATGCGTGGGACCGACCAAATTCGCTCAACACTGGACTCCAGTATCAGTGACGCCATCCACGCCGCAGAGGACAGAACTAAGTGGCTTAGAATAGTTCTAAGTAAAGTGCTACATAAAGATCACGACCCTCAGCATTGAGGATTACGACGCCAGGAGGAGGAGGAGGATCCATGAAAACCGTGACGGTTAGAAGGCGTGAGTCTTACTAGACGGTTGCGGGTTTGAACTCGGGCAGGCATCTATGATTTGATTACGTGCATCTAATAAAACAATACAAAATAAAAATAAAACAAAGTCTCCAAAAGCTGTCTGGCTGTATGTTTGCGATTTTTGAAAATGGTTTGGGTTAGTAGTACATTCTCCGGAACGGTTAAACCGATTTTGATGGCATGTTCACTGGAAGCTAGAGTAGGTGTGGAGCAATATATAGGCAATATATATAATTATAAATTGTATTATTTACCTTAGAGTTCCTGTGGGCTCGTGATTTATGTGCGATAATCTTTATGACACACTGATTTCTTCGTCAGCGCAACTAGTAAGTAGCAAAGGATCAAAAAATTCCGGATTTCCTCCCTGACCAGGAAAACAACATAGGTACCTACACAAGGTATTTTAAAACATAATTTGTATGTAACAAATTATTTAGTATCAGGTACAGCTAGTATCTTAAAAAATTATATTAACAATAGGGATATAATAGGATGACATTGTAAAGATCCATCTATTAACGACCTATCACACAACAACAATCGACGCGAACGAAATTGCGGGTAAAAACTAGTTCTTACATACATTTCAAAAACCACAGACCATAAATTTTCACAGATTATTATTTAATAATTGCATTTACATAACTTATTGCAGTACGAAATATATATTCTAACTTGTATATATTAATGTATGTTGTCGCGAAAGAATTTCCGTACAGTGCCATTGCCCTCTGGAAGGGGTCGTATTCCGGATATGCGGCCACTATGGCGAGTAGCTTCACGATATCACCATATATAAATCAAAGTTCCTCTCTGTCTATTTTTTTTATTCCTTCATTTATACTAAATAGTCCATTTAACCGGCTAATGAACACTTAACCTAAAAGGTTTGTTTCACAAGTTAACAATAAACTGCCAGTATTCGGAACATATCTAACACATGTGTTACAACATGTTTTTAATACAACCTCCTTCATAGAGTTGGTCATTAATATGAAAAAGCATTGTGGCTGTCATATTTTTATGCGTCATTCATTAGGTTGTTGCGAGAGAGTAAATGAGTTGACTTCGGGAAAATTTCTTTTTATTAACTTAATAAGTATACACGAGAAATATCGTCGTTTGTTATACATGTCTCGGAATTTTGCTTTTCTCAGGTTTCCGATAGGCTTATTCAGCACTTAAAGTACCTAATACGTTAACAGGTAGATCATGTGGCTGTTATTTTGTTTATCTGCTGGATAGCAAATACATATTTAAAAATGGCCGCGATTTTATTTGTCGGTTAACTATCTGACACTTTATCAGTAACTTGTGAAACAGGCCCTAAGAGCCCTTAGTTGTCTAAAAGACAAAACTTCGTCCACTGCGACATAGTCGATAAAAACCGTAGGAAATGGAGGTGTGACTAATGACAGCGTACCGCGGTGTTACACAATCTTAATGACTTGAAAGTGATATATTCAACAAATTGTTATGTATCCTTTTAAACATACTCGTTTTGTGTGAGAATTTAGTCAAAATCAAAATATTCTTTATTCAAATAAACTTGTAAACAAGTGCTTTTGAATCGTCAACTCTACCGCTGGTTCGGAAAGCCGTTCCTACCGGGAAGAGCCAGCAAGAAACTCGGCGGTTGCTCTTTTAAAAATATAATTCTTATGACTAGTTTAATTTAGTCATTACTGTCTTGTACAGGGTCTAAGCGAGCTATATCCACACATTCTTATCTTCCAAGTAATCCTCAACAATATAGTAGGCTTTCTGGATCAGCCTCTTTTTAACAGTGTTTTTAAACTGATTGTAATGGCAAAGCTAAAATTGATTGTGGAATTCATAGAATAATATGTACATACGGGGTATTTCTGATTTTGCTGTTATCAGATAAATAAGTAAGTAATACTCCCAGAACACTAGCTGCAACTTAGGTGTTAAAAGCCCGTTGATCAAGTGGCAGTGACCATGCCTTCAGCTCTGCGGGTCGCAAGTTCTATCCCGCCGAGGATCAACATTTTATGAAAAGTTTTTGTTATTTCTACGAATATGGGTGTATTTACGACATTATCGTGCCCTAATCCCGCTCTAAGTGAGTTCGCTACAACATGTTATAAACATACGAAGAAGAGGATAGTAGGAAGAATTTTTCCGGCACTAATTTAATTGTATATTTGTTTAGATTACCGTGTGGTATCCGGTTAAGTAGAATAGACCATCCTCTTTCTTATGGAGGTGTCGTAAAATACGACTAAGGTTAGTTGATGTCAGGCAGGCGGCCGGTCGTAAAATACGTATCCAAATCATGTGACAACATTTTTATAACATTTTATGCCGACCCACCCCACTTAGAATGGGATAAGGGCAGAAAGATGATTTTGTGCAGATCAGTTAACTACAAAGAATAAATTAAAATCGAGTACTGTTTATACTTAACACATACCGCATGGAATATAAATTACCAATGCTTTTATTTTACGCGTTTCATCCGACCCACTGACATCATTTGCATTCGTTTATCTCACGATTTTTTAAGAAATAGGTCACGGCTTTATTTTGTCATTCAATCTGGTAGAAATTGTTTCAAAATAAATCTTGCCCGATGTATTTTTTCAAATATTTTTTTATAGACAAGTTTGCAACATCTAACTGCGCGGTTATTTAAGAATTAGAATGACTTTATTTATGTAGTAGATTTGAACATAGAGAAAGAGAGTAACAAAATGTCAAAAAATAAGAAACGTAAAAAATGTATCTTCTTCTCTTCTTCTTCTTCTTCAACCGATGGACGTCCACTGCTGGACATAGGTCTCTTCATGGGATCTCCAGAACACACGATTTTGTGCCGCTTGTATCCAGCGGCTCCCCGCGACCCTTTTGAGGTCGTCTGTCCATCTAGCAGGGGGTCTTCCGACACTGCGCTTTCCGGTGCGGGGTCGCCATTCCAACACTTTGAGACCCCAACGTCCATCGGTTCTCCGCACTATGTGCCCCGCCCATCGCCACTTCAGCTTCGCGACCCGCTGAGCTATGTCGGTGACTCTGGTTCTTCTACGGATCTCCTCATTTCTGATTTGATCACGTAGAGAAACTCCGAGCATAGCTCGCTCCATCGCCCGCTGAGCGACTCTGAGCTTTCTTATGAGGCCCATAGTCAGCGACCAAGATTCAGAGCCATAGGTCATCACTGGCAACACGCACTGTTCGAAGACTTTAGTCTTCAGACACTGAGGAATATTGGACGAAAAGATCTTACGTAGCTTCCCAAACGCTGCCCATCCGAGTTGGATTCGGCGACTGACCTCTTTCTCGAAATTGGACCTACCTAGCCGGACCGTATGTCCCAGGTATATATATTCGTCGACAATTTCGAGTGCAGAGTTCTCAACGATGATCGGGTGGAGCGGCACATGTGAGTTTGACATAACTTTCGTCTTGCTCATGTTCATTTTTAGGCCCACCTGTTGAGATACTCTGCTGAGGTCGTCGAGCATTGTGTTAAGATCCTCCAGGGACTCTGCCATAACGACTATGTCGTCGGCAAATCGAAGGTGAGTGATGTACTCGCCGTTAATGTTGATGCCGTGTCCGTTCCAATCCAAAAGCTTAAAGACATCCTCCAATGCAGCGGTAAACAGCTTCGGGGAGATGACATCTCCCTGTCGCACACCACGCCGCATTTGGATTGGTCTCGTAGTTCTGTCTTGGATACGGACAGACATTGTGGCGTTTTCATACAGACACTTCAACACTTGGACGTACCGATAGTCGATTCGGCATCGCTGGAGCGATCTTAACACAGCCCATGTTTCCACCGAATCAAAGGCTTTCTCATAGTCCACAAACGCCAAGCAAAGTGGCCGGTTATACTCCTCGGTCTTCTGTATAACCTGCCGCAGCGTGAATATGTGGTCTATGGTACTATAGCCTTTCCGGAAACCGGCTTGTTCGGGAGGCTGGAAGTCGAACCTACGAGCGAGACGATTCGTTACGACTCTTGAAAACAACTTATAAACCTGACTCAGCAGCGCGATGGGTCTATAATTCTTCAATAAAGTGTTATCACCCTTCTTGAAGAAAAGAACCACCACGCTCCTGTGCCACGCTTCCGGCGTAGTGCCCTCGTGAATGACGGAATTGAACAACCGCTGAAGGACTTGGAGTATCGGTTTTCCACCCGCCTTCAGGAGTTCTGTAGTGATTCCGTCATCACCCGGAGCCTTGTTGTTCTTAAGTTGTTTGAGAGCCGTACTAATCTCGTATAGGCTGACGTCCGGGATATCTTCGGTATAGTGTCGGGTCAACTTGGCTCTTGGGTCTTTTGCCAAATTGACAACAGGCTGTTGTGTTGAGGTGTATAACTGCCCAAAGAACTTCTCAACCTCTCCCAAAATCTCAGGTCGAGACGAAATGATACTACCAGTATCGGTCTTCAGTCGCGTTAACTGCCTCTGCCCAATAGACAGATCTCTTGCGAACACTTTTGAGCCCCTGTTACGCTCAATGGCATCTCGAATATATTCGGTGTTAAAGTGTCGCAGGTCGCATTTCTGCGCCTTAGAAATCTGTCTATTGATCAGACGGTAGCTCAAAGCGTCTACTGAAGACTGTAGCCTCATTTCGTTCCTCTCGTCCATGAGCTTGAGAGTCTGGGTCGAGAATTTATTGGTTCTCTTACGGTGAGTCTTATAGAATTTGGACCCCACCGCATGAACAGTTTCCACTAGCCTGTCGTTTACATCGTCCACAGAAGCGCAGTCAGCTAAGCAATCAAAACGGTTTTTCAGCTCGAGTTGAAAGTTCTCGGGGTTTTGAATATGAGCTCGAGTTGGTCGGAGCGTAGACTTCACCAGTCTGGATCTTTCCAGCTGTACGCATATATTCAATGTGCCTCTAACCATACGGTGATCGCTCCCGGTTTTCACGGTATTGATCACAGAGACATCATTGAATATATGACGCCTGGTCGACATGATGAAGTCGATCTCGTTTCTCGTGGAACCGTCGGGACTTACCCAAGTCCATTTTCGATGTGGTCGTTTCCTGAAGAAAGAGTTCATCATATAGAGATCTTCTCTCTCCAAGAAATCGGCCAGCATCTGGCCCCTGTGGTTCCGTTGCCCATATCCAAATTGCCCTACTCTCAACTCGGTGCCGCTTCGCTTGCCCAGCTTTGCGTTGAAATCCCCCATCACAACAGTGTAGAAGGTTTTAGAGGCATGCATGGCTCTAGATAAATCCTCATACATGGCAAAAAATGTATATAAAACTTAAAAATAAAAAAAATTAATAAAAAACAAAAAAAAAATTGTTTCTGTCGCTCTCCTTGTTATGGTGAGTCATTTTCTGTGAGGTATATGACGGTTTCGACCTTTCATGCATATTGGTAGAGTTATGTACTGAAGTGTTGTTAAGGAAGGTATATAAATATAAATATTGGTTTGTCATGTAATATGGTTTTTCAGAATGAGTATTATTGATACTCGTTACATATACGTACCTTTTTTTATAAAAATCTTTTTATCAAACTTGTCCCCATACGTTTTGTATTTACCTTACTAAATTTTCATTATCGACGAACGTCACGAGTAACATATAGTGGCGTGTGGTATCCGATCCACTCTCATTTCTTACCGAGGTGTTGTAAAAGGCTACTAAGGTAAGTTGACGTCAGACGGTCGAAAAATACGTAGCCAAATCACATAGCATGGTTAAAATACTGTGTGCCGACCCCACTTTGAGTGGGATAAGCATATGACGTATGTATGTATATATATATATATATATATGTGTGTGTGTGTGTGTGTGTGTGTGTGTTTGTGTTTATTATGGATATATTTTTATGTTTATTATTTTATTTATTTATTTATTTATTAGATACACCAACGATATATTATACATACATTATACATGTTATATTTTATGTAGAATACCACATGGCGGGACAACTTACCTTAGTTCGCCTTTTACAACACCTTGATAAGAAATAAGGGTGGTCTACTCAGCTTAGCCAAAAACATCCCTAAAACACGGAGAAAATCATTTTTCACTATTTAGCTCCATGCGGCTATACAAGCGATTTTTTAAACTTTATTTATTTTACCATTAAAAGTTATCTATTATATATGCGTTAACACCTTTTGTACATTTTGCAGTCATCATGACTCAGAAAAAAACTAACGTTGTGAGGTCATCGGTTACTAAACGGCCTTAGCGAATGTATTCTACATCCTTCTCTGATATTGCGTTTTGCGAGATTATTGCTCACTTAAAGGTGCGTACAGACATCGCGAGACGTGCGATGCGAATAGTTCGTCTCGCACGCCTCGAGCTGTGTGGGCTTGTGCTCACAGTGAGCATTCGCGTCATACGATTTGCGAACGCTACCTCAGTGCGCTGACGATCAAATAACGATCATAACAGAAAAACACGTAATACACACACACAGCGTCTTCGCCGGCGAAGACGAAGTCCCAGATTTCTGACATCGGTTGGTCGTGGCTTCTTGCCACCCTTCCGTCATCGTATTGACTAATCAAAGTCATACCATTAGCCCTCCACTACACGTCGTCCTAAGCCGTGGTCCGGCCTCACAGGAGGCACCCTTAAGACGACGTTCCCCGACGCTAGCAGAGCTTCTGCGCTCTACTCTCCGATTTCGCAACTTCGGCGATACTTCTACGCTGTCCTGTCCCGCCCGGTGAAGGTAAAAGCCGTTAGAGCTAACAGCATATAGTCAATTCAAAAAAAAAACAGTGCAGCCAAACGCTCCGTGTATATGGAAATTTTGTTTGCGTCGCACGCTCATGAGTCATGAAGCCCATGTATTCATTCATCCATAATGTAAACGGTTCATAAACAATCTTTTTATACACTAGCGTCTTCTCTCTTTTTTAATATTTTATGAATTACTATATAGTCGGAGCCTTTTTTCTACTGATAAACTATGCGTGGCTATTTGTGTACTCGGTTTGAGCATGTATAAATGTGGCTTCGTATGCCTCAGGTTGATACATGCGTCACGAACTATTCGCGACGCATACCTCGCATTGTCTGTACGCGGCATAAAAGCCCTAACAACTTTGTTATAATGAAGTACCATGTTTGTATTATCAATTCAAAGGTTGTCATTCTAAAGGGTTATATTGCAGAAAAATTTCAAAGCACTTTGATCTATTTGAATATTATACTAGATATCATCATCATTTTCCTGCCCTTATCCCACTCTAAGTGGGGTCGGCAACATGTTATAAACATGTTGTCCCATGATTTGGCTACGTATTTTACGACCAGCCGCCTGCCTGAAGTTATCTTAGTCGTATTTTACGACACCTCGATAAGAAAGAGGGTGGTCTATTCTACTTAACCGGATACCACACGGCGAGTCAACTTACCTTAGTCCTTACCTTACACACCTCGGTAAGACATGAGGGCGGTACTATTCTATTCAGCCGAATACCACACGGCGTAATATTATACTAGATATCGTATTTTGATTTACTCTTGGCGCATATACCTTTTAGTCTTACAGTCGGTCAATTATATTTATATGTTTGTATGTTTTTAATTATCGATTTTCTTTCGGGAGCAGCAAACTACGCATATGGTAACACCAACGCTTGCTAACGGAACCCCAAAGCCGGTCACAAGGCAGTTCGCTGACTTTTGTTCGTCGCAATGACAATTTTAATGAGTGTATCGCTTTGTTTCTATTTGATGTTTTTAGACCGAGTGCTCGATCTATCTGTCACTGTATTGTGATATGAGTAGTTAGTAATTAAAAATGTCGGTGTCGTTTAAACTTTTCAGCAAATTTTCAAACTGTCGAATCGTCAATGAGACTTTCCAATATCAAGTCTAGCGTAGTCTAGTTATAGGCTAACCGTTTAACTCGGGACTTTTGCTTGCGGAGTACAAGGGTGTAGGACAAAAACGGGGCCTGAGATAGTTGCAGTTGATCACCTGTATGAGCGTTTGTCGCATACTGTTCAGAATTACATAAATTATAAGAATGCGTGGATACAGCTTCGACCCTGTACAAGGTCATTTCTACCAAAATGTAACTAGTTATAAGAATTATTGTTTGAAAAGAGCAACCGTCGAGATTCTTTATTGCACTTCTCGGTGGAAGCAGTATGGTGCAATAGAGTTGACGATTCAAAAGTACTTGCTTATAAGTTTACTTGAGTAAAGAATATTTTGAATTGAAAATTGTCCAAATAAAGCAAATACTGAGTTTCTTCTATATTTATAGATGCATTATATTCTAGAAATACAATAATCTGAAGTATCTGAAGTTTTGGCCTTTATAATTTTCTCTCCTCTTATTTATCTAAATTTTTCATAATTAATTATTAGAATTCAATTAATGTATAATGTAATGCATTTTAAGGAACGGCATAAAATTGGCAACTACGGTCCACCTTAGGGTATATTATTCGCTTTTCGTCAGGCGAGATTGCAGCCAAGCCTAGCCTTATCCTAAACAAAAAAATTCAAAGTTTATGGCTCACAGTTTGGAAACTGAATAGTAGTTCGTTTAAAATATGATGTTTATATAGAACAATGCCCTGTTATTGAAACTTCCTTTCACTGCGATCCCCGCGGAAGGATCTCAGTTTAATATCTTCCTGTTTCCCGACGAATACAAATTGTATCGTGCCAAATAGCGCAATTACATGAATTATGGGTAAAAATAACGGCCTTTTACTATCCTAATGCTAGGCATAGACTACCTCTCGCCGTTTTTGGAGAGAAGGATTGGAGCTAAGATCTACCAGGTTGCTCCAATGCAGATTGGTAGGTTACACATATCACCGAAATATTCTAAAGATATAAAGGTATTTTCAAGATATACTTCTTTACCGATAAGCGAATGTAGCTTCTAAATATGAATTAAACACAATAAGTCTTTCTAGACACACAGGTTTCAATCATAGCCTGGTTTGTAAGTGTCATAATAAAAAATCAGAAGAAACTTTGCAAAAATATCTGTCTTATGACTCATAAAAATGAGACATTGATAAAGTTTCATTTTATATGGCAATATAATGTATATGGCAATATATGGTATATGGCAATTTATTGTAATATGGCAAATTTTCGCTGGCATCCCTATTCTAGTATTATAACACTATGGTTGCACGCTACTCCCCGGCACCATTTTAACAGATTATAACAAAATAGTAATATGTTTGCTGTACGAGCACTTCCATCGAAGTTGAACCTAGATTAGTTAAATCGGATTTATTAAATTATAATATTTATTCAATCACCTTTTTAGTGGTGCATTCTATGCAAAAAGAGCTATAAAAAAAAAGAGCTATACGTGGCATTTATAATTTAAGACCGCGTTATTCCCTGCGAGAGAAGTTTAAGGAAACAGGTATTCTTACATTTGCTTCACAGTATATTTTAAGCAATTTAATTTATGTACATAAAAATATAAAGAATTATAAAACGATAGGTAATGTATACAATAGACAAAGCAGGAACCGACATAAGCTTGCGGCTCCTGCTTTGCGCCTTGCAAAAGTACGTAATTCGTTTGTGGGTTTTGGTATAAGATTCTATAATAAAATTCCGCAATCAATTTCAGCTTTGCCATTACAGCAGTTTAAAAACACTGTTAAATAGAGGCTGATACAGAAAGCCTACTATACTCTTGAAGATTATTTAGAAGATAAGAATGTGTGGATATAGCTCTCTTTGAACCTGTACAAGACAGTAACGACATAATGTAAATAGTATTAAGAATTATATTTTTAAAAAAGCAACCGCCTAGTTTCTTGCTGGCTCTTCTCGGTAAGAACAGCTTTCCGAACCAGCAGAAGAGTTGACGATTCAAAAGCACTTGTTTACAAGTTTATTTGAATAAAGAATATTTTGAATTTGAATTTGAATTCCATCGCACCTGATTTCGATTAAAGTAGTTTAGTGCACTAGAATTAATTGCACGCCGTTTCAAGTGTCGTTGACTTGGCGGACGCGGGTGCTTTGAACCGAAGCCAAACATAGGCGACGTCTCTTGAAACGATTTTTTCGTTTTTACGCGAAAAACGCCTATTGGTACATTCGACACGCACGCTCCGCTAAACGTGTCAAAATTCAAACAAACGATAACAGTTTGTTATTATAAAATTCTGTTACTGTAAATGCCTAGGAATAAAAATTGTGTAGGATTACTGCTTTTCTTACTATAGATTCACGAAAATATCATCATCTTCCCGCCCTTATCCCACTTTAAGTGGGGTGGGCACAACATGTTATAAACATGATTTGGCTGCGTTTTTACGACCGGCCGCCTACCTGACGTCAACTTAACTCAGTCCCCTTTTACGACACGATTCTACTCAGCAGGATACCACACGGCGGGTCGACTTACCCTAGTCGCTTTTTACGACACCTCGGTAAGAAATGAGGGTAGTAATATTCTATTCAGCCGGATACCACACGGCGTAGAATCACAAAAATAGTTTCCAAAAATAGTGACTTATTATTGTGGTAGATGGCATCAAAAAACGTTTACTACACGTGTTTGGAAGCAAAACCAATGTTGGGGGTCGAACTATTTGTATATAATATAGACCACTCTCATTTCTTACCGAGGTGTCATAAAAGGCGACTTAGGTAAGTTGACCCGTCGTGTGGTATCCGGCTGAGTAGAATAGACCTATAAATGAGGGTTCATTTAGTACCGAGGTGTGGTAAAAGGCGCTTAAAATAAGTTGACTTCAAGCGATAGCCGTTCCTAAAATACGTAGCCAAATCACATCACATCACATCACAACATGGTTGAATCAGGGCAGGAGAATTATAAAAGATTTTATTCATTTTTTGCAGTCCAAATTACATATTCCCTTTTCTTCACATAATTGCGACATCGGTTTGATCCTCAAGGATTTAGACTCATTTTCTGTTGTCCACAGTCACCAGTCAATGTCGACTATTGTGCTTATGTAAAAGTTTGTTTTACCTTGACTCGTTTTGAATCGAGAACGATTTACTTTCGAAGTTTAAAAAAAACAGTCTAGTTGTAAATAGCTATTATTATTTAATATACATATAACTAACTTATGTTTGTGTGGATATAGCCTGCTTAGACCCTGTACAAGACAGTAATGACTAAATGTAACTAGTCATAAGAATTATATTTTTAAAAGAGCAACCGCCGAGTTTCTTGCTGGCTCTTCTCGGTAGGAACAGCTTTCCGAACCAGCAGTAGAGTTGACGATTCAAAAGCACTTGTTTACAAGTTTATTTGAATAAAGAATATTTTGAATTTGAATTTGAATATGTGTCTAATTGATAATATCAATTTATTACACGCTTTTCGGTGAAGGAAAACATCGCGACGAAACCTGCATATCTGTAGAGAAATTGACAGTTTGATAGTCAGTAACATGCAGGCTTTAGAAATCCTGTTAATTCTACAGGAATAGGATGAAAGTCAAAAGCGCCATCTATTATCAACCTAAAATGCGACAACAGTTCACGCGAATGAAGTCGCGGGTAAAAGTTAGTCTTATATGTAAAACGCTTCAAGTGAAGTGAACGAAGTTTCGAGTATAACTTAAAGATAATAAAACTACAAACTTAATATCTGTAATGTGAGTAAAATAATCAATCTAACTATATTAAATTTAAATGTTTTGTGTCCTCGTGCCCGTATCCCACTCTAAGTGGGGTCGGAACAACATGTTATAAACATGCTGTAACATGATTTGGCTGCGTTTTTACGACTAGCCGCCTGCCTGACGTCAACTTAGTCGTATTTTACGACACCTCGGTAAGAAGGAGTGTGGTCTATTCTACTTAACCGGATACACACGGTGGGTCAACTTACCTTAGTCGCCTTTTACGACACCTCGGTAAGAAATGACGGTTGTACTATTCTACTTAGCCGGATACCTTACGGCTAAACTATTCTTAATTTAAATAATAAGGTTAAATCCTACTTAGGTTTTTAACCCAATTACATGTTATCGCAGATCTATTTAAGCCATGTATAGTGTATTTATTTTATCCACCAAAGAAAACAACTGCTAATTTTAAAGTTTCTAGAGCGTACCGCCGGCTATTTGATCAACCGGAAGCTGTCTACACAAAGACTGAAACCGTCTAATTTCCAGTCACATTATACGAAACACAATACTCGGCCTTAATCTGTCATACACACCGGTCCCAAATAGAAACCTAGCATCAAGTAATGCCTAATTTAGAATCATCCACCTTTATCACCAAGTAATAGAGTTTAGTTTTGAGTGGATTAAACTGTCACTGGTGCAGACTAAACAAACGCTCAGTATTGTTATTCTGTCGTGCAACAGTGTTGTAATACCTCCTGCATACGACATTGTAACATATATCGGTTACACTCCAGTTGATTCTGTAATACAAGGCCTCACACGACGGATAAAAGCGCATCGTGTATCTGTTACACCGATTTCTGCCTTGGGTACTGTTTTTATATGAATATCTTCATTTAATTAAATGTATGTTCTTCTCGGTAAGAGCAACATTCCAAACCAGTTGTAGCTTCATTAATCATAGTGATCCTTGACGATTCAAAAGTGTTTGAAAGAGCTTATTTGAATAAAGATTATTGTGATTTGATTTGATCCAGGCAAGGATGTACTGCCTGGGCCTTGCACGTCTTTAGATGACTGACGCGTACAATTTTTGCTTTAGAAGAGCGAGTATCTTTAGAGCGAGATACTAGATTAGAAAGAAATTTATGTTTAGGATCTTACAAATATACCCCTTGGGGATATTTATACTGGCTGTGAAAATTATTTTATCACAATTTTATTCCCGAATTGAAATTTTGAACATAATAATAGTTATCCTGAGTTAATTATAAAAGATTTTTAAATCAGTTTCACCGTTTACTTAGCGCACACAAGAAAAGCTTTAAGTTGTGCGTTTTCGCAGTATGTTTTTTTTTTATTGCTGTTCCTCTCCTATTTATTTTCGCGTGATGTTTTATGACGTCTATAGTCTTACTCGAGGAATAGACTATCTAACACTTAAAGAATTTTTCCTCAGTAGTTCCTGAGATTAGCGCGTTCAAACAAACTCTTCAGCTTTATATATTAGAACAAATATAATAGACAAAGTAAAAACCGACATAAGTATTCGGCTTTTGCTTTGCACCATTATTGCAAGGCTTATAAATCAAGTACTTGATGTGAACGATTTCGAAAGTGTAACGTTTCAAATAACAACAATCAAGCTTTCCATTTCATAACTAAAACAAACATAGGTAAATCAAGGTTGCGGCCAAATAGTCATTCGTAATAATGCCTCATTAATTAATTATAACAACGTTACAAACTTGTTCTAATAATATTTATCTAGTATAATTTATCAGTAGCTATATCCTCCAAAGGAGGTCGATTCCGCAACCTGACACCTGCTTAAATATACAAGTCGCTTTGCCAACAGCCTTCATACATCTAGTTCATGACTCTTATCAGACCCCCTGTTTCGTCACACTTCATTACTATCGAACTTTATAATTTATAGAATCGCCGTGTGGTATCCAGCTGAGTAAAATAAAGCACCCTCCTTTCTTACCGAGGTGTCACAAAAGACGACTAAAGTAAGTGACGTGTGATATCTGGCTGAGTAGAATGGACCACCCTTTTTTATACCAAGGTGTCGTAAAAGGCAACTAAGGTACTTTGATGTTAGGTAAGACAAAGTGGTCGGCCTCCTCGTGGCGCTGCATACTGCTCGCAGACTGCCCAGCTTGGGCGGTTCAGCAGACAGAGCTCGTGGCACAGGTGGGGCACGATCTCTCCTTGCCCACCGTGGTTCGTGCCATTGTCGATGGGGAGGGATCGTGCGCAGTGACGGCCGAAGACGTAATATCGCTGAAAGAGGCGGTGGATCTGAACCACCGCAGGCTAGCGGAGCGCAGACGACTCGCCGAAGGCCTTTGTCCCCAACGGGGACCTCTAGGCGTTCCGAACGGGGTCTATCGGACGCATCTGACAAAGCCCCGAGGCGGTCGATGCATCTGATGCTCCTGATGCATCGAATAGTGGAGGAAGTGGGCACTTTTAGAGAGAACCCCAACCCATAAGTGGTGCACCCTGAGGTTCAGAGTTGCTGCCTGCGGGGATGGGGACAATGTGTACAACAATACCTTGTCCCCGCCACTATCAGCGTGGTGGAGCACGGTTAGGTATTTAGTCGATGTGAGCCTGAGTAACCCATAATGGGTTAAGTTGACGTTAGGCAGGCGTCAAAATATGTTGTGCCGACCCTACATAGAGTGGGATAAGGACTGGAGAATGATGAGAATTTGGCTTTACTTTGATTATATCCATACTACAAGAGTTATAGTAATATTTAATGATATTAGTTTACCATAATCCGCGTTAAGGATATAGAAAAAACACTAAAGTAACGTGTTACTATCCCACTGCTGGGCATTGCTCCTCTTTCCATTTTTGTACAGAATTACTTTTGTGCTATCGAACTTATTACGGAACACTTGTTGCCTATTCTGTCCGTTCACAGACCGGCTTTAAAGCGGTGCGCTATTCAATGCTCTCTGAAGCATGGAATGGCTTTTCGGATTTACATAAATGACGTTGTCAGTGACGTATATGTACGGGACTTTACACATAAACCGGATTACAGTGAGAGATTTGCTCTTGCTAGCGTCGATGTCCTATCGAATTCGGTTTTATAAAACAAATAGCTGAGCTCTCGGGTGCCGTGTAGTATCCGGTTGATTAGAATACGTCACCGTCATTTTTTACCGAAGTGTCGTAAAAGGCGACAAAGGTAAGTTAACCTGCTGTGTGATATCCGTATGAGTAGAATAGAGCACCCTGATTTCTTACCGAGGTCTCGTAAAGGCGAATAAGATAAGATGATGTAGAACAGGCGGCTGATCGTAAAAACTAGCCAAATCACGTTACAACGTGTTTAAAACATGTTGTGCCGACCCCACTTTGAGGGGGATGAGCTGTGCTCTAGTTATGTTATATTGTTCTAGCGCATGTCCAACACCAATGAACATGTGGCATAGAGTATATTTTGTTTGTCAAGGCTGGCAGTATATTTCTAAAATGATATCAAAAATTACCATAATAAACATATTTTAACGTCACGGTATCGCGCTAAGCAAGCAAGCGAAGCGGAGTATTGAATATTTTTCAAATAAGCAACAACGTCAACAAAGTACCTACTCATTACAATGTAGTTTTTTGCGTATAGCAGACCTTTCTAATCACAAGGTCGTCCTGGATAGCTAATGAAGGGTGCAGCGAAGCAGACAAAGTTGAAAAAACGATATCTGTCTCGCCATGATACAGCGGTGTTGCAAAATTTTCCTTCAACCTTCAAGCGAATTATAAAAAAAATGCGATCCAATATAAATATGTTAATATCTGAGTGACCAATTTTGTTTAGAAAATATAAAAAAGTCATATATATCATATATAGGGACTTGATCCGGAGTAATATCACTTATAGTCTTTCCCAACTGAGCTATTATAACTTTTGTAAGCGACAGCGTAATTTGCCTTTGTTTTCTAATAATATTGTATCAGTTTTTCCACGCCTGAAAACAGGTATAAAAATCATTTAAAAAAAATTAAACCTAGCTAGATCGCTTCATTGCCCGATATCCCCATGTACATACTAAGTTTTATGAAAATCACATCATCGCCGTTTCCGAAATTAAATTCCAAAATGCAAATATTAAAGATAACTAGGATTCCTCAAGTAAAAACAAATAAGGTACTAGTACAAGTAGTCTACCGTTTTATATAAAATTTTAAAATATAGGCGTTTTGTATGTTGTAGCTAATAAAAAAATATTAATTAATAATATTAAATTTTAAATATTAAACAATAGGCTACAATTCTGAGGTTTTGGGCAATTGGTAATAGATTGCAACATGCAATTACAAATTTATTTTTTTATTTGCTACAACAAACAAAACGCTTATTATTTAAAATTTCATACAAAACGATCAACTACTAGTACATTGTCAATTAATAGTGCCCTTATATTATATTTCAAGTTAGGAATATACGTAGAGAACCAAATTGACTGACAAAGCCTTATTAGTCGCGAATGTATAAACTATTAAAAGACTCATTTCTCAAAGAACTGATATTAGAGTCTTAATGTGTAGAAAACTCAATACAGCAAATGCAGTGTCTATATACATATTTCCTATTAAGTAATTAATGACGATCATAACCTAGAGTAGCTCTTGGTCACCGGCAAAGTGGACGGAAAACGGCCAAGAGGCCGCAGCCCAATTAGCTGGTCTGACCAGATCTGTGCTACACCGACCTCCAAACTGCATGATGCACTCCACGTGGCCAGAGCCAGATGTAAGGGAAGTCTTTCTAGAAAGTCTGCTTAAGTAATGAATATTGCGACGCGAGGAGGATTTCATGACCTCAAAAGGACCACAAGAAAATGCTGCATTATAGCACAAAATCGACCTAAGGCCTATGTTCAGAATTTAGAATTCAAATTAAAAATATTCTTTATTGAAATAAACTTGTAAACAAGTGCTTTTGAATCGTCAACTCTACTGCTGGTTCGTAAAGCTGTTCCTACCGAGAAGAGCCAGCAAGAAATAAAAAAAAAAAATTTGTACTATACTCTTGTAAAAATATAATTCTTATTACTATTTACATTAATTCGTTACTGTCTTGTACAGGTTCAAAGAGAGCTATATCCACACATTCTTATCTTCTAAATAATCTTCAAGAGTATAGTAGGCTTTCTGTATCAGCCTCTTTTAACAGTGTTTTTAAACTGCTGTAATGGCAAAGCTGAAATTGATTGCGGAATTTTATTATACGAGGTGTGTTCAAAAAGTATCGCGAATTTTGTGTATTTTCAAAAATTATTTATTTGTAAATATCTATTTTGTCCCCTTCAAAGTAATCCCTCTGGGATATTATACACTTGTGCCAACGTTTTTACAAATCTTCGAAGCACTTCAAAAAATCATTTTTTTGTATCTTGTTCAGCTCCTCCTTCGATGCCGTCTTTATCTCGTCAATCGTAGCGTAGTGTCGTCCTTTCATGGGCCTCTTCAGTTTCGGGAACAAGAAAAAGTCACAGGGGGCCAGATCTGGGGAATACGGTGGCTGCGGTATCATTGGTCTGTTGTTTTTGGCCAAGAAGTCGCGTACAAGCAGGGATGTGTGAACAGGGGCGTTATCGAGGTGCAAAAGCCAATTTTAGTTTTTCCACAAATTATCGATTAAAATCGAATGGCACGAGCCAATCAATATGCCTAGGTCCTCGGCAATTTCTCTATCGATGATTCGAAGATTGGCCAATACCATTTTCTTCGATTCGTCAATTTTTTCGTCTGTTGTTGAAGTGCTCGGGCGTCCGGCACGCTCTTCGTCATTCACATCTTCTCGGCCTTTTAAAAACATTTTGTACCACCGATAAACGTTGCTTTTGTCCAAAGTAGCTTCTCCATATGCCACAGTCCACACTCGGAATGCATCCGCGCACTTAATTTCGTTTTTCACACAAAAATCGATACAGGTTCCTTGTTCCATTTTTTGAATAGGTAAAAATCGAAGACGAACCAAAACACGTGCAAGCAAAGCAGCTGTCAACAATTAACCGAACATTCAAAATGGCCCAACTTGTCAGCATAAGTGAGAGACATATGTACCAACATAACGCCACAAAAAAAATCGAAATTGGAATATATGTAACTCGCGAAAATTCAAAATTCGCGATACTTTTTGAACACACCTCGTAGAATCTTATACCAAAAAAGAGTGTCTAATGTTTGAAAAAATAAATGGAGAAAGCATTAAACAGCAGAATTCAATAGACTAAACAAAAACACACAATACAATCGTAAAAATATTTAGCTACGATCCGTGAGAATGCTAAAAATGGAACATACTGTCTATTCTCGTACCTTATACATAAATTCATTGAATATCAAGTGAGATACGTAGGTTGTCGGTTGATTTGTTTTTTTTATGTTCCTTAACCTTATCTGTATATACTTAACATATACGGCGGCGTTATAAAGGATATACAAGTCTTTTAGGAAATACCGTCGTGTAGTATCTGGCTTAAATAGACCACCCTAATTTCTTACCGAGGTGTCGCAATAGGCGTCTAAGGTAAGTGATGTGTGGTTTTCGGCTGAGTAGAATCAACCACCCTCATTTCTTAAAGGTGTCGTTAAAGATGACTAAGGCAAGTTGACGTCAGACAGGTGGCCGGTCGAAAATAACTAATGAAAACATATAACAATATGTTTAAAATATGTTGTGCCGACCCACTTAGAGTAGGATAAGGGTTAGAGGATGTAAGTCTTTTTGAAAATAAAGAGTAAATACTGGCTGTATTAGGTTGATTATCTGTTAATAAAAAAAAAATTACGTTCTTTGTTTTTGTGATAACAGCTAAATGATTTCTCTTAGTTACTTTGTGATTGCGAAAATGTTAAAAAATTGAAATCGCTCCATTAATTATCTGTGCCCTAAAAAAAATTGTAACGTAACCAGATTATTACGGAATTAATTCACGAGTATGATTATTTTTTAAACTTAGTACCTATTGACATACTTATAGTACCCGCGACTTCGTTTGCATCGATTTTAGTGTAAGCGTAATAGACAGACAAATAGACTTTCGCTTTAAAAAATGTCGTTTTATCACTAACGTCAGTAAACAGAAAAAGTAAAATAGTAAAGTATCGACCTATTACTCTCCCAATGCTGGGAATAGGCCTCTTCTCTCCGTTTTTGGAGAGAAGGATTGGAGCGCAGACCTACCACCTTGCGGATAGGTAGGTTACACATATCTCCAAAAATCTTTAGAGATATACAGGTTTCCTCACGATCTTTTCGTTCACCGAAAATCGTGCGATAAATTGCAATTATCAAATAGACATATAGACACATAAGTTTTTACAGAAAAAACTCATTGGTGTCTGCCCGAATTCGAACCCGCATCCTCCTCAAAAGATTCGCACGGTGTTATCGCTGGGCTACCACAGCTCAGGCATTGGAAAACTGCTACAATATTATTAGAAAACAAAGGTTAATTATGCTGTCACTTGCAAAGTTATTATAGCTCAGTTGGGAACAGGTTGACTAATGTGCCAACACACTAAAATACCCCGGATCAAGTCCACATATCACCAGCGCGTTCTTTATTTTTTTTTATTTCATTTAAAAAAATACCGATCAAATCTCGGTCATTTAGATATAAGATATTCATAGTGCCTGCGGTTTTGCCCCCAATCAGTGTTTAAAAAAGTTTTTCCCGCTTTAATCCCTTTCCGTAGGAATTCTAACGTAACGTTCTATTATCCCAAAACCTTTCCGCAAGAATTGAATCTTTAAGTAAAATCCTTATAGTAGATTTTGAGAAAATCTATCACATACAGATAGACACCTTTTCGAGACTTTGTGTCATAATTATTATAGATTGTTAACGCACACTATATACAATAGCACGATATAATAGGAATACCACAATTCCCGTTCCGAGATGCACTTCTCTTGAATGACGAACAAAGACTAACTGTCACTGAAACGTTTTATCAATAGGAAGACTCTACTGGAAACAACAACGGCACAGTGTTGCCACCATTTCAATCAAAAGGAGCGCCAAACTCTTGTATCATGACTGTGTTGCTATAAAATACAAAGCGGAAATCTTTGGCGACAACAAGATCATCATCTTCCTGCCCTTATCCCACTCAAAGTGGGGTCGGCACAATATAGTATAAACATGCTGTCACATGATTTGGCTACGTTTTTACGACCGGCCGCCTGCCTGACGTCAACTTACCTATGTCGTATTTTAAGACACCTCGGTATTTCATAATAAGTAAAGATATGATGGTTTAAATATATATTTATTTAATCCGCAGGTCGGACAATCTCCGAGACCTATGAGTCGACGGTGAATCACCGGCCGACGTAATCGGTACGTATATCCTTTTATTATTTTGCACTTGCAGGTTTTCGCGGCTTTACTTTTTTCCGCAATATTATAACGCATAAATCTTAAATGTGGTGTTCATAAATTTTAAACCTATATATAACGAGTCAAGTTACATAAGTTGATGAGTTCCCTCCAAGTATTTCGAGTTCCAAAATAAAATAAATTGTGGTGTTGAACCGATTAGTGTATAACTAAGCTTATTTGGGTATTGCTTCGCTTTGCGATTTTGGTCATGGAGTCTATCTCCAGAGTCTATCTTCGGTTGCGGGGCGAAACGATTGTTGAGTTTGTGATAGGGAACGTATATAGTGCTTGTGTATTGTGGTGGCGGTGGTGGAGGTTTGTGCATGTGTTTTTACGAATCCTGCATGTATCAGGTATGATAACCGATTGTCCACTCTACATTTAGCATTATATATATTTTCTATTTTATTGCCGTGTGGTATCCGGCTGAATAGAATAGTACCACCCTCATTTTTTACCGAGGTGTCGTAAAAGGCGACTAAGGTAAGTCAACCCGCCGTGTGGTATCCGGCTGAGTAGAATAGACCAACCTCATTTCTTACCGAGGTGTCGTAAAAGGCGACTAAGGTAAGTTGACCCACCGTGTGGTATCCGGTTTAGTAGAATAGACCACCCTCTTTCTTACCGAGGTGTCGTAAAATATGACAGAGGTAAGTTGACGTCAGGCAGGCGGCCGGTCGTAAAAACGCAGCCAAATCATGTGGCAGCATGTTTATAACATGTTGTGCCGACCCCACTTAGAGTGGGATAAGGGCAGGAAGATGATGATATATTTTCTATTTTACTTCATCGCGGATTATAGCAAAATAATTTTATTTTTATTATTACTTTTGTATTATGGATACTCCGCAAAGTAACGCCTAATTCTATACATTATTTCACAGTTTACTTAGAGCTCGCAAAGAAGGCTTTAAATTTTGCCGTTTTCGCAATATTTTTATTGCTGCTCCTCTCCTATTCATCTTGGTGTTATGTAGTTTATGTCGTAGATGTTTGTAGCCTTTGTCGGTAAATGTATGTAATAGTTTTACACTCAAAGAATTTTTCAAATCGGTCCAGTAATTCCTGAGATTAGTGCGTTCAAACAATCAAACAAACAAACTATTGAGCTTTATACATTGTCATCAGGATACAAGTATACAATAAATACTTGTAGGTCACTGTTAAGTTAAACAGGAAATTTGAAACGTACCTTACTGCGAAATATGAACTAAAATATAAACATTAAAGTCAATTTCGTAGAGGATAGTTTATAACAATGACTTCACAATTCTATAACAATGATTCCATGAATATTGCGTCAATGTTTCTAGGAACGGCTGGCAAAATTGTCTTCATCTATTCTTATAATAGGAAACTTATAAACGAATGTATTCATAGATTCTTTTGAACGTGTAAAATCTTTAATATTGAAATGAGCTAATCACTACATAGTATAAAACAAAGTTGCATTCCCTTTCTGTCCCTAAGTCCCTATATCCCTATATATATGTCCTCCTGGCCTTATCCCACTCTAAGTGGGGTCGGCACAACATGTTATAAACATGCTGTAACATGATTTGGCTGCGATTTTACGACCGGCCGCCTGCCTGACGTCAACTTACGTCAACTTACCCTATGTATGCTTAAATCTTTAAAACTACACTACAGATTATGATGCGGTTTTTTTTTTATAGATAGAGTGATTATATATGAGTGTCGCTCTTTCAAGAGTTTGTTTAATGACAAGACATCTGTGAATGTTGTATATAAAGACATTCTGTAATTAATTGTAAAAATAAAATTCATAGGGAAAAATTTAAAAATAAATAAGTAAATATGTAGTATATGAATTTAGATATTCTAAAGATAGCAGGAAATCTTCTTGGTATAGGGAAAGGGGAATTGTTTATCTCTAAATTTAACGCTTTCGGGCCACGGGGAGTAATAAATAAATCAAACTACCTACTGGATCGATTTTACCTTTTTTTCACAGAGTGATCATCATCTTCCTGCCCTTATCCCACTCTAAGTGGGGTCGGCACAACATGTTATAAACATGCTGTAACATGATTTGGCTGCGTTTTTACGACCGGCCGCCTGCCTGACGTCACCTTACCTCTGTCGTATTTCACGACACCTCGGTAAGAAAGAGGGTGGTCTATTCTACTAAACCGGATACCACACGGTGGGTCATCTTACCTTAGTCGCCTTTTACGACACCTCGGTAAGAAATGAGGTTGGTCTATTCTACTCAGCCGGATACCACACGGCGGGTCGACTTACCTTAGTCGCCTTTTACGACACCTCGGTAAGAAAAGAGGGTGGTACTATTCTACTCAGCCGGATACCACACGGCCAAAATGTTTTGTTTTTTTTTTTTTTTTCACAGAGTGATATGGGCTATATATTTTATACCCGTGCAAAGCAGGGGCAGGCCACTAGTGTATATATAATCTGAATTATGGAAACAGATTCAACGATTTTCGTGAAATTAAGTATCAATCTAGCTAGGTTTTATTTTAAAAAAATGTCCTTTCATCCCTGTTTTCAGGCATTGAAAAACTGCTTATATATAAATAGAATACTAAGGTTAATTTTGATGTTATTCCTAAAGCTTAATTGAAAACGGGCTTACTAAAGAAGTGCAAATACACGAGCTCAAGTTCACGGCCAAGATTTCACCAGCCATTTCTCTAATTATTTTTTTTTATTGCATTTTTTTATATCTTTAAAAAAATTACCAAGCAAGCTCGGTCGGAGGTACTATTGATTTGAATAATGTAAGACGCCTGTAAACCACTGGATTTGAGCGAAAAAATAAATTTTCTTATAAATAGGTAGGCACTCGAATACTTTTGTTCGTACATATTTAGTAATTACAAACTACTGCCCGCGATCTTGTCTGTGTATAACTTTATAAAATAAATAAATATATGGGACACTTACACACACGGTCGTCCGTTCCCAAAGTAAGTAACTTAATACTTTTGTTATGGGTGACAGACAACCGGTGAATATATACTTATATACTTTTTAAATACATACTTAAATACAAATATACGGCCAGGCTCGAAGAGCCAACAAATTCTTGTATAGAAAATGTTGGCCCTCGGCAGGAATCGAACCGCGGATCTGAAGGTAGGATCACTACCTACTTCGCCAACGGGCCAGTCTATAAAATACATTTTGAATTCCTTTTACGAGTCATAATTTTGAATTGAGTAGGTACCGTAGAGTACCTAGTGTATGAATAGATGTCAGAAGCAGTATACGCAATGGAGGAATTGTTAGCCATTTTTATATTATGAAAATCTTTTATATCTGACAACAATACTTGTCGCCTCCTCTAGGAAAGATCTCTGCCTTCGTAAAATGGGCGTATGTCAAAAACAGAGCCATCTCATAAGAAAAACGAGTATTTGTTCTTTTAACGCCGTATGGTATCTGGTTGAATAGAATAAGTACCACCGTCATTTCTTACCGAGGTGTCGTAAAAGGCGACTAAGGTAAGTCGACCCACCGTTTGGTATCCGGTTGAGTAGAATAGACCACCCTCATTTCTTACCGAGGTAACGTAAAAGGCGACTAAGGTAAGTCGACCCGCCGTGTGGCATCCGGTTGAGTAGAAATAGTACCACCCTCATTTCTTACCGAGGTGTCGTAAAAGGCGACTAAGGTAAGTCGACCCACGGTTTGTTATCCGGTTGAGTAGAATAGACCTTTTTCTTACAAAGGTATCATAAATTAAGACTAAGGTAAGTTGGCGTCATGCAAGCGACCGGGCATGAAATACGTAGCCAAACCATGTGACAACATGTTTGTAACATGTTGTGCCGACCCCACTCAGTCTGGGATAAGGGCAGGAGAATGGTGGTGGCATGATGTATAAATTGCTCGATTTATGGTCTGTATGGTAAAACTTGGAAAATTTATCGATGAGCAATAAAAACTAAAATGTATCTACTCTTACACTTTCACTTTCGACGGTAAACGATATGTTTGAGAAGACATAAAAGTTAACTTAATACCCATATCCATCGGTATAACACGCAGTGTCGTCATAAAATATACCATTTTGTATAATATTTTGTATAGGAATAAATTTAAAATTATTCATAAGATCAGTATGGGGCCAAAATCTAGAATATTGTTGGAAATTATTTTATTTTACCCATTGATGTACAATCTCTCCATAGATTCACAAATACGCACAAAAAATGTCCGAGGTAAAACTCAACACATCGCATCAAATGTGTTGACTTTTAGTTTAGTATTGCTTTGCTCGTCTGTGAAGCACGATGCCAAAGTGCGCAGTGAAAAAGTGTAAGAATGATACCCGAAACGTTAAAAAAAAGGATGGTATATCGTATTTCAGGTAAGTACAATTTTCATAATATCATTTCTACAGATATTTGTTGTTTAAAAGGGGTTTTTTAATTAATTTTAACAAAATAAATAAAAAATAACAGTACGTATTTGGAAGTGTTTCATACGCGCCTATCGCTTCTATCTCTTTTTCTCGTCCACCTAACGGTATAGAATAGAAAGAGTAAAGATTTTTTTCTGGTTTCGTCTACGGTTACGCTACTCGCGCTCAGCTAGAACAGAGTCGATCCGCTACGACAATGGGGCCGCTTAATTTTCATTTTTTAATTGTTAAAAAAAATATCTAAAGTGAATAAATTACTGATTATATTTTTTGTTAAAAACAGTTTCAATTCTAGTAGTTACTTGGCCCATTTTTTTTAGAAACTAAGTAAGATGTCTATCACATTTTTATTTAAGTTCTTAGTTAACTTTCAGTATTGGTAGTGTTCAGTACTTCAATTGCACATTCTGCGGTTGGCAATAAATTCTGCCACTGAGCCAATGGGATTGCTCGGTGGTACCGTATTGGTGGGTTTTCTGCCGAGAGCGCCACTGGTACAACGGACGCACGACCTTTAGTCGTCTTTTGACCGCTGACCTGTCCGACCGCCATAGCAGTTGTCCGTGTACGTTTAAAAAACTGTGTGGTACCGTGTGCCCGCTCACCTAACTGAATCCCGTAGTGACCAGTGATATATCTAGTGCGTGATATACCTGCCAATTTCGGGAGCTGGACGTTCCAGAGGAACGGTGAGTAGTTTTTACTTGTCAAGCGCGGATACTGTGTAATTTGGGGTTCACTGGACACATCATTTTTAGAACCAGCGCAATCATATTAAGGTCCTTCGAATCCAACAGACCATTTTCTGGCCTTCGAGCCGATCGTAAATTTTTATTAAAAAATATATATCGTATATATACATTTTTCTATTGTTCTATAATTATATAAGTAATAATATTTCTCCCATACAATTGTTATTATACGTATTTTATATATTCTATCTTATATATTTTGTATTGTGTTTATAATTCGTAATTATTGCATAATAATTTACAGCGGTTGCATATTGTCATTGTTAAATTGTCAAAATGGCGGAACCGACTCGTACCGAAAAGATAGAATTTAAACTAAAAACGTTGAAATTTAAAAGGGAATATTTATTCTCTAAAGTACAAAAATTGTATGATTATTCCGCAACAATTAAAACGGATTTAAATAAAAAGCATAGTTTCTTGGCACAGTTTTCCGAATTAGAAAGTGTTCGTACGAAATTCGAAAATACCTTTATGGAAATTTTCGAGTTAGAAATGCAAATAAATCCGGGGTTAAAATTATCGACTTCACAATTAGATGCATTCGAAACTTTATACGAAGAATGTAGAATAGCGGCGCGTAAATATCAGTCCGAGCAAACTACCTCCAATGTGGCGGCGCAACAAAATAAAAACGAGCTAGTGAGACCGTCGCTGCCAAAGTTAACGTTATTTGAATTTGACGGACAAATAGAAAATTGGACTACCTTTTACGACACGTTTACTTCGTTAGTACATAGCCGAGACTTTGCTGAAATTGATAAATTTCATTATTTATTATCGTGTGTCAAAGGTCCCGCACTTAATATAGTGAAAAAATTACCGATCACGGCGGCTAATTACATGTTAGTTTGGCAAAGCCTAGTCGATAAATATCAAGACCCTAGAGCGCTTGCGGGAAGATATCTCGATAAAATGCTTAATTTTATACCGATAAATCGGGATACTTCGCAGAATCTAACATTGTTTATTGAAACTTTTGATCATTCTTTAAAAGCGATTCAAGCGCTAAAAATAAATGAGCTTGACGATTATTTATTTTGTCATTTAGCGTTAAGAGGCCTTGACCCTCATACTAGAAAATTGTTTGAGGAAAGTCGGGATCAAAAAAACTATGCCTAAATTTTGTGAACTAATAGATTTTGTCAATAAACAAATTAAAGTATTGGAGCACACTTTTCCTTCAACATTTGTAAGTTCACAAAATAAATCAAAACAAACAAATTATGGTAATAGAACAACTCATCAAAATAGTTCGCGACAACCGATAACGAAAACCGTCCTTACAACTGCTCGTAGCATATCGAAAAGTGAGGATAACTTTAATAAAAATAAGTTAATATGTCCACATTGTAACGAAAATCATATGATTTATCGATGTGAACATTTTCGTAAAATGTCCATCGATAATAGAATTGACCGTGTCAACTCTCTTAAATTATGTTCGAATTGTTTAAAATCGAATCATGGATCGTCGGCTTGCAAAAGCATGATCACCTGTGGTGTGTGTGCGTTACCGCACCATTATCTATTGCATAAAGATAAGGAGCGCGGGAGTTTCGAGCGCATATCGGCCGTGCCGACTAGCGAACCCGTGCCATCCTCGTCGCACGCGCAACAAGCGCTAGTGTCGTCTCGCTCCGTGAGTGACAGTGCATCGACACAGGCGGCACTGTGTGCCGTTGATGACAAACAGTACGGCGTTGTGTTAGGGACGGCGCGAACTCACGTACGCGATGTAACCGGACAGTTTCAAGATTGCCGTGCAGTCATTGATTCAGGGGCTCAGAGCTCTTTTATTACAGCGGAATGCGCTCAACGTTTGGGGTTGCCGCGAAAGAAATGTCCGTTTACAATATCCGGCCTTGGTGGCGAGTATATTAAAAATCAAGGCATTATAAATTGCGTGATTAAGCCGCGTCATACGGACGGCCCTATATTTACGTTAAATATGGTCGTCGTCTCTAAGGTGTCATCTGAGATGCCAAATATTAATTTTCCTGCAAACGTTATCCAGGAATATGAACAATTTAGTTTAGCCGATCCGTCGTATTATAAACGGTCGCGCGTAGATATTTTATTAGGTAACGATATCGTGTCGGATCTTATAAAAGATAAGCCGTTATTTATTAAAGCGGATATTCCTAGCGTGATCGATACTGTTTTTGGGCACGTAATTAGTGGGAAATTATGTCCTAATGGGGATTCGTATTTTTCCCAAAATTTTCATTTCTCGGTCGCGACGGAGGATGAACAGTCTCTGGACCGCACCTTACGTTCTTTTTGGGAAACGGAAGAGATAAATTATCCACCCCCAATCAATCCGTTAGATCAATTAGCGGAAGATATTTTTGTAAAAGAGCACACCCGCGAGTCGAACGGCCGCTACGTCGTCCCGCTTCCGCTCGCCCCCGGCCACCCGCCTCTCGGGGAGTCGAGGACGGCGGCCGAGCGGCGCTTGCTATACACGGAACACAAGCTCACGCGGACACCTGTACTGCAACAGGCGTACGGTGATTTTATGCGCGAATATGAAGCGCTCGATCACATGGAACTTTATTCCGGTGCGGAGCAGAGTAAATATATAACACCGCATCACATCATTAAGCGGCCCAGCAGTACGTCAACTCCGTTATGCGTTGTTTTCGACGCGTCTGCTAAAACTAGCAACAATATTTCGCTTAACGATATATTGTTAACTGGCCCCAAACTTTATCGCGATATTGCTGCAATCATTTTAAATTTCAGACTTTTCGAATATTGTCTAGTTTGCGATGTTTGTAAAATGTACCGTGCTATTCGTTTAAGAGAATCTGATAGACGTTATCAGCACATTTTGTATAGGGGTCACCCGAGTGACTCGATAAAATTATACGAATTGAAAACCGTGACATACGGACTTAGTTGCTCACCCTTTCTTGCGATTCGTACTTTAATACAGTTATCGCGCGATGAGGAGGTACGTTTCCCCCTAGCGGCGCGGGTCGTACAGGAAGGAGTATATATGGACGACATATTATACTCATGTAACACCTATGAGGAGGCTTGCACGTTACAGGATCAACTTATAGGTATTTTTGCGAAAGGTACTTTTACTTTAAAGAAATGGACGAGCAACAGCGCGGATCTATTAAGTCGCGTTCCCTCGAAATATAGGGAATGTCCGGTAACCTTTATGAAGGATGAGAATGAGTGCACAGTTAAAGTGTTAGGCCTAACCTGGACTCCACTGACTGACAGTTTTTTATTTTCTATTAATAAAACAGACCCTACTCATACCAAGCGGTCCGTTTTGAAACTGTTAGCGTCGATTTATGATCCTGTCGGGTTTATAGCTCCCTGTACCTTCGTAGCTAAACAAATCATGCAGGACTTATGGAAGTTGGGCCTAGGTTGGGACGAGCCACTCCCATCCGAAGTAGGTAATCGCTGGGCATCGTTTATTGAGGAATTGCCGCGTTTATCTGAAATTCCGATTGAGCGTCACATGTTATTGCCGGGGCAAACCGAATGCGAACTAGTCGGATTTTGCGATGCATCATCCCGTGGGTACGCCGCTTGTGTGTATGTTGTCTCACGAGATGAACAACATAACGTTAAAGTGCGATTGGTTACCGCGTTGTTATTGGTCGCGCCGGTTAAGCCCATGACGATTCCACGTTTGGAATTGATGGGTGCTGTTCTACTCAGCAAACTTATAAGGTTTGTGTCGGAAAATATGACGCGTGTTAAAATTTCCCGCTTAACCGCTTTAACAGACTCGACCATTGTATTGGCGTGGCTTCAAACTGAGGCTTATAAATTAAAGACGTTTGTTTGTAACCGTGTTACACAAATAACTGAAACTATACCCTCACACCATTGGCGTCACGTTAATAGTGAGAACAACTTAACCGATATTTGCTCAAGAGGCGTATCGCCATCTCAGTTAGTCGCTGACAGTCGACAGTGGCTAGTAGGTGCTGAGTGGTTGTACCGCTCATACAACGAGTGGCCGACCTCCAGCTTTATTCTGGACACAGTAGCGAATCCGCCCGAATTAAAGACGTTCTATAATTTGATGTCAGAAAACCTTAATATAGCAATTTCAGATAAAAAGGAATTTTGCGAACACATTTTTGATAGGTTTTCATTGTATTCAAAATTACAAAGATGTTTCGCGTATATTTATCGATGGTATAACAAAGAAAATAAATTGAAAGGGTCAGCTATTTTATCCACAAGGGAACTAAAAAACGCTCAGGACTCACTAGTTAAATTAGTGCAAGGTGCTTATTTTGAAAATGAGACTGATCGTTTGTCCAAAAACGTCAATTATATCCCTTCACTTAAAAAAGTTTCCCCTTTTCTTTATTCATGGGGTTTTCTCAGGGTAGGGGGTCGTATTCGCTACGCGGAGTCGCCATATAATTCCAAACATCCACGCCTATTACCTAAAGACAGTGGTTTCACAAAATTATTGATAGAATACTATCGTAATAAATCTTTAGCGTTCGGAGAACTTTATACGGTTCTTTGTAAAATTGAAATTTTAAATTCTCGACCGTTAAGTCCATTGCTTGCTAGCGATAACCCTGACGACTTTAACGTTTTGACTGCGGGACACTTTCTAGTCGGAAAAAGCTTAACGGCCGTGCCGGAATACAACTTCGAGGAAGTGCCAATCAGTAGACTGTCACGTTGGCAGTATATTCAGAGGGCGTCGCAATTGTTTTGGAAACGATGGAGTCGAGAATATCTTAACACTTTGCAACAGCGAGCAAAGTGGTTTACGTCTACTCCTAATCTTAACGTAGGCGATTTAGTCATCATGAAAACTGACAATATGCCTCCTTGTAAATGGCCTTTAGGCCGTGTAGAAGTCCTACACCTTGGACCAGATGGAGTTGTTCGCTGTGTTACGCTGCGCACTTGTAAAAGCAAGATGCAAAGACCAGTCAACAAGCTGAGTCCTTTACCGTATATCAATTAATCTATCTTCATTATATTATTATCTATTAATTTAATCTTATTATATCATTATATTTAGTGTAGGACTTATCTATTTATTTATGTTTATATTTTTCGCTACTACTGCTGTAGGAGAAACCATTATTATGGTTTCGGTAGGGGGTGTGTTCAGTACTTCAATTGCACATTCTGCGGTTGGCAATAAATTCTGCCACTGAGCCAATGGGATTGCTCGGTGGTACCGTATTGGTGGGTTTTCTGCCGAGAGCGCCACTGGTACAACGGACGCACGACCTTTAGTCGTCTTTTGACCGCTGACCTGTCCGACCGCCATAGCAGTTGTCCGTGTACGTTTAAAAAACTGTGTGGTACCGTGTGCCCGCTCACCTAACTGAATCCCGTAGTGACCAGTGATATATCTAGTGCGTGATATACCTGCCAATTTCGGGAGCTGGACGTTCCAGAGGAACGGTGAGTAGTTTTTACTTGTCAAGCGCGGATACTGTGTAATTTGGGGTTCACTGGACACATCATTTTTAGAACCAGCGCAATCATATTAAGGTCCTTCGAATCCAACAGACCAGGTAGTATAATTAAGTAGTACAGTAAGTACTATGTATGATAACTAAATAAAATCTTGTAAACTGTATACTAATCTCTTATTCGAAATTCTACATTTTTGTCTAGTTCCCACGAAAATACAAAGTTACTATGAGTATGACACTTGGACCTCCCTGTGTACAGTAAAGCTTATACTATAAATGCTCTGTTTATAAACTTTTAGCTTTCCACGAAACGCACTGCGCTGTTCCGAGTGGATTAGTATAATAGCGAGAGATCGGAAAGAAGAATTTTATAAGCCATATAAAGGATCTGTTGTATGTTCGAAACACTTTCATCCATCGAATATTTATTCAACTACTAAGGGTTTTAGAAGAATTAATAAGAATGCAATACCCACTTTTAATGTAAGTTTAATATATTCAAATGTATTTAAGAAACTAATTATCACGGATTAAAATAATAATTTCATTCGGATTAATATTATTACTGTGTATATTTTAATTTTGTAGATGAGTGATAATGATTGTCACGATAAAGGCATTTTAATTCAAGATGCTCAAGCAAACGAAGAAAGCATTCTTTTTTCTCATGTGAGTTACAAAAACAATTCTAAATACTGGGTGTAATTTTAGTCAATGTCCAAATTAACACAGTTCACTTTTATGAAAACAATGAGACTTTATTGTATTTTTCTATCACACATAAGTTGTTTGTAAAAATGTTGCCTGAGAGATACTTAATTTCTAGAAAAAAAAATGAAAACTGTCTTATTATGTATACAAAGAAATTATATATTAAAATTATAAGCGATCACATCGAAATAAACAATAAATGTTTTTATCTCTCGTCTCATGCGACACAAGATCCTTTTCCCTGTGGCGAAACAAGTTCACAAGAAGTAGTTATTTGGGTAAATTAAAAGTAAAATATCATAGAATAAACCAGTACTTTATAAATTTCACTTCATAAAACCATTTTTTCTGTTTTAGATCAAAGACAATAGTGAAAATTCAGATCAAGATACTGAAGCAAATAAGGAAAATTTTCCTCTTTCTAATGTAAGTAGTTTTAAAAACATCGCTTAGGTAGATTTAATCTTAGATGTTCCTATCCAAAATAAATTATTATGTTTTTGTAGCTCGTGTCTCTTGCAACCCCAGTCCGCACTTCGTGTAGGGTTCACCCCTACAAAAAGTGCGAACTGGGGTCCAAAAAGGTAATTATTGAAATAAAATAACACTACGAAAATTGTAAAATACATTGATTATTAATTGACTAAAAGCAGAATAGTGGGTAGTCATTAATAAATTTAGCATTTTTTCAAAATACTAATTATAATTTAGTTTCATTTAATATTTAATTATAATATTTTTACTTCAAATATAATCAAGTACTGTCATTGGTATGTATGTATGTACTTACCATAAAAGAAAATTAAGTTATATAAAATCTAAAGTATGTTTTTTGTTGTTTTAGGACCCTAAGATAAAAGAAAATGAGAAAAGTCCTACCTCTTCTTTAAGTATAGGATCTATTTTAGACACGCCCAAAGAGACTGTCTTGAAAAGAAGGCTAAACATATGTGAAAAAATAATTCAGAAAAAAAACAAACAAATTAATAGACTGCAGAAGCAGAATAAAAGGCTTTTTAATAAAAACATCAGCTTGAAAAAAGTAATTTCAATTCTTCGAAAAAGGAAGAATTGATGTGTCTTTATCTCCCGAGTTATCCGACAATATAGAAGTAACAGAAACGTTTAATGCTCTATATCTTAAAAATACTTAAAAAAAAGATCATTTGCTAAATATCCACCGGGCGTGAGGAAATTGACACTCACATTTAATTTTTTTCACTTTAAGCAATTGGTATAGGAGTGTAAATGCAGATCCTGGATTTACGGCTGAACGTTTTGATAGACTCAAAGACAAAGCTAAAAATTCCAACAAAGAAATCATTGGAGCTTTGGTTGCAGATGAAATGTCAATAAGGCAACAGAAAATATGGACAGGAAAAAGGTACGAAGGCTTAGTAGACATGGGTGTGGGTTATGAAGATTCCACGCTTATGGCTAGCCAAGTTTACGTGATAATGCTTGTCAGTATTTCTTGATAAATAGTCTGACTGCTGAAGTAAAAGCAAATCTATTAATTATCAAAAATTAATGGCCATAAAGCCAATTTTAAATTGGCGATTCTTCGCGGATTATAGCAAAATAATTTTATTATTACTTTTGAAAGAGACTGATAAAATTAAACAGAATAGTAAAAGATAAAGATAAGTTCTATAATAAATAAACATTATTCCGTGGTAATTAAATAAATGATTATATTTTTATTCTTTACAAACAACATTTTCTTTGTATTAGTTTTTATGACGAAAATAAATTATCAGCAGAAGTTTTTTTCGTTCTATGTATCTACGTCCCTACTCCACTTCTTTTTATGTTCCGGCTTGAGAACGTCTTCCACGTGTGTGTAATAGAATTGCTTTTAATAATATTAGTGTGTGTATAACCAAATGACTTTGAATTTTATTTCCAAATAAATACGTCTACATTTATGTGACTAGTTTTGTTACAAATATAACGATATCTTTAGCGGTACGTATAGATTCGGACATTTTTTAGCCGAAGCTCCTTCGTGATTGTGCATCTCGGGATTGTTTATCAATGATTTTATATTATTACAGCAAAAATACGAGTATTTTCTGTGGCAATCGTTTTTTTCTTACCCAAAATTTGTGTAAAAGGTTTTAGGCCGAACAACATACTGCCACTTCTAAAAAAAAACAGTGATGTTAAACGTTCAAATTAGATTCGATTAAATCGAACACATTTTATTTGTAAGATAATAAAATAAAATCACTATACAGAGGTAGAAATTTCGGAAATAACAAACATTACCAGTTGCAGTAACGCTCCAGCTTTGCGCCATGTTAATTTCCAAAAATATTCAGCGCCGTTTTCCACTAATTGATCCAATTTTACCGTGCGGAAATTTAATTGAAACTTCCAGTGTAGATAATTTTAAAACGCGTTCTATTTTCAAAAGTATTCTCGTATTATTAAATTAAGAAATCTACAAATGTTATTCTATTTTTAAAATTGCAATTTGAATACTGAAATACGATTGTTATTTAAATTGTAGTTTCACAGATTATAAATATTAATTATATTTAGTAAGTTTTCCCCATTTATTGACTTTTGATTTATAGTTGATGTAATTAGTCGTACATATTAGTACTTTATTCACGCTCTAATTCAAAGTTATATCGGAATCCGAAGCAAGTCCATTATATAAGAAACCTAATAGTATTCATGACTTCGTTCGTGTCATAGTTAAATCTTTAAGTACCCTCAATAATATATTATATATTCTTCCTGTCCCTAAAAGAAAAACGAGATTTCCATATCCAGTAGTTTTGATTATCGATGTAAACGAAAGTAAGTAAGAAAGTAACGGCCTGTTACTGTCCCACTGCTGGGCATAGGCCTCTTCTTTCAGTTTTCTTTTTTTTTGGAGAGAAGGATTGGAGCTAAGACCTACCACGCTGCTCCAATGCGGATTGGTAGGTTGCACATATCCCCAGAATTCTCTAGAGATATGCAGGTTTCCTCACGATGTTTTCCTTCACCGAAAAGCGTGTGATAATTGCAATTATCAATTAGACACATAAGTTTTACTAGAAAACTCATTGGTGCCTGCCCGGGGTTTGAACCCTAGACCTCCTCGAAAGTGGCGCACGGTGATACCGCTGGGCTACCACAGCTAAGAAGGCTAAGACAGCTAAGATGTAAACGTGTATTAAGAGTACCTAACTTAACATTAACATAACACGATATATACCTAGCCATCCGTAATTAAAAAATGTAAAAAACGGCCTATTATTGTCCCACAACTGGACATAGGCCTCCCCTATCCGTTTTTAGAGAAAAATATTGGAGGTAAAACAGCTTACAAACCTCAAAAAAGTCGCTCAGTCTCACAGCTTCATATAACTGTAATTATTCTATCTTATAAAGGTGCAGTTTGAACAATCGATAGCCCTATTGAAACTTTAATGGCCTTAACTCGTGTGGATCAGAGCGGATCAGGCACACCCAAAATATATAATAGCCGTATACTGTACCATATAAATATATAACAGTAGCTAACTGAATGCAACAAACACGTTTGTTGTGTGTACAACGTTTAGTCAAACATGAACTCGATTAGTTCAACTAATTTAACTTGTTTTGGAGGCGGAGAAAAATCGATCTAGTTAGGTTTTATTTTTTTTTAAATGTTTTAATCCTGTTTTTGGCATTAAAAAAATACTAAAAATTACATTGTATATATAAAACATTATTTTTGCCGTTAGTTTTCAAGTCAGCGTAGCTTATTCGGGGAACGGGTGGTTGCGAGAATTGAAAATACCTAGATCGAGCCCCACCTACCCAATTATCTTTTTCTTTTTTTGATTTCATTAGTTATTTTACAATATCTGTCTTACTTTACTCACCTTAGTCGCCTTTACGACACCTCGATAAGGAATGAGAGTTGCCTATTCTGCTCAGCCGGATAACACACGGCCACCCTGGTTTAAAAAAATAAAAATGGTAAATAAGCAACCCTGTGCCGTTGTTATAAGCATAAAAAAGTGAGATTATTTAACAAGTGGCCTTGTATTTACTTCTCCCATTGCAGCTATCTCAGCTAATGCTTGTTGACGTATAATTTTTCAGCAAAATTCCAGCACCATGGGAGTTCTCAGTACTACGTTGTATTGAATCTCTAAATAAATTTATTTCAACGCAAGCTTAATATAAACTCACTGCTGACTTATAAAGAAAGAATCCTCTGACGTAGGCGTCGCAATGTATGAGAACAATATACCTTTCGTAAGTCGTAGAGAGCTTTATCTCGTTAATATATTACACGTTCTAATGAATATACGAGTGCTGAAGCTCTTGTGTAAATTATTTAAGCTCTGGGAATTCGCTCCGTTTCTTATATTGTATATGTAATTTATTCTAATACGAATTTCTGTATAGCCTTAGTAATATTATAAATTCAGGTCTGGCTATTACATAATTTATAGAATTAGGCGTTACTTTGCGGAGATCCATAATACAAAAGTAATAATAAAATTATTTTGGTATAATCCGCGAAGAATCCGAAAAGAATCTGGCTATTACGTTTTCACATCAAATCCGCCAAACCTGAAAATTCAACAGAAATAAGACGATATTGATAAATCTTAATCTTCTTAATATAAATCTTTTATGTATATGTATATTTTTGGATTCTCGGAAACGTCTTCAACGATTTTCCTCAAATTCAACATTAGGGGGTTTTGGGGGAGAAAAATCGATCTAGCTAGGTTTTATGTAAAAAAAATTCGTTTTATCCCTATTTTAAGCATTAAAAAGTACTAAAATTTATGTCGAATGAAATTTTTGCCATACTCTGTCAAGTCAGTGTAGTTTATTCGGGAAATGTCATTTAAGCCAAACGTAGAGATGTGGACATCACATGAAGATATCTGATTGGGATTGAAAATCTCCTCTAACCTCCGCTTTAGTGGATACCGGGCGTAATTCTATAAATTAATATTTTTGTATTTTAAATCAAATCAAATCAAATCAAATATTTTATTTGTGCATTACAGTATTAAATGTATCTTATATTTAGCACACAGTACTGTAAGCTACCCCACCAGGGGTGTACAAAATTTTTTTCCTCCTCTCCTCTTAAACTTTTTAAACCTTACTAGTGCGAGCCATAACACATCGGTACATACATATACTATTATGTTTGTTTAGGCGAGGTTAAATAATGTTGCCTTTTAACTTTTGTCAACTAAAATGTTAATTAAAATAGTTAAATTCATGAATGTTATTATATCAGTATGTCAAAAAATAAAAAATTAAAAGTTATTTATAAAATCATTAATTGAGTAATAACATTTAGATATTAGAAGGTTTTTTAAATCATTTTTAAATTTAATAGTAGAATGTTGTTTCAGTTCATCAGACAAATTATTATAAATATTAATTGAAAAACAAAATTCACTTTTATCCATTTTGGCTGTTTTGGATGGGATAACTCGCAATCTATGTGGATATCTTTTGCTATTTAATGTATTAAATAAGTGAAGATTGCTATGAACGAAAACTGACGTTTCATATATAAATAATGAAGGAAAGGTAAGTAGCCCTAGCTGTTTAAAGTGGGGTTTACAACTTTCAGTCCAATTAATGTTTGTAATTGCTCTGATACATCTCTTTTGCGCTCTAAATATGCTCTCCCTTTCTACACAATTTCCCCAAAACATAATCCCACGTCCCAAAATTTGAAACGTCCATCGTCTTTTCATCTCCAGTACTATTCACGGTCTAATGAGCGAGGTCTTAGCACACAGAATAATTTACCTTTTCCTTTGTTATTCTATTTGCACTGACCTAACACCTACGATGCGAAATAGAATGGAAGACAAAAGTTTCGACACCTTTGTCTGAAACGGGAACGGTCCTAATTAAAGAATAATTGGACACAGTCTCACGAAAATGTGCTTTCGTGAAAAGGTGCTTTCTTTTCGCTACTATTGAAACTACTATTAATATGAAACTTCTATGCCTAATATAAAACTACTATTAAAAGAACTAAAAATAGAGAAAACACAGCAACTGTCCAGTGTCTGTTTGCAGAAGATCCTGCGATAGTTTGGTCACATTGCTCGTAGGTCTAGCGACAATTTACAACGGTCATGGTCCTCAGCAATGAGGGAACGATTCAGAAGAAGACTATTGAAACTGAGAACGTTAGGATGAATAAGTGCCCCGGATTCGTTCGAAACTGTCGGGCTAACCCGATAATCGTAAAAACATATTCTGGTTCTTTCGGACTATAAGTTATTCTTTTCATTAATTTTAATTTATTAGTTGTACGTAAGTTTTTTTATTTAGCCTTTATTTAGTCTTAGAATTAAAAATAGCTCCTGTTGCTCACTCACTAACGCTGCAAATATCTCCATCAAAATATCAGATCGATCTGGGAAGACACAGAGATATATCGTTTCCTCGAGAGCATAGTTTGTTAATTTTAGCAAATAACCCGTATAATATATAGGTGCATTAAAATAGCTCAGGTTAATTTATTCAATAAACAAAAACCGAAATATATAAAAACTTTCTTAAAATAACTGTTTCGACAATTTTTATATGTTACCACGGTATAATAGCACAAATTGTGCCAAATTTCATATGCATTGGTTTAACAAATTGGCGATGATCACGTAACATACAGACTTACACATTTATAATATTTCGTCATCCTATTCCTGTTGAATTAACAGGATTCCTAAAGCCTATGTGTAAGGGATAATTGTGTTAAATTTCATAGATATTTGTTCAGCGGATTGGCCGTGAAAACTTAACAGACAGCTGTCTATCTGTTACGTTTTCAAAATCTGTACTTTCACATTTATAGAATAGAATAGAACATTATTTATTGCACCACTTAAAATCACAATATACCTACATTGTTAAGAAAACGATATAATCAAATGCAGATACAATAACTCCCTTATCGCTAACTAGCGATTTCTTCCAGACAACCTTTGGGCTAAAGACATTAAAGTTAGGGTAATAATGTATACAAATTCTTATATAATATTAGTTAAATAATAATGTAAGTGAGGATTAATTTATTTTATATAAGTTTAATACTAAATCTTGTTAGTACGAAGCCCTCACTGTAGCAGTTCTGTAAACCAATTTCGCTATTGGCGGTTTATCATTGTAATTGAATTATTACATTATGAAGGATCTGTTTGAAACTCATCATGTATTCCATAATTCGTATTCAATTAATCCTTTGCTAATTGTTGCCCGTGTGCCTCGTACACAAGGCCTTTCTCGTTAGTATGCTGTGATTTGATTAGTAGCACGATGGAAATCGAAAAGTAAACAAGATTATGAAAACTTTGCTAATTTATACGGAATATAAACAGTTGTATGGCTGTTAGTAGCGTTACATACTAGTGTTTTACACACGGTGGGTTAACTTTCCTTAGTCGCCTTCTACGACACCTCGGTAAGAATGAGGATGGTCTATTCACTCAGCCGGATACCAACATATGAGTGTTAGCGGTTAATACGCCGTGCGCAGACAACGGTCGTCAGTGTTATTTGTAGCACTATGGAAGTGTGGTAGTAGACTCTCCGCGATCCTTGTGACTTCAAAAAAATTATTGGGCAGGTGGGGCTCGATGCTAGGTATTTTCATTTCTAGAGACCGTTCCCCGAATAAGCTACGCTGACTTGTCAGTTTATGGCAAAAATAGTGTTTTATATATTTATATATACTATATTTAATTTTAATTTTTGTATTTTTTAATGCCGGAAAACAGGGATAAAACGATTTCCTTTAAATAAAACCTAGCTAGATCAATTTCCCAAAAACCTAGATGCTGCATTTCAGGAAAATCGTTGAAGCCGTTTCCGAGATTCCGAATATATAAATATATACATTACAGATTGACTCATTTAAATATTAAAGATTAAGAAAGGATTGAGATACTTTAATGGAACATTCAAAGTCTGCTGTCGATTTATTCCAGGTCGGAGGTCCGGGTAGACTTTACCACGCTGCCGTCATGACGCTGCACTGGTGGATGCACTGGTTCTGGGTGACGATGCTCCTCACCGTTATAGGTTTGTTATTGAATTAAACCTATTAGGATCGAACTTATCAAAAAACCTTTTTTAATTTCTTCAGTTAAAATTATTTTATTCTGTTCCCGCGACTTTATTGTTTAATTTTCAAATATTCTCAAATATGTTTTTTCCTATTCTCGAAGACAAATGGATTTTTGTACTGCATGTTAGGCATGTACCACACAGATAGACTGTATATATTATTAGTTTGGATTTATCCTACATTTTAAATGATTTGATGCAGCATGAATGAGCAGGCGTTACTTACAAACAGAAAAATCCGGTATTTATAAAATAGATTGAGAGAGTGCAATAGTACATATTATGTCGGTCAGATTTGCTGAAATTTTGAAATCCGGTTCCAAGAACATATGGTTGCATTCAGGAATTATAAACCGCAAAATTGAAATCAATTCGCAAGGTTCTATTCTACATTTTATTAATCCTACTAGTATCATAGAGATGAAAGTTTATAAGTTTTTGTGTATCTATGTAACGCTTTGACGCTTTAACGACCTAGCAGATTGGAACGAAATTTAGGTCCACGTACTTCTTAATCTAGAATAGGCTACTTTTTATTTCGATAAGTTCGAATCCGCTCTTAAAGAAAATTAAAAAAAAACCTTTGCGATTTTGGTCGTGGAGTCTATCTCTTGATGATGCTTCGGTTGCGGGGCGAAACGATTGTTGAGTTTGTGATGGTGAACGTATATAGTGCTTGTGTATTGTGGTGGCGGTTGTGGACGTTTGTGCATGTATTTTTTACGAATCCTGCATGTATCAGGTATGATAACCGATTGTCCACTCTACATTTAGCATTATATATATTTTCTATTTTACTTCATCGCGGATTATAGCAAATTAATTTTATTATTACTTTTGTAAAAAAAAACCTTTATATAACCTTCAACGCAACGGCAAAGCTACTTGGTAAATATAATTAGAATCGCACAACATGTTGTTAACATGACCGTAACCATTTTAAATTATCATGTTACGGAACAAGAAGATTCCAAGTACAAGGAAAGTCATTGAAATAATGTTCAAAGACAAACCGATATTTTAGTATTGTACGTGACAAGCGTGAATAAAACTATATTCAGGGCCTTTATATTACTGCATATATCTTTAATATTTAAATAAGTTAATCTTGTATGATATATATTTCCGGAATCTCGGAAAAGGCTTAGAAACAACAATTTTCCTGAAATTCAGCATTTAGGGGGTTTTGGGGGAGAAAAATCGAACTAGATAAGTTTTATTTAAAAAAAATGTCGTTTTATCCCTGTTTTCGGGTTCTAAAATTATTTTATTATGTTCGTTTGGTTTAAACCGGTCAAAATACTGAACAGAATGAACGCTTCGTCTTTTAGTTTCCTGTGCAACTTCTATCTTGAGACAACAATGACTCTTATCAATGTTTTAATCATTGCAACGAATATTTGACCGCGTGATCCACTTTTAATTGAAAAGTAGGTTCAAAAGCAAAGTTACTTTCAACTCAGTATCATTCTAGTACTTTGAATGGCTCGTTGGTGCAGGTGTAAATGAGAGAGTTCAACTTATTTATTTTATAACGTTTTATACATACCTTTAGTTAGTAAAGAGAAAGTAAAAAAGCACATGTATAACTGCGGACTTATCCCTAAAAGGGATCTTCTAGTCAAACTTTGAGTAACAGAAGGAAAAAGACAAGAAAGAGAATACGGGTAATATAGAGAAAAAGAAAAAGTTTATATAAATTTAACTATTTAATTTATTTATTAATTTTGGTAAAATAAATAGAGTTCAGCTTCGTGAGGGGCGGGTTAGATTCCGCCGAGACCCAATAATTTATTCGTTTCTGGCAGTTAAAATAATCATTAGGTTCTAATGGTAGCTCAGTGGTCGTAATGTCGGTGTCATCATCATCCTCCTGCGCTTATCCCACTCTAAGTGGGGTCGGCACACCATGTTATAAACATGTTGTCACATGGATTGGCTACGTATTTTCCAACCTGCCGCGTGCCTGACGTCAACTTACCTTAGTCGTATTTTACGACAACCTTGGTAAGAAAGAGGGTGGTCTATTCTAATCAGCCGGATACCACACGGCATATTCTACTATCATTATACCAAAAATTAAAAGCAAAGGGAAAGCATTTATAAGTAGGGTTTTAAGTAGGCGGAAGTATTTTTTATTATATACTAGCTATCGCCAACGGCTCCGCCCGCTTGAAAAGATTTAAACCGTAATATAGAATTTTGATAACCATAAAAGTCCTTAAATTGGTTTAACCCTATAAGCTAGACATATGCTATCGCAGACTTTATTTAGAACTTTTAGAGGGGAACAATTTTGTAATACATGATTTTTGAATAACTATTACCGTTTAGTCAGCACACGTAAAGAAAGGTTTAAATGTTGCTTTTTTCGTACTATTTTTTATTGCTGCTCCTCTCTTATTCATCTTAGCGTGATGTTATAAAGCCTATAGCCTTCCTCAGTAAATGGACTATTTCACACTGAGAGAATTTTTCAAAATGATCCAGTAGTTCCTGAGATTAGCGTGTTAAAACAATCAAACTCTTCAGCTTTATATATTAATATAGATTTTAGCCCGGTATATAAGTCTGAGTTGTATTAAATTTTGTCAATATTTCTCTACTAGATTAGCCTTGAAAGCGAACAGATATACAGACACATTTAGAATGTTACTACGGATTGGGAGCTTCGAAATATTAGCGGAACAGCGAATTTATCGAAGAATCTGGCATTTAATGTAAAGGTCGGCTATAAAACGTGACTTGCTAAACTCGTACATAAAGTATAAATCACCTGTCGAAACGATCTTTGAATTTACGATGTACCCGATATACTAAAAGCTATATACTAGGGATATTTTTATTACAAACTTTTACAAAAGTAATAATAAAATTATTTTGCTATAATCCGCGATGAATTAAAATAGAAAATATATATAATGCTGAATGTAGAGTGGACAATCGGTCATCATACCTGATACATGCAGGATTCGTAAAAAACACATGCACCAACCACCACCTTCGCCACCACAATACACAAGCACTATATACGTTCACTATCACTAACTCAACAATCGCAAAATCGCTTTGCGATTTTGATCGTGGAGTCTATCTCCTGATGATGCTTTGGTTGCGTGGCGAAACGATTGTTGTGGTGGCGGTGGTGGAGGTTTGTGCATGTGTTTTTTACGAATCCTGCATGTATCAGGTATGAATGATAACCGATTGTCCACTCTACATTTAGCATTATATATTTTCTATTTTACTTCATCGCGGATTATAGCAATATAATTTTAAATTTTATTATTACTTTTATATTATGGATCTCCGCAAAGTAACGCCTAATTTTATAAATTATACAAACTTTTATTTAAGTTGCCTTGTATGTATGTGAAGGTGGAATCTTCCTTGGAATTTTTTAAAGATTTTTTACTCTTAGTTAATTAACGTCTATTCTACTCAGCCGGATACCACACGAAGGGTCAACTTAGTCACCTTTTACGCCACCTCGGTAAGATAAGGGGAAAATTTCATCGTCATTCCCTTATCTCATTCTTAGTGGGGTCGGCACAACATGTTATAAACATGTTGTCACATGATTTGGGTATGTTACGACCGGCCTGACGTCAATTTACGTTAGTCGCCTTTCACGTCACGGCTGGCTTCGTATTTTACGACCGGCCGCCTGCCTGATGTCGACTTACCTTAATAGCCTTTTACGTTACGCCTGTCAGGAAGGGGGTGGTCTATTCTGTTCAGCCGGATACCATACGACGGGTCAACTTACCTTAGTCAACTTTTACGACACGTTGGTAAAAAATAAGGGTAGTCTATTCTTACTCAGCCGGATACCTCACGGCGGGTCAATTTACCTTAGTCGCCTTTATTTAAAAAAACTTCCTCGCTTTCTTTATCATTTTCTTTTTATATTTGACCGTTAAAAAAGATAACCTTGACTTATTAATGACGTTGCTTTGCGTAGGTGTTAAAACCCAATGAGTGAGCGGAGGTTGTAACAAAGCAGCTCGTGCGGCTTCTAACAAAGTTATAATACGCTAAGTAGATTAAAGTCTAACGTGATGAAGTGTTTCTAACAGGATTTGTATAAATGTTAAGGAAGACTTATTATTACCGCGTATAATCTCTGTGTGGACAGTTACGTAGTAATACAAAAGTAATAAATATAATACGCGTCTTTTTTTTGTTGTTTTTGTTTTTTTTTTAGAAGACTGCAGTGAGTGTTACATTTTATTTGAATATATTTAGGTGTTACGTTTAAATGCTTACATTGTTGGTCAAATCAAATATTATTGACTGCGACGCGCTGTAATTTGGTCAATTTACTGGTTTTTAATTATAGAAGAAATTATTTATAGAATTAAGCATTGATTTACGGAAATCCATAATACAAAAGTAATAATAAAATTACCATCAATAGATAGATAATAAACCATCCTCTTTCTGAGGTGTCTTGTTAAAATATGATTCTTGTGAGGTTGCTTGTTAAAATACATTTAAGGTAAGCTGACTTCAGGCAGGCGGCTGGTCGTAAAATACGAAGCCAAATCACAAATAAGAGTGTTAACGCACACTATATACAATAATACGATATAATAGGAATACCACAATTCCCGTTCTGATATGCTCTTCTCTTGAATGACGAACAAAGACTGAATGTAACTGAAACGTTTTATCAATAGAAAGACTACCCGAAACAATAACGGCACAATGTTGCCACCATTCTAATCAAAAAGGGCGCGATACTCTTGTTTCATGACTTTGTTGCTATAAAATACAAAGCGGAAGTCAGTGGCGACAACATCCGGCCCTCCTGCATACGTGTTCGTCCCGAACACGTACTAGTCTAATGTAGAAGCTGAGGACAAACTATGTTCATGAGTATAGTTATCTACAAAGTGAAATTGAGTCGCTCTATTCAAACATCAGATAAACATCGTGAATTGTAGCTGAGATCGTTAAACCGCAAAGGGCCGTACAACTTGCTTGTTAATCATGGTTTGGAATAGAGATGCCTGAGGCCACTCTAAACGTGTATCACCATGCCACCATTGCAACAGTGTTCACTTCGGATCTCTGTTATAATTTAATCCACTCGTCTATCCTTCGTCAAAGCAACGTCCAGCAATGTCGTACAACTTGTTCATGTATCATGGTTTAGAATAGAGATGTCTGAGGCCACTCTAAACGTGTATCACCATGCAACCATTGCAACAGTGTTCACTTTGGATATCTGTTACAATTTAATCCGCTCGGCTATCCTTCATCTAAGACAACATCCGGCCATGTCGTATAACTTGTTCATGTATCCTGCTTTACTATTACAGGAAGATCTCAACCGAATAGTTGATTGGTGCGCGTTTAATGGTATGATTTTAAATCCCGATAAATGTTCTTTTATTCGACTTTCTCGTAATCTTGTCAGGATTGATTCAAAACACAATCCACAAAACCTGATTCAGGAAAATGCGTTTGTCCGTGATTTAAGTATCACTTTTGATGCTAAACAACTGTTTCAACACCATATTGAACATATCTGTCGATCTGCTCGCAGGATGTTAGGTTTTATATTCAGAAATTCCAAATCAATTAAATAACTCCATACTAAAAAAAAAACTTATGTATACCAAATATGTAGAAACAAAGTCGAGTATGGTACTGTTATTTGGAATCCTAACTATCAAATATACAAGAATAGGCTGGAGAGGAACCAACGCAGACTTAAAATTTTTATTCTATTGGAGATGATAAGAGCCTACCTTATAGTAAGAGACTAAAAACTTTTAAAATAAGATCATTATTAATTAGGCGTAAAGTACATGACTTGATATTCCTATACAAACTTTTGACTGGAAAGATAGACAATCCTGAACTCTTAATCCAAATATCTTTTAATATCCACTCTCGATTGCCCCGACATGCCGTCTCTTTGCTCACACACAAAGTTTGTAAAACAAATCTCGGCTTCCATTCTTTGATTCCTAGACTGTGTAGATTGCTGACGGAGCTTGTTGACAAAGATACTGAATTAGATATTTTTCACGATAAATTAGCTGATTTTAAGAAAAAAGTGGATAAAGCACTGACTACTGTTTAATTTATTTCATTTTTTTTTTTACAGTATCCTGTTAATATTTTTTTTGTATGTAGGAAATAGTGTATTTTTAGGCAATAGTTTAAGTTTTAGTTAAATAAATGTTAATAATTTCAGTTCTACATTCTGCCTACAGTCTATTTGTTTATCGTACGTAGTCTATAAAAGCATGTTGTGACTACCTATAAATGAAATTATATGTAATTAGCAAATAAGACCAAGTATCTATGGTTTAACAAACACGTAATTTTGTTGGTAGGTCAAAATTAAATAAATAATTGTATCATGGTTTAGAATAGAGACGCCTGAGGCCACTCTAAACGTGTATCACCATGCAATCATTGCAACAGTGTTCACTTTGGATACCTGTTACAATTTAATCGTAATCCATTCGCCTATAATTTCTCTTAGCCAACTGTCCGGCTTATAATTCATTTTCTTATACTGTATTTGAGGTTCTCTGCGCTAGTCGTTGCAATATATGGTTTGAACTTTAACTTTTCTCTCATATCATCAACTTTTTCCAATTTGCGGCAAAGTTCTGACCTTCACTGGTTTTATTTTCTACCTCATTACTAAGTACATCAAATCTATTTCCAAAAAGCAGCCTTCATTAGCGTTCCAGGAATTGAATCAAGCAAAACGACATTTTTTCTCTTGTGTCGGTCCATAAACGTCGTAAGTCAATGTATAAAAAGTCCTCTGGTAACTTACAACAAATAACAGACATTTATTATTAGCGATGTCCCTTGGCAGTTATAAAGGCGGTTATATGAATGGAATTTTCACTAATACGTAATTGATTTAAACTAGAGCAATGTCTAGCCCAATAAACACAGCACTACTTGATTCTCGAATTATGTATAACTTTACTCAACTCAATAATTAATACGTAAATTCTCATCATAGGATTAGGTCCACATTAAGCAAGACAGTATTTTATCTAGCACTTCAAATAGTCTTTCTTCAATATCTCATGCTACTTGGGTAATTACCGTATTTCCAAAAAAAATAATATCTGACTGCACATTATACACCATAGCTCCACTACACATCCTATAATGTGTGGTGGCTCTACTATGTATACTTGTAAGTGCCTCTGAACTATGTAACAACTTTTCTATTCAAGATATCTGTGCCGATAATTACTTCAGTATTTACCATCAACGATATAAAAATCTACTTTTAAGGTGATATCTGTTAATTGAATCGGCGATGTAATTGAAGCTTTTGATTCTACTTTTATAACTCCTAAATCTTTAATGTTAAATAAGTCATACTAATTTGACTTGCAGAATCTTTTATTAAGTTATTAGACGTTATAGAGACACGAACCACTATCAATAAGTACATCTGTAGATACGTTCGCAATAACTTTTTCTAAATTGAGAACGTCACGATTTTTCCTCATACCTTCATTTTTCCAACAAAAATTAACGCCTTATTTTTGTAAACCGGCTTAGATTTCTTAGGACAATTAATATTTATGATAGACTAGAACATGTGTAAAACAACTAATACTTTGAAATCAAAAAAGTTTTAATTTTAATTGAATTCAATTTAAAATTGTAGGTAAAAGATATAGGAAAAAGATTTATTCTCATCATGAATAAGCGGCTCAAAATGAAATTAAAATATTGGTTCGATCACACCAGCACATTTATGGATCAACCGCATTGAAGTGTCCTCATTTGCATGTGACGAAATCGGAAGATATCAGCCCTCTAGTGACAATCATCTATTCAACATTTGACACATGGCTTCAGTTAAATCAATGTTACTCGCAAAATTACTACTACGACATCTGTATTGTTAGCTAGGATGCAGAATTTAAGTGTCCAATCGGTTTCTATTTCTGCTCTTTTAGAAAATAAAATCTACTAATGCAAGTATTTTCTCAGTTCATATGTTTGAATTTCAACAAACTTTCTCGGATAAAATGTGAGTAGTTATCCAAAGCTTTATAACAAATAAACTATACTTTTGCACTATTTAATACGAAGAAAATTGAAACGTACTAATTCAACAGAAACGTTCGTTATACGTAATATATAACTGTAATCACTTTTTACTTACGCAAAAATATACAAACCAAGAAATTATTTTCATTAAAATTAGGCGAGAGTAAGTTTAAAAAGCCAAAATTGCCGTAAATCAGGATGCACAGACTACGGGCACGACGCGAGTACACTTTCACACTTCTGATGTTAACGCACACTATATACAATAATACGATATAATAGGAATACCACAATTCTCGTTCTGATATGCTCTTCTCTTGAATGACGAACAAAGACTGAATGTAACTGAAACGTTTTATCAATAGAAAGACTACCCGAAACAATAACGGCACAATGTTGCCACCATTCTAATCAAAAAGGGCGCGATACTCTTGTTTCATGACTTTGTTGCTATAAAATACAAAGCGGAAGTCAGTGGCGACAACAAGAGTGGGATAAGGGCAGGACGATGATATCAAACTAAAAAATGAAAAATAATTCTGAATATACAATAAAATGATCGAAAACGGAAATCGGAAGTATTATTGTAAAAAAACAGCGTGGTATGCTCGATATATATATGAATACACAGATGATAAAGGTACCCGTAATATACAGGATGTCCCTAAACTTGCCGCAGTAGTCCAAATTTTTTTAAACCACATTGAGTGAAAGTGGACTGTGAGAAAAATCGGTATAAAATATATTTTTCCATAAAATTGTGGACTTAGTAGCTGAGAATGACATAAAGGGGTGTCAATTTCAAAAAAATTCAAAATTATCGTACAACTTTTAAAAAATTCGATTTTTTTCTTATTTTTCCTATGCATACATACATACAGTTCATGGAGGTCAATCTTTTGTTCTTATCTTTGTGTTTTGGGACTCCTGTATTCATAATATGGGTCATAAATACGTAATATATATGTCTATATACAAGGCATACCAAAACTCTTATAGAAAATATCTCGCTTTCGCATATATGTATTAAAATAGTATGTTTTATCCACCTCAAGCCGCTAGCGTACCCTGCCTGATACGTTGAAACTCCGTTAATTCTGTTTGGGCGAAGGGGAATTCAATTGGATTTACCAATTCAGTACATGTAAATAAACAGAAACTTCATTTAGGGAACGTGGATTTGAGCGATTTGCTTACAGGGTTGCCAGATTCTTTATAATTTAATTTATAATATCAGTTTTAATATATACGAGTATTTTCTATATTTTGTTATTTATTTGTTTATTAAATTATGTTATGCGATATAACTTCTTAATATAGTTTCTTATTTAACGTAAAGGATCGTAGAATATTTTAAATATATTACAGATGTGTACAACATAATTATGTTCAACATTGGATACCCTAAGCAGAGCTCATCATTCTCCTGCCCTTATCCCACTTTAAGTGAGGTCGGCTCAACATGTTACAACATCTTGTTCCTTGATTTGCTTAGGTATTTTACGATTGGCTGCCTGCCGACGTCAACTTACCTTAGACGCGTTTTACGGCACCTCGGTAAGAAATGTAGGTGGTTTATTCTACTCAACTGCATTCAACTCGGCAGGTCAACTTACCATAGTTGCCGGACACCACACGACGGGCCAACTTACCTTAGTCACCTTTAACGACACCTCGGTAAGAAATGGTCTATTCTACTCAATTAGAGATACCACACGACATACTGATATATATATATATATATATATATATATATATATATATATATATATATATATATATATATATATATATATATATATATATATATATATATATATATATATATATATATAGAAGCATCAGGAAGCCTTCTAGAGTGCGGTCCGGGCTATAGTCCTTCATTGTGGGCGCGATAGTGGCAGTAACTTGGAAATAAAACCACACTTGTACGATGCAACAATTAGTTATTTAGTTTCAATACAATATACTTCGCAATACAATACTTAACGCCAGATTTAATAAGATCAAGAGCCAATAGATTAGAACTTCGCCCTTCTTGACATAACAACCCACGTTACCATGCCAACGTCGAACTACTACTCTATTCGGGGTTACCCGCTCTTAATGTTAATTTCTCCTTAGTACGTTTTTCCTAGTATAATCATTGGTAAAATAACAATCTCATAACTATTTGTAATAATTAATCAAATAACTTAGTTCACAACTTATAATTACTCCACGCGCCGTCATATAGATATTTAGATGGACACTTTTTGGGTTAGTGGTAACCCTATTTAGGTAGAAACGTAATTATTCGCACGCAAACTAATGGGCCGACCTTGGGTGTGGTCCGATTGGATATTTGCTCTGGCGCTTTGTATTACCAAAGACAGTGTTGAGTTAACCGTTTCCAAATATTTAATATAATACGAAGCTCTGATTAACAGTAAATGAAGATGATAAATCTTGCTAAACAGTCAAGGCAAGTTTAAATATTTGGTTTCAAATGTGTGATAATGAAATGAATAAATAAATGAATAAAATAAGGTTTATAAGACCTTATTTTTATGTATAGCCGAATTTCATAGAGTTCGGTTTCCCATTATACATCCGTTTAGAGAAAACTCTAGGAGCCCCCATAAGAAAGCACCGTTAATTTTGTCAGAATTAAAAAAAACATTAGATCAGCTAAGAAAGTAAGCGGTTAACAAGCGATGGATATAATTAGGCGTTACCGTGTGGAATCCAGCTGAAGTAGAATAGACCAACCTCATTTCTTACCGAGGCATCGTAAAAGGCGACTAAGGTAAGTTGATCCGCCGAGTGGTAACCGGCTGAGTAGAATAGACCCACCCTCATTTAGTACCGAGGTGTCGTAAAAGGGGACTAAGGTAAGTCGACCCCCTGTGTCGTATCCGGCTGAGTAGAATAGACCCACCCATATTTATTACCGAGGTGTCGTAAAAGGCGACTAAGGTAGGTTGGTTGGTTGTGATAATAATATCACATTGCGGCACGCTATCTTTTTTTTTTTCACGCACGATTTTATCATTTTTTTTACACTGACTGACATGGAATATATATTTTATACTCGTGCGAAGCAGGGGCAGGCCGCTAGTTTTCTATAAATGAATTTGTTTAGACTTTTGGTCTTGGTGTATATTTGTATTTAAGTATGTGTTTAAAAAATATATAAGTATATATTCACCAGTTGTCTGTCACCCATAACACAAGTATTAAGTTACTTACTTTGGGGACGGACGACCGTGTGTGTAAGTGTCACATACTTTGAGGTTTTTTTGGATTTTGAATGTATCAAATTTAAGGCCGAAATGAATGTTTTATTTTTAATTCCGTATATATCATTTCTTTTTCTAAGATGCGGAGTACTTATTCTTGCTTTATGTATGACTCGCGCTTTGTTTCCATTGAGTACAAAAGAGAGAGTCACTTATGGGACGCTTTCAATAGAATCAGCGAGGTGGAAATGTTTCAGTGTATTATTTAGAACCGGAAAAGGCTTGTACTGTCTGCGTATGACGTTTTTTTCCCGAATGTTATTAGTTTTCATCATAACATAATGTATGTAATGTTTAATCTAACATAATGTAAGCAGTACCTGACGCCCTGTGGTATCCGGCTGAATAGAATAGTATCACCCTAATTTCTTACCGAGGTGTCGTAAAAGGTGACTAAGGTAAGTCGACCCGCCGGGTGGTATCCGGCTGAGTAGAATAGACCAACCTCATTTCTTACCGAGGTGTCGTAAAAAGCGACTAAGGTAACTTGACCCACCGTTTGGTATCTGGTTTAGTAGAAAAGACCACCCTCTTTCTTACCGAGGTGTCGTAAAGTACGACAGAGGTAAGTTGACGCCAGGCAGGCGGCCGGTCGTAAAAACACAGCCAAATCATGTGACAGCATGTTTATAAAATGTTGTGCCGACCCCACTTAGAGTGAGATAAGGGCAGGAAGATGAATGTAAGCAGTACCTGGTTGACAGAGTCTTGCTCTGTCATTTTTTACAAAAAAAAAAAGAAACCAAAAAAAAGGAAAAATATAATTAGGTTGGTGGAGCTCGATCCTAGATATTTTCATTTCTCGAGACCCGTTCCCCGAATAAGCTACGCTGACTTGACAATTTACGGCAAAAATAGTGTTTTATATTAAATTTAAATGTTAACAAATTTTTTATGCTCAAAAACAGGGATAATACGATTTAAAAACCTAGCTAGATCGATTTTTCTCTCCCAAAACCCCTTAATGCTGAATTTCAGGAAAATCGTTGGAGCCATTTCCGAGATTCTGAATATATATATTTCCTCATTTAAATATTAAAGATAACATAATAAAATGGAGCGCGTGCTAGCCAGCTTGAACCACGAATGTCCGTGCAAATTATTTTTCCAAATTAAATTCCTTCAAAATTAATGTAGATAACAATAATATTTCAATCATCCATTAACGTTATAAAAAGGCAACTAAGTTAAGTTGACTCGTAGTTTGGTATCCGGCTGAGTAGACCAACCTCTTTCTTACCGAAGTGTCCTAAAATTCCCATTTTAATATTACTATACCATTACAATATTGAAAAAATATTAGTCCAATTGATGATTATATAGTTTATCAGGCTAACATTTAGGATAAGGAAAGTCCGGTTTTCCCTTTGGAAGCAAAAATAGTGTAAAGTGTGCAAACGAATAGTAGTGCAAAGTTGAAGGTATTTAAACAATTATGTTGACATGAACGAAGATGCGAGTACAATTTGTAGTGCTGTATAAATAATATCTATGCAATGCTAATTTTTATTGCTAATAAAAAACATCGATAACAATAAAAACATTAAATAAAGTCAGCCAATAAAAAAAATCAATAGGATTGTAAAATTCTCATACCGTTTGTTCGTGTCCGCAAAACTCTAGAATTAACCTACGGACTTATTTGAAATTTATACAAAATATTTTTTTCTATGCAATATTGTTTTTATAACATTTTTTATTCAAAAATTTCTATGTAAACTGGAAATTTTCGGCTGCCAAAGTGAAGCAAGAGTCCACTTATACAGTAATTTTGTTTTAGTTTAGAGTATAAGTTAGTCATACGCCAATTGCGCGACCCTGGGCGTAAAGCAATTGCGTATTTGCTTTGGCAGCACGTTGTATGCAGGCACTGTTAAATTACCCATTTACATAACAAATATACAGTGTCATTGAAACAGTATAATATTTACGCCGTGTGGTATCCGGCTGAATAGAGTAGTACTACCCTCTTTCCTTACCGAGGTGTCGTAAAATACGACTAAGGAAGTCGTAAAATACGTAGCCAAACCATGTGACAACATGTTTGTAACATGTTGTGCCGACACCACTTAGAGCGGGATAAGAGCAGGAAGATGATGAAGATGATGATTGAAACAGTATAATATTTATCTTTAATATTAAAATGAGTTAATCTTGTTTATTTTCTGGATCTCAGAAACGGTTCCAACGATTTTCCTCAAATTCACCATGTAGGTAGGGTTTCAGGGGATAAAAATCGATCTAGCTAAGTTGTATTTAAAAGAATCTCGTTTCATCCCTTTATGTCCAGCAGTAGTAGTAGTAGTATCTTTTCTTCTTCTTCTTGGAAGAGGAAATGATATGGAAAGGATATGGTAACCCAGTGTACAATCTGCAATTTTATTATAAGCTTATAGTAAAATTGAAGACATGAAGACTTACTATTAGTTTTCAAGGCACAACAGACAAACAAACCGCCAAACTTGTGAATGTGTAATGCCTTAAAAGTAATCTAAATTTTGAAATATTATCCAGTTATGCCGGCTTTAAATTAAAATTTCTCGAATACAGGTCCTAAAAACACTTTCGCCATTACAGTCTGAAATTAGACAGCATTAAATCACGTAGAAAAGCTTTTAAAGGTTTTATTTTACTTGCTTTACGTAAGTAATGTATTCAAGTTTATTGCCAAAGACGGCACAAGGTTCAGCACTATAAACACATAAAAAAAATCATTTTCGTTTTACTTCTGTATATTTAATAGTATGTGTGTTGTCTCGAACTCTTGTTTTCTCGTATCTTTACAAAACTTCTGAACTCAAAATATTCAACAGCCTGTAAAACAACGCAATTTTTCCAAATTAACACCAGTCTGTTCGTATTTGGACTATTTATAGCAACATATTCATTACTTATATAATATTTCATTTACAATTTTACAGACTAACTTTAGGTAAACTACAAAATCTTTTGTTTGTCTTAAGATAAAATCTACTTTACTTTACCTAGTCAAATCATCGCTTTAATTAGGTAATTAAAATGAATTATTCAAATAGCTAGCATATATTTCGGCATAATAACATTAAATTTAACATTAGTAAATTTTAGTAAACGCAAACGTATTTTTAATTGCGCCTTATCATTTCAGCGAGCACCAGAAGAAACCTGGCTGCGCCTCAGACAGACAAGTTGCAGCAAGTTGCCACAGACTTCGAAGTAAAATACCAATTTCCCAGTAGACAATCAAAAGCCATATACTTCACTAAAACCCCATTGACGATTAACAGGACAATACCCGCAATTAATGGAACAGAAATGGAAGCGTCTAAAACTGAAACGCCTTTCACAAATACAACAAACATGAATGCAACGCAGTCACAACAAATCAAATGGACTGTTGTTAATACAACAGACAATAACGTATCTTTCATTGCGTTACCAGAAAATGCTACATTCTTAAATTTTACCACGTACATAAATATAACAGAATCGCCCAACTCCGCAGCAAGACAACGGAATCAGACAAGGCCTGACTATGTTAAGGAGGATCTCACTTTAGAAGGTGCTGTGGAGAGTCGGATAGTGACTGAAAAACCTTTATCATTAGAGACAACGTTCCTGCAAACTAGGATACCGCCAAATATAGAATCCTCTAGAAGAATAATAGATTCTGATGAAGGTGGTATGGATACTGGAGCGATAGCTGGAATATCGTTCGCGGCATTGGTATTAGCAGCTTTGGCTGGGAGCACTGCATTTGTTCTTTACCGTAGGAGGTATTTGAACAAACCGCAGACCTTAAATGACAAATGTTCTAATCCTGATTCAAGTGGATATTTGGACGACAGTACTATTCGGGTATGGCATTTATTTACTTGTCTCGCATTTCAATTTTTACTTAACTGTATAAAAGAGTTCAGTAAAATCATTAACCTTAGATCTTCAAGAATATTTTTCTAAGTCGTCTTTGCTGCTTACCACTATTACCAACAAAAAAAACTATATTTTAAAGTGTATTTAGTAATTAGTCTTATTGTGTAAACGTAAAGGAAATAGAACTTTTTTGGTTTTGACTATATGATAATTAACCTTTATATTTTAATAGGAAGTTGCATTTATACAAAATAATGTATTTACATATAATCCGCCGTGTGGTATCCGGCTGAATAGAATAGACCACCCTTATTTCTTATCAAGGTGTCGTAAAAGGGGAGTAAGGTAAGTTGACCCGCCGTGTGGTATCTGACTGAGTAGAATAGACAACCCTTATTTCTTTACCGGGGTGTCGTAAAAGGCGAATAAGATATGTTGATGGCAGGCAGGCGGGCGGACGTAAAATACCTAGCCATACCCCACCCCCTACTTAGAGTAGGATAAGGGTAGGAAAATGATGAATGTTTTTACATAACTACAACTACAAAAGGGAACAGCCAATCCTTATTAATTAATTAGCAATAAAACAGAGTGCACTGTGACCTCCCTGACACAGATTCAGATTTTTATAAAATCTAACTTTGTCGTGCAACGTTGAAACAATGTATGCATATGAATATATATATTATACATGAAAAGATGATATAGCTGTGATAGTCCAGCGGTGCGACCGTGTGAATCTCTAGAGACGATCACGGGTTCAAACCCGGGCAGACACCAATGAGTTTTTCTATTAAAATTTATGTGTCTAATTGATACTTGCAATTTATCACACGCTTTTCGGTGAAGGAAAACATCGTGAGGAAACCTGCATATCTCTAGAGAATTCTGAGGATATGTGAAACCTACCAATCCGCATTGGAGAAGCGTGGTAGGTCTTGGCTCCAGTCCTTCTCTCCAGAAACGGAGAGCAGAGTCCTATGCCCAGCAGTGGGATAGTAACAGGCCGATACATGAAATGATATACAATTCTTGACAAATCTTTTCTGTAGGGAGCTTTTGGGGAATCGATCTAGCTAGTTTTATTTTTTTTTAAATGTCGTTTTATGCATCCAGGCATTAAAACTTATAAAAAAAAAAATAGATTCCAAAGCTTAAATTTTCTGTCGTATGTAAAGTTTGACTAAACATGTAAAAATATCTGGGTTCAATTCCCACATGTGTTTTTGTATAATTAAATAAAGGGTATAATTGCTTAATAATGTTGTTAAATTGTTAATTAATGCTTATAATGGGCTTTTGTATTATTAAATAAAGGGGGTGAGACTAACATATTTTTGTACGGGCATTGGGAACGCTGCGGGCGCTTGAGATGGACGATTTTTAGTATCTGGGAGTGATTCAATAAACTAGTTCCAAGTCTTTGAGTGTTTATTATACATGTTACCGGCCCTTTCTTTCTTTTTAATTTTATTATTGCGTTTTTTATTTTGTAATAAAATTACCAATCGATGCTCCTACGTACTAAGTTTTATCTGTTTCTGTATACAAAAAGAGGATATCATTGAATGTTATGAGATTTGTTTTTTTTTCCAGGATAATTCGGAGGAGATGTACAGTTTGGACAACGATTCGTTTCTGAACTCGTTGGAGGCGATGACCATTCAGAACTATTGGACTGACACGGTGAAGCACACCAAGCTTTAATAACAAACCTTATTGATTTGAACTCTTAGCATATACGAAAATTGTCTAGTACAGGGATGGCGAACCATTGGAACGTGACAATATTTTGGACTCGTCACCGATTACAATGTAAAATAGAAAAAAACTGAAGATGCTATTTTCAATTTTAATCTTCTTTAGGCACGCTTGACTTGGGGCGTAAGCTGTGTGCTTAGTGCGAGTTTTTTTTCAATCAATTGTCAATCTCGTCAATTTGTATGACGCTTCAACAGCGACATCTAGTGACCGCTGTTCAACCGAGATATAATTTCGCGTTACGTTGGCAATCGAGTAGGTCAAAAAATGCACTAAGCACACTGATGAATGACTGATGAGAGCGTTTTAAAAAGTGAGATCGGGCGTGGCGAAGGTTAAGAGGGAGATATAAGTTAAAGTACAGTTTAAAATATTAAAGTTCGATAAGTTTGTGGAGATAGAGAAAGACGTGTCGTATATTACTTTAGGGGGCAAGAGAGGTTTTAAATTACCCAATATTTTTGATAGCTCGCCTTGGTTAATATTTGTTGAAAAAATTACACGTTGCTAAAGTTTCACTATCCCTGATCTAGTATATAAGATAACTTAATTTATAGATATATGTGATAATTATTTTTTGTTAAACAATAATGAAATCCCAGTTGTGTCTAATGTATTATTAATTAATGAAATTCTATTTATTGTGATTTTAAAAGATCTGATTTTGTTAAAAACTTTTTGTTTTTTTTAACAAATGTGATAGTCATCTAAAAAAGTTGACAACTGGCATCTTGAACTATCGGTCTATTGATAATGATTTACTTTAATCCGTACATCTTTATTATAAAAAATAATGTTTGTCCGTATGCCCTTTTTAAATTCCGAAACAACGGAGCCAATTTTAATGAAATTTTCAGACCATCTTTAGAATAATACGCGGATAATACTGTGAAGTTTAGTGACGATTGGAGTTTTTTTTGTTAACTGTTGAGTTCTGTTTCGTGGGGTATTCGAAACTAGACCTAACCACAGTTTAACAGCAAACTCAAGTTTAAAAGAACGTAAATTTGTCAATTTTATTGTTCCTCGTCTACAGTTCATGCTCAAAATTTGCCTAAATAAATATTTCTCAAGGCCTATACGTATTTGTTTCAGTTAATATTTGTACAATTATTATATTTGAACGTTAAAGGTTCTATTTCGTTTGAATATTTACGTAACCTTCGCGCCTTGAAGATGACATTAGTCTATCGTATTATTTCTATTTATTATATACATTTGGTTATTAACGCCTTGTCATTCAATTCTAAATATATTTTATCTACTCTGATACTATAATACAAAGATTATAAAACTGAAACTATAATTCTTATGACAAACCAACATTACGTACAGGCCAAAAATTAAAAATTTAAAAGTTTTATTACGATAGGTACCGGTCTTGTACGGACACCTGTATCATAATATAACTTTTTAATCATAACGATACACCTATACAAGCTCCAGCTGGACCAAAGAGGTTGAACCTCTACCTTTAAAAAAAAGGTTTCAATGAACGAGTCCGCAGCGACGCAACACGCATGCGCAATGGATGTTTACGCCTTGGAGCTAACATTTGACATTTTAAAAATCTTTTAAATATTTAAACAAAGTTTGGTTTTTATTAATATTGTTTTACGTATTATAGTATGAGAGTAGATAAAGTAGTGTATGACACTGTACATAACTTGGTGTGACACTCGCGTGATACTATAAAACACACTCGTGTTATAAGAACCCTTATTATGCAACAGTATCATAATCTACTATTATTTTTCGAATATTCCATTTAAATTCAGACGTTTTCGCTCGTCTATCCGTTTAAGGGGGTATACTTATACTAGTGTTTCTTTCGGTTTTTTTTACGGGAATTTTGTCTGTTCAAACATGTCCCGTAACCTAAATAGTAACTACCTTAAGGGACAAGCGGAAAGGGAGTCATTGATGCGCAACGCAGTTGTAACCGCGACGTTCGAAACCTTTTGTTTTTAAAATACCCTCAAAATACTTTATTTTTTTCTCGAAGTTCTTGTTTTGTTCCCGAAGGACAAACAAGATTTATAAAATTTATTATATAAACTTCAGTTGTAGTAAATTTCGCTGTATACAAACAGACCTTCGCATTTTTGAATATTAGTTTAATTTCCGATCAATTGAGTTTGAGTTCCTTCCATTGATTCTTCGAGGCATCTGCCTCATTACCACTTTATTTAAGACTTGTAATTGATGCTTTATTTGGCTATCCCGTGAATCATCTTATTTTAACATCAGGCTTTAGGGATTTTGGACTACTGAAGGACTCTTGGGTTGTTCCTGAGCTGTCTAACTTTTCTACTGTGATAGAGCTCTTATTCGGAGCAATATTACATTCACTTACTCTTTTCAAATTTTATACGTCTCGTATAAACATTTTGAAAATAGAGCTTCGTCCTTTGTTAGTAATATCTTTAGTGCTAAACCTTTTTAATGTATAAGGTTCACCTTGGGTAAACAAACTATATGCTAAAGGAATAATATCATCGACCAAAAATTCATATCGTATGATAAATAAATATATATAATTTAATATATCGCATAATAATCAAGAAAATATTGAATGTCGGTGGCTATCTGCTTGTATTCGCAAATAAAATGCGACACATAATTTTTTCTTTTTAACTTCGTGGAACTTTTAGATTTGATCATTTTTCATTTGTTTTTATCCTAAAGAGAAATACTGAGACAAAAATACACGTTGAACACCAGTGTATGTACGCAATTTCGTAAAAAACGCTTACAAGAAGCAGATGATTCAATAAATTATAATATTTATCAAAATGTTTTATCATTGCAGTGATTTATTTCGTTTTGCTATATTGATGACTATAATGATTTATTTATAAAACAAAATGGCTCCTAATTAAAGTGAACATTGTCAAAAATAAAATAAAAATTTCTTGACAATCTTATAATCTCCATCAATTTCTACTTACATGTTATCTTTCTATTTGTTATTTTAAAAATAGAAAGCCTAATTAAGATGACATGTTGTATTATTAATAGTCTATAATATTGTTTGTGTATCTGGCGTGAATAAATTTACATATGCAAAAGATAATTTTTAGTCCACCTATATTAAAGTTATTACATTACATTGTTTTTTTTTATTTATTTACAATAAAATTTACTTTGAGATCTGTTAGACATTTCTGTATATTTATCTATTATAGTACTATAATATACATATTCAAGATGGCGACTTAACTGATTAGCGCCTTACACCGATTTTGTCCTGTGGTACAACACTTATACTGTATTATTAATAATATAAATGTATAACATTATAATAATGTGAATTGATAAGATTAGTATACTTATAATAATAACATAATTAATTTATATTAGATATATGTTATCATAGTAGAGAGTTAAATGTAAATAATCTTAGTATGATTGTGAATTGTGATATTATATTTGTTGTACCGATGCTGTAATAAAAATCACGTTTTTTTCATCAATATGTATAATTTAATTTAGATATTAGTTATATATTATAGTTTATATGTCAACCAAATGTTAAATACGACAATTATTTACTGAAAAAAAATTTAATATCAAAAGAGTATTCATTCTATAATAAACAAAATTAACGTAGTTAATATACCTTCGTTAGTAGAATTAAGGACGATCTCAATATCTCACTTTAAGTAACGTTAGTATAAAAAATTAGCTTTAAAAAAATAATGAAACTGCGGTATTTGGGTTTTAAGTAAAATTATTTTAGGGATGTGAAAGATATCGATAAATCCCTGCAAAATCGATATTCCGAAAAAAAGTAAAAATTAAGTCGGAAAAATTATAATATTGTAAAAAATAAGAGCTATATGATATTCGATACATTTTATACGCGTCATACTCATTGAATGTAGATACGAAATTTATCAGAATGAACAAATTTCAAATGAAACGATAAACCCATCGGAAATGCATAAATGTAGTGGAGTGTGTCGTATATCTAAAATTTTCATTTACCCACAATGGTTAAACTAAATTTTATCAGCGTATTGTTACTTATATTGGCATTTGTTTGCAACAAATATTCATTGTTAAATATTTATTTCTTGTCACATGCGTCGCATATCGTAGAGTAGAATTTCTTTCGGTACATCCGTACCAATTTGGGTGCAAAGGTACCCGTTTGGGTACAACTAAATTGGTTTCGGTGCGACAAAACCGGATCTAATACAATATATATATATATTATCGCCGCTTTCCGTCCACTTAGTAATATTTTTAATTTGTTGCATTTATATTCATAAATACATTTGTTATATTTGGTTATAATTTTGTTATACACAAGTAATATGTATGTTTCTACAGTCATCTAAATAATCAGTACTTTAATAACTTCGTATGCTCAATCTATTTTTAGCATTGCATATATTTTCTCTTATCGCGTATTATAACAAAATAATCATTTCTGCATAAAGGATTTTGTAACCTGCAATCCGCAGCGTAGTGGGTTTAAGCTTCAATTCTCCTCTCCGAGAAGAGAGAAGGCTTTGCTAAACATTTGGATAATAACCCATCACGTTACTTTACATTTATTGAAATTAATTTTAATAAAGATTATGGCCGCGCCATAAATGTAAAATATATTTTAAACATGTCTTAAAGTCTAATATTGTATGAAAATATATAGTCATAGTTAAAATTAAATATCCTTATACAAATAAAACCTGATTTGTCTCTTTAAACATTTATGAAATTCCGAAACCCAAGACACTGCTGTTCAAATTACTTATATAAGATATTGCGAACATTTTAACAAAAAAATAAATATGTTTTTACTACGACATATTCGCATGCTCAGTAATAAAGTGACTTGTACAAAAAAAATTGTTGTGGCAAATTACAATAAACCGCCTACCAAATTCGTGAGTGTTAAAGAGACTTATATAGGTATTGAAATAAGGATTACAACTCAAGCCAAAAAAATTATAGGTCACTTTATTACAAAGCATGCGATATATTATGTAGTGGTACTCTATTCAAAAGTATACGCTCTTATATATACAAGAGCCTTTATGTAATATGCGACTCATAATATGTTTAAGCAAAAATATAAAATACTATTATAGTGAGTATTTGTTTAATAAATTCATAAAATCTGATTTTATGCCTCTAACGTGTTCGTAGATTCCGTTTTTGAAACCACTGAACTAACATAAATCATTGACATGTTAAATAGGTAATAAAAGCTAATATTTAAATGTTATATTATTAAAGTATAAAACAAAAATATATATCTGTCTATTAGACATTATTAAAAGCTATGTCTGAATTCATAAAAATGGTTAATTTAGATTTCACTTCATTTCTCAGTAAAGCCAGTTTAGTCGATTTAATTTTTAATTACTGGGAAGAAAAATAATATTTTCCACGCTATAGCGATTAGATTAAGTAAATGAAAAAAAATTAAAAGTTTTATTTTGTCTTTGATTTATTAAATTCATGCTTCTGTAAGTTTTTCCCTTCAATGATTTAGTAAACTAATGGAATTGTAATTTACTTTTATTTAGTAGATTAGTTTTATAAAATGTAGAATATTTTTGATAGATGTAAAAAAAAACCCAGAACTTCGTATATATTTAATTTAGTTAAAATTGTGTAACATTCGTAGACCTATTGTATTAAATTTATTTTTACTTGCTAAATGATTTTTATTACACTTCCTTATTTTCAATATTTTATTGTATTCAGCGTAAGACTTAAGACTCTAGGACTCTTTCGCTTTTTGCTTCATTTTGATCTAGACGTATATTTTCGGAGACAAGTAATTCAGCATTCGTTATAAGTTCAAATCAGCGTGAATAATAACAAAATTACAACATCTATAAACAAATGATAGATATTTTAAAATCGGCTTCTATTTAAATTACTTTTTCAGTTTTATCTCGAGTGCCGATGCAGAGTAAAAAAAACACTAGTGCTTACTCGTACCTGTTACAATATTATACTTATATCAGAAAATTACATAAATTATTAAACAATAAGTTTTGTTAGTTATACACCAAGAAACCTTTTTCGGAAAAGTTAAAATTTATGCCTAAGAATATATGGTACCAACAATGCAATATTTTCTGATCTTCGTAACAAATTCTAGTGCATCTTTTTTTCCTTCATAATCTGGAGTTATTTAATTTCATTCAATGAGGTGAAATTCAATTATCTGTGTATCTCAAATTGTATTGAATTTGCAGTACTCGATAAGATTAGTGGGTAGTAGTATTCGATTCGTTTTTTAGCGTGGCGCATCACTAAAAGGTTACGCGCGTTAAATTATAGAATTCCATAGACCAGTGTTGCCATCTTAGTGGATTTTCCACTAAAACTGGTGGTTTTAACTACCCACTTAGTGGCCAAATATTGCTTTTAGTGGCTAGTGGTTTTTTTTTGTGGTCTTGGTAAAATATATTAGCAGTTAAAAAGTTAGATTTACTTCCATTTTACGATGATTTTTATATATCTGTTCGTTTTCCTTTTTGAATATGCATATATACATTGGTGTACAAGCTTAAATCCGCTGTTTGCTCATGGTTGGTGTTGAATGTTAATGAACATATGAATCGGATATGACCATGCCAAATTTTTATTTTTAAGAGTACGACCTCGGTCAACAATATTGAGTCAACATTATTTGTCATTTCATACAAAATCCTAATTCATAAGAATCCTAAACAAAAAAAAACGTGGTTTCATCCCGGCCGACCTTCAACATCCACTCCAAGACGGAATCACTTTGGGCGGAGGACTAGAAACTATCGAAGTGCACCGTTACCACCGATAGATAATAAAATTGTGAGGTGCTATGAAGGAAAAAAGACCAGAATATAAGCTAATTTTCCTCCATGACAATGCTCCGTCACACACAACAAAAAAGGTTCAAAATTACTTAGAGACGCTCAACTGTTAGATGCTACTCCATACCGCTTATTTACCAGAACTGGCCCCATCCGACTCTCATCTGTTTTCGTCAGTGTGCCATTTGCTCGCTGAGCAACAGTTCGATTATTACGCGAAACGTCCAAAATTGGCTCGAAAAATGGTTTGCCTCGAAAAACGAACAATTTTTTTTTGGTATGTTATCCATAACCCAGGTAATAACCTGAGTAATGACAAAAATGTATATTATGAATGAAGTTATCTTTTTTCCTTGCTATGAAAAAATGGTTTTTTTAAGAAAAAAAGCGATTTTAGCTTGTATACCTGGTAGATATTTACTTTGCTTGAGTAGGCATAACTGATCGGCAAGAATTAGTCGTCTACGTTTCTCTACATGGGAGGATTTTCCACCTGATATTTTTCCAAACTTATACTTTATACATGGGGATTTCACACTTCATATTTTTTTCTGAATACTTATACTTAGAAGTTAGAAGGGTTCATCGTTCAGTAACGCTCATGGGCTCACAATTATTAATTTTGGTTTGTATTAACTGAGCGCATTTATTAACGCGTAACTATGCAAAAATCACAATATACGCAACGGGATTTTTGGCTCGTAGGTATCTGAAATACTACGGGTCGAGTAGCTAAATGTAAATTTTGTGATATTAATTTGTTAATTTTTTAATACAAAATAATAAAGGAAACTAATTATTTGTATATTTATTTTCTTTCATAAAACTAAAATTGTTTTAGTGGAAAATTTAGCGGTTAGCGGTCATTTAGAGTGTAAAATTTCTGTTCGTTAGTGGTTTTCTGGTGGTTTTGATGGTTGAATCTAGTGGGAAGCTTATTGAACTGTTGGCAACACTGCCATAGACTACTAACTAAAATAATAGTCTATGAAACGAAGGTCAAATAGTTGCCGCGTAGTTCGTTGATAAGTATTTAATTTATTTTAAAGGATATTTACTGTACTATAATGGTTAAAGCTTGGTATATGGATAAGGATACTAGCGATCAACGCCTAGAACACCATCGAAAGCCACCAGAATTTGTGACACTCGAAGATTTGTACAAAAAAACTGGAGTTGAATACTTTAATGTAAGTTTTTGCGTCTAAGTAAATTTATATCATAAATCTAAGTATAAAATGAACTTAATCGCTCATAGTTTGTTCTAATGATCTAAAAAAAATGCAATTCAAGTTCTTTTCCTTTAACATAACTTTTAAAACAAAATTATTTGCAAGAACAAGACTAGTCCTGGATTCAAACACAGTCCTTATTGAAAATTTACAAGATTTTCCACCTTAACTAGACTATATGTAATTTAAAAATAACTTGTCTTACATATAAATTTGGGAGAAAAATATTAATACTAAAACTAGTTAAAAATAAAACTTTATTTATTATTATTTATCAAAACTTTTTTATAAGTGGTTTTAATAAATCAAATATTTTCCAGATAGATGTGAAAACCTATACAACTGATGGTGTTTTAGATAAAATTAAAAAAGATAGAGGTTACACATACGAAGACGAAATTACTTGCTCGAAGCAGTGCCTACCAAACTATGAGGCAAAGATAAAATCGTTTTATGAAGAGCATCTTCATACTGATGAAGAGATAAGGTAAGATAAGGATTCTAGTTTGTATATAATCTTAATTTTTGTTTGTAGGTAATATCTTTATTACACACACAGGATATTTAAAATAATACAAAAATTAAAATATGACTTAAGAAATACTCTTCCAGTCAACCAGATAACATGTATTAAATTTAAGAAATTAGTAAATATTAAATATAATTAATAGAAAATTATATAAGTTCTAAAAACTATTATATAGGTATCTATCTATCTAATTTCGGGGACGCCTGTCGGTGCAGGACGGGTGATCAGCTCCTATTCCGGACTATTCCACCCATTTCCCCATGTTGGGACAAGGGTTTCACTGCTGTCCCGACAGTGTCACCTGCTCTAATCTACCCGTAGCTTTTACGAACCTGATAATATCCCTGAAGGAGATATTTGTCAGATCCTCAGCTTCAATTTCATCCTTACCTAGTATCTCCCATCTTACCAGCGAGTACATAGGGCACTCAGCCATAAGGTGAAGACTCGTTTCTTCCTCTCCACACTCTGGGCACGCAGCATCTTCTGTTATTCTCATTATTGACAGGTGTCTGTTTAACAGGCAGTGCCCAGTTGTAATGCCTGTTACAATTGCTACATTTTCCCCGCTCTGAGACATCAGCTGTTTAGACTTCCTTGTATCAAACGATTTGAGAAACAACTTTGCTTGTCTGAGCATTGTGTTTCTCCATCTTTTGTTAGATTCTGTTTCTATTCTTTTTTCTATCACACACTTTATTATATTATGTGCAATTGGGAGGAAGGGTTCTGGTCCTACGAATGTTTGACTAGCTCCCTTTCTTGCCAATTCGTCAGCTTTTTCGTTCCCTGCATGGCCACAGTGTCCCGGAACCCATGCAATCGTTACTTCCCCCTTCTCAGCTAATTCGTTTAGTTCACGCTTACATTCCTTCACGATAGCTGAGGTTGTTTCTATGCGGTCAAGTGCTTTTAAAGCTGCTTGACTATCGCTATATATGACTATATTATGTTCTAATGCTATTTGTGATTCTTTGAGTTTCCTGGCACACTCCATGATAGCTATCATTTCGGCCTGGAAGACACTTGTATATTTACCCAGATTTAGGACCTGGTGTAAATCTGACGAGGTGCCGTAGACAATTCCAGCTCCCGCCAGCTTCGCGGATTCTCGTCTAGACCCGTCCGTGTAGCAGATGGTCTGACTCTTCGCGCTGTGTTCCACTTCCCAGTTTTCTTTTGCTCCTATGTGTATCCTATATTTTTTATCGAAGATTTTCTGTTTCTTGATCAAGTCACTTCTCCTGACGACCATAGACAGATTTTCTCCGTAAATCTTTTCTATATAGGTAATTAAACTATGTAATGAAATTGGACGTTATAGAAAAATGATAAACTTAAATTGAATAAAAGTCAAGAAAAAGTTGAGAAAATCAGCTTTATAATTTAATTGTGTGTTAAGATTGATGACAGCTACATCTGACTTAGACTTTAGATTTACAGCTGATTTGGGACAACTGTATAGATATTAGAACACGCTTTCCTCCCCTTTACAATCTAGTACAATACCACCATTTTGTACCATAACGTAATAATGCCATTTCTTTATTTTTAAAAGCTTACGAATTAGCATACATTATTGTAATGTATATCAGGTTGGTGCTGGACGGTTCTGGTTATTTTGATGTGCGTGATAGTGATGAACAATGGATACGAATAGGAGTGAGTGCTGGTGACATGATTGTTATACCCAGTGGCATCTACCATCGCTTCACCTTGGATACCAATGTTAGTAAAATATGTTTAATAATAAATCATTTATTCAGTCATTACATACATATATATTATACCCAGTACAATTTTCAGCTGTTTCTCTAATGAACCCATATTGCATACATACATACATACATACGTACATAATAAGTAGTACCTGGGTGAACAATTTCGGTAATTTTTAAAAGACATAATAAAGACATCATTTAAATTAAGATTGAATTTAAAAAAAAAAGAGAGAAGGCGCTGATGATAAAAGGGATTCAAACCCGGGCTTAGAACTTTTTCGGTCCGCGCGTTACTCATCACCTATTGCAACATTACATATGAGTTAAAAAAAACTGCTTTAATTCTACATTTTAAAATTTTTTAATAGCCAAAAACAGGGATAAATTTTCTTAAAATAAAACCTAGCTAAATTGATTTTTCTTCCCCAAAAATAAATGCTGAATTTCAGGAAAATGGAAAAGCTGATTCGAAAATATAGGTATTAATAAAATATATTCTAATTGGAGATGATCTTTTGATTGATCTTTGGTAGATGCATTTATCGTTATTTAATTATAAACATTATTAAAAATTTTTTAGGACTTCATTGTTGCAAAGCGTTTCTTCATCGGTGAACCAGTGTGGTTACCCTACAACCGCCCCGCAGACGACATGCCCTGCCGCAAGGAATATCTCCAGAAACTGCATAAGGGCTTTGTCACCGCTAATTAAATCCTGTTAAAGTGCATATCACAGAAAACTATAGGTTTAAGTTTTTATATGTTGTCTATCAGGTACAACAAACTGAATTCAGTAAATTATTACTGAATTTAGTATCTCATCTACTAAAGCCTCTTCTCACCTGAAGAGAGTAACTGTGCGTTTAGAATCAGTATGTTGTGAACGAAAATTGGTAGCTTAAACATCACTAAAATTCTCTAGAGGGATATATAAATCACGGAGATGTTTTAAATCATTTGATTGCATGATACTGTAGAAACATTTACACCAAGAACATTATTGTAATAATCTAGTATTAACATAAATAAATATATGGGACACTAAAACACACTGTTGTCCGTTCCCAAAGTAAGTTAATACTTCTGTTATGGTAATCAGACAACTAGTGAATACATACTTATATAATTTTTAAATGCATACTTAAATACAAATATACACCTAGACTCGAAGACCAACAAATTCATTTATAGAAAATGTTGGCCCTCGGCGGGAATCGAACCCGCGACCCTCGGAGCTTAAGGCAGGGTCACTACCTACTGCGCCAACGGGCCAGTCAATGATATATAATATTTAAATTTTAATTTGTGATGGGTAAATACACTATAGTTTACACCAATATTGAATTTCATAGATAATAGATATATAAGATTGAAGTTGATGTTTTTCCGAACTCCCGATAGTTAAAAAATTACTAAAATAATTGGATGTCTGTAGAATAATCGATATGGTGATTGTCTACAAAATTTTGGAGTTCATTTGCTAGTTTTTGGTAATTCTAATTTATTTTTTCGGAAGATGGCTATGTATACCGATACCTATACATTATCTTTGAGAAATCTATACCAAAATATAGATAAAACGTCATAGAAGGCACAGATAAAATGCGAAGGCACAGATAACCTTTGCCAACTGATATCTTAGAATACTTGGATAAAGAATACACACTACGTCCATGTTAGAATATGTCATTACTATACATCAATGTTGTGAGTACTCTTCCTCTCGCATCACAGTTACTTTATTTGACCTTGTAAAATTATTTAAATACACATAGTAAACGCCAAAGTATGAAATAAATATATTTAATATACGATATAAATTATGGAGGAATATTTAAAACTTATACAATAGTGCCTTTATTCAATGCAAAGTTTCCAAAATTTATTAATGTATCACACAATAAATTATCTTTGTCTTCAACATAAAACGAATTAAATATCTAAAAAAATTGTTTTATTTGTATTGAATTATCGTGTCATTGATAAATTATTTCAGCATTCTGTCGCTATGTATGTTTTCAATAAATAAATATTTAAACAACCCCTTTTTTTTCTTATATGACCCTTGTATTTATATAATTAAATTAGCATGTTTTCATTTAATACAGATAAATACGTTCACACATTCACAATTCAATAAATATGTTCTATCTTAATTAACCTATGCGATTTCAATCTGTGTGTGTTGCTCTATGCCTATTGCCTTGTACAAACATACGAACTTAAGAAATTAACCTACCATGAAACATCCTCGTACCAATACTTTCTATTCAAACCCAGTGAATTTTAGTTTGTTCCACACATTAAACACAATCATAAAAAAGGGGACTACTTGAATGGCGAAAAGTTGGAATTTTCTGTCTATTATAATTTGATATGGACATAACTAACTCTGTTCCTATCGGCATCATTCTATTTAGTAATGTATTGATAATCGAATAAGTTAAACTAAGTCCTAGGCAAAATCAGTATAAAAGATATGATGTTTAGCTGTTTACGACCGATATTATTATTTTTTTATGAAATACGTACGGCGGCGAGCGAACTTCCAAAAAAAACCGAAATCAAATTAAAATAATTTTATTTTTAAAATATTAATTAGAAATTACAAAGACTTAAACTAATTTAAGATAGGTGTCACTTCACCGATTTGAGGATAAAGAGTGCGGGGCATTGTTCATCAGAATGGGTCGGAGATGGCGAAGCGAGCGTTGCACAATCCAATATCTCACGGTCTTACGGGAAACACCTGCATTCCGCGAAACGTGGGTGGTCCCGGCATCGTCGGAAGAATGCATGTTGCCTCATAGCGTAACATCTCCCTCCCGAAGATCAGCATCTATTTCGAAACCTTTGTTGCAAATAATACTGATAGCGAAGGTGTTTCTATGGGGCTGCGCCTATCTCTTGTACAGCTAGACTTATTTTCCTTTTCGACATCTTCATCTGATTTTTTATTAGTAATAGATTGACATCTATTCAGTAGGCGCTGATGAAAAACTATATAACCCATTAGCCTGAATGTTATACTTAGTAACACATATACTGGTATTGTAGTATGATAGAGGGTTACTTTATCTGAAGTTTTTAGCGATATGGGTTCCTGAACAGTAATTTCAGAGGTACTGAAATGCAGATTACGCAGATCAATGTTGTTAAGCTTTATCGATTTTCCAGGTATCTTGTGTGATATTTCAATGTTAATTTCAGTTACATCAATAATTTTTAATATTTGTCCTCTAATTTCATTTTCATAATTATGGATAGTGAACGACGAAGTTTGTAGCGTGCAGCCTCTGCGTATTATAGACAGATAACTTCCTTGCAACATTCTGTATTCTTCTTGGGCACAGGTTAAATGGACTTTCGTTAAGTTAGGAAAGCTCACGATGTAATGTTGATCATCTAACTGTTCCATGGCATCGGAAGAAAGAATAACTGAGGTGAACTGGCAGGAGTCTTCGATCTGTTGCCGAAGTATGAGGGTTCTGATGCACGACGATTGTTCTCCAAAGCGACGGCTTAAATTGTCTTCGCATAGGTGGCCTAGACTGAACTTCGGACATTCTGTCGCTATGTACAAAAGTTCTTTTTCGTGAATTGCTATGTAGGGATAGGTTAAGGCCAGGATCCTATTGTAACGATTAGGTGCTAAGGATAATTTATAAAGGAGGAAATTAGTGTCATAAACAATAGGAAACTTTTAAATTAAAACTATACTATTGTCCTTATAATAATATCCTAATCTTATTATATTTAAATATTCTCTAAAATTCAAATTCAATATTTGTTTCTTATTATATAATATTTCTAACTTATATAAAATCTCTTTAAAGGCACTAAAATTTAATACCGAATGATGTGTGCTTTTAGCTTTAATAAATGCCAAATAATTTAGTAACTTTGAAAGCTCTAAGGATAAACTATCTATGTTATCTCCTAGTATTAGAAATAGTTGAGCTAAGTGGGAGTATTCAATAATGCTCGTCTCATTTGTTAAAATAGAATTTATTAAATTCCTTATTTCATTTTGGTTCTTTATTATTAAATCAGTAATATTAAAACTTTGTGAAACCCATTGCTTGCTTAAACTAATTTGATGATTTATTTCAGTTGCCAAACTATTCTGATTTTCTTTTAAATTTGCTATTGCGCTATCATATTTCAACGCATCGCTGTAATCTAGGTTTCCGGAAATGCTTTTTATGACGGAACCGAGACCATCGATGAGACCTCTCTTAACACGTCTATGCTCGAAAGTTTCTAATTCTTCCGATATTGATTCAAGTTTAGTACCAAGATAGTTAATATGAGGCTTGTATATATATAGGGTCTTATTACTGAAATGGGGCATCAGGTCACACATCTGTCCTTTAACCAGTTCTAGTTTGTTACGAATAATGTCAAGATTTATAATTTGAATAAAGGAATGGTAGTGAGAAATAACTTTAGTATCTCCCAGGTTAAAAGGTAAGACACCAGGGCCATTTGCTAGGCTGTCAAGTATTATTTCGTCTGCTCGGACCAGGGTCAGTGTCAGTAGTATTTTCAGTAATTTCAGTCTCCTGTAACAAACGAGCACTATTAGGTACCCGTTTAAGACGTGATTTAGGGACAGGGCCTTTTTTCTTTTTGGTGTAAATATGTACAGGTAAGTCTGCTAACACCGTGTCTCGAGTAAAGCGTGGGGCTAGTTTTTGTCTGTGTCGTAGAGGGTTAGATATAAATATAGGCTGATCGGGTGTGTAGTTAATATCGGGCTCACGATCTTTATTACGATTTTCAGTAAGTTCAGTGCGTCGATGAAGGGACGTCTCGTTAATTATTTCATATGCTTTTAACATTTGTTTTCGGTGGTTTTGAATATATAACTGTAACAGCTGTTCTGATAAATTCATGTCTACTGGATCGCGGGGATCAAAATGTCCAGTTATAATATCCAATGGCCTACAGTTCGTAAAACTATGAATTGAGCTATTATAGGCCAGCACAGCATATACCATAAGGTTGATAACTGATTCGCCTCGGTTTTCTATTTTAAGAATACGTAAGTGTTCTAGTAACGTAGAATGGAACCTTTCTATCATACCATTTTCGTTAGGAGTATTAGGACAAATTCTATGATGTTGAATTTTATGTAATCTATTAAATTCTAAAAATAACTGATTTGTAAATTCGGGGCCATTATCGCTAGTTATTTTAAGAGGGATTCCGTGGTGAGTAAAGAAATTTAATAACGCTTGTATGACACTAACAGCGGTAGCATCCCTTAGAAAATACGCCTGAGCATATTTCGAGAAGGCATCGATAATTGTAAGATACTTGTGAGTCTCAACACTTAATATATCTATATGTATTAGCTCAAAAGGTTTCGTAGGAGGGGGTACGATTTGAAATCTTGGTCTAACCGGATTACGATCGTACTTAGCCTGACCGCATATATTACATTCGTTAATATATTTAGTTACTGACTCTTTCATTTTAGGCCAGTAATATTTCCGTGTTAAGGATAGATAAGACTCATTAATACCCCTATGAATAGTTTTTCCTTCATGGTAACATTTAATAATTTCTTGCTGTTTAAAATAATCCTTAACATTTTCTAATTCATTTTTTGTAAGAACTAGATTCATAGCTGAGTTCCTAAAATTATTTTGAATAACTGGTATAATATTATACATTTCTAATGGGGGGTCAATTAAAATTCCGGTCTTAACTTTTGGATTAACATATTCTTTTATAGCGTCAATTACATCTTTTTCTAAATTTGATTTTGAAATTTGTACGCAAGTCCGAGTATGGGATTCAAATGGTTTCGTTACGCTAGGTTTACTTTTTATGTCTCCAACTACTTTAAAATAAATTTGTTTTATAAATTTGTTCAAAGGATCATCGGAAATGGGCACTTCTAAAATAGGATTTTCAGTATCACTGTGAGCTGTATCCGTTCTTGAATCAGAACGTGAACGTGGAGCTTCCGAGGTATTGACTATTATAGAACTCGACTCCTCATTATGAATCTCTATGCGCGATACCGCATCGGCATTCGTGTTATTCTTTCCCTGCTTATATATTACACTAAAATCGTATTCGCTGAGACGTAGCCTCCAACGAGTTAAACGCGAGTTGGGCTCTTTGATATTCATTACCCATTGCAGAGGACGATGATCTGTTACTATTTTAAATTTCCTTCCGAAGAGATACGGCCTAAAATATTTAGTAGCCCAAACAATAGCTAACAATTCTTTTTCAATGGTACTGTAATTAATTTCGCTTGTATTGAGAGTACGCGATGCATAAGCTATTGGTTTATCAGAACCGATTGGGCCTTGTGAAAGTACTGCGGCTATAGCTATATTTGAGGCGTCAGTGGTAAGGACGAATTCTTTTGAAAAATCTGGATATTGTAAGATTGGGTCATTAATTAGTAAAGTCTTACATTTTTCAAAACATTCTATATAATTATTATTTAAGTCGATTTTACATCCTTTTTTCAAACATTGCGTCATTGGTTTTGTTATTTTGGCAAAATCGGGGATGAATTTCCTATAATAACCAAGTAATCCTAAGAACCTTTTTATTTCTGTGGGGGTTTTAGGTATAGGGTAATTTAAAATAGCTGATACTTTATCCGGATTCGGTTTTATACCATCTTTACTAATTATGTGTCCTAAATACGCTGTTTCTAATTTTAAAAATTCTGATTTATCCATTTGTATTTTAAAGTTAGATTCACGGAGCTTTTTAAAGACCTTTTCTAGATTAATAATATGTTCCTGAAGGGATGTGCTAAAAACAATAATGTCATCTAGGTAAACTAAGCAAATAGTATTTTGTAGTTCTCTCAAAACGTTATCCATCACCCTTTGGAAAGTCGAGGGACTGTTCTTTAAACCCATTGGCATTCTCAAAAATTCGAAATGACCATCTACATTAAAAGCTGTTTTTGGAATATCTTGGGGGTTCATTTCGACTTGATAAAATCCGCTAGCTAGGTCAAGGGTCGTAAAATATTGACAGTTCCCTAGTTTATCTAAAACGTCCGCGATATTTGGTATAGGATATTTATCATCTATAGTCTTTTCATTCAATTTCCTATAATCAACAACTATTCGCCATTTTTTCTTTCTGGATGCATCAGATTTTTTCGCTACTACCCATATCGGTGAACTCCATGCGGAATTCGATGGCCTAATAATACCCTGCTCTAACATTTTGCTAATCTGTTCCTGAACTTCTTCCCTGTGGATATAAGGATACCTGTAGCTTTTTGTATAAACAGGAGCTTCGTCTGTAGTTTTAATAGAATGTTTAATTTTGTTATTAAAGGCAAGTTGTTCACCATCTATATAAAACACATCTGCATACCGAGAACAGAGAGTTTCTAAATTTAAACGTTCTTCTACATTCAGGTGGTCAGTACGTAGACGTGAGAGTACTTCTCGCACTCTTTGCGGCTGCTGCTCTATGGGGGTACACTCCATATTATGCACTGAGGCGGAGACCGCACGATCCATAGAAAATATAACATCATTGCGGCTGGGATTCCGCACTTCAACTAAACCTCTATTGTTTTGTATAGTGGTTAAACAGTCACTTATAATGCAATTCGAAATGGTTTGCTCTTCTATGAATGCCTCTCCATCATGAAAGTTAATGGGGATTTTTAATAATTTAGACGATGATGCTGGGATGATATTTTCGTATAGGTTGACATTACGAGAATCATACACTTTAATTTCATTAGACGCATTTTTAGTTAAAAGAATTTTAATTTTATAGTCTATTGTAGTTTCCCATTTATCTAACAGATCTGTTCCAATAAGACCATCAAAATAGTCATGGAATTTGTATATAAAGAAAGTCACGTCAGTAGAGTCATTAAATTCGTTGAAGTGTGGTATCGTAATCGAATAATTTTCTCTGGTTACAGCATGAACGTTACATACTTCAAATGGGTCGTAATTTAATGGAAATCTATTAAAATATTTTTGTACAACGACAGGACTCAAAAACGATTGGTTCGCACCGGTATCTATTAAAAGTTTAAGAGGTGGTGACGATATTTGTATGTACGGAAGTTGTCTCTGAGTCTGTAAATTTACTTCTATTTTGACCTGTCGGATCGAGATCCGGGGCCTGGCGAAAATCCTGCTCAGTGACTTTTGAGTCAGAACCTTCGTTGCCGCTTTCAGTAACCTGATATTCACCTTGGTATTCTGTACTAAACTCTTGTGGTTCGACTGTCGTCCTTTCATAGTCATAAGGGGAGTAATAGTTGTAACAGTCAGTGTCGTAATAAATGTCGTTTTGGTCAGTATTAGAATAATATTCATAATAAGGGTCGTAACTTTGCATTTCGTCACATGTGTTCAAATTAATCTCTCTACTTTTAAAATAGTTATTCGGGGGTGGATTACCATATTTTCGCCAATCATGACCCGCTATTGCTTGTGTAGGGGGTAGAGGTTTTGTAACAAAGTGGCTGACACCACTCATAGGACGGGGGTGAGAGTTTTGCTGGAAATTAGGTCGATGGGGAAGTTTAAAGAGATTGCTTTGAGGGTTGTAATTTGGTGGGGCTGCTCTGAATATTTGCTGCGTGCGCGTTGGACCTTGAATGGGATATTGATTGGGCCGCCATTGTTGTGGCGAAGGTGGGAATTGGAACCGTGAAGGGCCTGGAATATTGTGCATGGGTCTGGGTATAAAAGCGTTTGCAGGTCGAAATTTAGGAGTAAAATTTTGCTGGTCAAATAATGGTAAAGCCTGTGGTTTTCTATCAGGAATACGTTCGTTTCTGTTTTGCAGGTATATAATATTAATTTCCTGGTGCACGTACTCTAAGGCTTTTTCTATCGTTTCGGGTCGCATGCAACGAATACGGGATCCTAAGGGATCTTTTAGTCCTCGCACGTAAGCTTGTAAGGTTAATTTTTTATATAAGTCTCTTTTTGCGTCTATTGTCGTTTGTAGTGTCATGTAGAGTAACGTATGTCATTAAGGTGCTAAAAAGATTTTGACAGCGTTCGTAATACTCTTGGGGAGTACTAGAACCTTGTGTTAATATGGCTAGATCGCTGTAGACAGCTGTCTCGTCCCTTTGGTCAGCGAAATTATTAATAAGGGCACTTCGAATACCCAACCAGTCATTAGGTATCCCGTTGCTATTAATTAAGCGAGCAGCGGGTCCTGTTACTTTATTTAAAATGCCGTTTATAAGAGCTATCCTATTTAGTTCTGTGCTATCCTGTTGGCTAAAATTTTCGACAAGCTGGTCGCACAAACTAATAAATCTAGTCAATACGTTTGCGTTTCCATCGAATTCAGGAACCAAACGGAGAGCTTTAAAAATAGTATCTAAATCTGCCATTTTTGGAATAACTAACACTTCGTCTATACTACCTAAATTAAAATTTCTACTGCTATCTATTACTTTATTTCTACTGCTAACTAACCTAAGAGTCTTCAATTTTCTTGGATGAAAAATTTTGGAGAGTAAAATAAAATGAATTTAATAAAACGTTAGTACGGGCTAGGAATAAGCAACCACTAGAAAGAGTCTAATGTACTTACATAAACATTTCGGCCACTTGGAGCTATCGATGTCTTGATAAGTTCCCTGCAGCACGACGTGTAGATTCGGATGTTCTAGCGCGGCTAGAGAGCCACACGGGCGGCTTTTCTAAACACGATTTTTAGGCGAAACCGACCGCGAACATCCTACCGACTGCGCCAAATACGTACGGCGGCGAGCGAACTTCCAAAAAAAACCGAAATCAAATTAAAATAATTTTATTTTTAAAATATTAATTAAAAATTACAAAGACTTAAACTAATTTAAGATAGGTGTCACTTCACCGATGTGAGGATAAAGAGTGCGGGGCATTGTTCATCGGAATGGGTCGGAGACGGCGAAGCGAGCGTTGCACAATCCAATATCTCACGGTCTTACGGGAAACACCTGCATTCCGCGAAACGTGGGTGGTCCCGGCATCTTCGGAAGAATGCATGTTGCCTCATAGCGTAACATATGTAACTTTTAGTCTATGGATATTTTCCATTTCCATTAGATGTGTATTGTCTGTGATAAGGAGGTAATTTTGAAAGAAAATCGATAAGTAATTTTTGTGAGTTTACAAAATAATAATTACTATACAACAAAAAAAAACAATGGACGCCACCGTTGTGGACGTTGCAGTAGAATTTCTATCTGTAGCCTTCCATGAATTATTATACTATGCTTCTGTTTATCCAAAAAGCATTTTTGAAACGAGGACTAAGTACGGTGTCGTCGTCTACCGAAGTACACATCCTGAAGTAAACGAGTATATAAACATGTCACTGGAAAATATCACAGAGATGCTTAGAGATGGCGAACTATATCGAGTGGAGCTTGCTGTTACGGACAGCCAGCATACGCCGGGACTCAAAGTTTGTTTTGAATTTGCGCGCATTGCCAGTTACGAGGATACCGGGGACGCCTATTTAGTAAGGTGTGAACAAAATATGCGCGCGTTTTGTTTGCAGTTAGCAACAATGAGCAGCAAATTCAAAGGGTTCACTGAGAATAATGGTTTTGCCGTCTACCTGGTTACCAACGAATCCACAGAGGTTGCAGTAGCTGATAATCCAAATTTAGGGAACTTCCCTTTGTTAGAAGTAGACCAGGATGATAGGCCGATGGAGCACATACTGCCAATTCGAAGTTTCCCTATCAGAAATTTTAATCTTAACATTTATTTAGAGATGGCCGAGCCCTGGTCATTTCATTCATAATTCTGAACTTAATTACTTCAAACTGAAAAATATACTTAATTTTTTATAAATAAAATACTCAGCACTTTCTATTTTATAATTAATATGTGTAAATATCTAATCATGTTGGAAATGCTCAATTTTGAATGTTGTGATGATTTCTTTAGTTATAATATTTTCAGTCCACTGACTTAAGTCATATTAAAGTTGTAGCCTAGAAGGTAAATTAAGTATGTGTGTGTAATTTCATAAATGAAAATAAAGTGTTATGGAAATAAATTCTGGGCATTAGCAAAGCCTGAATCATGAAGATTTAGATGTAAGAATATTTCTATTGTGAAATCGTGAAGATTTTAAGAACTTTATTGTAAGAACATTTCTCTTGTCTGAATAAAAAAACTGATTTGGGTAAAGATTGTTAGTGTTCTCATGTTCACTCGCACCCAGTCATTTTGCTATATGTAATAAGGTTTTTACTGAAAAAATAAGGTTTGTGATGACAAGATAAGGTTTGTGAAGCAAACATAAGGTTCGTGTAGATAAGATTGTTTTATAGAAGTATGAGTAACTATTTATTATATCAGATAAGTGGAGTTTGTATACATTTTGTCACTTTTCTTAATATAAGTATAATATTTAAGTATGAACTGTAACAATTTGGAATGTAAATTAATTATACTCCTTCTTCAGGGTACAGCTTTGTTTTTAAACACCTAAGTCTAGAATAGATTTCGTCCCAATCTACATATGCGCCGATAAGTTTTCTTATATTATCTGCTGCATCTTCATACTTATTTCTACCATGCAACAGGCGAATGTTGTCGAAAATAAGAATATCACCTGCATTTGTTTTGAACTTAGCTGCAAATTTTTGATTTAGTTGATAGAAAAGGCTGTGAGCTTTATACCATGGCTTTACAGATTCAATTGGACCAGGGAAATGGCTTCCTCTTTGAGGTATGGAAAAATTTATCCTTTGCACTGCATCATACTTATCCACACATATCACAGGTGCTCTATACAATTTGAAGAATTCATTTCCATGTTCAGTACCAACATCACTCCATTCTACCTCAGTATCTGTTAAAAGCTTGTATTCTTCTGGATGATGCTTCTTCATGTAACTGGCGGTGAAATGACAATCTGATAGTAAATTTTCTCCTCCCTCACTCCTCGTTTGCACTAAGCAGTGCAGCATATTAACACCTGGACAGTATTCATAGTATGGAAGATCAACATGCATTTGCAAATTGCTAGATAGGTAGGCAACGTTGCTAGTATTAGAAACATGTTCTACAACAAACTTCACCCCATAGTGCGTTTGTTTTGTGAAACCAACTCTTTTTACAATTCCATCTACAGCTGTATCAGAAAGTGGTGTGTTTTGAATCAACGCTACGCCGTATGTAGCAAGATCTTGTAGCCATTTGTAAAGTGCGTGATCTCCATTCAATATTTCTGTGTAATCATGCTTCGTGCAAATTTGATTAAAGTTTTCACCGTGCCAACTAATTTTCTCAGGTCTGTACAGGCTATTGCTATACTTCAGTTGGTTTTCAGAAGTGAAACTTCGGAACTGTAACCACTTTAAGCCATATCGAGATACGTGACCGTCGTCCCAAGTGATTTGAACAGAAGTTCCATCCTCAATGATAGTTTTAGTCTGAACGTTTACGTTAAATTCATTCCAATCAAGAATACGGCTTTTCGCCGATAGGTGGAAGCACTTTTCGCACTGGCAGTTATCTCTTAACCACACATTTGGAAATTCCAACGGTTTTCCTTGGATAACTAACTTCACGAAATCTTTGTTATTCAGAAAAACTGTACTTAAATGAATTTCATGATTGTTAACTTTAGTTTTCTTTAAATATTTTGGTTTTAATAAAATTTTATTCGTAGACCAAAGCCGTTTAAACAAGATCATGTTGGACTTTGATCAACGTATATTAATACATTCGCGATAAAGGTCACTAACATTCGCCGTTTGTAATAATTCTCCTGTTTAATAGCGTTAAATTCCAGTCATCAAACGCCGTTAGTGACGTCATTGGATATTTGATATGCAAAAATCAAATAGCAAACGTTATCAAATTTTAAAACTATGAAATTGAATATTGATTCCGTAATGTATAAGATATTTTGTAGCAATCATTACATGATTTATTGTAGTAAATAGAACATAAAGTTATTAGGCACGCCACGTTTTAATCCTTAAATGATCCCCATTTTATCGCACAAAATATATTGTTAGCAATTTTAACATTTGCATAATAAGATACCTTATAATTATTGTATTATGTTTAGTGTATTAGGAAGTATAAATATTGGCATTAGTCTCAATATCGTAATCTCAACTTAAGAGAAGATTTTAAAATGGAAGGGGAATTTATTTTGGCGGCATTCTGTTCTGACTAAACTGATAAAGTGTTTTAAGAATTGTTTGGATATATTTTGGAAATCTTTTCTAATTATTTTAATAATATTTTGACTTAATTTGATTTATTATATTTAATCTCTAATAAAGTTTAATTAAGGGATATAATAGATACTAGGTACCATATAATTTACATTTTTCTTTTAAAAATATATTTTCTGTAATAGGTAGGTTTGGTCTTGTCTTAAAATCTCTTTGGACGCATTTAATAATGTAATATTGACCATAGCCTTCTTGACTACTTAGTTATTAACTCCATCAAAAAACCGACAAGGTAAGGCTAAAATATAATTTAATATGTTTAGGTTACTACTGTTGTCTATTAGCCCTATAGGTATACTGTTAAGTTAAATAAATAGTTCTATTAATTATTGCGATGTATCACACGCTATCGGTAAAGGAAAACATCGTGAGTAAACCTGCGTATCTCTTAAGAATTATAGGGATATGTGTAACCTGCCAATCCGCATTGGAGCAGCGTGGTAGGTCTTCGCGCCAATCCTCTTCTAAAAACGGAGAGAGGAGGCCTATGCCCAGCAGTGGTATAATAACAGGCCCTTTACTTTACTAAGAATATGTTAGTGTAGAAAATGTTTCGCATTTTTTTTTACACTATACGTCTATATTTTATTAAATTGTATTCATAAAGTGGTTTAATTTTTGTCATGCGAGCGAAGAATCAAAGTAGGTAAGCCAGTATTTGCAAAATGAGAATTTATTTTTGATACCTGTCAACTAACGAATAACGACTAACGTTTCATTATAAAAACTGTCACGTGGGCGAAACACGTTGAAATTGTCACGTGGAAGAAAAATGTCGAAACTGTCACGTTGGCAAACACGTTTAAACTGTTATTTTGCAAACATGCTTTGATTTTTTATACTTTAAAGTTAAAAAAATTGTATAAACAATGTATTCTTCAATTACCATCGGCATAGGACCTGACAAAATATAAACCAAGGTAAGTTTAGTAATGCTGTGGATTTATGCGTCAGTTCTAAAGCTGGAATGAAAGAAAACTAATCAACTGGTCGACACGCATTAGGATTAAAAATCCAATTGAAATTTAAAATACTCAGTATTTCTTTTAAACTAATGGTTTTCAATATTTAACTACGCCGTGTGGTATCCGGCTGAATAGAATAGACCACCCTCTTTTCTTACCGAGGTGTCGTAAAAGGCGATTAAGGTAAGTCGACCCGCCGTGTAGTATCCAGCTGAGTAGAAAAGACCATCCTCATTTCTTACCGGGGTGTCGTAAAATACGACTAAGATAAGTTGACGTCAGGCAGGCGGCCGGTCGTAAAATGCGGAGCCAAATCATGTGACAACATATTTATAACATGTTGTGCCGACCCCACTTAGAGTGGGATAAGGGCAGGTACCTTAAGATGATGATGGTTTTGAATATTTGGTCCAAAGAAAGTTCAGTTCAGAAAATTTTTCTCCTCAACAGTAAAAAGACATTCGATAAAGTATACATTTATTATATTTCCGTCTTAAACTGCTGTAATGCAATGCTCAGTGATATAATACCGTAGGCGGTATAACAAATTCAAATATTAACTACCGGATGTAGGTAAATAAGACCGGCGAGAATCGAGAATCTAGAATGATACGATGACTAATTTCCAAAAACAAACAATAAACTAAATAAACCATACTATAAGGACGATATAAATCTCATTAATATATAAACAAACGTGTCATTTCGCGATAACCTCGAGTTACCTTTGTATAAGGTTTTTATGTGCGGTTCAAGTGAAGGTAGATGAAGAAAATAATGACTGTAGTACTCGGGAACGAAAATGCCGCGGCGCTCCAGTCAGTTCGCGACCACGGTGGATGCAACTCTGCCGAAACGTCGAACCTTATACAAAGGTAACTCGAGGTTATCGCGATGTGACCGGTTTGTTTATATATTAATTGATATAAATCTCAATCAGGTATATAGTACGAGTTAGGAATACTAATGTACAAATTGCACTCTACTTTTTTTGCAGAACAAATTACAGATTCCAAGATGGCCATCGGAGAGGGAATCATAGTGTTCACACTTTGGTACCTAGGGATAGCATTCAACTACTACATGTAAGTACATTATTTATTTATTTATGTACCATATGGAAAAAAAACATTATTAAAAAAAAAAGTGTACAAAGGTCAAACTTATCCCTATGACAGAGATCTCTGCCAGCTAACCTATGAAGTGAAACAATTTATATTAAAGAAAAAGTTGGTACGCAAATATCAAATTATCTGGGGAATATATTTATTTATTTATATTTATTTATTTATTTATATAATTTAAAGGTGTTATTTCGTTTTTTCATATCAAGAAAAGTGTATATCTATTCTTATTATAACATAGTAACAAAAGCTGACTGTATATGATCGATTTTCTCAAAATGTAGGATTTTTGTGCTGTTTTATTAAAAGGTAGTACAATTCTTTCGAAATGTTTAGGTTAATAGTACGGTGTTTTATAAATTGTGCTGAAGATGTCGCGCAGTTGTAAAAAACTCGTCTACTGAGAAATTCAGTCGCGTGCGCCGCATAAATCAACAGAGATACACTAATTAAGGAATTGTAGATCTACAAAAATACTTCAAAAAAAAGTCCGCGATAGCATGTCTCTATCTCTTATGGTTAACTCACAATAACTACCTTTTTTTCACGTGTGTATAGCAGCAGGCACAGCTAGTTTTTTATATATCTTTGGGACAATGGCAGCGAGATTAACAAATGCATAGTAAAATAACAAAATTAGTTCAAATTTATTGTTTTTAAAAACTATTGAATTTTGGAATGAACAAATATTATTATTTCACATTTCCTTTTCCCAACTGCTCCAAGAATCCAATAGAACACCTCACAGATTGCTGGTAACATTTCTCAAAACCTTTTACATCACTGTCCTGTAATAAAAGTAAAAACATGGTATCAATGCAATTTCAAAGTTCAATTACCCCAACTGGTAATCAAATATAAAACATTATAAAATGAGCAAACTTTTAAGAAACATATAACCCAAGGAATCCTACGCCGTGTGGTATCCGGCTGAATAGAATAGTACCACCCTCTTTTCTTACCGAGGTGTCGTAAAAGGCGACTAAGATAAGGCGACCCGCCGTGTGGTATCCGGCTGAGTAGAATAGAGCAACCTAATTTCTTACCGAGGTGTCGTAAAAAGCGACTAAGGTAAGTTGACCCACCGTGTGGTATCCGGTTTAGTAGAATAGACCACCCTCTCTTACCAAGGTGTCGTAAAATACGACTAAGGTAAGTTGATGTCAGGCAGGCGGCTGGTCGTAAAAACGCAGCCAAATCATATGACAACATGTTTATAATATGTTGTGCCGACCCCACTTAGAGTGGGATAAGGGCAGGAGGATGATGATAACCCAAGGAATCCTATTCTTTAAAAGTAGTGATAAAATTAGTATGCAATCACAAATAATAATAGAACAGTAACTATTTACTAATACTTCATGCTGTACGGTATCTGGCTGAGTAGAATAGACCACCTTCATTTCTTACCGAGGTGTCGTAAAACGTCAATAAGGTAAGTCGACCTGCTGTGTTGTATTCAGCTGAGTAGAAAAGACCACCCTCATTTCTTACCGAGTTGTCGTAAAATACGACTATGGCAATTTGACCCACAGTGTTATATCCAGTCGAGTAGAATAGACCACCCTGTTTCTTATCGAGGTGTCGTAAAATACGACTAAGGTAAGTTGATGTCAGGCAGTCGGCCAGTCGTAAAATACTTAGCCAAATCATTTGACAGCAGTAGAGTTGACGATTCAAAAGCACTTGTTTACAAGTTGATTTGAATAAAGAATATTTTGAATTTGAATTGGATAACATGTGTACCCACCCCACTTAGAGTGGTATAAGGGCAGGACGAGGATGTACTTTTTCACTAATAATTCTATAAATCATATTACACTCCAGATAATTATATACCACAAATAATCTTACCTTAGTCGTATTTTACGACACCTCGATAAGAAACAGGGTGGTCTATTCTACTCAACTGGATATCACACTGTGGGTCAACTTGCCATAGTCGTATTTTACGACAACTCGGTAAGAAATGAGGGTGGTCTTTTCTAATCAGCTGAATACAACACAGCAGGTCAACTTACCTTATTGACCTTTTACGACACCTCGGTAAAAAATGAAGATGGTCTATTCTACTCAGCCAGAAGATATCATAAATAAACAATGGAAGTTATAAGAAATATGATTTTTTATGTTCGCTTTTACTAACATCAAAAGTTACTTACATAATAAGGATCCCTGATAATCCTGTCACCTTGAGGGTCAAAATCACCAAACAGGAGTAGTTTGGCTTTAGAACCTTTGGGTGACTTTCTGTTAAGATCTTTCATATTAGCTTCATCCATTCCAAAAATAAAGTCGTAATGATTAAAATCATCTGTAGTTATCTGTAATAAATTATTTTTTGTGTTAAATCTAAAATGTTCAGTTCTGTGTACTTCAAAAAGCAGATAAAGAAAATTAAAAATTGTTAATTTGTGGATAATTTAAATTTATTCTTATCATCCTACTAATATTATAAATGCGAATGTTTGTGACTATGGATGTATGTTCGTTACTCTTTTAATCCACTGAACCAATATTGATGAAATTTAGCATAATTATTCCTTAAATACATGCATAACATATACACCCTGTGTTATCCGGCGGAATAGAATAGACTACCCTCATTTCTTACCAAAGTGTTGTATAAGGCGACTAAGGTAAGTCGACGTGCCGTGTGGTATCATGTTGTACCGACCCCACTAAGAGTGGGATAAAAGCAGGAGAATGATGATGATACAGACTTATTTCCCATACAATGAAACAGTCTATATAGGGTTACACCCACTCTCAATAACGGTAGCAATTTAATAATATATTCGTAAAGTACTTTTTAAGTTGCCAAAATTAGTAAAAACTGTGTACATTTTTTTCTCGCTTCATTATCCTAGCCGTAATAAACTTGACTGGCGGCATAACACATACCGAACTTTCTAAGAAGTCCGTGCTTTTGTTTACAAATTGGGATTGCATCTAAATTATTGGAAAAGTACTTTCTTAGTCACCAAGATAAAATAAGAAAAATAAAATATTAAAAAATTACAACTACATTACTGGTGCAGCAAAAGACGTCACACAAAAATAGTAGACTATACGCAATAGCGATCAAATAAGAATTGTTTTTATGTAATTACTAACACTAGTCTGAAATAAACTTTTTTTTTCTAATACAGATTTTTCTTCTCTCCGTTTAACGACAACCCTCTATAACGTCAAAATATGCACAGTCCCTTGAGGGTCGTTATATAGAGTTTGCACTGTAATAATATATACCTGTCTCGCGCAATTGTCATAAGGGACGTTATGCTTCTTCATGGTATCAAGGGCCCGCCAATCTGGTGGATTTCCAACATGCCAGCCTCCTATAGCGGCGCTGTCGATCTCCCATTGATCTCCTAATTCTAAATCGTTAACAGTTTTCTGAAAAACTCCTTCCGCTATCGGTGACCGGCAAATATTGCCTATAAAAATAATTTAACAATTTTATATACAGAGTAATTATTTATATTAATTAATTACTATTTGATTAATATTACCTAGACATATAAAAAGAGCTTTCTTTTTCGACATAGTATTTTTAGTTGTTCAGTACCTAATTTATTTATTTTTCTGTCATTTGTCAAATCATCAAATGTCGCTCCAAGTTTTTTTAATATTATATTTAAGGTCTGGTATCGAGTCTTTAAAGACATATGTCACTCATTAATCTCAAAGAAATAACAGACTATTAACTATAATAATTAGACAAATATCTTTTTAATTTATTCATCTAGTCTTTTAAGGCATGAAACATATTTTCAAAATTATCGTAGCCTTTAAGAGTCTCGAGACTAGATTTTAGTTAACGCATTCTATTTTATAGTTCAAACATCTGTTAAGTATGAATTCGAAACTCGTACACTAGATGGCGCAGTAATGATTTCAATATGTTGTTAAAGATGGCGCCATAAGTTTCAGATTTATCATTTAACCGGTAAATCGTATATATTATTACATTCATCTATTGTATTTTGTATGCATTTATTACATTCATGTAAAAACAAATTAAATTAAAACGCCATACATTAGTCAGATTGTGATACGTATTTGGCGGTAAATATGTGCGTATTGTACAATTATCTCGTATTAACACTTCATATATTTTTCTATTAGCATTAAGTTAGGTTGAAAGAGAAATAAACAAGTCAATCTTAATCTGTATGTGTAATCTACTGTATTTCTACTAGCTAATAGATATTTATTGAAAGGATACAAATTACGATTTCGAAATATAGTGTAAAACATTGGCTCTTGTCCAAGATAGATCTAGAGTAGATGCCAACGTAATTTAAACGAATTCAACGTCGCGAACCGTGTTCTAAAATGCGAATCGAAAATATTATTCAATTGAAGCAAAAAAGGGATGTTTCTGTGATAGGGCACACGTTATTAAATCTTTAATCTTAAAATGAGCTAGCTAATCTGAATTTTGAAACTTACCTAGTATGTAGAAGTTTTCGGGGGCGATACATGGATCTAGCTAGGTTTCAATAAAAAAAGTGTTGTTTAATCCCTGTTTTCAGACAATGAAAAACTTCTACAATTTTTTTTGAAAACAAAGGCTAATTACACTGGTTCTCAAACAAAGTCATACAAGCTTAGTTGGAAACGGACGGACTTAAAAAGAGAAAATTTCCCTGATTGGGTCCCAGATAACCATCCTTTTTTAAATATTGCATCTTATTTTATATCTTCAAAAAAAAAATACCGAGCACCTAGCTAATTATTATTTGTAGGTTTAATATTGTATAAAGTCTTCGTTTTCGGACTTCGTAGAGGCATCTCACGATACCCTGCACGTGAGCAGTCACATCCATAACAACAGCGGCTCAGTAAACATTGCTCTAAGCCCTGATTTGGCCTCGCAGGAACACCCTTAGGATGACGTTAGCCGACGCCTGACAGCATATTGTCAATTTAAAAAAATAGTATTTTCTTCACAAAGCTTCCGCGTATTTAGCATCCTGAAGCTCTTCCCATCCGATGATGTTAAAACCGTTACGGCCGTCAGAATGTTCTTAATATAAAATAACAATTTGTCTATGGTTCGTACTATCCCTAGCTATATATACTCCATGCCGCCATTTTGCTAATCGTACAAATGAGTACTGAATGTAATTCTATAGTAATTTTTCGCATTTTGCGCATCGTTGGTCAAGGCTGTTTCGTATTAGAATGGCAATTGTATTCGCTTAAATTTGCATGTCTATTGGATAATAAAGGGACTATAGAATGAGATGATGAACCTTAGATACGAAACGTTGAAAAATAATTGATTTAAGTACATCTCGTATTTCATTAATGTTTTGTGTAATGTCGACGAAAACGTTTGTCGAAGTCGTATTGCTTCTTTTGTCTACCTGCCAGTTTAGTCTTAATAATGTATACGCAGGAAATAAGCGATTAAAAATAAGAGATTAAAAAAATGCAATAAAAAAAAGAAAAAAGCGTCGTTACACGTGGGAATCGAACCTAGATTTTAAATTTTTTTTAGTCCGCGCGTTACCTTACTAAGCTGTCACAGCTTTGTATTTCACAGTAATTTTAGGTGTTAATATTGTTTTAGTTTCTTTTTTTATTTTTAAGTTATGTATATTTTGGCTTTTTTTTATTTTACTTTTTTATTCATCTTTTACCATTATCATTTGTCATCTTGTTACTCTTCGCCCTGTGTTGTAATGTGCCACATAAATAAAGTTTTTCTTATTCTTATAAGAAAGGTTCACGTGACCACGATCCTCAGTAATGAGGGACCGATCAAGAAGAAAGATGTATTTAAAAATATATAAGTATATATTCACCAGTTGTCTGTCTACCATAACACAAGTATTAAGTTACTTACTTTGAGGACGGACGACTGTGTGTGCGAGTGTCCCATATATTTATTTATTTATTTATAGACATTACTGCAAGTACGCCGTGTGGTATCCGGCTGAATCGAATAGTACCACCCTCATTTCTTACTGAGGTGTCGTAAAAGGCGACTAAGGTAAGTCGACTCGCCGTGTGGTATCCGGCTGAGTAGAATAGACCACCCTCATTTCTTACCGAGGTGTTGTAAAAGGCGACTAAGGTAAGTTGACCCACCGTGTGGTATCCGGTTGAGTAAAATAGACCACCCTCTTTCTTACCGAGGAGTCGTAAAATACGACTAAGTTATGTTGACGTCAGGCAGGCGGCCGGTCTTAAAATACGTAGCCAAATCATATGACAACATGTTTGTAACATGTTGTGCCGATCCCACTTAGAGTGGGATAAGGGCAGGAGGACGATGAGACTGCAAGTGAGAGTATCACTATAAATAATGAGAGGGAAAATGAAATTCGTATACTTCATCTTTATTTAATCACATATAAAAAAGAGTCAGATATTTTCTCACAGATACTCATTTTCTTACATAAAATTTACGATAATACAATTCAGTTATTGGAACATTGAGTATTTCTAATAATAACTCTAGCGGCAACTCGGAACTCGTTCGTTGCCAAACTCCACGGATATTTCTCTCATCGCCGATGTTTCCATCATACAACGTTATTGTACATATTTCTATAACTGAGTTTATCTGAAAGAAATCGCTGTTTTTCTTTTTTTTTCAAAATATTCTTTATTCAAATAAACTTGTAAACAAGTGCTTTTGAATCGTCAACTCTACTGCTGGTTCGGAAAGCTGTTCCTACCGAGAAGAGCCAGCAAGAAACTCGGCGGTTGCTCTTTTTAAAAATACAATTCTTAATGCTAGTTACATTTAATGTTTCTATCTTGTACAGGGTCGAACAATATTTATATCCACGCATTTTTATCGTCTAAATAATCCTCAACAGTATAGTAGGCTTTCTGTATCAGCCTCTCCTTAATAGTGTTTTTAAACTGCTGTAATGGCAAAGTTAAAATTGATTGTGGAATTTTATTATAGAATCTTATACCCAAACCAACAAACGACTTACGTACTTTTTCAAGGCGCAAAGCAGGGGCCGCAAGCTTAAGCGATGACATTGCCTTATTGTACAATTTTCTAGATATAAGTATATTTTTGTTTATCCTTGACGTTTTGATGAACAACAAAGTATCTATACTAATATATAAAGCTGAAGAGTTTGTTTGTTTGTTAAGATATTCCATTTATCGAAGAAGGCTATAGACTTCACATCACGTTAAGATGAATAGGAGGAGGATAAAAAAATTGCGAAAACGGCAAAATTTAAAGCTTACATTGCGTGCGCTAAGTAAACGGTGAATGTTATTGAAAAATCTCTTATAATTAACGATAATTACTACTTTTATGTTCAAAATTTCAATTCGGAAAAAAATTGTGACACTAATTTCCATGCGGGCGAAGCTGTTGGCATAGTTAGTATTAAATTAAAGTATAAATTTTATGAAGTGATTTATTTTTGAGATATATTCCTTTACAACGACATCAAAATACGAAATATGAAAATAAGAAAATTTGTAGAGCTCGTGCTCAAGAATGATCTATGAAATTGAATAGATAGATGAAGACATGTTTTTAGAATTTTTTATTGTAACCATATTTTCGAAGTTTTCATTACTCTTTGCTGTGCTATAATTTCTCGCTAAAAATACATACAAGATAATTTACATTTTTTTTTTTTTTTCGAATTTGACTAATGCTGTTAGCCCTAATGGCTTTGACAGCGTCACCGATAAGACGGGCGAGCGCAGAAGCATCGCCGAGAAGAGATAGATAATACAAGCGGGTGCATTACAAGCACCCGCTCTACAGAGGGCGTCGCCTTAAGGGTGTCTCCTGTGAGACCGAACCTCGGCTTAAGGCGGCGCGTTTTTGGAGGGCTGCATCTAATAATTGACTTGGAAGAAGTCTGCGTCACGGCGGCCGCGGCAGAGGGCTGCGGCCGCTTGACACAAGCAAGCGGGGACCTCGTCTTCGCCGGCGAAGACGCTGTTTGTGTGCGTGTTGTGTGTATATCTTGTTGGATGCTGTGATAGCATCGTCGGGGTTATTAAGGACGCTCTTCGGGCGCCTGTGAATCTTATTGGGGTGCCTGAACACCTTATAGTTGGACGCGGCCACTATAAGGGGGTTTGGGTGGATGGACGCTTTCTCGAAGTAAGTCGTCGAGAATCGTCTGAAAAGATCGGCTATCGTGGGTAGGTCGAGATCTCTATGGAGGTTCACGTTGCGCACGAACCACGGACAGCCAGTGGCTGTACGCATGAATCGATTAATGATAATTTACAACATGCACATTTTAAAAGAAAATAATAATTTTCATGCCGCCTCGTATGTTGCAATAGAATCATACGACTTAAAGTTTACAATGATATTGGCCGGTGTTCACGTTATGCTCAGCAGAACCCGATTAATACGATACCCGACCTTGCGTCGTCCCTGTCTATAGGACACTTAAATTGATGAAAGTGTACTAGTTGTCTACTAATAAAAGTACGTTATCTATTAAAATATTAATTTTGCTATCGTAGATGCTTACTGCGAAGAGGTAAGTTACTATACTTAAATACCGCTTCGCGCGAGATCATGAAGGTATCATGTATTCGTACATCGTAAGACCTCTTGTTCCTATATATATATATACACAAATACACACACACACGCACACACACACACACACACAAACACACACGCGCGTTTTATCGCTATAATGCGCCCTTCCCGCTCAGTGACGTAAAAGCCATTCAAATTCAAAATATTCTTTATTAAAAGCATATATGTATATTCAAATTCGGAAAGCTGCAAGAAACTCGGTGATTGCTCTTTTTACTATATTATTATTAATTGTTAAGAGTAGATATATACACACATTCTTATCCTCTAAGTAATCCTCTACAGTATAGAAGGCTTTCTGTATAAACTCTTTTTAACAGTAAGCTAAAATTTATTGCAGACTTTTATTATACAATAGTATACCCGAACGCATACACGACTTACGTAGGTACTTTTGCAAGGCGCAAAGCAAGAACCGCAAGCTTATGTCGGTTCCTACTTTGTTTATTATATAAATCACCTATCGTTTTATAATTTTTTATATTTAATGTACAAAAATTAAATTAATTAAAATCTATTGTGAAGCAAATGTAAGAATACCTATTTCCTTAAACGTCTCTTGCAGGGAATCACGTGGACTTAATTTGGAAATACCACGTTTGGCTTTTTGTAATACAAAAAATTTTTCATTGATCATCGCATGGAAAGATTAAAACCGTAATATAGTCTTTTGATAACCATAAAAATGGTTAAAGTGGGTCATGTTGGCCCACTTTAACCATTTTTATGGTTTAACTCAGATCACGCTCAGATGAATAGGAGAGGAGCAGCAATAAATAATAGTACGAAAACCGCAAAATTTGAAGCTTTCCTTGCGTGCGCTGAGTAAACGGTAATAGTTATTCAAAAATCATATATTACAAATTTGCTCCCCTCTAAAAGTTCTAAATAAAAGTCCGCGACAGCATATGTCTAGCTTTTAAGGTTAACCCACTTTAACGATTTTTGTTTATCAAAATACTATATTACGGTTTTAATTTTTTCACGCGGTCGCTGGCGATTGCTGGTTGGCAGATAAAATTTCACCCGCGTATAATAAGTTAGACCTCAATGAGTCACAATACTGCATTATCAACGACTTTCAAGCCGGTTTTAGCATCCTACGCTATTTGTAATGCACGTAATATGTGATGAATATATGAAGGACGGGTCTAACAATGCAGCTGCCGCTCCTGACCCTACGGCGGAAGTTATGCGGTTATGTGAGTCGAGTCTCCGCCGGATGCGCATTAAGCAGTCTGCCCACGGGCCATGGCGAGTCTAATGGATAGCGCGCAATTACACCGGTTATTGTTGCAGATTATTTGCGAAGAGGGATGCTGTGGGAATAATTTGCTTTCTCATCCTTCCGCTATTAACAACGGGTTGTGTATTTCCTGCGATTTTCGTTTTACAGTTAAAAAAAATCAATTGGAAAAAATATATATATTTATAAGTACTTCTTTTTCTCTTATAAATAAAAATTAATGATGTTCTATATAAGACTCCGAAACGATTGTGTGAATGCTAGAATTACATGTGTATCTAAAGTAATATGGTTATATTTCATAGGGATGCTAATAACATCCTATTAAAGGTAGTCACAACGTGCTTAACTGATAACGAACGTACAATAACTGTTATAATTAAAATTAGAAAAAATAGAAAATATGAAGTGTAACAAACTTAGGGATATATATAAATTTGGTACATTCGCTTCGGCAAAGCTTTGTATAGGTAATTGAAATAAGATTTTTTTTATATAATAAACATAAGAAAAGAAGATTATATACAACTGATACTTATAGTATAAGTAATTTGGTTCTATTAACAATAGCTAATTTATTCTACGATTGTTACGAAAATGCGAAAAGAGTTCGTAATGTAATGTCGTAGAGTTCAAATTAGCTTGACGCTTAATCTCTGGAACATTCACGTTGTTTGCGAATCGTGTTCCGTATCCCCGCTACGACTCGCGAACATTCCTAAAATCGGTTCATTCACTATATAAGCGGTCGTGACCATTCTATTTGCGAGCTTTACAGTCCGACTATAATCCTCCACAGCGCGTCGCTTTAAGCCGAGGTTCGGCCTCACGGGAGGCACCCTTAAGGCGACGCTCCCAGGATGCTGCGGGCCTCTTTCGAGACCCGCTCTCCTAGCACTTCACCCCCGGCGATGCTTCTGCGCTCGCCCACTCTCCCGGTGACGCTGTCAAAGCCTTCATGGCTAACAGCCTTACTTAGTGTCCGAAAAAAAAAAAAAAAAATCTATTTGCGACAGAGAGCAACGCACACTTGCCGCGCTCACACGTCCGATGCTCGAAGCCTCGTGATCGTTGCCGGTTGTTCCTTATGATCGTTGACGTAAACGTGCTCGATTGTCCGAATTGTTTGTCGTAAGACGCACGGTTGGTGAGTCCCGCCCAATTTCCCACACATAGTTTAAATAGGTACACACCTCCGTCCTCACCGGGACGCAGACTAGTCTTTAATTAGTTAGTGTAAAGTAGGCACACTCCCCCCTACCCTCCGGCAGGGGGACATCTCTTTTAATTGTTGTTTGGGTCCATTAGGACCCATACACATTATTTTATATTTTAAAAATTAGAAAAATGGACCCGAGTCTCGGTGCCATTTTTGCTTTCCTCCGGGAACGTTTCCCGGACGCCTTTGCCGCCCTTCAGGCGACGCTCGCCCCGCGGGATAGTCCCGCGTCCCCATCGCCTTCTCCGTCACCGGAGAAGCGCCCTCCGCCTCCCGTTTCCGTGTCCTCAGACATGGAAGCGGAATCAAATTCCGAACGTTCTCCGTCTTCCTCGGAAGGCGAGGAGGATGACAACAATGACGGTTTCGAAACCGTCAAATCACGGAGCCAGAAGCGAAAGCTGAAGGCTCCGACCACCGTCCCGCCTAAAAGAGCGATCAACCTCGAGAGCGCCCCTAAGCGCCCCCACCCCCCTGCCTCCGCTGCCACGCCTAAAAAGGTTTCCTTTATATATAAGGGAAAAAGACGCGTGGCAGCGTCTTCTACCGAAAATAATGTCGCAAAATATTGCATTTAAAAACGCGCGCTCCACTGCCATAGGAATCAAAGTGGAGTGCCCATCATCTGCGGACCATCGCAATCTCACATCCCTTCTGGGTGAAGAGAACGTAGGATATCACTCCTACGCTCTTCAAGACGAACGCGAGTTACGCGTCGTAATTAAGGGACTCCCAGTCGAGCTCGATTTAGAGCTCATTAAACAAGACCTCATGGATCAAGGTCTCCCGATCCGCGCGGTACATAGAATGTACCACGGTAGGACCAAGACCCCGTACGAGTTTTGCCTCGTCATCTTAGACCTTTCCCCTGAAGGAAAGAAAATCTTTAACATCACCTACGTCTGCAGACTTTCCGGTCTACGCGTAGAGGTCCCCCATAATAGAGGAGCGATAGGCCAATTCCATCGCTGTCAGTTGTTCGGGCACTCAGCCCGCCACTGCTTCGCACGCCCGAGATGCGTGAAGTGCCTGGGTGACCACGGCACTGTGGATTGCCCCCGATCGAACCCCTCAGAGGAGCCACCTAGCTGCGTTCTCTGCGGACAGCAGGGGCATCCCGCGAGTTATCGCGGATGCCCCAAAGTCCCGCTTAGAGCAAAGCGGGGTGGTCTAGCGGCGGCCCGTAAAAAGGCAGCCGCTCGGACCGCTCCAAAAGTGGCCCCCCCGAAGGAGCGCTTTGTCCCCGCTCCGCTGCCCGCGGTCAACGTGTGGCAGCAGAGACAGGCAGCCGCGTCGGCTGCACCCCCCCCCCGCCCCCGCAGGCTCAAGCGATGACCCCGGTCGTCGCCAAGGCAACCAGCGGTCCCCCCGCCCCTCAGACTGCACCCCCCAAACCCAAAGTGGCCGTACCTCAGCACGTGAGCAGCTTCATGGAAGACATGAAGCTGATTAGCGGATTGGTCGCCAACATTGACACCGACGAGTTGTCAATATTGGCGGGCAAGCTGAGGCGCGAGCCGCAAAACAGATTAATGGTTTTGCTCGAGCACGCGGAGCTCGTCCAGGCCATCGCGAAGATTTCGAAATAATCCTTTATGGGTAGTACGACCCAAAGGAATAAACCCCAAGGGCTCAGGGTCGTTACGCTGAATGCAAACGGCCTCACCGATCAAATTAGCGAAGTTCGAGAATTCGTGGTTGCGCACTGCGTTGACATTTTGTTGGTACAAGAATCATTCTTGAAACCAAGTAGACGCGATCCCAAAATCGCCAACTACAACATGATTAGACATGACCGCTCCAGATCCAAGCTGGGTGGCACGGTCATTTATTATAAAAGATCCCTCCATGTCTCCCCAGTAGACTCCCCTGAGTTAGAAAACATGGAGACCACAGTCTGTCAGGTGGGTATGACGGGTCATCCATCCGTCATAGTAGCATCTGTCTACTTAAGTCCAAAGAAAAAAGTGCTTAGAAGCGACCTAGCCGCCCTTCTGGCGCTAGGCAACTCAGTTATTTTGGCCGGCGACTTCAACTCGAAGCACGGTCATTGGAATTCTTTGAATACCAATCAGAACGGTCGCACTCTCCACAAATTAAGCGACATCGCCCACCTCGGCTTTGAGGTTATAGCTCCAGATGAGCCGACTCATTATCCCCTCAACAGTGAGCACGAGCCCGACGTCCTAGATATAGTTCTTCTCAAGAACGTAACACTCCAGTTACGCTCTATCGAGGTCATCCACGACCTCAGTTCTGACCACCGACCGGTTCTACTCCAGCTAGGCAGGTCCGCTTCCGCGGCACCTAGCACTAAAACCATCATAGACTGGAAGAAGCTCAATGAGCAACTTCAGTCGATTGATTCAGTCCACCTGGACCAAATTCCGGATAGCATAGATTCAGAAGAGGTCGCCAAGGCGGCCTCCTCCCATCTCACAGCTCACTTGAGCGACACGATCAAAGCGTGCTCCCGGGAAATACCCGATGATCATGGTCGTCTGAGACTTCCTGACGACTTAAGAGCACTCCTCACCAAAAAACGCGCCGCCACTAGGGCGAATGCCGCGTATCCAACCCCCGAGAACCGGATCAGACTCCGGAGATTACAAAGAGAGGTAAGAGAAAAACTTGCCCTCCACTCTAGTGACTCATGGGATGCGAAACTCTCGGAGATCTCGCCAAGTCATCTGGCTTTCTGGAGACTGTCGAAGTCTCTGAGAGGCAGCCAGTACGCAGCCACACCGCCTCTGTTGCGGAATAACCTACCACCCGCGTTCGAGGATATCGATAAGGCCGAGTGCTTGGCGGACAGCCTTGAAGCCCAGTGTTCCCCCAATATCAGCTCTCCCAACCACGCCGAATTCCATGCCAAACTGGAATCGGAATTGGCTAGTCTTTCCGCAGCGGTTCCCGAAAGCGAACCGATTCCCCCCACTTCCGGAGATGAGGTACGATCCATTCTAAAAACGCTCAAACCCCGTAAATCCCCAGGTCCCGACCTTATCACAAACAAGGCACTCAAATGTCTTCCTGACCGTCTCGTGCACCTCTTGGTATTGATCTTCAATGCCCTTTTGTCTTGCTGCTGCTTCCCGGACCAGTGGAAGGAGGCAACAGTTATAGGAATTCATAAACCGGGTAAACCCCGGAATCTCCCAGATAGCTATCGCCCCATCAGCTTACTCAATAGTTGGGTAAAGTAGTAAGTTTTTGTCGTTAGCATTATTTGCGGACGACACGGCTATATTTAATACCAACAAAAATCCCGACATCATTGTCAGTTGTCTTCAAAAGGAAGTGGACAACCTCGAAAGGTGGTTCGCTCGCTGGAGAATAGCCATAAATCCAGATAAAAGCGCGGCCATGTTCTTTAGAATACACCCCAGATGGTCACGCATCCCCCGCAAATGTATTACCATACATAACCGGGACATCCCCTGGCAGGATGAAGTCAAATACCTTGGGGTCACGCTCCAGCCCAACCTCTCATTTAGACGACACATACGTATAGTCCGTAACAGGGCAGCGTATGCAATGGGTCGACTCTTTCCGATGATATGCAAGAGGAGTAAAATGTCACTTCGTAACAAAGTGACACTTTACAAGACTTGCATAAGACCTATCATGACCTATGCGAGCGTCATATTCGCACATGTTCCGAAAAGATATCTGCGTCCCATGCAGACTCTGCAAAACAAATTTATGAGAGCAGCCACAGGCTGCCCATGGTTCTTGCGAAACCTCGACCTCCATAGAGATTTAGGTCTCCCCACCATCGACTGCTTATTTAAGAAATTTTCGAAAAATTATTTCGAAAAAGCGGAGGTAAACGCCAACCCTCTGATCGCAAGGATGGCCGGTTACCGATGCTTTGATAAATCATTCAAAGCCCGTGTTTACAGACGCCCTAAGAGCGTCCTTACTGACCCTGACGATCCTATTACGATCGCCATTGCCAGAACACTGCACAAACACTCACACACACAGCGTCTTCGCCGGCGGAGACGAGGTCCCAGATTTCTCACGTCTAGCGGCCGGGGCGTCCAACCCCGTCCGTTATGACATTAGGACTCTTCCACAGTCCGACTATAATCCTCCACAGCGCGTCGCTTTAAGCCGAGGTTCGGCCTCACGGGAGGCACCCTTAAGGCGACGCTCCCAGGATGCTGCGGGCCTCTTTCGAGACCCGCTCTCCTAGCACTTCACCCCCGGCGATGCTTCTGCGCTCGCCCACTCTCCCGGTGACGCTGTCAAAGCCTTCATGGCTAACAGCCTTAGTTAGTGTCCGAAACAAAAAAAAAAAAAAAAACTATTTGCGAATAGCGATCAAGAGCGAACATACGTAAGTAACAATTTTGTAACGAAAAGCTGAATAAAGTTTTTCAAAGAGTTATTGGGTATTTTCATATAACGTTCTTAACATTAAATTTAAAAATAATATCGTAAGGTCGATACCGCCGTGTTTTTACATCAACTATCGAATTTTAGAATGGCGTAACTATATTGGGTAAAAAAAAATCAAATCATAGTAATAAATTTTATTTGAAAGTTTAATAATTTAAAGTAGGAGGCGGTGTAGAGGGACGGATTACCCACCACGAGACACTTAGACGGATTGGCGGGTGTTTGCTTGTATTAATAATAGTATTATACCATTCCTTTCTCGAAACATTCCAAAAAGCCCTTACAGCATCGCACAGCTTGTTCGTAACACTTTTCGAAACCTCTTGCGTGATTATCCTGCATTATAGTATAGTTAACAAAATTTTACTCAACACAATCTTAACAAATCATTGTTCATTATCCTCTTGCCCTTATCCCACTCTGAGTGGTATGAATTTAGATATTCCAAAGATAGCAGGATATCTTAATGGTATAGGGAGAGGGGAATTGTTTTACTCCAAATTAAACGCTTGCAGGCCACGGGCAGTAATGAATAAATCAAAACTACTGGATCGATTTTAAGCATTTTTTTCACTGAGTGACATAGGCTATATATTTTATACCCATGCGAAGCCGGAGCAGGCCGCTAGTAGATGATAAGAATAGTTAAATGTAATAATTAAATGTAACTTAGCAATAAGAATCTTTATATTTAAATGAGTTAATCTTGTATATATATATTTTTTTATTTTTTATTTTTTTTTATTTTTTTTTTCCGAATCTCGGAAACGGCTCCAACGATTTTCCTGAAATTTAACATGTAGGAGGTTTTGGGGGAGAAAAATTGATCTTGCTAGGTTTTATGTAAAAAAAAAATTGTTTTATCCCTGTTTTTAGGCATTAAAAAACACTAACATTTATATTGAATTGAATTTTCGCCATTAACTGTCAAGTCGACGTAGCTTATTCGGGTGACGAGCAGACTTGAGAAATGTGAATGCCAAGAATCGATCCCCAACAAAATAATTTTTTTTGTAAAAAATTACCAGATACCGGTCACCCAGATATTTATATTTTTAAAAGAGCAACCGCCAAGTTTCTTGCTGGCTCTTCTCGGTAGGAACAGCTTTCCGAACCAGCAGTAGAGTTGACGATTCAAAAGCACTTGTTTACAAGTTTATTTGAATAAAGAATAATTTGTTTTATTTTAGATACTCACAAAGTAGGGATCTCTAATTATTTTTTCGCCCTCAGGATCAAAGTCTCCCAACAGAAATATCTTAGCTGTGGAACCTTCAGGGGCAAGCTCTTTCAGATCCTTGATATTGCTCATATCCATTCCAAATATATAATCGTAATAATTGAAATCTTCTTCAGTCATCTAAAAATAGGATAATTTTTAGAAATTCCTGAAACATTGTTTACACAGCTTGCGTATAAAACTTCATATATTTAGATACACAAGTGTAATTTATATGTTTAATATCATTCTCTTACCTTTATCCCACTCTAAGTGGGGTCGGCATATATTATAAACATGCTGTCACATGATTTGGCTGCGTTTTAACGACCGGCCGCCTGCCTGACGTCAACTTACCTTAGTCGTGTTTTACGACACCTAAGTAAGAAATAGGGTGGTCTACTGACCTAGATACCACACGGTGAGTTAACTTACTTGCGTTGCCTTTTACGACAACTCGGTAAAAAATTTGGAGGTCGATTCTAGTCAGCTGGATAACAATACATTCATATGTTTGTTATCAAAAATTTAAAACTACTTTCGACTAAAATGACTATTTTTCTTGTATCAGAGACTACTAGAAGATCAAGAAAGATTATTTCTTTATTGTAAATAAATATTTCAACAGTTTGTATATAAAACTTCATATATTTAGATACACAAGTGTAATCTATATATTTAATGTCATTCTCTTACCCTTATCCCACTCTAAGTGGCTAAGTATTTTACAAATGGCTGCCTGCCTGACGGTAACTTATCTTAGTCGCTTTTTACGACAGCTCGGTACGAAATAAGGGTGGTCTATTTTAGTCAACCGGATACCACAGTGGGTGAACTTACCCTAGTCGCCTTTTACGACACGTCGATAGGAAATGAGGGGGTCTATTCTATTCAGCCGGATACCTCACGGTGTACATTCAGTTTCAACAATTTGTGTATAAAATTTCATATCTGTTTTAATATTTAAAAATTTTAATTACATTGAACTAAAATTACTATTACTTTTCTTGTATCAGAGACTAGAAGATCAAGACAGATCATTTCTTTTTATTTATTTATTCTCTTTTTTTAACATATAAACATTTAAAAAGTAAGGAAAAAATCTTTAGTACAGATATTAAATATATATCTACACTTCACTTACATGTCTGCCAACATTATGATATGGTATGTCGTGATTTTTCATAGTCTGTTGGGCTCTACCTGTAGGAGAACGGCCAACATTCCAGTCCGCTATTCCAGCACTGTCTACCTCCCATAAATGACCCTGTGCCATTTTATTCACTGTCTTTTGGAATACACCCTCTGCTATAGGTGACCGGCAACTGTTACCTTATAAAATAAAAATACATAAATAAATAGAACATTACATGTGAATTAAGTTACGCCGTGTGGTATTCAGCTGAGTAGAATAGACCAACCTCATTTCTTGACGAGGTGTCGTAAAAGGCGACTAAGATAAGTCGACCCACCATGTGGTATCCGGTTTAGTGCAATGGACCCCCCCTTATTTCTTACCGAGGTGTTGTAAAAGGCGACTTAGGTAAGTCGACCCGCCGTGTGGTATCCAGCTGAGTAGAATAGACTACTCTCATTTCTTACCGAGGTGTCGTAAAAGGCGACTAAGATAAGTCGACCCGCCGTGTGGTATCCGGTTAAGTAGAATAGACCACCCTCTTTCTTATCGAGGTGTCGTAAAATACGATTAAGATAAGTTGACGTCAGGCAGGCAGTCGGTCGTAAAATACATAGCCACATCATGTGACAACATGTTTATGTTGTGCCGACCCCATTTAGAGTAGTATAAGGGCAGGAAGTGACATGTGAATTAAGTCAGCAGCAACGAGAGGTTTGAAGAAAAAATTTTTTTAGAAATAAAATATTTAAAATTAAAATTACAACTAAACTAAACCTACTTGAACTGTCTTCTCAGTCGAAGCTATCTTTAATAATAATGGATTATCTTCATTTAACTAGTAAAATTTCCTCAGCTGATGCAATTGAAGACTTTAAGTGAATAAGGCACTAAGTACCTAAAAATTAAGATTTGAACTAAGTATGCAATTTGGTTCTAAAAGTCGTTTAGAACCAAATTGCATACTTACTTCAAATTTTAATTTTTAGGTACTTAGTGCCTTATTTATATCAAATCTTCAATTTTGCATCAGCTTTACTCTAGTTTCATTAGAAATTCATTTCATTACGCTGCGACATCATCAACTTCGGCATGTTTGGAGGCCGCGAAAATAGGAACGCGAACTCAGCGACTACCTAGTATCCAATAGTAGATTTTAAACTTTCGCGATTCATACTGATTATTATATATGTTTTATTTTTTATTATGCCATGTATGTGTGCCATGTATTGGTATATATAATTACCTAGTATCCAATTTAAGTAGCATGTGTTAAAAAAAGGACAAAAATATTTATGGAAAAAAGCATAATTTAGCAGATTCCCATAGTAGAAAATTAACTATAATTCATTAAGAAATAACAATTATTATTATTTTGTTGTCCAAACCTCTACATTCATAAATCATCCTCCTGACCTTATCACACTCTAAGTGGGGTCGGCACAACATGTTATAAACATTCTGTCACATGATTTGGTTGCGTTTATATTTTAGGCCGCCTGCCTAACGTCAACTTACCTCTGTCGTACAAAAGTAATAATAAAATTATTTTGCTATAATCTGTGAAGAAGTAAAATAGAAAATATATATAATGCTAAATGTAAGTGGACAATCGGTTATCATACCTGATACCGGTTTTTATTATTACTTTTGTATTATGGATCTCCAAAAAGTAACGCCTAATTCTATAAATTACCTCTGTCGTATTTAACGACACCTCGGTAAGAAATGAGGTTGGTACTATTCTATTCAGCCGGATACCACATGGCATAAACCTCTACATTCATACAATATAATAAATACGAAACTCTGTTTATATGTCTGCCTATTACACTTTTGTGACCTATTCGCTGGAGCTATACTGATGAAATTTAAAGAGATTGTAGTATATATATTTTCTTTGGTAGCAGGAAAGAAACAAATAATACATAATGGAAACATTTATACACTTAAAGTGACATGAGTGAAATAGTGGAGACAAGTAGGCAGATCTTTAAAAGCATTCTTAACCAATAGGTGTCATTGATAATAGGTGAGATATTAGGTTTCTAGGGCAATTGTATGTGTAAACTTGTTAATTTACTTTGAATTAATACACATAAATTACGAGTTATTTATTTGATATGAAAATGCAAATAGAGGCTTATTATTAGGAAATCTTAAATTAAAATTCAAATTCAAAATATTCTTTATTCAAATAAACTTGTACACAAGTGCTTTTGAATCGTCAACTCTACTGCTGGTTCGGAAAGCTGTTCCTACCGAGAAGAGCCAGCAAGAAACTCAGTGGTTGCTCTTTTAAAAATATAATTCTTAATATTATTTACATTAAGTTGTTACTGTCTTGTACAGGTTCAAAGAGAGCTATATCTACACATTCTTATCTTCTAAATAATCTTCAATCACACGGTCTTAAATTATAAATGCCACGTATAGCTCTCTTTTGTAAAACAAAGATTTTTTCACTATCAAAGTGATTTTTTCACTTAGCTTTATTTAGCTCTCATGTTACAGAAGCAATAAGAATAGTAAATTTTTATCATTGTTATTCGCTATTCACATAAACTCTAGCGAATGTTAATAATGAAATCATCATCCTCCTGCCCTTATCCCACTCTAAGTGGGGCCGGCCAACATATTATAGAACATGCTGTCACATGATTTGACTACATATTTTTACTGCACCTCGGTAAGAAAGAGGGTGGTCTATTCTACTCAACTGGATACCACATGGTGGGTCAACTTACCTTAGTCGCCTTTTAAACCTAGGTAAGAAAGAAGGGTGGCCTGAATGATCTACTCAACCAAATACAACACAGCTTCAAATGTTAATAATTAAGTAAATACTATAAAAATATACATTTTAACTTACCGAGGCAGACAAACAAAACTTTCTTCTTGATCTCCGACATGTTTATCAAAATAAGTTATATAATTATATTAATGTTGATAAACAGTTATGGTGGAATCTTCACGTCAAGTCTTGTTTTACCACAATCCTTCCAAAACTTAGATCTTGTTTCTAAAACAAAGAGAATAACTAACTATCTAAAATAAAAGACTGAAAGTGTGTTTATTTTATTTATCTGTTATTTTTGCGAATATAACTATATAGTTATTTGTATAAATATACAAAATAATATATTCATTATACAACTCTTTTGACCTAATTATATTTGTCCAATTTTAAGCAACATTCCAGAAATATACTATTTAATTTTTGGTAAATTTATCAGACATTTAATATAATTTTTAGGTATTACTAAACTTATTTTTCAATTATAACAAAATTTATAAAGATAATAATATATGAATGAATATATGCTTACTGAAATAAATTCTTCAAGGTAGGTGTAGGTATGGCTTGCGGAAATCACATTGCAAACTTTTATGCGATTTAAAATCATCATTTTCCTGTTAGTTAGGCTTACGGTTTATCCATACGCCCCCCTCCTCACACTTAAAATTTCTGGTTTCGCTATATTCAAATATTGCATCATATTATATTACCAAAGTTACTGTCAAATAAGGATGCTAAATAATAACCGATTATTTTATTAGTCTAATCGATTTACACATTTTAAATAAGTTTAAAAAATCCATTATATTAATTACCCACTTTTTTTCTTGTGTTTTAAAATGTGATATACGTTTATGGCAAAAAAGGCAAGTTTGTCAAATATATTATTTTCGGTTATTAATAATCGGTTTATGAATTTTGAAGGGAAAAGAATCGATTATTAATTAATCGATTTTTTACATTCTAAGTCACATCCCGAACGTCAAACGACTTATTATAGACTAAACGCAGATCATAGACTATATACACTATTTCGATAGGATTTTTAGAAAATTGTCTATAAACTATTTACATATTTATATAAAATATCTGCCATAAACAATAAATAATTTAAGAAAATTAAACATATCAAAATATAGATTTATAAATCCAACAAAAGGGAAACTAACATTCAATGGCCACATGCAAGATTTTAGAATTATATTTTATTGAAAAACCGGAAGTCTATACTTCCGGTCGATTCAAAGATTCGATTACGAGCACTGCTCTATAGCAGTGCTCGTAATCGAATCTTTCTAATATACAAGTAAATGAAACCGCCTTATGGTATCTGGCTGAGTGGAATAGACCACCCTCTTTTTACCGAGATGCCGTATTTTGCGGCATCTTGGTAAGAAGAGGGTGGTAAGTTAACTCACCGTGTGGTGTCCAGGTTAGTACAATAGACTACCCTCTTTCTTACTTAGGTGTCATAAGACACGACTAAGGTAAGTTGACGTCAGGCAGGCGGCCGGTCGTAACAAGTAGCCAAATCATATGACAACATATTTATAACATGTTATGCAGATTGATGATGTCCGAAAGTATAGAACAAGCTAGAAAAACTTGTAGGAAACTTTCTAATATACAAGTAAATGTAATGTAATGAAAGCTTCAAAGCACTCAAAGGTCTTTATTCTATATCAGCTACTGTTACTTTAGCTTTCCGAAGAAATAATGAAGTATATTAAAATAGTAAGAGTTATGCGTTTTGCGCCAGATGTTTAAGCAGTCGATTATCGATTCAAGCTATTAATAGTTCTGTAACTCGTATATTAAATATTGACGTCAATCGACCCGTTACAATGTCAGAGTGCCCTTTAAATATTAAAGTAGTTCGATTTAAATGTGACGGACTATATCTATACTTTTTCAGAAATGTTGGAATAGCCATCAGACGATCGACTTTGTTTTGTTAGTCTACTAATATTTAAATAAGCTGTAATAGCCCAGCGTTGAGAGCGTGAAACTCTTAAGAGGTTTCAGGGGTTCAAAGCCTGGGCAGGCACCACTTAGTTTTCTGTTAAAATCTGAGGAAACCTGCATATCTCTAGATAATTCTGAGGATACGTGTAAACTACCAATCCGCATTGAAGTCGCTCAAGTTTATTTATTTGTGCTTCGGTTAAGTCAGGATAGCTTTGATAGGATAAATTTGTAATACAGAGGTGGTCTAAACTAAATTTATCTAAGTGTCCATCTGTGGAAACCGTAATATGCGTTTGATTTGCGTAGGATGCACTCCCTAGCAACAGGGCTTGCACCGTTGCTAATAATATTGCTGGGAAGGCCATCGTTTTAAATATTCCTGGTACAGTCCTAGTTTTGAGGCCGCAGTAATGGTTACTTAGATAGTAATACACTCGTCAGTATGATCATCCTTTTATACAAATTTATTTAAAGAATTATATACATAGTGTGGGGAAGACTGTTAGGTATACAAAACTCAGTTCTTTACTATTATTAAAACCCACAAACGAAAAATGTTTGTGGGTTGTCGAACAAACCCACAAACGAATTTCGTACTTTTGCAAGGCGCAAAGCAGGAGCTGCAAGCTTATGCCGGTTCCTACTTTGTCTATTATATACATCATCTACCATTTTATAATTGTTTATATTTTTATGTTCATAAATTAAATTGCTTAAAATATACTGTAAATAAATACAATTTAATTTTGTTCATATACTTTTACAACACGCCTAGAGGCGACCGCTCTCATCAATGTTGTTCCTACCTAACCAAAAAGTCTAAGGAACCTTTGCTGTTCAAACTGTTTCGATGAGTAGGTCTAACAAGCGTCACTGAAACTGATCTAGATCTACAACTGCGAGTGTTTAAAAATAATCTCTGTTGATTTTGTTGAAATGTATGTTGTTAAATAAAGTAATTTTTATTTATTTATTTGTTGAATTAGAAACAGAAAATGTTATATAATCATCCATCATAATAGGTGATCTTGCAATCTCCTTTATACTGAATATTTTGTGTTGTTTAAAGATATGACAATAAATAAATAATAAATAAATATATGGGACACTTACACACACGGTCGTCCGTCCCCAAAGTAAGTAACTTAATACTTGTGTTATGGTAGACAGATAGCTGGTGAATATATACTTATATATTTTTATATTTTTATTTATATATATTTTTTAAATACATACTTAAATACAAATATACACCCAGGCTCAAAGACCAACAAATTCATTTATAGAAAATGTTGGCCCTCGGCGGGAATCGAACCCGCGACCCGCGGAGCTGAAGGCAGGGTCACTACCCACTGCTCCAACGGGCCAGTCAATACCATATTATATGAGTTATAATATGGTAACCCTGCGGTCAGTCCCTGCGGGATTTACGCGTTTAACTATTTTCGTAAGCCCGCGTGCGGCCGTCGAGGTGTCCCTAAATGGCAACACCGCATTTAGACATGGATCTCTTTGTCTCGTTGTCGTTAGGCAGTAAACGGTTTATGTCTTCCTAGATATGCACTTAGCTGTGTTTGACTCTGCGTGGGGATATTGCTAAATATACAATGTTCTTTTCCTTATTCTTAGTTTATGTCACATTTTTGCAAGTTATATGTCGGTGGTGCTTATGGTATTTATACATACCAGCATCCATAGAGCAGGAGAAAGAACGGCTCAGTGAAATCTGTGATCAATCGATCTATAGGTAATAAATTTTTGTACATTTCATTATTTGATTATTTACACAAAACTCCTTTCTTTATTATTATTATCACTTATAGCTATTAATGATATATCCTTTATACCCTTAATATTTAAATCAGTTCGTAGCTCGGAAACAGCTACAACAATCTTCTTTTTGTGATTTCTTCCTTGTACTTTAATGTTGGGTTGCCTGAAAGAAATCGCTCGTTAGTGACAAGGCCGCCCATTGTGTGTCTTAATCATGTATAAAAAAATGTTTTATTTTCAAATTATTTTTCTGTATATTAGGATTATGGTATACAATAAAGTATATTTCTATTCTATTATTGTTTATAACCATGATGTGCAACTTGAAACTTATGGGTTATCAATCTATCGCTGGGCTTAATGAATCAGAAAAGTTTAGCATAAAGTCTGTAACTGAAACGTGTTCAAACGTATTCAACGTATTCAAAAACGTATTCAAAAAACAAAGTTATATTTTAAAGTTTTTAGTCTATGGTTTAGGTTACAATTAATACGTCTAGCTAGCCTGTGTTTAGGTTAAAAAAATCAAATTGTCTAGCCTTCGCTTAGACTAAAAGATAATTTAACCTAATCAATTTACTTAATCAAACTAGATTAGGATTTCGCAATTATTCTTCTAACTATAATGCGAATTCTACCCAAATCATGCAAGGATTTATGTACCTATGTCGATATAGTTTAGTTTACTTTTATATTTTGCCCTTTTTTGTAGATGAGAAGATTAAAAGTTATTCCCGCAGCAATCGTGAAACTAACACAGCACAATAAAGTCTATAATTATCACTAAGATTTTCTATAAAAAAATATAAAACATCCAATTTAAAGCAGAAGTTCAGGACAGATAAAAAATAATTCTTATGATTAGAACCTAACTTTTTGTATTTGCTGTATTCTAATTCGAGTATATACAATCTGTAATCCGCTTCCTATTACGCTTGCACCCTTGGATAAAGAATACACTGGATGCCGCCTTAGCTATTTTTGTGTGTCCGTTTTATGCTTGTGTGAACTTTTAGAAGTGCATTAGTGTGCGTGATTAGGGAAGTACTTAGCTTATCGATAAGCTAAACTAGGCGTCGATAATTATCGAAGCCTAGCTCAGGTAATGTAAAGTTAATATACAGTTGTAACCAACCTAGTTGGTTTACTGTTCAGAATAGATTTAAACATTTGAATAGATTGACATAATTTCCTGAGTGTACAGTCTGCAGTATAATGTCATGAATTATCCGATGCACATCTTTACTGCATATCTTACTGTGATGGGTGGTTTTCAAAAATGGTATTAGTCAATTGACTGTGAGTCTGGATTTACCAAAGAATCCTTTGAAACGATAAAAATAAAGTCGAAGGTTCAGCCCATACTCGGTGCTTTATGTATAGATGAAATGTTAACATAAATGTTAGTGCTTCGGTGGCCAATTGAACAATATCATGATCCACATTATTCCCAACATTTACATATCCGTGAGACCAGTGACAGCTTTTATCCACTGTTCTCTTATATGTGGGCATTTAGGAAACCTTAGAAAATAATCTAAAATTAGAGAATTTGCATTTACTTGGCTAGTAAATATAACTTTGACTGATATTTATCGATACATAATAATTCGTTAGTGTGTACATCACTACGTAGGTAACACAATTCAATCGAATATTTAATGATTAATTTCTATGTTTTATCAGTATCCCACACTCGTGCCGGCTAGAGAATATAAAACTGTACTGATAGATTATAATCTGAAACGCTTTAGCTGAATAAAACGCTTTAATTAAGCACGCAAATGAGAGTCAAAGATTTACTTATGAAATGGTAATTCCGTGTTTTTAAATCCTTCTTTCGTTGTTCTTGATGGACACGTTAAGGCAGCACACGACATATTCCACCTTTTTTGAAAAAATATATCAGTAACACTCGTATTTGCTTTAGATTTCAAGAAATAATCTTCAACAAACTCAATGTTATGGCCTCATTTGGTGTCACCAACTGGACACATTTTTAGCGACGTTGCCAAACTTCATCACAATCTCTTTCACTCTTATGTATAGTCCGCGATAAGAACAGAGACAAACGATAAATCGCTTACACACAGACGCAAGATCGGCAACGTCTTTTGGCGCCGTCCAGTATATACTACGTCCATGCTTGCACCGGTAACGATTATTAATCTATGATCTAAAGATGATTAACTAACAACAGATATCGATTGACGACATGTGGTTATAATTATAACGATCGATGCAGATGTTTTAATTGTTCCCTGATGTTCTAACGAGATACGAAATCAATCAATCACCTTAGCTAAATGGAAGTTTGAATCTAAATATAGGACTATTAAACTTTTGACGAAGATTCTTGTATCGATCAATTTAACAAGTTAAATTAAAAAAATAACAAATAATCGCAAATTATTATTAGGTAAATGGCAAAGTTTCTAAATGCTTTATCCATACTAATTATAAATGCAAAAGTCTGTCTGTCTGTTTCGCTTTCACGGCTAAACCGTTGGACCAATAGTGAAAAAAATTGGTGCAATTACAGCTTATAACCAGAGTAATATGTGGGGTTAGAAAAAATCCCGTTTTTCTTCTACATAGATTCTCGTTTGCTCTGTGTGGGAATACGGAAAAAATCTAATACATTATTAAGACTACTTAAACGCTCTGCGCAAACGACACTTCTATTAATTTATTAATAAAATATTGCTATTAATAATTGTTTCTATATCATGCTTCTTGATTGCCAAAAAAATATTATACATATATACACATTTTTTAAATATATGGTCGCCCATCGATGACCATAAAGAATTTTTTATTTTATTTTATCTCATTAAATGTCATCAAATGTCAATTGTCAAAAGTATGACTTTATAATTGTAAATATGATTCCATTGGATTGCATCGTTTCCCTCGCGTTTTTATAAAAAAATCTGTACACAATTTTTTAACGTCATTATCCCACGTTCACATTCCAGTAATAAATCTAAATGTAACTTTAATAGTCTATTGCGAACGCACCGCTGTTTCCCGGTCTAGAAATCGAAGTCGGCTTTCACGTAACAAGCCCTGCCTCCGTAGGTCTGTGGTCAGACAAACGATGACAAATCTCCTCATTTCCGGTCCATAACATTACTAGTTGCACAGTCACTTGTATCCTTACTAATATTACAAATGCGAAAGTCTGTCTTTTACGTTTCCATGGTCAATTCATTGAACTTTTCATGTGAAAAAAATTACAATTTATTAAATATTTTTTTTATCTCAATATTTATCTTACTTTCATAAATTCTTATTGAACCACGAAATAGTTAAATTTTACTTAGAATTACAAATAAAATATCCAACATTGATCTAATAGATTTACTCAGCCACATACCACACGGCGGGTCGACTTACCTTAGTGGCATTTTACGACACCTCGGTACCAAATAAGGGTGATCTATTCTACTCAGCCGGATACCACACGGCAAATAGCTGTTACATGCAGGATTCGTAATAATGTCTTATTTAAATGTATTTTGTTTATTGACTTAGTATTGTTATATTAAATCTATGTATACATAATTTATTTATATATATTTTTATTATTAATTTATTTATATATATATTTTTCTTTCCGTATTGTCCCATGCTGTCACTTTCTTTTCGTTCTCGCACAATGGCAGCCACTGAAAATCAGTGCCAGGGTTCTCGCCCTAGCTTAAAGCTGAGTGGTCTACCATTTTGTGACCTATTATATTTATTTATGTCTTCGTATCTTGTTGCTTACTTTAAATTCTTTGTATTTGTTTTTTATTTTCTTTTTTAAGTTTTATGTACGTTATGGTCACAAATAAAGGGTTTTGAATTTGAATTTGATATATATGTTTCCCTTCATCATTTTAGAAAAAATTACAGAAAAACCTTAGTGTGCTTAGCTTCCTATATTGAATTGTTATTAAATCAATTGTAGGTTGCATGTAGTTTAATAATTATTATTGTATTTTGTTAGTTACTAGTATTAAGTTACATTTGCATGTGGTGTTTACCTTTTAGTAGTTTTACATTTAGACTAAGTGTAATAGTATAATAGAATACGTGTTTTAATGATGTAAGTAATTTATAGAATTAGGCGTTACTTTGCGGAGGCCCCCAATACAAAAGTAATGAGAATATTATTTTGCTATAATCTGCGATAAAAGAAAATATATGTAATCAAAAAGCCTTTGCTATTTTGTCGTTGAGTCCATCTCCTGACGATGCTTCGGTTACGGGACGAAACAATTGTTGAGATTGTGGTGGTGAATGTGTGCAGTGCTTGTGTATTGTTGTGTCATTGGTGTCGGGTGCGTGCGTGAGTTCTTATAAATTCTGCATGTATCAGGTATGAGAACGAATAATACACTCTACATTTAGCATTACATATATTTCCTTTTATCGCGGATTATATCAATATAATATTCCTATTACTTTTGAACGATGAAAGTGTTAAAACTGTTGGCAAACCTAATAAAAATAATCTATGATAAAAAACAACCAAGGAAATAATTGTCTATGATTAATAACAGTTATAGAATCTTTATAGGTCAGTGATAAGTATATTAAAATTTATAACAGTGAACCACGTCGTCCTAACGTGACTGAATAATATAATTCCTTAGCTAGGCGCTTGCTGTCGTTGCTTAGGCAGTTTTAATGAACCGTTTCTATTTAGTTGCGGTATATCAGAATACATCAGCTGTACTCTATGCTTTTTCAATGACGGTAATGATTTAGAATGTTGGTAATTCAATTTTGAATGTTAAAAATTTGAACGATTTTCGCCAGTCGTTACTGAAAATGAAAGAGGTTTTTTTCCCGTCATTATAATCCTTATGTTAAACTTTTGTTATTTTGATTACATTTTTAGGTTCACTTCTTTTAGAAAAAACATGTAGTATTTTTGTTTTATTATAATAGTCACTTCATTTGTAACATTTTGTTTGAGGAAAAATTCTAAATTACCAAACATTTGTTCGCCATTTTTGAGTAACATTAACAGAATGTATTTGCGAATAATTTGCGTTGTAGAGGCCATATAGGAAAATAATAATAGTAATCCATACTTCTGATCTTTTTTAGAATAGCTTTTTTGGTCTGTTCTGTATTACTAAATTTAAAAAAGTTAATGTATACTTATAATTAAATTATAATATTTATATATCAGCATGTTCGTCAATTTCAGTTTCAGCCGCCGACAGCGGAGGTTGTCGGCCTGAGTTTAAAAATAACTCTACCCGCACTATGAATGTCTCCTTGCTGTTGATATCTCACTCGGAATGTGAGGATGGTCCCGAAACTAACTCTTCGACATATCGACATGACATTAATATTAGGTCGTTACATATGAAATAGGCGTTTTGTCGTACTGGCCACTTTGACCTCAAATATTACCTTTATGGTTAGGAATTCCAAATTCAAATTCATACAGCTATTTACTCATGCATTTGTGTTTCAAACCCCCTAATTCATTTGTTTTTTCTTCTTTTGTTTTTTTCTTTGTGTCACTCTGTTTACAAAATGGAAAACATGAAATATCGCGTTATTTACGAGTATGAGTTACACCGTGGCACCAGTGCTGCAGAAACGGCTCGAAGGATTAATGATGTGTATGGTGACGGTGTCGTAAAAGAAAACAGTGCGTTTTTGGTTCCAACGTTTTCGTTCTGGAAATTTCGACCTGCAGAAGAAGCCTCGTGGACGGCCAGAGACCAAAGTTGATGATGAAGAATTGAATGCTATTGTGGAAGCGGATCCATCGCAAACCACGTCCGAGTTAGCTGCAGGCTCGGTGTTAGTGACAAAACTATTCTAATCCACTTGAAGCAAATTAGGAAGGTGAAAAAGCTTGAAAGGTTGAAAGGATACCTCATGAATTGAGTGAAGCAAACCGACAAACGCGCGTCGACTGCTGCGTTACGTTACTCAACCGGCACAATAATGAAGGAATTTTAAATCGAATCATTACCTGTGATGAAAAGTGGATCCTCTACGATAATCGGAAGCGATCGGATCGGAAGGATAATCATCGCAATGGCTGAACCCTGGCGAACCAGCCATATCTTGCCCTAAGCGAAAATTGATTAAAAAAAAGTTGCTTGTAAGTGTTTGGTGGACTAGTGCCGGTGTCGTTCACTACAGCTTTCTTAAATCTGGCCAGACGTTTACGGCAGATATCTATTGTCAGCAACTGCAAACCATGATGGAAAAGCTAGCTGCTAAACAACCGAGGCTGGTCAATCGCTCTAGGCCACTGCTGATTCAGGACAACGCTATACCACACACTGCACAACAGACGGCTACCAAATCAGAGGAGATTCAATTAGAATGTGTTAGACATCCACCGTACTCTCCGGACCTTGCTCCAACAGATTACCATTTTTTTCGCAATTTGGATAACTACTTGCAAGGAAAAAAATTCAAGGGGCAGTCCAAACCGCCTTCAAAGATTTTATTGATTCCCGCCCGAATGGTTTTTTAGTAAGGGGATCAATGAACTACCTATGAGATGGCAAAAGTGACCACCCTCTTTCTTACCGAGGTGTCGTAATACGACTAAGATAAGTTGACGTCAGGCAGGCGGCCGGTCGTAAAATACGTAGCCAAATCATATGACAACATGTTTGCAACATGTTGTGGTGACCCCACTTAAGAGTGGGATAAGGGCAGGCAGATGATGTTCTAAGTAAAAAAAAAATCCATTGCCCTGACTGTCTTAACATTTTAGCGCGCATAAATTTTATATTTTTGTTATCTAAGACATTAATTTAAATTTATATGGTCTATAAAATACATAAAATACTTAAGGGTAAAACGTATTTCATTTCATAAGGATTAATACTTTATCCATTGTAAAGATATACCGCACTAGACTGCCATATTTCAAAAATTGAAAAGTTATCTTTAACATACAAAAAATATCTATAATCTGCGATTATAGCTATTTGGCTATTAGGTGGCTTTGCTTTCATATCCGTGGGTCACTGGTTCGATTTTAGTCAAGGACCAACATTTTCTATAAACAATTTATTGGTTTTTCGAGTGTAATACATGTCTGAATACAGATTTTAAATCTTTATTTAAAATTTCATTGTACAAAAGTGAAGTTGCTATTCCACTGCTGGGCATAGGCCTCCGCTCTCCGTTTTTGGAGAGAATGGTCGGAGCTATGACCCATCATGTTGTAGATTGATAGGTTTTTTAACGATGCTTTCCTTCACCTAAAAGCGTGTGTTACATTGTCATTATCAATGTCTAGATAATGGAAATAAATAAATAAATGGGACACTTACACACACGGTCGTCCGTCCCCAAAGTAAGTAACTTAACACTTGTGTTATGGGTGACAGACAACTGGTGAATATATACTTATATTTTTTTACATACTTAAATACAAATATACACCCAGGCTCAAAGACCAACAAATTCATTAATAGAAAATGTTGACCCTCGGCGGGAATCAAACCCGCGACCCGCGGACCTGAAGGCAGAGTCACTACCCACTGCTCCAACGGGCCAATTAAATTTATCACACATGTTTTTTAATAGATAAACTCATTGGTGTCTGCCCGGGATTTTAACTTTCCTAGAAAGTCGCACGGTTTCACCGCTGGGTTATCACAGCTTCCCTCCTCCTTGCATAGTTTTCCTCATATCTGAAGGTCGTGTTTCCTAGTGCCGAGTGATCTTTTGGACAGTTGTTCGCCATTTGTTCCTCGCCTTTGCCGAATGGAGAGCAACGTGCAGATTCATGCCTAGCTTCCTTATTTTATCGATATATCTCGGTTTTTTTTTCAAAACACAAGAATTGGCTCATCGCACGTAACGGGTCGACGTTATGCAAGCGGAAGCTGTTAAACCCTAATCATATATTACGTCCAAACATTCTCTCGTGTCGTATCGTCTATCGACCTTAAACGATTGGCGACACGCCAGCCGACGATCACTTCCCTTGATGTCACATATACACTTTAGTTTTCTTCGCCTGTATTATTTTTATCAGCTTGAGGACGATATTAAGACTTCTTCACATAAATAGCCCTCTATTAGCCCCTGATTATAATGAGGTGTGTCTCTTTATATCTCTTTCTAACTCATTCTCTTTTTTAACAGATAGAGTGCTCTACAAAACACGGGACTCTACAAGTATTAGAGTAGTATACTAGTGTAGGGGAACCAGGCATAAACGTGTCTATCAAAAATAAAGAAAAGCAGTAAGACTTATTATCTGTCTCTTTTATTTACGTGTGATTCGAGAATGATTTTCTGCAACACTCGCTTACAGGCCTGCCCTTTGGTTCCCTTTGAACTCTCGATTATTTTAAATAGTTCTTCTAGCTATATGTATCTTTCTTCAACTAATGGATATTCTTAGTAGAACATAATTGTGTGTAAGATAATTTAATGCCACCATTAACGTTACATTTCAAGTAACAATCTCTCTCTGGTTCTCTCTTGCGCTCTTTCTCGGTAAAGAAAGGGAGAGCGAGAGTGTTACAGAGATTGACCGTGAGGCAGAGAGTGGGAGTGAGACTTTAAGCCAGAGCGAGACAAAGAGCAAGATTGAGTTAACAACGTAAGTGACACACAGTGCGTGAGACTATCGCTCTTTATCTGTCTCGATTTCTCTCTCTATTTTCCCGCCTCTCTAATCAAACAATGAATTGTACTGCTTAAATTTAGCGCCTCCCGCCTACTGAGGGAAAATAAGTTTATTGCAGTAAAATATGAAGACTAGCCAAGAGTGAGATTATATTCTGAAGGATTATTCTTTAAATCAATTCATTTCATGGGTGAAAATCATTTCCAATCAATACTTGAAAACATTATTGGACATTGTGGACAATCGTGGACATTGTTTTAGGCATACAGCGCCTGTACATTGCGTTCTCACGGACTCCCATTAAATCGATTCGTTTCAACGATGATTCATTGCCAATAAATTGCAATATTACTTCTGTTTGTCGTCATCTTAATTTGACGAATATTCTTTCGTTAGCCGCAACAAGCGGACATATAACGAATTTAAATTTGATACATTAAGCTTAGATAAGATATAGAATCAGATTAAATAAAAATATTGTGCAATCTTTCGTAAATATATTATAAATATTGTGTAATCGAAAATATTGCACAATATTTATTGGTACATTCTTTTCAATTCGGTGATATATTTAAATTTAGAATTTATCAATATGTCATCGATACAATATAAACATGACCATTGGTTATTTATGAACTTCTGATTATTAACATTTTATTAATACGTCGGAGCTGTGGATAGACCAGCAGTGAAACCGTTCGACCTTTCGAGGGGTAACGGGTTCAAACCCCGGCAGGCACCAATAAGTTTTCTGTTAAAACTTATGTGCCTAATTGATAACACTTTTTTCGGTGAAGGAAAACATCGTGAAGAAACCTGCATATCTCTAGAGAATTCTAGAGATATGTGTTACCTACCAATCTGCATTGGAGCAGCGTGGTAGGTCGCAGCTCCAATCTTTCTCTCTAAAAATTCTAAGCTCCAGACCATCATGAAGAGATAGAGAAACTATTGATGGTGTGGATGGTAGATAAGCAGCTTCAAAGAGCTTTGTTTTAACACAAAGCATCATATATGAGAAGGCACGACCGATTTACAGTAATTTGCTGAAAACAACTGAGGCGATATTTTGGGAGCTGGAACGGATTAATTGTATTTCAATTAATTTCAATAGGAAAAAATTGCTTTGAGATATAGCAATCTGACATACTAACAAGGTTACGGAATGAATTAAACTCGTATTTCGAGGTACCACTGTAATTTGAACATTAATTTAATAAAATAATTATTAATTACGTTATTTATTAACTCAATTACTTTAACAGTAACCAACTGTCGTATTATACAAAGCTCAGGTCGGTATAAAACTTGAAAATGCGTCACTCGATTATTCGGCAAGACTTCAATTTTCTTTTTTATTAATCACGAATATTGCTTCATGATTTCATCATTCCTTAATATCCAAAAATATTGAACCATGATTTGTGCGATTAATCTACAGATAGAATGTATGTAGATAATGAAAACAGTAAGATAAAACTTTGATGACTGTCGAAAATGTAACTGTATCCGTCCAGTTAAAAAGGTAGACAGACGGCCGGCAAAAACTGCAGGAAATGGATGAGTGACTAATAACAAAAACGTTGGCCCCCGCGCAGCATGATGGCACGCAATCATAATGATTTTAACCTTGAACGTGGTAAAGTCAACGCATAGTTATGTACCCATTTAAATTGATCGTACCATGACCTATAAGTAAGAGTACCTGGATGCCCGGGCCTTGCTCAGTAATTTTATTAAAAGATATAAAAATAACAATTAGATAGAAAAAAGCATTGAAAAACATACTCGTATCTGAGACTCGCCCTTTTCCGCCCGATCTATGACTTAACAAATAACAGCACAATTAACCTTTGTATTATATTTCTATTATAGCAGTTTTCATTGCCTGAAAACAGAGATAAATCGTTATTTTAAAAAATACATAACACCTGTTCAACAAATTATACAACATTAATATTTATTGGTGAAAGCGAAATAGGCAGTATTTAATATTTTTCCGCTCTACTCTCAATATTTTGTGTTCCCGACAATTCTAAAAAATCGTTCTAAAAACCTTAGGTACGAAACATTTCCTATACTGTCTAAATAATACTTGAAAAAAGGTATAATTATTGGCAGTAAAATCGTGCGCTCGGTGCGTGGCGTAGTTCAAAAAGTGTATACAGTTTGCCAATATTACAAATTGTCGTTGAGAAAATTTTTCTGACTGTAACAAGTTTTTTTTAATTTATAATGCTAAATGCTTATGATTAGTCTTATATCTAATTAGACTGTAAAAAATGATATATTTAGATTTAAAGCACACTATTTTTCACGCTATTTTTTACCGCTACCAAAAACGAAATACATTTCTTTGAAGTAACGGGGTTTTTTTTATCTTATATGTTAGTTTCAGACAAACAGACTTTTGTATGTTGCTAAATTTAAAACTTATGTAATGAAGAAAGCTATTCTGACTCTATTCTAGAACCCTAAAATCACATCATTGCGAAATTTCAGTGCGATCGGTTGTTTTTAAATGCTTTCATTCAACTTGTAATGTACATATATATATATAAATGAAGGTGGAACTTTGTAAGTTAAATTTGACGCATGCCGGTGTCCGATTGAGATGAAACTTTACGTACTGCTCCATTCCCTATGACATTTTTATGATAAGTTTGACCTAATGCTTTTGCCAGGATTGGTTCCACACGAGGGAACTCCTCTACGGCTAACATTAGGGACATGTGTTAAAAGCTTTTTTTAAAAGCCTTTTTACTGGTCTTGTTTAAATATAAGTAAAAATATTTACAACACGCAGTACTATACATATACCCATAAAACCAAATCAAAGTAAAGCAACAATTTGCTCTAACAACGAGCAAATAAATACGAGCTGAGCCCACGCCGTTGCAAACAGGAAGAGTCGATTGGATTCTTGTGTAGGGTTGCCGGCTATATCTACTAATTATTCTAAATCATTTCTATTTTTATGCTCTGTTCTTTCTTCCACCCACATGTGCTTAAGAATTAGTAGAGTTGACGATTCAAAAGCACTCGTTTACAAGTTTATTTGAATAAAGAATAATTTGAATTTGAATTTGAAATTTGAAATTCGAAACACAATATTACAGACGAGTAAAGTTAACTTGGAAATTTTCCTACCCTTATCCTACTTAAATAATTTCTTAAATATAAACTTCAACTTTTTAACTTTAGAGATAGGCAATATGTATCCCTGACAAGAAAATAGTGATTTATATCTTTTCGATTTTGGGATATACATAACTCTTTTATATCTTTAATTTAAGTGAGAATAAGGCAGCTAAAACTACAAATATATCCTTTATATCTTCGGCTATTTTAATACAAACATACAATACATATAAGTACGCCGTGTGGTATCCGGCGGAATAGAATAGTACCACCCTCATTTCGTACAGAGGTGTCGTAAAAGGCGACTAAGGTAAGTCGACCCGCCGTGTGGTGTCCGACTGAGTAGAATAGACCACCCACATTTCTTACTGAGGTGTCAGGCAGGCAGGCAGCCGGTCGTAAAATACGTAGTCAAATCATGTGACAACATGTTTATAACATGTTGTGCCGACCCCACTTAGAGTGGGATAAGGGCAGAAAGATGATGATACAATAGCTATAAGTCTGTCTCTTTTACATGTGAATTGCTATACCTATAAGTCCATCTTTTTTCTTACTTTGAACGAGCCGCAATTCATCACGAAAACTGACTTTTAAATATAGAGAAAGATTTTGGAAAGATATAATCAAAGCTAAAGACAAGAAAGATATATTCACGTGAGCTACCCATCTCTAATAAACTTCTAGATATAATTTAAAAAAGCACACTTCTATTAACACCTTATTTCTTTTCACTTCTTGTAACAAACTGAAACCTAATATCAAGTTACCAACTTATTTAAACACAACTCCCCACTACTAAACACAATCATTTTGACCCATCGTGGTATCATAACTAGTCATAATACCACCCGACATCCTGTTTCATGATAAAGTAATAAAAAAGCCCCTTCTTCCTATTGGTCACGTGATTATCAGTATATCGCGTTGTCAGTATATCCGGTATTAAAAACCAAAGAGATAATATTTGACTATTTCCGTCCACGATAACAATAATATAGATTCATCATGTTCCTGCCGCTATCCCACTCTCAGTGACACAAACATGTTGTCTCATGATTTAGCTACGTATTTTACGACCGGTCGCCTGCCTGACAAACTTACCTTACCTTACCTTTAGTCGTATTTTACGACACCTCGGTAAGAAAAAAGGTGGTCTATTCTATTTAACCGGATACCACACGGTGGGTAACTTACCTTAGCCGCCTTTTATGACACCTCGGTCAGAAATGAGGTTGGTCGATTCTACTCAGCCGGAACCACACGGTAGGTCTATTTACCTTAGTCGCCTCTTATGACACCTCGGTGAGAAATGAGGGTGGTACTATTCTATTCAGGCGAATACCACACGTAATTACATATTTTAAGGTTCGAGTAACGCCTTGTCAAACTATTTGGCATGAGGATGTTATGTCAATTGCAATACTTCTAAAAGTTTCATTAACTGCAACAACTTCTAGGTTAATCTTTTGCCATTTAACGCTTTATCATTTATAATTAAATGCGATAGTTGTGTATGGGAAATCTATAAAATTAAAAATCGATATCACTATTGAATGCGTCACGTAGTTTCCTATACAAAGTTAATCTCGAAGCTCACGTTTTAATTTCAACTAGACGATGAAAATCATGCGACCAAAAGAGTTTTAAATATGAATGTGGATGGATGTATGTCTAGGGGGAGGCCGAAAAAAAGATGGATGGATTGTGTGAAAAATGATATGCATATTATAGAAGTAATACCAGAGTTGACGAATGGAAGAGGAGAACGAGGAGAATGGAAGAAGAAGACATATTGTGCCGACCTCACTTAGAGTGGGATAAGGGTAAGAGAATGATGATGAACTTATACGTGTTAAATAATTAATTTAGTTGAATGCCTATAATAAGGGGAATACACAATTCAAATAAAACCAAAAATCTACTTATTTGAGATGAAGGAAAATGAATACATATAAAAATTTAAGCCCATAATAGCAATATTTAATAGCTCAAAGTGCTGATTTTTTGCGATAACCCTAACCACAGTGCACTCCAGACAGTGATTTATAAATAAAACCTATCTAAGCGTCTATTTTACTTAAAGGTTACAGCTCGGCTTTTGACAATTTTCGTCTGGCCTAAATTGATTTATTTTTCTTCTAAAACAGAATAATCACTGAGAATGGTAGAAACATGTATACACATGAAACATGAGGGTAACAATCTCGCACTGATTATATAGCTCATTGAAAATATAGGTCTCTTGAATATCACGCTAATATACTGTGCAGTTTCAAGAGAGGGTAAAATAAGAGGAAAATGGGACTCGGGAACGAAAATGCCGCGGCACTCTTGTCGGTCCAGATTTTATAATTCTAAATCTCATTCTCTCTCTTCAACGACGTCCACTGTTGGACATAGGTCTTGTCAAATGACGCCACATGTTCAGCGGTTGCCCGCGATTTTTTTCAAAATATTTAATATTTATATCCAAAAATAAATATGGATGTTTGGAAAATGTAGTTAAATTCAACATGTACATGTATGTAACGGTGGAACATTCTTTGTTTATCGCGTTTTACATACACGCGTAAAACCATTGATAACCAACTAATTTATGGGTGCGTTGTAACAAAAGGCCACCCATTTTATTATGTTGTGACGATACAATAATTCGCAGGATCTAGCCGTGTCAACAAAAATGCGATTTTTATTCTAAACTGCTATTCAATTTTACTACGAGTATTAGATGAATACCGTGTCGTTGTAAACGGATTTCAGTCCGTAAACCGCTGAAAACCCGTGAAATATAATACAATCGCAAACTATAAAGCAACTATAACAGTTGATATCCATTGAAAATATGTCTCTTATACGAACCTTACATCCATGAAGATTAGGAAGGTTAAAGTCAAATTGGTGAAACTCTAAAGACTATAGAACCGATAGAAGCTGGCAATCACTGTCAAGTGTTAAGGAGTGACATTCACTTCCATAAAGGCAGAATATACTCAACATAAGTCACTTCTTTACTTAAAATTACACTTTGAAATAGCAGATATTTATCTAAACTAACTTATTATAGTGACCATCTACTCTCTTGTTAGGTTATTAGATTAAATCAGTCAGCTTAGTTTTTAACGTTGACTCAACACGATTATTAGATAGTCTGTCGTCTAGATCAAGTTTGGGTGCTTATTTAGATATAAAAAGTCTCATTGGAGTGTTGATAAAAATTAGTTACGTGTTGTTGGAGATTTGTTTCAATCTTGGTTAGATACAGTGTATGCCCATATTATTGTGCTGTATTATTTTTTACATCCGCAAATATATTTACCAGGAAATGATCAGTCTGATTTGCCAAACAACGTCTCCTGTAGTTAACAATTGCATTTATACGACTTGGGTATATTCCAACTGCTTTGGCCATTAAAATCAGCCGATTGTGTAGCTCTGGACCGGGCAATTGTATATTTTCAAATGCCAATAACAAAACCGATTGGCACAGTGTATACAAAACCCATTCACTGAAAAATTTACTTAAACTCGAGACTAAGACATTTGAACAATATTTCTGTTTCATAGTTCACAGATATCTAACGGTATGTGATTATTCTGGCCTATCTATCGGTGTCTTTATTTTTTTTCTACATATGTTTGGGTTCCATTTTATATTATACGTATGTTATATATTTTGTAAATTATTATCAATTTATTTTTATAGAATTTTAAGTGTTTTGCCAAGTACTTTAAAAAACTATTATAGTATTACAAATATTTAAATAAATACTCGACTAAGAAATTTGTACAACGTTTCCGTTTCAAGCCGTTGTAAGTTATGAACAGATATTTACTAATCTAACGGTATGTCGGTATGTTATTTTTTTATTTTTTACATATGTTTGGGTTCGATCTTATACATGTTTTATATATTTTGAAAACTATTATCAATTTTTTTATAGCACATTAAGTGTTCATGAAATTTTTGTAATATTTAAATAAATATTTTTGTTTACAGAGAAAATTCTCGTAATAGCAATCCAGATAAACAAGATAAAAGTCAAGAGACTAACAAAAGTGATCTGTTGATTGCGTTTTCAAGTACTCCCAAAGAAGTTGAGAAGAAGGAAATTGAAGGTGAACCGGAACGCAAAGGTGGAACCGTTGACACATTGGTGTTAGAAGCTGGTGCAAGAATAATAGAAGAGCTTTCGTTAAAAGCTGAGCCTATCGTCGAAACTATTGTTGAACCTGTGGAATTTCCAAAAGAACCGTCTATCGGAGAATTTATGCATGAAGAAATCGATGAAGAATAGATGAGAAAGACAAAAAAATATATTTTAATTTCTTTTTAAACTATTATTTTGATTTCACTTAATACTTTTATAGGTACCTATTGCTCTATGGTTCAATGAGTTAAGATTGACTGCGCTTTAATGTTTTTGTGACTTTTTGTTATGTTTTGGAAAATTCATGTTATTGATTGAAGAAATGTTCTTTCTAAATCAAGGAAAATGACAGCGTAACAATAATTATAGTCGATAGTATTATTGTATATATTTTTTAGACGTAGTTTTATATAGTTTTTGATTTGATAATTTATATACCGATAATTCATATATTGTTTCTTTTTTATAGATACTTTATTGTACACGAAATGCTTTTTTATACATATAAATTTTAATAAATTATTCTTGTGATTAAATATATAAATATTGCACAAATCTCAAGTATATCGATAAACTGGTAGATAAATAACTTCTCTTTTATCATAAATAAATTATTGACCGCACTGTTAATAGAATTAAACAATATTTAGATTTCATTTATACATTGGACAAGGAACCATCTATAAGAATATTTAGAATTTATCATATCTGTCACTGATCTTCGTGAATAATAAAGATAGGATTGCATTCAAATATAATATTGATTGAGAATTACTGATCTTAAAATCAAAATATTACAAGATTCGATTTCAATTTCGCAAGGTTGATCCACTATGCACAATATGTTAACTATGTACACAATTAGCACATTTTGTCCGCGGAGTTTTTCACTATAGTGTCAAAGTCTGGAAGTGACAACTCGATTATGGGTTTGTCGATTGTGAGATTTGTTAAACTTTGTCAGTTTAAGACGGTGCAAATTTTACGCATGAGAGTACAATGTCATGGTAATTCCGTTTTTCTTGTGTAGAAACGCTTGTGACTAATCTGTCTCGGATCCCTATATTTTATTGCGGTTTTCGACTATTTTATCTGATCATAAACGTTATTAACATTTTTAAATTAGGAAACTTGTTAATAAATAAAATGAAGTTTTTAAATTTAAGATTTTTGGTGTACTTTATGTTATAAAGGAGAGAAGCATGGATTGCAAAAGCTTTACTAGCATGGGAAGACTTTGTCGTTAGGGTACCTCCTATGAGACCGCACGAATTAGAACGATGTACTCGTACATGGAGAAAGGACTTTTTAGGCGACTGATGCATTAGTCATTCTTAATAAATTCTCTTCTATTTTCATTTATATATTCAGCTATTTCTGTGAAGGGTGACGAAATTATTAGTTTAGTATTCTGGTGCCCTTGTCGCCATGCAGCAAGTTTTAATAACATGAGGTTTAACCGGTGATATTCCGGATTAACTTAAAAAAGCATTAAATGTAGTGAAGGGCAGTTGGTATAATTTTAGTTACGCGATAAAGTATATGATGGTAAATCATAACCGACCAATGTTAAAAATCTAGGGCTCGCGCATAGGGTGTGCGTCCATTATATTTGTGTTGATAATTTATAGAGGATTTATTAGTAAAAGTTTGAAGTGGCTTCGCTTTTGATCTAAGCGTATTTTTGGGACTCCTGAAAGTCATTACGTGGTTTTATTTATATTTTTTTTGACAGGGGCTATCTACCACAACCCTCGCAGCCACCTGAAGGCGAAACACGCGAGCCAGGTAAACAAGCGGAACCAAAACCTGAAGACAAGAAATGAATGAAGAAAGAATGTCTAGTATACTGGCCAAAGTCAGTTGGCCAGTAAGGAAAGATATTTTCCCACGATCATTCCACCAATGTAATTAGACATCAATTTATGAAATTTAAAATTATGAACACTAAATCCAACGATTCATTAACGTTAACAAAATCCTAGCTATCGGTGAACCACAGACTGTATTTATATTTCTATTTCTACCCAGACATTGATTTAAGCAAAGGTTATAATTCATAAATCCAGATCTTTTATATTTAATTTTTTTTTTAAATAATAACGGTATCTATTAACTTAACCCTTGTATTAAAAAATCGATCAATAGCAAGTTAACTTAATGATAAGTTTTAAGATTAGATTACTAATAAAATGTAATACCTTATAATAGAGAAAAGATTGTGATATTAGGCCTCAGACATATTGTGGCCATGAGTGTACTTAAACAAGAAGCCCGCAAAGTGTCTAATTATATTGGTGGTTTGGTATTACGAGTATATTCCTTGTATTTCCAATTAATAAGTCTGTATATAGGTAAAATTTGATTAATACTTAACAAGCTTCTGTCCTAATCTCATATGCTCGGCATACATCGCAATGGGCAAAAACACTTATAAGGAAGGATGCTTTGCACAATTTTCGATAAAACACACAATTCCTTTATCAATAATATATTAAGTCTCCAAGTTCACAGTTCACTTCCACAAGCAGAATACCTTTCTTACCACATTTCTATAAAACGACTTTCCCTGAAAACCGCCACCTTTTCACCATCGCCATCTTTCTCCCCGATCTCCATCAGTGTTGCTACCACAAAATATACTAAATTGGTAGGTATTTGTTCAACCGTCAACCTTACAAAAGGTACATTGGTTTTACAGATCCACCAAATATAATACCGCCTTGAACGCTGCTTGACGATAAGAAAGCTAATAAAAAAATCGAATGCAAGAATTTGAAGAAGAGTCTAAAAATTATGAGCTTCACATAATATAATCTATTTTCCAAGAAATGTAATAATACTTTAAAAAAAGTATTTTTAATAGAAAAAATAAATAAAATATATAAATATTAATAATAAAAATAATAAAAGATACAATCTAATTTGTTTTATTTTTAAATTAAAAAAACATCCCTGTAAGAATTTCTTAGAAAGCTATCATCCTATTTTTCAAATTAGAGAGGAAGTCGCCCAAAAGAGCGCAAAATCGCACTTTATTATTTCTGATTATAATAAACAAATATCCTTTAAGACTATAAATGAAAGTATAAACATTTTATCACTTCTAAGCTACGACGCGCAATTGCGTTGATTAATTGTAACGGAAGTAATGATAGGGGTGAGATAGGTGTGGTGCGGAGAGGCACAGAGAGGTTCGGAGAGACGCTAATATTTTTTTAACGTGTTTAAAGCACGGAGGTTTTGATGTAGTTAGAAAAAGAAAAAATAAATTCATTTTGACTTACGAAAAAACCTTTCTTATATGTATGGTAAAAAAAAAATAAAGCAAATATCGTATTTAATATAATATTTTGTTAACGGCAAAAAGTTGGCGTCAAGACTTCTTAAAAAAATACCTATATACGAACAGACAATACATATATTATTATGTGCGTCTGTTTATCTGTGATGTGAAGTATGACGCACGACCAGCAGAGGCGCGGCAGAAATAAACAGTTGCTGCGATGATTTACTTTGATTTTCCAAAAATATAACATTGTATAACACCTTGTAACGTGTGTTGTTTTTGCGTAACAGAATAATGCACTCGCTTCGGGAATGTTGCGAGTATTTGTAACACTTCCAAATAATAAATTTATTTCGCTATAATCCACGACAAAGTGAATAGGAAATATACATGTATAATGCTAAATGTGGAGTTGTTTATCCGTTTTCATGCCCGATACAATTAACTTAACAATCGTTTCGGCGAAACGATTCTTGGCTCAGCTTAGTAATGCCTGTCACTATGTTAATATATTGGGTTTTTGTTCTTGCAAAACTAATGAGAATATTATTTTGCTATAATCCGCGATAAAAAAAAATATATGTAATGCTATATGTAGAGTGTACTACATGCAGAATTTGTAAGAACTCATGCACTACCTGACACCGATAACACAACAATACACAAGCACTGCACACATTCACCACCACAATCTCAACAATTGTTTCGCCCCGTAATCGTCAGGAGATAGACTCCACGCCAAAATCACAAAGCCGTGTCGTGCATGTATCAGTACAAACAAAAATCAGAACAAATAGTACACTCTACATTTAGAATTACATATATTTTCTTTTATCGCGGATTATAGCAAAATAATATTCTCATTACTTTTGTATTACAGACCTCCGCAGAGTAACGCCTAATTCTATAACTTTTTTGTTCTTGCTTAGATTGCTAATTAAGTACCTATATTATTTCCTAATAGTCCGGCGACGGGTCGCTGTGGCTTAATCAGGTTTCGATTTTCTTTTCAAATGTCGGTTCAAAAGAAAGTTTTCCGATCGCCATCAAACTATAGAATTGTTCGTTGGCTCAATCTAAAGATTTCATTAAACTCGGTCCAGCTATCTCGAAGTCAATAAAGAAACATACGTACACACTTCTATAGTAGTAGCGATTCCCGCGGCTTTGTCCATGTGAAAACATGTGTGCATTGACAGTTAAAAAAACCAGTTTGGAAAAATATTTTCATAAAATTTTGAACGTAAAAATTTGTTACTGTGAGTTAATCATAAGAGACAGAGACATCCGGAGTTATTGTAGTATTTTTTTTTAAATCTACAATTCTCTACTACTTTACTTTAGTATATCGTATATTAGTAAGCCTGTTACTCTCCCACTGCTAGGAATAGACCTCTTCTCTCCGTTTTTGGAGGGAAGGTTTGGAGCTAAGGCCTACCACGCTGCTCCAATGCGGGTTGGTAGGTTACACATATCTCCAGAATTCTCTAGAAATATGCAGGTTTCCTCACGATGTTTTCCTTTATCGAAAAGCGTGTGATAAACTATAATTATCGATTACACACAAGTTTAACAGAAAATCTCATTGGTGTCTGTCCGGGTTCGATCCCCCGACCTCCTCGAAAGAGTCGCACGGTGTTACCGCTGGGCTACCACAGCTTATATCGTATATTAGTATCATAGCATATATACTTTAATATACTGCTGGTTTTTATATATAAAATAATAAATAATATTAAAAATATCGTGACTCCACTAATGTAGTCACGACATTTTTAATATTACAATTATTTATAGGCTTATACGAGTGCAGCAATATAAGCAATGTAAATGGGGTTTTTATATATAATATACAATATTAGTATCGTAGTATATATACTTAAGTATACTGCTTGTTTTTATATGTATATACACCCCATATACATTGCTTACATTGCTGTACTCGTATAAGCCTATAAATAATTGTTATATTAAAATATCATGACTGCATTAGTGGAGCTGCGCCCAGCAACGGTTCGTTTCGTTACTTTTTAAAATAAAACAAAACACTACGAGCCACATTGGCACGTGCTCCAATTTTTTATTATACTGCTCTATTTATAAAGCCGATTTCTAAACGAAAGGAAATTGATTTTATTTTATAATAAAGCGTTGTCGTTTTTTTATTGTTCCTTTTTTAATTATACATATTAAACCTATTTATTTAAGTGTCCATTTCTAACACAAAATTTTAAAATGCAGATTAAAATTAAATTATCTGAAAATTATATTTCTTAAATTGCATAGACAATTTATTTGTAATGATAGGTATATTTTTTAGGGTACTATTTTAAATCTATATTTATTTAGACAAAGAAAACATTGAACTTAATATGTTCAATTATCAATAATATTAGGTAATAGTTAAAAAAGAAATATGGTATCCGTCTAAATAGAATAGACCACCCTCATTTTTACCCAGGTGTCGTAAAGGCGACTAAGGTATGCAATGAAGTAAGCGAAATGTGGCAACATGTTTATAACATGTTTATAACATGTTGTGTCCTACTTAGAGTGATATACGGATAGGGATTGATAATTAAAAAAAGAAATACGGTACTGTTATAGAAAACTCTGGATTTTAAAGAATAATCGGACTTTGACTCAATCAATCAATTCGGATTCAATTGAATAACTCCAAAAACATTCAGCCAATAAGATCAATATATATGAGGCCGTTGCTTCGATAAATGCAGATCACTTTTGGTACCTTTAAAAAGTCTAGCATATGTGTAGAACTCTTAAACGATTATTTCGAAGCTTTTTTTAAGCAGACTGCGCTCAAAAGAAACTTATAATGCTTGTGTTGTGGCTATTCGTGGCCATGTTCGAAACGAGTCATTTGTCGAACGCCAACACTGGCAAGTTGCATGTTGCATCGGTTATTGACCTCGCTGAGACGCTGACTCACACTTCCTTTTCGGCCACATTCAAGTATGGCTGCAATTCGGTTCGGAATATCTTATTACTAGTATTCTCAAAGAAACAGATCAGGTTATCTACCAATAATCCGAATGCACCTTAATATACAGAAAAATTAAACATTCCATTTTCAAAAATTTGTCACGCTTCCAATATTTTTTTACATTGCAACACTGATTTATAATAACGTGTACAAACAAGTTTCAAGCACTCGGATTGTTACTATAGATTATTTACTATCAATTTCACTTATTTATCGTTACAGATAAATTTAACCGTGTAGCAAAAAAATCTGATTTAGTTTTAGATCAAGATTCCCAAAAGAAGTAAAGATAAGAAATCATAAAGGCAATTTTATGTTTTAAACACCGGTAGTACCTATACAGATTTAATTTTTATAGAATTACTAGCTTTCAGATCTCTTTGACAGTGTGGGTAAGTATATAAGAAACAATTGAATAATGGATTCTCAACTTTGTCGCTATTACGCTATAAATAAAGTAATTAATATGTTATATAGAATATTATGAGAGTTCACTACGAAGTTCACAAAACAAGATATTTAAGGTAGGTAGGGGTGTATGTAGGTATATAATAATACTTTTTTAATTCTCGTTTCAGACCCGAGGCTGATGTATCAACAAAATTAGCAAAAAATCGCTATGCGAAATGATAAAATAATAAAAGTTAATATTAAAACTGTGTTTTACCTTTTAAACGTTATCGTAAATAACCCGTAATTTTCATTATATTACAAATACATCTATTTGCTCAAAAGGCCAAATAATAATTATTTAAGACAACAAATAATAATAAATTACTGAACGTTAAATAACTCAAATTAGTAAACTTCAACTAAATTACTTGAATTTAATACTCATAAGGTGGGAAACTTTTTTTCTCATTCTTACGAAATATGCCGGGATCTAAAGCCGTAGAAAACTAGTGATCGGAGAATAAGGTCTTATTGGATATTTTTTATATGTTCTGATTTCTCCTCAAATACAAAAAGCCACTGGATTTCTCTTTGGAAAAAGTATTGTGAATCCCTTAACAATAACCATCTTTCACTGTATTTTATTACGATTACGTGATGTAGTGAGCCTTAGCGTAATATCTCAAAATTAAAAAAAAAATGTATATGTACTTGGATAAAGAATACACTGGATGCCGCCTTAGCTATTTTTGTGTGTCCGTTTTATGCTTGTGTGAACTTTTAGAACTGCATTAGTGTGCGTGATTACGGAAGTACTTAGCTTATCGATAAGCTAAACTAGGCGTCGATAATTATCGAAGCCTAGCTCAGGTACTGTAAAGTTAATATACAGTTGTTACCAACCTAGTTGTTTTAGTGTTCAGAATAGATTTAAACATTTGAATAGATTGACATAATTTCCTGAGTATACAGTCTGCAGTATAATGTCATGAATTATCCGATGCACATCTTTACTGCATATCTTACTGTGATGGGTGGTTCTCAAAAATGGTATCAGTCAATCGACTGTGAGCCTAGATTTACCAAGGAATCCTTTGAAGCGTTAAAAATAAAATCGAAGGTGCAGCCCATACTCGGTGCTTTATGTATAGATGAAATGTTAGTGCTTCAGTGGCCAATTGAACAATATCATGATTCACATTATTCCCAACATTTACATATCCGTGAGACGGTGACAGCTTTTATCCACTGTTCTCTTATATGTGGGCATTTAGGAAACCTAAGAAAATAATCTAAAATTAGAGAATTTGCATTTACTTGGCTAGTAAATATAACTTTGACTGATATTTATCGATACATAATAATTCGTTAGTGTGTACATCACTACGTAGGTAACACAATTCAATCGAATATTTAATGATTAATTTCTATGTTTTATCAGTATCCCACACTCGTGCCGGCTAGAGAATATCAAACTGTACTGATAGATTATAATCTGAAACGCTTTAACTGAATAAAACGCTTTAATTTAGCACGCAAATGAGAGTCAAATATTTACTTATGAAATGGTAATTCCGTGTTTTTAACTCCTCCTTTCGTTGTTCTTGATGGACACGTTAAGGCAGCACACGACATATTCCACCTTTTTTGAAAAAATATATCAGTAACATTCGTATTTGCTTTAGATTTCAAGAAATAATCTTCAACAATCTCAATGTTATGGCCTCATTTGGTGTCACCAACTGGACACATTTTTAGCGACGTTGCCAAACTTCATCACAATCTCTTTCACTCTTATGTATAGTTCGCGATAAGAACAGAGACAAACGATAAATCGCTTACACACAGACGCAAGATCGGCAACGTCTTTTGGCGCCGTCCAGTATATACTACGTCCATGTATATGTATAATACAAACTAAAACTTTACAATGCAATGAAAGAATAATATTGTTTATCTGTGCTAATACCCATTATTTTTTTTAATTTACAAAGTAAATAATATAATTTATCATTAATATTATGGACACAAAATATACACTTTTTTATTGTTTTACAATTTATTTTTTCATATCCATAAGCCTTGAATACTTGTCTGGATATTGGACATTTCTTTTCCTCACCTTTAGTTATCTGAATACAAATATAAATAAAGTAGCAACATTATATAGTAAAAAAACTTAATTATTCTTAAGTATTTTTAAAAATAAGTAAGTGCACATAGATTTTTCCCAATAACTGCAAGCACAAAAGAGAAATAATATCTATCTATACTTATAAAACTAAGTTCCCAAAAGCAGTCTGTATGTGATCGATTTTTTCAGAAACTACTAAACAAATTTTTGTACGGTTTTTACTAAAATATGCTGCAATTCTACAAGTTTAGGTTTATAAACGGTTTTATATATATTGTGTTGAAGAGGTAGCGCGGTTACCCGATCGAACCCCTCAGAGGAGCCGCCTAGCTGCGTTCTTTGCGGACAGCAGGGACATCCCGCGAGTTATCGCGGATGCTCCAAAGTCCCGCTTAGAGCAAAGCGGGGTGGTCTAGCGGCGGCCCGTAAAAAGGCAGCCGCTCGGACCAATCCAAAAGTGGCCCCCCCGAAGGAGCGCTTTGTCCCCGCTCCGCTGCCCGCGGTCAACGTGTGGCAGCAGAGACAGGCAGCCGCGTCGGCTGCACCCCCCCCCCCCCCGCCCCCGCAGGCTCAAGCGATGACCCCGGTCGTCGCCAAGGCAACCAGCGGTCCCCCCGCCCCTCAGAGTGCACCCCCCAAACCCAAAGTGGCCGTACCTCAGCACGTGAGCAGCTTCATGGAAGACATGAAGCTGATTAGCGGATTGGTCGCCAACATTGACACCGACGAGTTGTCAATATTGGCGGGCAAGCTGAGGCGCGAGCCGCAAAACAGATTAATGGCTTTGCTCGAGCACGCGGAGCTCGTCCAGGCCATCGCGAAAATTTCGAAATAATCCTTTATGGGTAGTACGACCCAAAGGAATAAACCCCAAGGGCTCAGGGTCGTTACGCTGAATGCAAACGGCCTCACCGATCAAATTAGCGAAGTTCGAGAATTTGTGGTTGCGCACAGCGTTGACATTTTGTTGGTGCAAGAATCATTCTTGAAACCAAGTAGACGCGATCCCAAAATCGCCAACTATAACATGATCAGACACGACCGCTTGAGATCCAAGCTGGGTGGCACGGTCATTTATTATAAAAGATCCCTCCATGTCTCCCCAGTAGACTCCCCTGAGTTAGAAAACATGGAGACCACAATCTGTCAGGTGGGTATGACGGGTCATCCATCCGTCATAGTAGCATCGGTCTACTTAAGTCCTAAGAAAAAAGTGCTTAGAAGCGACCTAGCCGCCCTTCTGGCGCTAGGCAACTCAGTCATTTTGGCCGGCGACTTCAACTCGAAGCACGGTCATTGGAATTCTTTGAATACCAATCAGAACGGTCGCACTCTCCACAAATTAAGTGACATCGCCCACCTCGGTTTCGAGGTTATAGCTCCAGACGAGCCGACTCACTATCCCCTCAACAGTGAGCACGAGCCCGACGTCCTAGATATTGTTCTTCTCAAGAACGTAACACTCCAGTTACGCTCTATCGAGGTCATCCACGACCTCAGTTCTGACCACCGACCGGTTCTACTCCAGCTAGGCAGGTCCGCTTCCGCGGCACCTAGCACTAAAACCATCATAGACTGGAAGAAGCTCAATGAGCAACTTCAGTCGATTGATTCAGTCCACTTGGACCAAATTCCGGATAGCATAGTTTCAGAAGAGGCCGCCAAGGCGGCCTCCTCCCATCTCACAGCTCACTTGTGCGACACGATCAAAGCATGCTCCCGGGAAATACCCGATGATCATGGTCGCCTGAGACTTCCTGACGACTTAAGAGCACTCCTCACCAAAAAACGCGCCGCCACTAGGGCGAATGCTGCGTATCCAACCCCCGAGAACCGGATCAGACTCCGGAGATTACAGAGAGAGGTAAGAGAAAAACTTGCCCTCCACTCTAGTGATTCATGGGATGCGAAACTCTCGGAGATCTCGCCAAGTCATCTGGCCTTCTGGAAACTGTCGAAGTCTCTGAGAGGCAGCCAGTACGCAGCCACACCGCCTCTGTTGCGGAATAACCTACCACCCGCGTTCGAGGATATCGATAAGGCCGAGTGCTTGGCGGACAGCCTTGAAGCCCAGTGTTCCCCCAATATCAGCTCTCCCAACCACGCCGAATTCCATGCCAAACTGGAATCGGAATTGGCTAGTCTTTCCGCAGCGGTTCCCGAAAGCGAACCGATTCCCCCCACTTCCGGAGATGAGGTACGATCCATTCTAAAAACGCTCAAACCCCGTAAATCCCCAGGTCCCGACCTTATCACAAACAAGGCACTCAAGTGTCTTCCTGACCGTCTCGTGCACCTCTTGGTATTGATCTTCAATGCCCTTTTGTCTTGCTGCTGCTTCCCGGACCAGTGGAAGGAGGCAACAGTTATAGGAATTCATAAACCGGGTAAACCCCGGAATCTCCCAGATAGCTATCGCCCCATCAGCTTACTCAATAGTTTGGGTAAAGTCTACGAGAGAGTCATCCTCTCTAGACTTAAAGCAATCATAGACTCTAAAAACCTCATACCGAATGAACAGTTCGGTTTTAGATCTAGCCACACGGCCACTCACCGCCTGGTGGAACACGTCTTGCAGGGTTTCTCCATAAAGAAATCCACGGGTGCCGTCTTTTTCGATGTCGCCAAAGCCTTTGATAAGGTTTGGCATGCTGGCTTGATTTACAAGCTCCAGCAATTAGGCATTCCAGATAAGTTCGTACTTCTCTTAAGAGACTATCTCACAAACCGCACCTTTAGATATCGCATAGACGGTACTCTCTCATCCAGACGGCCTTTACGTGCTGGAGTTCCTCAAGTCCGGTATTAGCACCGTACCTGTACTCGCTCTACACAAGCGATATTCCACACAATAGTAAGTTTTCGTCGTTAGCATTATTTGCGGACGACACGGCTATATTTAATACCAACAAAAATCCCGACATCATTGTCAGTTGTCTTCAAAAGGAAGTGGACAACCTCGAAAGGTGGTTCGCTCGCTGGAGAATAGCCATAAATCCAGACAAAAGCGCGGCAATGTTCTTTAGAATACACCCCAGATGGTCACGCATCCCCCGTAAATGTATTACCATACATAACCGGGACATCCCCTGGCAGGATGAAGTCAAATACCTTGGGGTCACGCTCCAGCCCAACCTCTCATTTAGACGACACATACGTATAGTCCGTAATAGGGCAGCGTATGCATTGGGTCGACTCTTTCCGATGATATGCAAGAGGAGTAAAATGTCACTTCGTAACAAAGTGACACTTTACAAGACTTGCATAAGACCTATCATGACCTATGCGAGCGTCATATTCGCACATGTTCCGAAAAGATATCTGCGTCCCATGCAGACTCTGCAAAACAAATTTATGAGAGCAGCCACAGGCTGCCCATGGTTCTTGCGAAACCTCGACCTCCAGAGAGATTTAGGACTCCCCACCATCGACTGCTTATTTAAGAAATTTTCGAAAAATTATTTCGAAAAAGCGGAGGTAAACGCCAACCCTCTGATCGCAAGGATGGCCGGTTACCGATGCTTTGATAAATCATTCAAAGCCCGTGTTTACAGACGCCCTAAGAGCGTCCTTACTGACCCTGACGATCCTATTACGATCGCCATCGCCAGAACACTGCACAAACACTCACACACACAGCGTCTTCGCCGGCGGAGACGAGGTCCCAGATTTCTCACGTCTAGCGGCCGGGGCGTCCAACCCCGTCCGTTATGACACTAGGACTCTTCCACAGTCCGATAATAGTCCTCCACAGCGCGTCGCTTTAAGCCGAGGTTCGGCCTCACGGGAGGCACCCTTAAGGCGACGCTCCCAGGATGCTGCGGGCCTCTTTCGAGACCCGCTCTCCTAGTACTTCACCCCGGCGATGCTTCTGCGCTCGCCCACTCTCCCGGTGACGCTGTCAAAGCCTTCATGGCTAACAGCATTAGTTAGTGTCCGAAAAAAAAAAAAAAAAAAAAAAAAAAAAAAAAAAAGTAGCGCGGTTGTATGAAAAGTCCCCTGCAGCCTTTAGTCGCGTGCTCCGCGTAAAACAGAGAAACACTAAAGTAATGTAGTAGAGAATTGTAAATCTATGAAAATACTACAAAAAGTCCGCAATAGCATGTCTCTATCTTTTATTGTTAACGCATACTAACTTCTTTTATATTCAGAAGAAGAAAAAAAGAAACAAATTTTATATTAAGAATCTTTTATATTCCACGCGGGCGAAGCCGCGGAAACAGTTGTTGAAGATAAGTGATAAGATAGAACGCCGAACGCAGAATTGAATTTGGTGAATTTGGTGTCCGTTAAAGTGGAGTGTAACTCAAAAAATAAATTGTTGTATTGTATTATTGAAATAACTTATTAGCAAGTTATTAATACTATTAATAGTAGTATTAGCTTCAACAAACAAAACGTTAATTATTTAAAATTTCATACAAAACGGTCAACTACTAGTCATACTCTACATGGTCAATTACTAGTGCACTCACCTTACATAATAAACGTTGTATTACAAGTTGTAATTCTTTATACAAATACAACTCTAGTTACAAAGTTGACAATCTAAAGTTCTAAGATAAAAAAACACTTGAGGCTTGTCGTAGGACTATTGAAAACACTACAAACACTACAAACACAAGTGACTCTGTGGAAATGGTATAATATGGAAAACCCCTTAAACCGTTAATTTTTTTTATTACTCATTTATTGCTGTTAAATAAAATTTGTCGCAAATAATAGCGACTTCTAAAAAATTAAATACTTTTGTGAAAATATCTAATAAATATAGGGGCTTTATAAAATAGGAGCTTGTGCCCGCGGCAATACTAGCGTGGAATTTGGTCTGCCAAAAGTTTTATGGAAGATAGCTTTAATTAAATATATTTTTAATTTATTAAAATGTGCATTGCAAAATAGTATCTAATTTAATTAAATTTTTGGTTAAAAAAATGATTAAACAAATTTAAATAAGTCAACTTAAAAAGCTTTTACCAAAATTACATGTTTTATTTTTTTATTTTCAATCGGACACCGGCAAGTGGGTCAAATTTAACTTGCAAGATTTCACCTTCACATACGCATAAATCAAATTAAATAAAGGCTTTTAGAAAATCATCTTCATGTGATGTCAAACGTGAAAGCGTGTGTTTGATTTTCTATATTTTACATCCATAAGAAGCAACAAACAGATACGATTTTGGGTTAAACAATTCATATTGTATGGCCATTACATTGTACAATAAACTCCCAAATTGTAAAAAAGAATTGCCTCTACTAAAGTTTAAGGGAGCAATTTTGGAAATATTAAACCAAAAAAATTATTATTCAGTTAACGATTACCTCAATGACAACAATATAGGTACTTAATGTTTCAGTATAATTGTAAGAATCTTTAAATAATTGACATATGTTTACAATAATGCAATAATTCTTCTTTTGAAAAATTTTATCTCTTTTCAACTTTTTAATAACATGACATAATTGTAATATTAATTTTAATTTCATTTTTAATTAATTGTAATTTTAATATGTAAATAAATATAATTATTATACTTTTCTAGAAATTTTAGGCATTTTTAGTTTTCATTATTTGCACGCTGTTTGTGACAATAGATTGTGTTAGAGAATTAAGTAATATGTTAAATCTATATGTACCCACAATTTAATTATATTTAAGCAAATAACTATTTAAGCAAATAAATTTATTATTATAATTATTATTAAAAATAGTTGATGTTCCAAAGAGAAACGACCTTTTTTTAACCAAGGCATTCAAGTCGAGAAAGTAGGCCTCAAATAGAAGCGTTTTTACTAAAAAAAACTAATATAAGAGTTAACCAGAGATCCATGATTATATATATGATAATAATTACTTTATACAGGAAAATACCCCTTATGGGTACTCGCGTTATGTCGGACTCGCACCGACTAAAGCGACCTGTGTGCTCCACCACGTTGCCGATGGCAAGGACAGGGTATCATTGTACATATTGCCCCCATTCCGCCGACAGCTCTGCCCAGAGAACAAACACCTCCGGGTAGGGGCCCCTGGAAAGAGAAGCCCCCCTCCGCTAACTGGTGCATCGAGAGTACCAGATGCACCGACCGCCTCGGGGACCTGTAAGCCAGGCGTCCGATATACTCCATTCGGAACACCCGAAGGTCCCCAGTTACGGCGGCAGACGATGGGCTTGGGCGAGTCACTAACACCTGGACTCACCAGCAGCAGATTGGATCTAGAACAACAGTTCGTGGAACCGCTCCGCCGCCTCCCTCCGCCCCCCTCTGCAGAGCAAAGAGAGGCCATCGCTGCCCACGATCGCTCTCTGCCCACCGTGTTATCTGATCACGGTCGACAGGGAGAGACCGCGCCCCAAGTAGGGGCCCAAACGCCTTGTTGGGCGTTTCCGCCCCCACCGGGTAATTTTTTATAGAGATTTTCTTCCTCGCAATCCGAAGGTCCTCGTTCCCATTGCTGGGCTTTCGGGTTTCGCCGACGGTGGCCGTAACCATGTCCAGCCAGACTTAGAGTAAGCCCAACTGGACCCTTCGCTCATTAGGGACTCCACCCAAACCCCCCCGGAGTCCCCGGCCCGTCCAGATTGCCCTCTGCTAATCAGAGGGACAACTGGATTGGCCACCCCTCAGTGGTCCGTTCGCCAAGACTAAGCTTGCCCAGGGTGCGCAACGAGGAGGCCGATCACTTTGGCACCCCGATATAAATTACTAGAGTTAGGGAATCAACCTAAAATATGTCCATCGAAACAAAATGAGGTTACCATTATGTTTTGCATTTTTGTGTGATTAGATAAAGGTTAGTATTGATCTTTCATCTTCCTTCTCTTATTATCTGTTATACATTCGCTTTACAGGCTTCTCTATCTATGGTACTTACTACTACTTCTCTATGGTACTTTTCGGAAAAACAACATTCCAAACCAATCATATGCTCATTAGCGTTCAAACTAAATATTTTTATAATAAAAGAGTTCAATGACCTCTCATTACTGAATATATTTAACACATCTTACAATTTTAATGAGCTAAGCTTATCATTGATGTACGGTTATGTAATATTTTCTGTAATGAGACAGATGTTTAAGAATAATGAAAAAGATGTGATGTCTACATATGAAACCGAAACATCTCAAATAGGACAAAAATACGATTAATTTAATAAGTTTAATTTTAATAAAATAAGTTTAATTTAAAATAAGTTTAATAAGTTAAATTTTATAAGTTTAATGAGTTAAACAAAAATAATTGCTTGATAGGGTTTGGAGCATTTTTAACTGTTGAAAGCTAAAGCTATGATAGTCCAGCGGTGAGGCTGTTCAACTCATTCAAGAGGATCACGAGTTAAAACCCCACATATAAAAACTTATGTGTCTAATTGATAATTGCAATTTATGACATGCTTTTCTGTGAATGAAAACATCGCGAGGAAACCTGCATGTCTCTAGAAAATTCTGGGGATATGTGTAACCTACCAATCCGCATTGGAGCAGCGCATTAGCTCCAACCCTTCTCCAAAAACGGAGAGACCTATGCCCAGCATTGGGATAGTGACAGGCCGTTACTGTAAACCCGGAGAGTCGAACTGGGTAGCGAAGGGAGGGGCCACTTTTAAAGAGGCCCCGACCAAGAAGTGGCGCACTCTGGGGTACAGAGTTGCTGCTGGCGAGGATAGGGGCAATTTGTCCAACGATACCCTGTCCCCGCCCCCAGCAGCGTGGTGGAGCACTGTCAGGTTTTTAATCTGTGCGAGTCCGACATACCCATAATGGGTTTTCCTGACATAAAAAAAGCCCGGAGAATTGAGCTGGGTATGCTACATATAATTTCCAATCTTATACATTCTGTGCATCTTTATATCAATCTGTAGGTAGGCGGATACGAATTACGCACGGGCGCGACCGGAAATCGCTCATGTAGCTACAAATTGCAAGCCCCTCCTTGTGTCCACCGGGCCATTCAAACGTCTGTTCATTGCAACCAGATACAGCTGGTATTTCAAGATTCACATTTCAATGCTAAAATGTTACAGCATGCAATAACGTGACAAGTTTTTCTGAAGAATGACAAAGATTTATAAAGCTTATTGGTTGTATAAGTACATTTCATCATCGACAACCTGTTTACGTCTAATGTTGGATATAGGTTTCTCCAAAATCAGCATTAATGGGGACACAAGGGACAGTTAATAGCAGGCACCATCGAGTATTTCTCATAGAAGAAAGAACATATTTCTAACTGATATTTACAGTTTACACGCTTCTTTTACGATGTAGGAATCATCATTGTCCACCCCTTATCCCACTCTAAGTCCGCACAACATGTTATGAACATGATGTAACGTGATTTGGCTAGGTATTTTACGACCGTCCGCTTGCCTGACGTTACCTTAGTCCCCTTTTATGATACTTGGTAAGATATGAGGTATATTCTACTCATCTGGATACAACACGGCGGATTAACTTACCTTAGTCGCCTTTTACGATACCTCAGTAAGAAAAGAGAGTGGTCTATTCTACTCAGCGAGATACCACACGGCAGACCCTTGACTTTTAACCTGTACTTTATAATAATTGTAGAGACAAGCGATCGAAGTATAGACAGGTCATAAACAATTTTATTCTTCAGACGTAAAAGGATGTTACAAATTACAGATGTCTTTAACGCTGATTACTACTAATGTTTCCAATCTACCAACATTACAAGTTGAAAAAAAATACCAATGACAAAGAGTCAAAAGAATAAGACCCCAACAATAAACGAAGCGATCAAATTAAGATCAATTCTTATGAAGTCACTTACACCACTTGAGCTGGCAAAATTGGGTACTAATTTACTTGGAAATTTCAATCCAATGACGCTGTATTGAGTCATTGAAAAGTGACTATATTAAAACAAATTACTGATGCAATGATTCTTAACAGCAATATCTTAAAAAATAATGTTAACGATGAAAATAGTATGAGATTTTCCTTTGCCTTAAATGACTATTTTTTATCGAAAGTTGATTGAATAAAATCGTACGTACGTACGAGACTTACACTCCCTTCCAAATGATATTTAAATATAATTGTTTTATATGAATGTGAAATATTTCATCAACTGTTCTATTATTCCATATTAAAAAACAACTGAATAAAATACCAAAATAAATGAATACAACTATAAGCTGCCTCTTAGTTATTCGTTAATTATATCAAATATGCCTTCGTTAATTACATAATATATCAAATAATTAACACATTAACGTAGAAAGTCTTAGGTATGTGACATATGACGATAAAGTATGAACATTTTGGAATACGATATAAGTGATATCAGATATTACCCGTCCGTGTGACGATTACACGAAACAGACACTCGAGCACCTGGTTGCCGAGTGCCCCGCATTCGGCAAACAGAGGCTCGAGCATGAAAATCTCTACGAGTACTTTCAGCTGGACCCATATAAACTCACCACATTAGTAGGGAAATTCAATTCAAATTCAAATTCAAAATATTCTTTATTCAAATAAACTTGTAAACAAGTGCTTTTGAATCGTCAACTCTACTGCTGGTTCGGAAAGCTGTTCCTACTGAGAAGAGCCAGCAAGAAACTCGGCGGTTGCTCTTTTTAAAAATACAATTCTTAATGCTAGTTACATTTAATGTTTCTATCTTGTACAGGGTCGAACAATATTTATATCCACGCATTTTTATCGTCTAAATAATCCTCAACAGTATAGTAGGCTTTCTGTATCAGCCTCTCCTTAATAGTGTTTTTAAACTGCTGTAATGGCAAAGTTAAAATTGATTGTGGAATTTTATTATAGAATCTTATACCCAAACCCACAAACGACTTACGTACTTTTTCAAGGCGCAAAGCAGGGGCCGCAAGCTTATGTCGGTTCCTACTTTGTCTATTATATACATCGCCTATTGTTTTATAATTCTTTATATTATTATATACAAAAATTAAATTACTTAAAATATACTGTGAGGCAAATGTAAGAATACCTATTTCCTTAAACTTCTCTCGCAGGGAATCCCGCGGACTTAAATTGTATATGCCACGTACGGCTCTTTTTTGTAATACAAAGATTTTTTCATTATCCGCGTATTTCCCCCTTAGCAATATTCCATAGGACATAACACTATGGAAGTAAGCAAAATAAACAAGTTTTGCCGTTTCGACGTCAGTAAACTGTCTAATTTTTCGAACGGCATAGGCCGCTGAACTGAGTTTCCCTGCAAGAGTTGTTATGTGTGTGCTCCATTGGAGTTTTGTATCCAAAGTCATTCCCAAAAATACAGTTGCAGTATCTGTTTTTAGTGAAACATTATTTATAAAAAGTCTATTTGCTGTTTTAGCAGCATTAGGTAATACAAATTCTATCCATTTTGTTTTATTTGAGTTCAGTACTAAATTATTTTGTCTGAACCAATGAGCAACCTGCGACAAACCACTGTTTACTTCGTCAAATTTGTCGTCATTTCTATTTATTTTAAATATCAAAGATGTGTCATCAGCAAACAGTACAATATCGCATATACTCTGAATAAAATACGGTAAATCATTTATATATACTAAAAACAGAAAAGGACCAAGGATTGAACCTTGAGGCACACCCATAACTAAGGCCGATCCAGATGACTGCACATCATTAATGCACACTCTTTGAATTCGGCTATGAAGATAGGATGCCACGAGTCGAAGCGCATTGTCTGTGATACCATAATGACCAAGCTTTAGCAACAGTGTCTCATGTTGAACACAATCAAATGCCTTGGACAAATCACAAAATACCCCTATGGCATTCTGTGAGTTCTCCCATGCATCAAAGATGTGCTTCACCAATCTCACACCCGCATCCGTTGTAGACCGACCCTTAGTAAACCCATACTGCTCAGGATGAAGCAAGTTATTTAAATTGAAATGCTTGAGCAGTTGATTAAGAATGATTTTTTCAAACACCTTGCTAAGAGTTGGCAAGATGGAGATGGGTCTATAGTTATATGGGTCTATAGTGGAAACACGTGGCTATTGAATCTTTCATAAGATTCACTAGCCACATCATAGATCACTTAAAACGATTCAACAACACTTAACACCTTTATACACAAAAACTATCCATCTCACAAATACATTACAAATACATTACACTTTATCCCGTAAGTACAACACAAGTGACACAAACCTAACAAATCCACAACACTAACAAGAACTCCTCTCGCCCCGGCACCTTACAGCACAAACATTAATATTTGTCCACCCCCCCTCGGTATACTTAATAATATTAAGATGCCTATATAAGTAGTTATATAAGGATATAGTATATAAGTAATTGAATTAAGCGTGATTTTGCATGTATATATTTTGTTGTTTTATGTTATACTCTTCTTTCTATATTGCTAAATTAATAAGTTTACGTCACCTATTTGTGTTAAATGTTTTATTATGAGACCCACTTGTGTTTGTTCTTTTAGCGGTAATTATAAGTTAGTAAAGTTAGTTTAAGATCTTTAGTTTTAGAATACAGTGTAAAAAGTTAAGCAAACAGGCAGGGTGGCGGTGGACGTATCCAATCGCGGAAGCCACCACCCTTGACCTGGATGAGTTTGGCCAAATGGGGCGTTTCTCAGCAGTGGGCCGAATAAAAAAATACAGCGACCCACTTAAAATCGGGAAAAAAAAAAAAAAATATCAGATATTACTACACGTCATATTTCGGTTCTTAGGATTATATAATCTAAAATTTCCGATCGATGCAATGCGTGAAAGTCAGATATCACTACTGCGGACTGCCATATTTCAGTAATGACGTCAACGAGCTACAAAATGGCGGCCACTAAAATCAATTTCAGCTACTGAATTTAAACCCAAACCGAACTCATTTTGTTACGTTTCACAACAAATTCTTACTATCTATTACTTTATTAAAGTATGCTCTATATTTTAATATATTTATATTAAGTTATTTTTATCTTAAAATATGCTCTTTAAGTTTAATTATGCTACCAATTTCATACTAATATTATGAACGCGAAAGTCTGTCTGTTACGCTTTAACGGCTACTACGAGTATGCTCAAAACAATATTGATGAAAGTTTATTATAAGATTCCCGTTTTTCTTCTGGGGTAAAAGCAGAATTATTTCTACAAAACAGCTTGTTAAGAAAATATATAATTATTAAAATTAGCCCTAGTTATAAAAATATGTGACCTTTTAGCGTCTTCTTTTTACTTTATGAATGTACCAGAAACTTTCATACTTTTATATATTACAACTTTCAACTTCATAATAACAATCACCTTCTTGTCTAAATAATTAAATGTTTTACCCATATAAAAACTGATAAATAAAAAAAAAAATAGAAATAAAAATAACACAAAAAAATAAAAATAGGTTAAAATAAAATAAAACTATTTTTTTATAATTATTTTTTTAGTTTAAATAATTAATTATTTACAATAATTTATTTTAATTAGGTACCGATGCTAATAAATCAGAAATCATAAAATGATTAATATGAAACCAATATTAAAGCAGGTTTGAACAAACCTGATATCAGATAACCTATCGTAATACGAATTAAGTGGATTTATCAAGTTATCAATGATAATAACTTATCGGACACGCTTCAAAACGTTCTCGTTGCGACATTTCGAGAATTTCATAAAATGTCACTGTTATCATTAAGAAAATTTTCCAAGTACTTTTACCGTGTTTATATAGTAATAGGTGTTCTATATATTGGTTTTACCCTGACAACATTGTATAATTACAGGTGAGCAATAGACAATATTCATTTTAACGGTTTTAACGGTTACTGCTTTGTGCCATAGATTCTAGAGTTAGCTACTTTGAATTCTATTTTGTCTTATTAGATATGATAATATACCTAATTATTGTTTTCAATTTATTTCTCTGTATATCCTCCTGCCCTTATCCCACTCTAAGTGGGGTCGGCACAATATGTTATAAACATGCTGTAACATGATTTGGCTTTTTGGAACGTTTTTACGACCGGCCGCCTGCCTGACGTCAACTTACTTAAGTCGTATTTTACGAAACATCGCTAAGAAATGAGGGTGGTCATTTCTACTCAGCTGGACACCACACGGCGGGTCGATTTACCTTAGTCGCCTTCACGACACCTTGGTAAGAAACGAGGGTGGTACTATTCTACTTAGCCGGATACCACACGGCTATTTCAATTTATTTCTCTAATAGTAAGAAAGACTACGATAAATCATTGGACCTGTTCTTAGATATAAGTTAATTTATAAGTTTAGGTTAAAATTTAGTTGTTTATAAGCCTTAAGGCTAGATTGTGACTACAATAAAGTTCCTTCATTGTTATATAAGTACTTTATAATAGGAAACAAAAAATATTTCTCATAGTTTTTACTAATAATATAATCAGTACAGGTTTTACATTGGTTATCTTGACGTTTTTTCCTTTGATCTACCCTCAATGTCCCTTAATGAAACTTTTGTCAATGTATTATTTCTTTATTTACTTATTGCCTAAATTGTGTAAACATTAGTGAGTAATTTATAATTATTAAGTCAATTATATAAAACGGTCGTAAGATAAAAAAAAGTTTATACAAATGAGATGAGAATGCAAACAAAATGAGTATATACGGGGAAGTCTGAAATTTGCGCCATTTGAAGAAGTGCATTGAGCCTAATTTAGAATTCGGTTAGTTTAATACTAAGCGTGCGATATATACTTTTAAAAAGTGAAATTTATATGAGCATAATCATTTAATTAAACCTGGCATAATAAAGCCGACTATAACGGCGCTGCCAAAACATTTATATTGATTAATTATTCTATTATCAAAGCGTTATATAAATAACATTGGCGATGTGGACGCTTGAAAATTATCAGCGCTTCAGAGGTATTGGGAAATTACGTAGTGTCGAAAATTTCAGTTGAATTCAAATTCAAATTCGAAATATTCTTTATTCAAATAAACTTGTAAACAAGTGCTTTTGAATCGTCAACTCTACTGCTGGTTCGGAAAGCTGTTCCTACCGAGAAGAGCCAGCAAGAAACTCGGCGGTTGCTCTTTTTAAAAAATCATCATCCGGCCCTTTTCCCACTCTAGTGGGGTCGGCACAACATGTAATAAACATGCTGTCATATGATTTGGCTGCGTTTTTACGACCGGCCGCCTGCCTGACGTCAACTTACCAATGTCGTACTTTACGACACCTCGGTAAGAAAGAGGGTGGTCTATTCTACTAAACCGGATACCACACGGTGGGTCAACTTACCTTAGTCGCCTTTTACGACACCTCGGTAAGAAATGAGGTTGGTCTATTCTACTCAGCCGGATACCACACGGCGGGTCGACTTACCTTAGTCGCCTCTTACGACACCTCGGTAAGAAATGAGGGTGGTACTATTCTATTCAGCCGGATACCACACGGCGTATTTTATTACAGTTCACAATGTGAGCCAATTTGGGTTGGTTGGGTTTATTCAAATAAACTTGTAAACAAGCGCTTTTGATTCGCCAACTCTTCTGCTGGTTCGGAAAACTGTTCCTGCCGAGAAGAGCCAGCAAGAAACTCGGCGGTTGCTCTTTTTAAAAAATACAATTCTTAATGCTAGTTACATTTAATGTTTCTATCTTGTACAGGGTCGAACAATATTTATATCCACGCATTTTTATCGCCTAAATAATCCTCAACAGTATAGTAGGCTTTCTGTATCAGCTTCTCCTTAATAGTGTTTTTAAAATGCTGTAATGGCAAAGTTAAAATTGATTGTGGAATTTTATTATAGAATCTTATACCCAAACCCACAAACGACTTAAGTACTTTTTCAAGGCGCAAAGCAGGGGCCGCAAGCTTATGTCGGTTCCTACTTTGTCTATTATATACATCGCCTATTGTTTTATAATTCTTTATATTATTATATACAAAAATTAAATTACTTAAAATATACTGTGAGGCAAATGTAAGAATACCTATTTCCTTAAACTTCTCTCGCAGGGAATCCCGCGGACTTAAATTGTATATGCCACGTACGGCTCTTTTTTGTAATACAAAGATTTTTTCATTATCCGCGCATTTACCCCATAGCAATATTCCATAGGACATAACACTATGGAAGTAAGCAAAATAAACAAGTTTTGCCGTTTCGACGTCAGTAAACTGTCTAATTTTTCGAACGGCATAGGCTGCTGAACTGAGTTTCCCTGCAAGAGTTGTTATGTGTGTGCTCCATTGGAGTTTTGTATCCAAAGTCATTCCCAAAAATACAGTTGCATTATCTGTTTTTAGTGAAACATTATTTATAAAAAGTCTGCTGTTTTAGCAGCATTAAGTAATACAAATTCTATCCATTTTGTTTTATTTGAGTTCAGTACTAAATTATTTTGTCTGAACCAATGAGCAACCTGCGACAAACCACTGTTTACTTCGTCAAATTTGTCGTCATTTCTATTTATTTTAAATATCAAAGATGTGTCATCAGCAAACAGTAGAATATCGCATATACTCTGAATAAAATACGGTAAATCATTTATATATACTAAAAACAGAAAAGGACCAAGGATTGAACCTTGAGGCACACCCATAACTAAGGCCGATCCAGATGACTGCACATCATTAATGCACACTCTTTGAATTCGGCTATGAAGATAGGATGCCACGAGTCGAAGCGCATTGTCTGTGATACCATAATGACCAAGCTTTAGCAACAGTGTCTCATGTTGAACACAATCAAATGCCTTGGATAATTCACAAAATACCCCTATGGCATTCTGTGAGTTCTCCCATGCATCAAAGATGTGCTTCACCAATCTCACACCCGCATCTGTTGTAGACCGACCCTTAGTAAACCCATACTGCTCAGGATGAAGCAAGTTATTTAAATTGAAATGCCTGAGCAGTTGATCAAGAATAATTTTTTCAAACACCTTGCTAAGAGTTGGCAAGATGGAGATGGGTCTATAGTTATTAGGGTCGCTCTTATCACCAGATTTAAAGACTGGGATCAATTTACTATATTAAAATTTTCTTAATTCAAGTAAACTTGCAACAAGTGCTTTTGAATCCTCAACTGTTTCGGAAAGCTGATCCTACTGAGAAGAGCCAGCAGGAAACTCAGCGGTTGCTCTTTCATACTCGTAATTATTGATATTATTTTTACTATTTAAATGAGTTAATCTTGTAGGTATATATATACCTATATATTTTCGGAATCTCGGAAACGGATCCAACGATTTTCCTTAAAATTCAACATGTAGGGGGTTTAGGGGAGAAAAATCGATCTAGCTGTGTTTTATATAAATATAAATATAGATGTTATACGTTGGTTCGTTGGTCGTGGATTATGACGTGTTATTCTGCAGGATTGATTAAAAATTTAATTAACATTCTTGTAGAGATTACTTCAGTAATTCGTAAATAAAGGATTAGCGCTCCACCATTATCTCATCTATGACGTATTCCAGATCGAAACAGGCTAATCTATAAGGCATATAACATTGTCCGAACATTTTTTTTAACGTTAAACGGCGAGCGGTTGACCGCATTTATGCATGATGGAAAGCGCTGATTCTGTCATAGATTATAGAACATTACAACAAATTATAGAGTTACTATCATTGAGTTATTGTACTAGAGTAGGTAAGATAGCCTAAAATGTGAGGGTATATCTATCCGTCTCTTTTTTCTATGTGTGATTAGACAAAGATGAAGTACACGAGTTACATCTTCGCTCTCATTTATTATGTCACTCAAATCTAATGAGAATATTATTTAGCTATAATCCGCGATTCAAGAAAATATATGTAATGCTAAATGTAGAGTGTACTATTCGTGCTCATACCTGATACATGCAGAATTTGTAAGAACTCATGCACTACCCGACACCGATAACACAACAATACACAAACACTGCACACATTCACCACTAAAATCTATGTAATTATATGTGTAGGAAGCAGAAACCGTTCACATATATACATGCAGAGTTAGTGACGTACGTATTACAAAATACCGCCTCTAACAAGCCACTACTCAAGAACTACATACATTCAGTATGACATATCTACATATATACCGTTTCGCCCAATACCGAAGCATCATCAGTAGATAGGCTCCCCGACAAAATCTCATTCCGCTATACCGTCCAATGAAGCATAGTTATATACTAATTAGTTCAATCCCTACCATTTATTTTAACTCCGAACATGTCACAAACTTGAACTAGAAACAATTAAAAATAGTTAAATCAATTTTGAATCTGTTCTTGATGAATTTGAAGCTCGTAAGACTGAAATAAAATAAATAAACTTTAAACTTTATTCGAAGCAAACTAGATATATTGGCGAGACTAATCTAAGAATGTTTATTTTTCTGTAAAAAACATTCAATTAAACATACAGTCGCAATAAACAGTATTGAATGTATTTAAATCGAACAGCCAACGTATGTAATGTGTAATCATTAACGTTATTTATATTCATTTAAATAGACACAAAAGTAAATTAGCTATTTTATTATCAAACATTTTCTGTAATTATTTACTTTTCGCGTCTCATTTGATATGCGGAGTCTGTTTCGAATAGAAAAACCCGTAGATTCATGCGACCCAAGATCGTCATTTGGACATCCCGTTAAGAGACCTATATCTATATAAAACTCAAATTCGAAATATTCTTTATTCAAGTGGACTGTTTACAGTACTTTTGAATCGTCGAAGTTTGCTCCTACTGAAAAGAATCAGCAAGAAACTCGGCGGCTAATCTTTTAAAAAATTATTACAATTTGATGGTTACAAGATAATCGTTGCAGCTGGATGCGTAGCTGAGTGCAGTTAAGATATGCTATCACTTAAATAATCCTCAATAGTATAGTAAGCTTTATGTAGCAACATCGTTTTGAGTTAATTTCTAAACTTGTGTAAAGGCAAGTCTAGATCCGTTAAGAGACCTATATCTGTATCCGTTAAAAGATCTAGAAGTGTACGTTCATGGGTTGAAGGAAAGACAGAGAGAGAGGTATATAATACTAATAAAATAATTTCCAAAATCAAAGCCGCTATAATGGTTGTGGATAAAAATGTTTGTTATTCTTGGCGCAAGTACTCGACTGCGAAATACTCGGTCTACGCTTAATGAATGTCTGTTTATACCTTTATCTTTTAAAATTTTATTTTATTTTTTGTTTAATAAATTTTAAAACGATCGCCGTCGACTCGCCAGCGATTTTTTGTTTTTGTGTCCACATTATAGCGATCATTCGTTGTCCATTTGGTAGTAGATGTGAATGGACTGCGGCTTTAGATGAAATTTTCCAGTGTTATTTGTAATGTCTTTAAAAAGGCAATGTTTTTAGTCATTCACAATGTCGGTAAAGTACTTTAAAGTTCAATAAATTCCACTACAAACTCCTTAATAATCACGCAGGGCCGCCATTTAATTTTTTTCGCATTGCATATAATACGTCCACATAGCGGCTATATCGCGCGACCCGGCGACTTTATAGAATTGCAGCGATCGGCTCGCCGCAATTGTAGCGATCTAAAGTCGCTGTTAATATTCACGATTTTCCAGTCGCCAGCAAGTCGCTGTCGTGTGTACCCTATTTTATAGAATTGCAGGGCTCGAAACGCCGCAATTGTAGCGATCTGAAGCCGTCGTTAATATTTACGTCTATACGCAATTTTCTAGTCGCTAGGGAGTCGCCGGCGATCAAAGTTTTCATGAGGGCCGTACTTAAATAAAACCTAGATGTAGGACATCCAATAGACTGATCGAGTCGTGGCAATATCCACTATTTTTAATAGCTATTAAATAGGCAACAGGATACATTAAACATACATTCTTTTTTTGATATGTTAATACAGAACAAGTCTTTTAGTAAACACAAAAGTTATGTTCAATTTACGAACTACGTTACGTACATTGTCTAACGAATCATATTGGTGTTTGATTATAAACATGTATCATTACAGTTCATATCAATCATCACTCTGGCATCGATTCAATTTGAGATCTCCTTGAGTAATGCAACATTGATATTTCAATGTTTTCAAGCCAATAAATACATTTATTTTAAAACTGTGATAGCACAGCGGTGAGACGGTGCGAGTCTTTCGAGGGGTTACGGGTTTAAATCGTGGAACCAATGAGTTTTTGTCGTTGAAACTTATGTGTCTAATTGATAATTACTATTTTCGGTAAAGGAAACATCATGCATATCTCTAGCGAATTCTGGGGATATTTGTTACCTTCCAATCCGCATTGGAACTGCGTGGCGGATTTTAGCTCCAATCCTGCTCTCTAAAAATGGACAGAAGAGGCCTATGTTCAGTGGGATACTTACAAACCGTTACTATATATCTTTTTTCTACGTATTCTTAGTCATCAAAAACACTCCATTTGATAACCTTGGCCTTTGGGATTAAAGAATACGTTTTACTAGACTTTAATACTTACAACTTGGTATATGTAGATAATCTCTACCCTGATAAAAGTGCAGCTATGCACTTTATCGGTAATCGTTTCCGATCTCACATAGACACACCTACGGAAATTTCCCTTTACGATACACCAATTCACTGGCAACAGAAAGTCAAGTACCTAGGTGTCACCTTCCAACCTTCCATGACCTTCCACGAGCACATACGCACAGTCTGCAATAAGGCTGCGTATGTCATGGGACGACTTTATCCGATGTTATGCAAGAAAAGTAAAATGTCACTCCGCAACAAAGTGACACTCTACAAAACTTGCATAAGACCAATAATGTCCTATGCGAGCGTTGCGTTCGCGCACGTTTCAAAGGTCAGATTGCTCACGCTACAAAGGATGCAGAACCGATTTATGCGTACAGCCACTGGTTGTCCGTGGTTCATGCGGAACGTTGACCTCCATAGAGACCTCGACCTCCCTACCATTACTCACCTCTTTAAACGTTTTTCGAAGTCTTACTTCGAGAAATCCGAGGTACACCCGAACCCTCTAATTTCAGTTGCTTCCACCTACATCCCAGTTAGGTCTGACCACCGAAAATATAGGCGTCCAAAAAGCGTCCTATATGACCCTGACGATCAAATAACGATCGCAAACACAAAAACACGTAATACACACACACAGCGTCTTCGCCGGCGAAGACGAGGTCCCAGATTTCTGACATCGGTTGGTCGTGGCTTCTTGCCACCCTTCCGTAGTCGTAAAGACTAATCAAAGTCATAACATCAGCCCTCCACTACACGTCGTCCTAAGCCGTGGTCCGGCCTCACAGGAGGCACCCTTAGGACGACGTTCCCCGACGCTAGTAGAGCTTCTGCGCTCTACTCTACGCATTTCGCAACCTCGGCGATGCTTCTGCGCTCGCCCGTCCCGCCCGGTGACGCTGTAAAAGCCGTTAGGGCTAACAGCATATTGTCAATTCGAAAAAAAAAAAAAAAAAAAAAAAAAAAAAAAAAAAAAAAAAAAAAAAAAAAAAAAAAAAAAAAAAAAAAAAAAAAAAAAAAATATAATCTCAAGTAAAACGTATTCTAGAAATTCTTGGATGGTAATAGAAAATTCCTTAATTACTTAGCGAGACATGAAGAGTGTCTTAACAGAGATCTTCAACCTCGGTTCCGCGGAACCGTAGGGTTCCTTAAAACATTTACAGGGGCTCCACAATTGATCCGAGTCAAAATGAATATACGTCAAAACAATGTATAACAAGAACATTCTCTTGAATAACTTCATGATTTAATAAATAAATTACAATAATACTTATAAAACGTATTTTAAAATAAAATAGGGTTTTATTTTATTTTAAAATACTTCACTACCTTACTACTATATTATTGACGTATTTAAATGTTTGTATTCAAATTGCTTAAATATTTGAGTGGTAAAACCTTTTCAAGGTTCAGGAGGAGAAACATGAACTAATGGACTATTCACAAGAACCATGGGCTGTGGAAAAATATATGGTCCCGAAGAAAACCAAAATTAGACACGATAAATATGCCAGTATAACAAAGATAAATAAATTATATTTATCATAACTTGCTCCAACCGTTAGATGCAGCTACTAAATAAAAATCAGATTGGATTCTTAAAACGAGCTTATAATTTTCCACTAGTCTGCAGGTCGCATTTGTGGCCCATGACGTCAAGCAGTTTTAAATTTGGCACTGTAATTGACAGAAACTTTAAAACTTTCTGTGCTGTAAAACAAGGTCACATAGACTCATATTTTGTTACGGGTGATAGAGGTGGAATAGCCCTGAATGGGAGCTGTCCACCCGTCCTATACTGAAAGCCATCAGAAATAAATTACGGGTAACAGGCTAGTGTGAAGATGATGACAGACGGATGATCGTGAAGACGACGTTTGTCGTGGTTATATTGCAATTTTCAAAACATTTCCTTTTAAAAAAACTTAACAAAGAGCAACCTATAAGGTAAAATTTGCATGATTCAACTACATTTCTAATATAAAACTCCCTTGAATTAGTTAAGCTTTATGATTCAGGTCACGTTAATCAACTTGAAATTCATGAATGAAATTTTTCACTTATAGGTGTGCTTGTGACAACCTCTGCTTACTAAGATGTCTTAGTAAGCACGTCTTGTCATAAAAAAAGTAATGACTAACATATATACATACGAGTAAGTAACACTGAAACTAATTTGGAAAATTCAGAAAGACAACGTCCTGCCAGTGACTATGATACTCGCTCACTTAGAAGTCTGTTAAGAAATTTCAGATTACACCAGCTAGCAATGAAAGCTGAGTATCTCAATTAATCAATGAAGATGTGTAAAAGTGAAGTACCTTTTACTAGCCTTTTACTATACCATTGCTAGGCATAGGCCTCCTCTCGCTTTTTTTGTAGAAAAGGATTGAAGGTAAGACCACCAAGATTGGCAGTTTACACACATCCCTAGAATTCTCTAGAAATATGCAGGTTTCCTCATGTTTTCCTTCACCGAAAAGCCTGTGATAAATTGAAATTATCAATGAGACACATAAGTTTTAACAGAAAAATTGATTAGAAAAACATTAGTTTTAACAGAGAAACTGACTGCCTGGCCTGTTCTCTGATCTGTGGCCCCTCGAAAAAGTCACACGGTTTCACCGCTGGGCTATCATAGCTGATTAGAATTAGAAACATTAGAAGATCCGTAGAAGCATTCCACATTAGAGCATCTCTTCCATATACTTTGAAGACATTCATGATCAACAGTGTAGTGAATCAATAACGCTAGTGCCTCTGTTTCACCAAGCCGTAATGTAATTTTTAAAGAACCGTAAGTTAATCTAAATAATAGTAGATAAGTACAATCAAGTTTTTGCTGTCGAAAAGATTACACCACTTTTACATCAAAACATTGATTTTATCTCATTCTAGTGTATCGATGACAGTGCATGAACAATATTAGTTCAACTCAATTAACTAATTCAAACAATCTGTTTTGGCTAAAAGTTTACTGAACCATAATAACGTGCTGTTAATATTTCTGGAAAAACAAATAAGATTCATTCCTTATCGCTTTTCTATTTTGACTTCAATTATCGTTAAAAGACACGCACATTCAAAGGAACTTCAGTTACCTAATAACCTTCATTTCTTTGACCTTCTTCTACTTATCTAAAGGTGTTTTACCAGGGTTTGACCCGCATGCGTGTCACCAGTCTGTAAACGGAGTGACTATCGTCTGACCTCAGCATCTCCTTGATAAGAACATAGTAATAGAATGAAGGGATACATTCTACCTTATTTTTAAGTTAAAAACCGTTACCTCACATCTATAGGGGCCCGGAGATTTATTGTACTTATATCGACAACAACATCATAGTGCTGTTGGTGATAGGAGCGAATGAACGCAGTTTCATTTATCTCCACTGACAGCAGTAGTATTCCAGAAAGCTGGAGGACAGGGTATCTAAACAGAAGCCACTCCCTACGTTAATCGATACATCAGCTCTAGGAGTTACTTGAATTGTGATCGCTTGAATCGAACACAAAGTTCCATTAAGTGACTGACTATATAGCTATAGCCAGGTTGCCAGCAATAAATAGGGTCCAAAGTTCTCAGTCCTTCATCAATGTGTCAGGAAAACATCTCTATCTATCACTTACCGCAGCCATAAGTTCCGTTCGCATATTCTGTAGAGACAATCCATAAATTTATAACAACGAGGATAAATAATACCGAGTACCTTAGAATACCTATTATTGGAAATAACCAGGACAGACTTCCGAATTGGTATTTGGCACACGGTGGAGAGATTAACAAATGATTTAAAAAAACAAACGTGAATTAATCGCCGACTGAGTCAACAAAACAAGAAAGCCATTACATAATCGCTGTGGCAACTCGACTATATTTTAATAAAAAACCGGAACGAAAACAGTTTTAATTCGTAACCGTATTTTTATATAAGCATTATCCACGCAGTCATTCCAATTTCATTGCCAACAGAAGCCTATAAATATGCCTTGAATTTCGACATTGACATTGGCCGCGGTTGCCGAACATCGAATAGCAAGCAAGCAGGGCAAGGTCGCCAAAATGGCACGCGAGCTTCCGCAGTGAATTGATCGACCGCTCGGTACCCGGGGGCGGGCGTTGCATAACCTAAATTATGTAACATTCTCACGGAAGCCAGTTGAATTTAAGTTGAAGTGAAAGTATATAAAACGTTTATTTCATGCTTATATTCACTAACCTTAGAAGCTGTGGTAGCCCAGCGGTATCACCGGGCGACTCTTTCGAGGAGTTCACGGGTTTAAACCCGGGCAGAGACCAATGAGTTTCGGTGAAGGAAAACATCGTGAGGAAATTTGCATATCTCTAGAGATGTCTGGAGATGTTTAACCTACCAATCCGCACTGGAGCAGCGTGGTAGGTCTTAGCTCCAATCCTTCACTCCAAAAACGGAGAGAAGAGGCCTATTCTCAGCAGTGGGAGAGTAATATGCCGCTACTTTTATTCACTACGCAAAGCCATAATGACCAAACAGAGAGAACACATCATCCTCCTGCCCATATCCCATTCTAAGTGGGTTCGGCACATGTTGTCACATCATTTGGCTACGTATTTTACGCTGGCCTGACGTCAATTTACCATATTCTTATTTTACGACACTTTGGTAAGAGGGTGGTCTATTCTACTCTACCTGATATCTCACGGTGGCCCAACTTACCTTAGTCGCCTTTTACGACACCTTGATAAATTTGGAGTAAAACAATTCCCCTTTCCTTATACCATGAAGATTTCCTTCTATCTTTGAAATTAGCTTAACTTCAGTATAGAGTAATGCAATTTTTTTCTATTACGCATAGTCTATGGTCAAGTTCAGATTTAGAACATTTTACTCTAGATTGCGATCTATGTGCGATACAGGTATATATTGTAACTAACTGCATAATACGTAGCGAATCGCTATTGTCGTTTGATCGCTTTATTTTTTTGACCTCGAGATCTCTAACGATTCTATTATAAAGGTTTAGAATATACTACACAACAGATTCGCAGACGAATATCTACACTATATTCATGAACCGAGGTTATCAGTTACGAAAAGAAGTATTCTATTCAAATCATCAATGGCTGATTGAAAAGAATACAAAGAGATGAGATATAAAATACACATAATAAATGACACAAGTTGTCTTCTGAGAAAAGTTTAATAATAAACCTTTTTTTTAAATGTTTATTAAAAAAAAATTTAATAAATAATTACTATTATCTATATTGCATCTTTTTTTTTAATCTTTTGTTTAAAGTGTGCAAATATTTATCTATGTATATATAGATTTTCTTTATTTTGCTTTCTGTATTACCTGTATTTCACATTTTTTACTAACAATATGTATCAACAATAAATAAATAAATAAATGTTTACATGAGGTTTTTTAATTAAAACATCATGGGTTTTTTTATCCTTCATTGTCATAATTTGTTATTACGTTGAAATTTGTTGATTTTAAAACCTCGGTGACGTCAAACCACAAATAAAAACATGGCGTTACCTAACCACTCTATAATATCGCATCCTACTAATATTATAAATGCGATAGTATGTGAGTATGGATGTATGTTTGTTAGTCTTTTACGGCGAATTCGCTGAACGAATATCAATGAAATTTGGCACAATTATTCCTTATACACCGGAATAACATATAGGCTATAGAAATCCTGTTAGTCCAACAGGAATAGGATGACATTGAAAAGCGCCATCTATTAGCACAAACGAAGTTGCGGGTAAAAGCTAGTTGTACATATTCTTCAATATACTATAACTACTACATATTTGTAGTTCATGATCTTTTCGATATTGTTTTATACCATTCATTTTCATTCACATTTATTACAAACATTAGAATCAAATTAATTCAAATATTAGTGTTTATGTTTTTATTTATTGTATTTAATTTATTTTTATACTCACAAGTAATGTTATTATTAGTGTTATTAGCAAATTTTTGAATAAATACCGTTGATTAAAATTTCCTGTTCATTCTGTGTTTTGATAAATAAAATCTAATTATTAGAATTGTGTATGGAACAGGAAAAGCGAATTTAGTTTTTAACTACCAAATGATTATGGAAACATGATATGGTGTTGAAAATTACAACTTCCTGACCTGCTCATAAAGTTTGCTATTAAACCTCTGGCGAGTTACGATATTTTTCGAATTTCAGTGATCTATTCTATTTGACGCATACCACACGGCGGTTCAACTTACCTTAGTCGCATTTTACGGAACCTCGGTAAGAAATGAGGTTGGTCTATTCTGCACAGTCGGATAATGCACGGGCGTCAACTTATCTTAGTTGCCTTTTACGACACTTCGGTAACAAATGAGGGTGATCATTTTACTCATCCGGATACCAAAGGGCAGGTCGATTTACCTTAGTCGCCTTTTACGACACTTCGGTTAGGGGGATACTACAGGGTGGGTCGACTTACCTTAGTCGCCTTTTAGGACACCTAGTTAAGAGATAAGGGTGGTCTACTGTATTCAGCCGTATAACACACAGTTAATATGAAAAAGTGTATGCAAAGTAATTTCGCAAATAGCTATCTGAAAATAGTAGATATTTTTAAAGCCGTGCCGTCGAAACAAGGCCGACCTGTGTCATTGCCAAGGTCCAGAAGCATCCCACGGCCTCGCTTTTTATGCGAAATGTCATGTGCGAAACGAGAACGGGCAATTTGCTATGAAATAACGAACTTCGAACGAATCTCTGGTTTTTAATTAGTTAACTGGCAAGTAAATAATTATATTAAAAGCAACTGGCATTTAAAGTTTGACTAGCGAACCGCTCCGGCTTCGCACGGGTATAAAATGCAGTCACTCAATGCCCTCTTCGCGGCATTTTAAATCTGTAATATTTTCGAAAATGTTCATTTAAATTACATGCTGTAAACGGCCATATTGATCTATATTAAATCAACAATGTATTTAAGGTACTCAATTGGATAAGGATTAATGCTGTATTGTTAAATATTGCTTCGATAATAAGGCAGTATTTTTCGTGAAAAGAAAATTTAAAAAAATGCTATTGTGGGTTATCCATAAGAGATAGACATATACTATCGCGGAGTTTTCTGTAGATCTTTTCAATGTGTTCAAATACTTAGTACATTATTTTGATAAATCTCGTAAGGTTCAGCCTGCGTTTGCAATGTAAGCGAAAATTTTGTAATTATTTACGACACCACATTAGAAACATCAAAAATTACAGTATTTCTGTACTCCATATTGAATGTTATTATACATATAAACCTTCCTCTTTCTATCAATTAAAAAAACCGCATCAAAATCTGTTGTGTAGTTTTAAAGATTTAAGCATACATAGGGATATATGGACAAACAAAGTATGTGACTTTGTTTTATACTATGTAGTGAAGACACATTTTCAAAATAATGTGGGCATAAACAATATCTTATGCTTTTACGGAGTGGTCTAACAGCTTAAGATATAGAAATGGCATTTTAGGGAGGCTTGTGTGGTATCCGGCTGAATAGAATAGTACCACCCTCAGTTCTTACCGGGTTGTCGTAAAAGGCGACAAAGGTAAGTCGACCTGTCGTGTGGTATCCAACTGAGTAGAATACACCACCCTCAATTTCTTACCAAGGTGTCGTAAAAGGCAACTAAGTTAAGTTGAACCATCGTGTGGTATCCGGTTGAGTAAAATATACCATCCTCTCTCTTTACGTGGTGTTGTAAAATACGACTACGGTAAGTTGATGTTAGGCAGGCGGCCGGTTGTAGGATACGAAGCCAAATCGTGTGACAACGTGTCGATGGCACTTAGAGTGTTGTGTGAGTGTTGAGTTAATTTGAGTGGGATAAGGGCAGGAGGATGTCGAACATATCCTCATTTTCCATCACCAAGGTTCAGTCAAACTAGTACTTCACTAGTTTCTTTATATCTGAAAACCCAACAGTATTTATACTGAAAATCCGAAAATATATTTAGGTCACTCGATCATAATGTCACTATCAGCTTGGATGTATTATATCTTATCAAATTCAGAAGAGCGTTCCATAAATTTTGATTCAATAAATTTCTGGCGCACTTATGTTAATCTGTACATAATCAGTATTTATTCTGTAGCATGCAAAGTATAAATAAATGTAAAAAATTCCACAGTCTTGCGATTGCAGCTTTTACATACAAGATTGTGTAAGTTTTTAGTGGGTTTTGGTATTGTCTCTACTAAGTAATACCCGCTGTTTTCCTTTAGATAAGTACATAAACCTATAATTAATAAAATTTTAGCTGAATAATTTTTTTGTTGTGTAATTTTCAAGAAAAAAATTATTTTAATAATTTAAAATATAGCATCCTTAGGTACGAAATAGTGACGACTATAAATAAAATTAATAAAATAACTAACTTCCTTTCCTTGCATCATGAAATAAAAATGCTCTAATATTTTAAAATGGTTAATGTTTCATTATTGAATAAACCAGCTTAAGGACTGGTGTAGCTTTATGGCTTCCTTTCCTTGAATCGAACGATAGACACGCAATACCATAGTAAATCGGTGTGTCAAGGACACGAGGTCTTTGACCTCTAAGACTGGTTTCATATGGTCAAAATTGAGTGAGTAGCCCACTGCATACTAACCCAATTTTTAAATATTCATATTTATAGTTCTTTTTAAAAGTAACCGTGTTGTATTCGGCTGAGTAGAATAGATCACACTCATTTCTTACCGAGGTGTCGTAAAAGGCAAATAAGGTAAATTTGACTCGCCGTGTTGTATCCGGCTGAGTAGACCACCCTTATTTCTTATCGGGATGTCGTAAAATACGACTAAGTTAAGTTAACGTTAGGCAGGTGGCCGGTCGTAAAATACGTAGCCAAATTATGTGACAAGATGGTTATGCTGAACCCACTTAGAATGGGATAAGGACAGGAGAATATCGTAAAAGGCGACTTAGGTAAACTGAATCGCCGTGTGGTATCCGGCTGAGTAGAATAGACCTTACCGAGGTGTTTTAAAAGGCGACTAAGGTAAGTTAACGTCAGGCAGGCGGCGGATCGTAAAATACCTCGCCAAATCATGTGACAACATGTTTATAACATGTTGTGTCGACCCCACTTAGGGTGGGAGAATAATTATGATTTCTTTCTAAAAGCTTTTATTTAACTTGCCGTGTATGTATATGAAGGTGGAATCTTGCAAGTTAAATTTGGTCCACTTCCCGTTGTCTGATTGAGCTAAAATTTTGCATAATGGTCCAGGTCCCGATGACAATGTTTATGATAAGCATGACCTGAGTCTACTGCCAGGATTGGCTCCAGACGAGGGAACTCCTCAAATGCTAACAGTAAGGCCATGGAATTTTGTTAAAAGCTTTTCTTTATTAAAAGCTTTTATTATGTTAAACTTATTATTATTTTTGACGTGATTATCAGTTTAAAATCCGAAGATAGTAATCACATGTGTAGTTTGAATTAAATATTTCCCAAAAATTCTCACAAGATATGCCGATCTTCTCGAGAAGGATTAATTAATTCTGTACAGCAAATAATTTACCTATAGAAGCACAGTGAGACACATATGTTTTTATATTTAACCTACCCGCAATTTGAACCCATACACTTAGTACACATACCCATACCCATATACCATAATTATATGACTACCATATAATTATGGTTTAACCATTACTAATAATGTTTAAAAAGTTGTACCAATTTTGACAATTTTGAAAAAAATGAACCTATTCGGGAATCATAATTGAGTAAATTGAAAACCAACAAATTGGTTTTTTGCTTTTGCTACTTATTACTTATTATACTATAATGACATAACATCGTTCTTAAACCTACTTAAATACCATAACACATTCAGATATAAACAATACGATCAAAACAAGAGAACGTAATAAAAAACTTCAATAACGTTGGCATTAAAACGCTTGTACCATAATACTTTTGGAACCAACCCAGCTTCGGAAAAGAATCATCAATATCCTAATTTTATATCAGATACTAAGCTAAGATAAAGATTATCATTTCAGAAACAGTGATAAGATTACATATTGTTAACAAAATAAACCTTTCTAAAAAGATCGATGGTAATAAACTTTGTAATAGTATATTGAACTTAATGTAACTGTAATCACGATATATCATAATCTTAATAAATGAACAATATATAGATAGACAATAATTTATCGGAAATTAGGTGCGGGAATTCATGAAAAATGATTATTGCAAAGATTCCAAAGCGTCAGGTCTACAATGACCAGACGCTAGGCATCCCAGCAAGGCCAAGTTGACAGCGGTAGGGCTGCGGGCGGCGGGCGCGGGGTGCGATGGGCCTTAACGTTCCGCGCGCTCCCGCACCGTCCATTCTACACCTCGCAGTCGACTTTAACGGTTGTTCTAGTGAAAGGTAAGCGGTAGACACTTAAGAATTTTCTCTACCGCCCCGACCAGCCTCACCAATATTTATTTATTTAATCGACACTTCAAAAGTTAAGATAACGATTAAAGATTATCTAGTGACAATATAAGGCGTTTCAAGATGTGCAACGATAAGTTCAAGTGCGATTTCGCTGATACGACGGTCTTTTGCAGTAAAAATTCGGTACATCATTTAAATAAAGCCCGCGAAGATAACCGGTGGCGCTGGCCGGGGGTAGGTTTCCCTCCGAAAAGTTTCGAAGCGGTTCCCGAAGGGCGGGAAGCGTGAGCCGCGTGCGTGCGTACTAGCCATCGATCGGGCCACCCCTCGCCCTCGCCGCTCTCTGCACGGGCATATTCATTTGGGCAAAATATCATTCCATCATTGCATTTAGTATCCTCCGTTCATTTTATTTAGTTGCAGTAGTTTTTTTGTGATATAGTGCATGTTTTAGCGGTTAGTTGCATTTCATATTTGTGAAAATGGGTGGTTGTGCTACTAAAGAAAACAAGGAAAGCAAACCGGGTGGTGAATCCGACGGGTGCGTAAGCCGGCATTTGTTTTTAGTGTATAAATAATTTTTAATGTCTATATTCATTCTATGCGACGTAAGGGTGAGCTTTGTATGATTTGAAATTATTTTTAACTAACCCTCCTTTTAAAAAAAAAGATGTTCATTTCTCAAAATTTGTTTGTTGATTATATTTAATTGCATACCAGTTTTGCGTAAGGAAAATAATGTATTTTTTGGGTGTTTTAATTATTTGGAATTACGTACGTAATATCTAAAATTTTCTTTTTTTACTTTATATCATATCGTTTACTGTAATTATATAAATTAACTAATGAGCTTTCAATTTAAGTTTTTAAATATATTTGCAGCGATAATCAAGCTTAAAAGTTCCCTTAAGCCCAGTCAATTTATTAATTTTACTTATGTTCTTTCTCGGAATGTGAAGTTGAATTGTAACTTGATGACGCTTTGTTATGTTAACTACGTTGTCGTACAGAAATGAATGCAATTTGGTAATAAGAAACTTGCAATAACACATTCGTAAGCGGTCTGCGAGTGGGAGGTAACCGATGCGCGAAGCTAAGCAACACCGGTGCGCAGTGACCTGACAAATCTACTAGACTTGCGCGCGGCTAAGGCGACCTCTGGCAAAATTACGTAATTCTACTAAAATCAAGTGGCACTTGGGTGTGTTCGTAAAACATTTCTAGACCCGACAGTTCCCTGACACTATCACCTAGTTGCTAGACCCCCACATCTCACCTAGTAGCATTAATAACGATCACTATGAATTATAAATTAAAAGTCACTATTCCTGTTATTGTTTGCGGCGGTGCTGTTCTTGCGTATTACCTCATCAGACGGTTTGTAAAATTTATATCTAATTCATCAATAGAAAAATTATACCATAAACGCTACTAATTAGTAACATTGTGCTAGATAATATCCGATTGTAAGTTTTTAATATCAGTAATCTCAAAAAAAAAAAATCATTTCTTAGTTTTTTAAACGAACGTTAATCGTCGATAAAGATCTGTGATTGATCGTACCGATTATTTTTGAACGTCACATAAGTCATTCACAAATTTCATCGAGAGTGAAATATAAATTAAATAGTGTATTTTAATTTATTTGCAAATATGTGCACACGAGCGACATGTGCAGCGCTGAAAGCGTTAGTGCATTATAATTGTGTATTATTTCTTTTTTAATAGTAATAAATAATATGGATTTTTTTACAGAAAAGCCGCAGCCATGGTGGACGCCGCAACCATTGAGAAATTGGAAGCTGGATTTAGCAAGCTCCAGGCCTCTGACTCCAAGTCGCTGCTGAAGAAATACCTCACCAAGGATGTATTCGAAGCTCTTAAGAACAAAAAGACCTCTTTCGGATCGACGCTCTTGGATTGTATTCAGTCTGGTAGGTTGTTTGTGTTAATATTTTTCGGCGTGCGTTGAAAATTTACGTATTTTAGAGTTTTCGGTGTTGCGTTAGTTAAAACTTCGTAGGTATAAATGACGTTAGGCCGTGAAATATGAACCGCAATTGCATTCTCAAGTTATAGTCTTATAAAATTTCATCAATTTTACCAGGCGATAATATATATAGGATAACAAAAACTATTTCCTTACGAAACAGGAAAACACAATTTAGAAATAATAAGCATTATTGAGGGTATTTGAATACTAAAGTTGATGTGAACAAAGTAGGAGGTACATGTCACGTTTAAAATATCGTTTTTTTTTCGACTATTTACAATAGGTATCACTCTTTTTACAATTTTGAACATATTTCTTATGTTATCAATTAAATAATTTATAATACCTAATTATGTCTGTTAAACTCTTTTATCACAGTCAAAATGATTATCAATAGTTACTAATCTTTGCATCTATATCTTATCTTTTTATATCTACAGATTAATAATTCATTTATTAACCCTCAATGCTAATGCAGTTGGTTTTACTGTTGTTACATATTCTATACTAATTAATTAATTTATTCTATATCACTACATATTATAAAACAAAGTTCATATTTCCGTATGTACGCATAAAACTTTAAAACTACGCAACCGATTTTGATGCGGTTTTTTTTAATAGATAGAGTGATTCCAGAGGAAGGGTTGTACGTATAATAACATTCAATACGAAGTAGAGAAATAATGTAATTTTTGAGGTTTCTGTAAATAATTACATTTTTTTCCGCTTCCATTGCAAACGCAGGCTAAACCCTACGAGATTTATCAGGATGATGTACTAAGTATTTGTACTCCTTAAAAAGGTCTACAGAAAAGTCCGCGATGGTATATATCTATCTGTTATGGATAACCCACAATAGCAGTCTTTTTCATTTACTTTTTACGAAAAATGATGCCTTATATTCAAAGCAATTTTTATACAATACAGCATTAATCCTTATACAATTGAGTACCTTAAATAAATTGTTGATTTAATGTAGATCATTATTGCCGTTTACAGCATGTAATTTAAGTGAACATTTTCGGAGGTATTACAGATTTAAAATCCCGCGAGGAGGCCGCGCTTAGACTTATAAGCACTTCGAATCTTTTAAGAGTTTGTTTAAAGACATTCTGTAATTAATTGTAAAAATAAAATACATAGGTAAAATGTAAAAGTAAATGAGTAAAAATGTACTTTATGAGTTTAGATATTCCAAAGATAGCAGGAAATCGTCTTGGTATAGGGAGAGGAAATTGTTTTTCTCCAAATTTAACGCTTGCAGGCCACGGGCAGTAATGAATAAATCAAAACTACTGGATCAATTTTAATCATTTTTTTTTACACTGACTGACATGGGATATATATTTTATACCCGTGTGAAGCATGGGCAGGCCGCTAGTATTATTATATTTATAAGGATTTTTTCCTTCATGTCAATCAATATAAAAAAATTTAATGACAAGAGATACATGTATTTTATATATATATTTTAAGACTTATTTAGTTACAAAGGCATGGTTTCAATTTGTTTACTTGATATAAATTATTAATTTATTTTAATTTATTTCTAGGTATTGAGAACTTAGACTCAGGTGTTGGAATCTACGCTCCAGATGCTGAATCTTACTCAGTATTTTCTGCTCTTTTCGACCCCATCATTGAGGACTACCACAATGGCTTCAAAACCACCGACAAGCACCCACCTAAGAACTGGGGTGATGTTGAGACCCTTGGCAACCTCGACCCTGCCAACGAGTTCATCGTTTCAACCCGTGTCCGCTGCGGTCGTTCGTTGGAAGGCTACCCCTTTAACCCCTGCTTGACTGAGGCCCAGTACAAGGAAATGGAAGAGAAAGTCTCTACTACTCTGTCTGGCCTTGAAGGTGAACTGAAAGGCACGTTCTACCCTCTCACCGGAATGTCCAAGGAAACCCAGCAACAACTCATCGATGACCACTTCCTCTTCAAGGAGGGCGATCGTTTCCTCCAGGCTGCCAACGCCTGCCGATTCTGGCCCACCGGCCGCGGTATCTACCACAATGAGAACAAGACTTTCCTGGTGTGGTGCAACGAAGAGGACCACCTCCGCATCATTTCCATGCAGATGGGCGGTGATCTGAAACAAGTTTACAAGAGGCTAGTTACCGCGGTCAACGATATTGAGAAGAGGATTCCGTTCTCGCATCACGACCGCCTCGGGTTCCTCACCTTCTGCCCGACCAATCTCGGCACGACCGTGCGTGCGTCGGTGCACATCAAGCTGCCCAAGCTGGCTGCCGACAAAGCCAAGCTTGAGGAAGTGGCGTCCAAGTACCACTTACAAGTACGCGGTACTCGCGGCGAGCACACCGAAGCTGAAGGTGGTGTATACGACATCTCTAACAAGAGGCGTATGGGATTGACGGAGTACGATGCCGTCAAGGAGATGTACGATGGCATCGCTGAACTGATCAAAATCGAGAAGTCCCTGTAAGCTTTCGATCTCGTACTATCAGTATTTTTTTTGTATCATTTATCGTTTTCACGTAAGTATTGGATGTTGGCTGGGCTGCCCGGCGACTAGTCATCGGCGCTCCGCTCGGGTGTCCGGGCACGCAGGCGGCCCTTTATACTGTTTTTCGTAAAAGTATTTTCTATAAGGAAATGGAAAATAAAGACAGCTAGCATTAAGACCACCACTGTTTTTTATTTCTACCCATTTTTTAAATTAATTTATGATTGAATTTAATGTATTACTTCTTTTTATCTGCATTTGGGAGCTTGATTTCAATAACTAATTTAGGATACATTTCAGAAAGAAAAATAGAATTTTTCATTATTTGCTTTAAGAAAAATAGTTATAAATTTAAATATTGCTTTGTGAATATATTCTTCATTTTTCTAGAGATTCAAAACTTTGCTATTTGGTTCAAATTGTCTAAAAATACCCTTTAGAACGTAGGAAATTGCTAAATGCATTTGCCTTCTCAAACAGTAAAATTCATTATTTAATAAATTTAAAGAAATTCTAAATTCTGTATATACTTTTTGGATAACATTTACCGTTTCCTTAGCGCACGCAAGGAAAGCATTAAATTCTGCCGTTTTCGTAATATATTTGAATGTTCCTCTCCTTACATCTTCGCGTGATGTTATATAGTCTACAGCCTTTCTCGATAAATGGAAGAATGTTTCAAATCGGCCCAGTAGTCCCTGAGATGAGCGCGTACAAACAAACAAACTCTTTGGTTTATAATTTAATATAAATGTATTTCTGATAGCGAGATGTAAGGTCCTTATAAAAAATCAGTCTGGAGATGTAATGAACCAAGTTTCTTATGCTTTCCTGAACTCCAAATGGAATTTTATACCTTGTGTATATATATATTTATATATTTTTTTAAAATATATTTTTTTTTCAATGCCGACAATGAATAATAATTTTACAATTTTTGTAAACAGACAGCCAATAATCTGTGTCTATCTGTTTTCACATATTTTTCCCTGGAGAAATAATGATAGAATGTTGGTGAAATTAAAATTTAAATTACTTATATATGTAATCAAATTCCGGATTTTCCTTCGGCAACAGGAAAAAGTAGAACATTAGTGTATTAATTGAATACTATAATTGATTACATCTCGTATTTAAATATACATGATTATTTCGTTTTATCCTGAATTAGATTAAATTTTGTAATTATCTTGTCTTACAAAATCTGTATTTCATAATAATAATGTCGTATTTTTGCTTATTTTTTTTTCCTTAATCTTCAATGTGCAGGTAAATATAAAACAGTCTCTCGACGCGTTTATTTTTCGCACCTGAAAAATACTAATCTGATTTTCATACTGAAGATAAAGAATTCATAAGGGACGTTTATAATTTCTTGGGGTTTTTATGAATTAAGTATTAAACTTTGGTTTATATTTGATGCGAATACATACTGTCGTTTTTTTACTGTCATTAAAATGTGGATGACATTTCAGTAATTTAGACCCCTTTTTAAGAAACTATAATTACATATTATATGCCTTGTCGAAACGCACAGCGTTATAATGAAGACAGAAGAAGCAGTCAGATTTTTTGTAAAACATACCTGTTTGTCGTTGGTTTCGGCTTTTTGGTACGTTTGAATCCAGCTAGGTAGCGCTGTTGTCCTCAATATTGCCGCCATTATGATCTGTCAGTCTCATTAACAGTGTTGCCATTTTAGTAGATTTTCCACTAAAACTGGTGGTTTTAACTACCCATTTAGTGTCCAAATATTGCTTTTAGTGGCTATTGTTTTTTTTTGGTGGTTTTGGTAAAATATAGTAGTAGTTAAAAAGTCAGATTTACTTTCATTTTACGATGATCTTTATATAAATGTACGTTTTTATTTTTGAATATTCAAACCCATGAGCTTCAGTGAAGCTCATGGGCTCATAATTATTAATTTTTGGTTTGTGTTAACTGAGCGAATTTATTGACGCGTAACTATGCAAAAAATCACAATATACGCAACAGTTAAGGGATTTCGGCTCGTAGGTATCGAAAATACCACGGTATTTTCGATACCTACGAGTCGAGTAGCGAAATGTAAATTTTGTGATATTAATTTGTTAATAAGTAATAATAAAGGAATCTTATTATTTGTTGCTTTCATAAAACAAAAAATTGTTTTAGTGGAAAATTTAGCAGTTAGCGGTCATTTAGAGTGTAGAATTTCTATTCGTTAGTGGTTTTGTGGTGGTTTTGAAAGTTGAATCTGGTGGGAAGCGTATTCAACCGTTGGCAACACTGGTCTCATAGCGTTTTGGATTTTTGCCGCAATAGTTGGAAAATTTTGACTTGTTGGAAAAATTTTAGGTGCTAATTCATTATTCATTGAAATTATTTCGGTAAAAAATCATCTTAGGCCGTGCTACAATTACTTTTTTAAGAAGTTCCGTAAGTATAAGTGGTGATTGTGATGGATGAGGATCCTAATAGGAATCCTGGAGTGCAAGATGTTGCTCCGGAGGGAGGGCATAGTGCTCAGAGCTCAGGCTCTCAATCATCATCCAGTTCTTCGTCCTCGGAGGATGAAGAGGGATACGCATCACCACCACCTAACAAGAGGGCTAAACGCAGGTCGAGACAGGTCCGTACTTGTTCGGACCCGCGTATGGACTCTCTGATGAATCAATGATGAATCGAGTGTTGTTTCCAATTATATGTCGCAATTATCGCAGTTTATTCATGATTCTAACAATAATATACCTAATAATAATATTAATACTGAGTGTAAAAGTATTTCGTATATAGATATTTGAAACAATTCAGATTATTAATTAGGAAATTGATGAAATATATTTAAATACTTATTGCTAAGTCCGGACTTACTTTAAGGGGTTTTTGTTTCTAAACGTACAGAACACTATCATAGACAACACGGAACGCCATAATACTATGTTTTGACATTTGTCACGTCAAATACAGAGGTTATGGATAACGGCTGACTAGAATTTTAACTTAATTTAAAAAATGTCGGCATTAAAAGGTGAAAAAGATCTACACTTACCTTTGTCGAGAGTCAAAACTATAATGAAAAGTTCTCCAGACGTGGAAGCGGTTGGACCAGAGCCTTTATATTTAGTTACAAAAGTTACGGTAAGTTTGCGGTCGTTTTTAATACTTTCAGAATTCATTCACGGGTATGGGACTATTTAACTATTAGTATGACTTAAATATCATATTATATTTAAGTCATACTAATATTTAAATAAACCCATACCCGTGAATCATCTTCATCTTCCTGCCCTTATCCCACTCTAAGTGGGGTCGGCACAACATGTTATAAACATGTTGTCATATGATTTGGTAACGTATTTTACGACCGGCCGCCTGCCTGACATCATCTTACCGTAGTCGTATTTTACGGCACCTCGGTAAGAAAGAGGGTGGTCTATTCTACTCATCCGGACACCACACGGCGGGTCGACTTACCTTAATCGCCTTTTACGACACCTCGGTAAGAAATGAGGGTGGTACTATTCTATTCTGCTGGATACCACACAGTGTTTAAATATAATATGTATTAATTTAATTATTAATTGATTACATATTATGTATTGTAATATTTTTACAGGAAATGTTTGTCACCGACCTAGCGAAACGCTCTTTTAAAAATTGTAAGAACAACTTCCTAGAATACAAACACATTGCAAATATAGTCCAACAGGATGATACGCTAGATTTCCTGCGCGAAATAATGCCAAGGAAAATTACAGTGCGGCAATACAAAGAGTTAATGGCGAGAAAGGCGGCAAAAGGAAATGATTCGGAAGATTCTAGCGAGGAGTCTAGTGAAGAGGGGAGCAGTGATGATAGTTCTAGTAGTTCCAATCAAGATCCAGAACAACCAGAAAAAAATGAACTTAATTAACTTAAATTATTTACAACAGTGCAAAATTAAATAAGACTATTTTGCAAGGATGGCATTGCAGTAGTATGAACTGTGCTGCATAACATTATTTATGAACTGATTTGCAAAATCCAAATGGAATGATGAAAATTTATCATTCATATCAACCCCTCGGTATTTCCACCGTTTGGTAAATATGTTTCAAGACATTTCTAGACCAAACAGTAACTTGTGCTGTATTATTCTAACTTTATGTTATATTACAACTTTTTATCATTACTTATATAAGGCTTTATCCTGATTTGATCATATTGTGGAGTGACTAAGATATTCTAGAATGAATTTCAGGAATGATACGTATGTTCACAAGCATAGTGGTAACAGTGTATTTTCTTGCTGCAACCCCTTCATAAGTTGTATCTATTAAATAATTTTTTGTTTCTATTTTTATTATATGTAAGTTTTATATGTTACAACAATTGGCTGTGCAAATAAATAAATGATTTACATTAATTTTACTATTTAAAAGTTATGATAAAAATTTAATTTTAGGATTACATTATGCACCATTCTCTATAGTGTTTTTAATTAATTCTTTATATTTAATATGTTCTTAGAAATAGATTTTGGAATAAATTGAAAGATAGTTCTAAGCTTCCAAGTTCTGTAAACTTACATTATAGGAAATACATGCATGAAAGTAATTTTGCTACAGATGCCTTGGTGTAGTATGGTCTATACACAATTTCTTTTTTCTATTGAAAGGGTGACATGGTGAGACTGCAGAGAAATGGCAAACATATGGTGTAACTCAACTTAGGTAGGGGTGATGGTTTCCACTATTAGATACATCCACTTTTTTGTTATAAGCTCTGATAAAAGTTACAGATTATAGCAAAATTATATTATCAGTTCTTTTGTTTTTTAGATTTCTGCGAAATAACACTTAACTCATTATTATTGTTAAGTATTCATTTAAGTTAGCAAATAGTTTAATTATATATGTAATAACGAAATAGTACATAATGTTTTAGTTTTTGATAAATATCGTTTTTTAATTAGTAGCTAATATTATGTAAGCAGAATGTCTATCTTTTATATGCCCTGATTGTTAAATATACTATTTAACAAATAAAGTCTGCATTTCACAATATTGTGTTTCAACCTAAATTAGTCTATGTATTTCTCAGAATATCTTGTTTAAAAATCAAGTCGCTTATTTCGAATTATAAGAAAAAAACGCTTAAAAATCAGTAGGTAATACCAGAAAATATTTTTTCTTCAAGAGTAGAAATACTCACATCGAATAGGCTGCTCATAATAAAATCGACAAATGGTTTTTAAAACGCCATCTATCTGTAACAGGTTGTAGTAATTTGCAACTGGTAAGTAGTTACTAGAAGATTAAATAGGTGGCAGTATGTTTTTAATTTTACTGAATTAATATTTGATCCACAATTAGACAGTACCGGTACAATCAAAGATTACAGCGTACATAATGAAACCTAGGTATCATCATCTTCCTGCCCTTATCTCACGCTAAGTGGGGTCGGCACAACATGTTATAAATATGGTGTCACATGATTTGGCTGCGTTTTTACGACCGGCCGCCTGCCTGACGTCAACTTACCTCAGTCGTAAAGTTTAAAAAAGCTTGTAATAATATAAAGATATCAGCAACAATACTCTATCTTTAAATCAATAAACTTTCAATATTACATGTTTATTAGATACCTGCGTCATCTGGTTAGTGTTGAAATTATGAAAATTATCATGATTTTTTTCTTTTTTACCCCTTTTAAGTACGAGGTCTACCAACCTTCTTTTTTCCTGTGCGGGATCGACCCAACGTAGCACTATTATAATAATTGTTCGAATCATGTGTATCGCCAATACCTCAAAGCCACTTACGTGTGCTTAGCATGAGTTTTTTTTAAACTTAATAAGCGGTCACTGGATGTTTCTGGAACAGCGATCACTAGATGTCCATATTACAGCGTCGTACAAATTGGTGTTACGATAACACGATCGAGTAGGTTAAAAAGCTCGCATTAAGCACACTGGTTCGGGAAATACGGTAAAATATGAGTAGAAACACCTCCTGCATTATAAATTAATTCATTTAGTCTTTCCGAACACATCTTTAATGCTCGCGATGTGTTCTGTAATCTATGATATATAATTAGATTCTACTTATACAAGTTGAAAGCTATATAAAGGGCAATGACCGTTTGACCTCTACAAGGTGACCGTTGAGGTCGTCAACCACTAAGAAAACCAATTTGTATAAAGTATAAACCAAATTTTGCGGTCACATACCGATCGTAGAGTAAAACGCCATGTAATATTATGCTAAGGTTATATTTCAAGTCGCTTGTCAATATTAAACTAACCACGGTTCGACTGATATTGTTTGTATATTTGCACGTATTTTGTGTACATACTAATTTGGGTCAAGTTTAACGTATAACCCTCAGAGTCGTACCGAGAAACAGTGGGTTTTAAAAAAACTCGTCAAAATCCGGACGGGCAGTGGGCACCAATAATTAAGAAAAAAAATTCACATATCCTCCTGCTCTTATCCTTGTCTAAGTGGGTCGGCACAACATGTTAAACATGTTGTCACATGATTTTGCTACGTATTTTAGGAACGGCCGCCTGCCTGACATCAAATTATCTTAGTCGTATTTTACGACACCTCGGTAAGAAAGAGGGTGGTATTATTCTATTCAGCCGGATGCTACACGGCAAAAAAAAGGAATGAACAAGTTAAATTTGACCCACTTCCCGGTGTCCGATGCAGCTGGAATTCTCCAATCTCGATTCAAATTCAAAATATTCTTTATTCAAATAATCTTGTAAACAAGTGCTTTTAAACGATGACAATGCATGTTTCTGATAAACATGAGCTGATGCTGCTGCCAAGGATTGGCTCCGGACTAGGGAACTCCTCAACGGTGAACAGATGGGACATCAAATTTTGTTAAAAGCTTTTTTAACTTAACTTGTTTTATTAATGAAAAAGTACGTCTTAGGTTAAGCTGTGATGGCCTAGCGGTGCGACCGTGTGAATCTCTAGAGACGATCATAGGTTCAAACCCGGGCAGACACCAATGAGTTTTTCTATTAAAACTTATGTGTCTAATTGATAATTGCAATTTATCACACGCTTTTCGGTGACGGAAAACATCGTGAGGAAACCTGCATATCTCTAGAAAATTCTAGGGATATGTGTAACCTACCAATCCGCATTGGAGCAGCGTGGTAGGTCTTAGCTCCAACCCTTCTCTCCAAAAATGGAGAGAGGAGGCCTATGCCCAGCAGTGGGATAGTAACAGACCGTTACTTACTTACGTCTTAGGTTTATCTTATATCGGCGAACATTAGAAATTCTATTAGACTGTACAGCTATATATACAAGTAAACAAAGCGTAAATGAAAATTACAAAGCAATTTTAATTAACTATAAACATAATTAACGTACAGCATTAAAATACCTAAGTTACTTTATTAAGAGAACAATATGAACAATATCAAAAATGACCTACTTTAAAGTTGTGCAAGATTAAGTAAATATCTAATATCGATTTGAAAGTGGAAAATAACTTTAGATTTCAATGACCATTGTTAGTTTGTTTTATATTAATATCCTGGGTATATCCAGCCCGTTTAGCCGTGCTTGGTTTAAACACATATTAATTACAGTTATAATAAAAATGCTCCGTTCGCCACCAAATTACAGTATCATCCACTGGGCCATTTTAAAGATTGGCCGAAAATTTCATTAAAATTGGTCCATCTGTTTCTAATCCTCTAATAGGTATGGTGAAAAACGAAAAAATGCAAGTACCAGTATCATAGTATACGACCCTTCAATTTAAAATTGACATATCTTTTTTAGTTAATGAGTGATTGAAATAAAACACCAAAACCCTGTATGCTAAGTGAGGCTTTCTACTACATAATAATAAAAACAGCATTCAAATCGGATCAGCAGTTTTTGAGATTAGCGGGAAAAAACGCACAGAGATTTATGTATACATCGTTAGTTATTTAGTAATTCATCGCTTTATTAAAAACGTAACATTTTTAAATAAAAATAATGCTAAGGCATTAACCGGAAGTGCCTGTAATGACATGCTTAACAATCAGTCGTGTGTTCATGGGTGTGATTAACAAAGATTGACTTCACGAAAGCCGTATTCAAGGATGTAATGACTTTCGCGTAGTGTCGAGTCATTGGTTATATAATGAGAAGCGCTACAAAAACACGTATTTATCCGCATTCGTACAATATAGATTTTGGAAACCTATAGCATTTTCGGATAAAGTAAGATAGCTAACTTGGAACTTGAATAATTGACATAGCTGACATTTACGGAGTCATGGTATCTAAATTGTGGAACGGGCGGTTTGGACAAGTGAAAATAACCCAGAACGAACCATGCTGTCAATTGTTTTTCTGTTTCTTTTCAAGTTTCATCGCAAAATCTTTTAATTACCGAGCCAGGCTGGGACACCCATGTACTATATATAAACCTAATTTCTCAAGTTCATTTAACTAAGCTAACAAGTTAAAACAAATAAACGCTGTCCATTTTGCGACCGACGTGACCCTCGCTCATTGTCGGTTTACGCAACACTTTGCTCTCCATTGTTACGACCATTATGTATTTTAACAATTTACTTGAGGTTTTTAAGATGTTATACAGATAGTAAAACTTAAGTGTTAAACACATGGTAAATTATTAATATTAATAAAAGATATTAAAGACATTAAACGAAGTTGCGGGTAAAAGTCTATTAATTAATATAGACTTTTAACAGCAACTTCGTTTGCGTGGACTGTTGTCGCGTGATAGATTGATAATAGATGGCGTTTTTCAATGTCCTCCTATTCCTGTAGAATTTACAATATTTTTTTTTTAAGTTTTAGTATCGACTTAGTACGTTTGGGTAAAAGTAAATAGGAATGAACGGGTCGTAAAAAGGCTCTAGAATCTTTTGTTTTTTACTATCTTTAGATTTAAGTCACAATGGTCTCCAATATCCGCCGGTACACCTTAAGCTGAGTGGTGGTCCAATTCGTAACTTCACATTTGTGTACATGTTTCCTCTTATTTTTACTGTTATCTATTTATTTACATTATTACAAACAGTATTTCTATAGCTATACTCGTATGTTATTCCGGTGTATAAGGAATAATTGTGCCTAATTGTGTGTAAATAAATGCTGTTGGAGATCCGAATAAAAAATAAATTTATACAAAGACTATGTTCTTGAACTATTGCTAGGCAAATGACAAAATGTTCAGGTTACATTCATAAAAAGCGTGTTGTCACAAACTAGGTGCTTAGTAAACTCTCTTGGGCTTACCAAGTTTCTGAGGAATAAGTTTACTGGAAAGCGTGATTGATTTCGCTGTTCTTACATCACTTCAGTCACCACAAATTACATTACAAATTATTTAAATAGCAGTCGTTTAACTTTCGTAATTCGGCTTAACGCGTTAAAAACAAATATGTCATAATTATTATATTAGCCTCGTTTAACAAAACAAATGGAATATACGAAATTGTGTGGCGATTGCGTTAGAAAAAAAAAACTATAGTCGCAAAAATCCGCCGTGTGGTATCCGATAGAGTAGAATAGAGCACCCTCATTTCTTACCGAGGTGTAGTAAAAAGCGACTAAGGTAAGTCGACCCGCCGTGTGGTACCCGGCTGATTAGAATAGACCACCCTCATTTCTGACCGAGGTGTCGTAAACTGTGACTAAGGTAAGTCGACCCGCCGTGTGGTACCCGGCTGAGTAGAATAGACCACCTTCCTTACTTATCGAGGTCTCATAAAAGACGACTAAGGTAAGTTGACGTCAGGCAGGCGCCCGGTCGTAAAATACGTAGTCAAATCATTAGACAACATGTTTATAACATGTTATGCCGACTCCACTTAGAGTGGGATAAGGGCAGGAGGAGGATATATATAGATGTTATAATATATAATTTTTTCTTTTTAGTCGTTCTTACGTATTGGCAAACCGAGTATAAAATAAGCCGTTTTGCGTGTCGATATAATAGTAAAGCACAATCGCGTTTAAAGCGGCGGTAGCAGAATGCTTAGGGTAACGGACTTAACTAAACGTAAAATTAACAGGATTTCTAAAGCATATATGGTACCCCAGTGTATAAGGAATAATTGTGCCAAATTTCATCAATATTGGTTCAACAGGTACGCCGTGAAAGAGTAACAAACATACATCCATACTCACAAACTTTCGCATTTATAATATTACTAGAATATCCTATCAAATATCACTATCACTAATAATTCTGTTGAAATCAATTTCGTTTATGTTATTAACAATATATCAAGTAGAAAATCGTTTTAGCATTTTGAAACTTATATCATAAATATATCAAGTAGGAAATCGTTTTAGTATTTTGAAACTTCACTATCACTACATAGTATAAAAGAAAGTCACATTCTTTGTTTGTCCATGTATCCCTTTGTATGCTTAAATCTTTAAAACTACGCAATAGATTTTGATGCGGTTTTTTATAATAGATAGAGTTATTCAGGGAGGAAGGTTTATATGTATAATAACATTCAATACCGTAGAGTAGAGAAATACTGTAATTTTTGAGGTTTCTGTAAATAATTACATTTTTTTCCGCTTACATTGCAAACGCTGGCTAAACCCTGCGAGATTTATCAAAATGATGTACTAAGTATTTGTACTTGAAAAGTTCTACAGAAAAGTCTGCGATGGTATATGTTTATCTGTTATGGATAACCCACAATAGCATTTTATGTTATTTACTTTTTACAAAAAACAGTGCCTTATGTTCAAAGCAATTTTTTCTACAATACAGCATTAATCCTTATCTAATTAAGTACCTTAAATAAATTGTTGATTTAATATAGATCAATATGGCCGTTAACAGCATGTAATTTAAGTGAACATTTTCAGAGATATTACAGATTTAAAATGCCGTGAGGAGGCCGCGCTTCGCCCTATAGCACTTCGAATTTAGCAGCTATATGTCGCTCTTTCAAGAGTTTGTTTAATGACAAGAAATCTGTGAATGTTGTATATAAAGACATTCTGTAATCAATTGTAAAAATAAAATTCATAGGGAAAAATATGTAATATATGAATTTAGATATTCCAAAGATAGCAGGAAAAATTTCTTAGTATAGGGAGAGGGAAATTGTTTTTCTCCAATTTTAACGATTGCGGGCCACGGGCAGTAATGAATAAATCAAAACTACTGGATCGATTTTAATAATTTTTTCACTGAGTGACATGGGCTATATATTATAGCCGTGCGAAGCAGGAGCAGGCCGCTTGTATATCATAAATAGTCAATTAAAGCTAATAATATAATATATAATATATATATAAATATAAGTTAGGACATCAATAAAAACGGTAAATTAAATTAAAGCTGAATCTAGGTTTTGTTAATCTTTAATCTACGTTAAGCACATAAATAATATTTCTCAAGTATTTTTTGTTCATATTACATGCTATTAAACGCATTGACACGTTCGTTACAGTCAATAGATTTTTTTAAATTATCCTATCTTTAAAAACCATTTCCTTTTTCATCACCCCATTTCCTTCAATGACTATAGATATTTTGGAAATCCTATTTTACACGATTTTTTAACATTGTCGAAACCATAAGGCCCTTCAGTTCTTTGTATTATCATCATCCTTCTGCACTTATCCCACTCTAACTGAGTCGTCACAACATGCTATAAACATGTTGTCATATGATTTTCCTTTGTATTTTACGATCGGCCGCCTGCCCGACTTACCTCAACTTACCTTATTGGTATTTTACGACAACTCGGTAAGAAAGAGGGTGGGGTATTCTATTCTACCCCATACCGCACGGTGGGTCAACTTACCTTAGTTGCCGTTTACCACACCTCAGTAATTATTCTACTCAGCGAATATTTAATTTAAATATTAAAAAAACAGCAATCTTACTTGACTTTTAAATGAAAATATTTGAAGCCAGGGACCCGGAATGATCAACGTAATCATTATAATTAGGCAGTGAACGATGAATATAACAATTCTAGTTTTAAATTGATGAATTGTTTAATTATTGAATCATATGGATAATTTTAATTTTTCATATATTTTTTCAATAGTTTATTGAAATAGTAATTTGGTACAAGTTTTTTGGTATTTACGGAAATAATATATTTTAATTTAAATAATATTTTCAATGGTTTAAACTAGTCTGCAGATGTTATATGTTATATTTACATAACGTTCAAGATCGAAGCTACTAGTGTTACCCAGAAATTACAATAGAATTATTTTGCCGTAATCCGCTTTTGTTAAGAGAATATATGTTATGCTAAGTGTATGAAGCAGGCAAAAATCATAAACCCCATACATGCAGGACCTCAATGTTTGAGTTGTGGTAGTGAGTGTTTGTAGTGCTTGTGTGGAGTGTTGGTGTTAACGGCGTTTTATGATACGTTTAGTGACTTGTCCGGCATGTATGGGGTATGTGATTGTTGCCTTCATACACTTAGCATTACACATATTCTCTTAACAATCGCGAGTTACAGCAAAAGAATTTTATTGTAACTTCTATACTATAGAATTCCGCAAAGTAATGTCTAAATATATAGTAGCTGGGTGACCGAGCCTTGCTCGATAATTTCTTTAAACATATAAAAAAATATTTCAAAAAATAAAAGAAGAAAGTAGGTGTCGATGAGTTGTGGGATTCGAGAGTTTTGAATATTTTCTGTCCGCCTGTTACTGTACCCGTCGCAGCATTACTTTTGACAGCTAACATTCATCCTCCTGCACTTATCCCACTCTAAGTTGGGTCGGTGCAACAAGTTACAACAGGTCATATGATTTGGTTACGTATTTTACGACCGGACGCCTGCCCAACGTCAACTTACCTTAGTCATATTTTACGACTCGGCAGTAAGAAAGAGGTTGATCTATTTTACTCAACCGGATACCAAACGGCGGGTCAACTTAGCTTATCGCCTTTTACGACACCTCGCTAAGAAATGAGGTTGGTCTTTTATACTCAGCCGGATACCACACGCCAATGTCAATAAGAAGTCATAAAGTAATTAGCATAACAGTTTTTTAGTGCCCAAAAACAGGGATAAAACGTCATACATACATACAAGAAGTCATATAAATATTAAAGAAAAATCATATCTTAACGTATATATGGATCTTATAAAATGACGTAACAGTCTAAAAACTATTTGATTCTCCGATGTGGTCAACCAAGCAGGTCTTGCGTTACGTAAAACACCGTAACGGCAATTCCTGGTGTAATGTAACTCTGTTCCCGCTTACATAAATTACATTGGCTCAGATCTCGGCTACACTTGTCGCGTGATAATTCTGCAATTACTAAGTAGGCGTATTACATGCCCAAAGGATTTAAAGATGCATTCCAACGATATGACTTTAAATGACTACAGTTCACTTGGAACTATGAGATAACTTTTATTTATTTATTTATTCAATGGACAACAAATAATAGATAAATTTTATTTACTTAAATTAAATTATTATGACTCTAAATTAATGTCATTATAAATGTTCTATTACTTAAGGTTACGACATTCGTAAAAATAATTAAAGCTACCGTACAATAATAATGTCAACGAATTCATAAAATAATAATTTTATCTCATAATAGTATATTTCATTCAAGTCATTAAATAAAAATCTTTTTTTTAAGTTTATACTTTATTTCTTCTTTATTTATTAACTTGTTTTTTATTTATTTATTCGATGTATTCCAATTTCGAATTTAAAAATGTATTATGGAATAAATTTAATACATTAATTTTGGAAAATCACCTAGGTACGTGATTTCTTTAGTAACAGCCGGTTACTATCCTACAGCTGAGCATATGCATCCCCTTAATATTTTTGGAGATAAGGGTTGGAGTTAGGGTTGCCGCCCGTACTATATTATATAGTATCGTACTATATTTTAGTCAATTGTACTATATATTATAGAACAATAATATAATACTATATATCATAGGACGAAAAATACTATATTTTTATCGCTAATTCAATTGTCACACTTTTTTTTAATCAACTGTGAATGGAATGCAAAAATGAGTACTTAATTTACTTTAATTTAGACCTAACTTGCTCAGATGGCTGTAATTATTTAAAAAAATAATAGAACCTTGATAGCAATAGCGAAAAGTAATAATGATGTGTACTATTTTTTTTTGTCTGATGTCCTAAAAGTGCTATATTTTTTTGATTTAAAAATAAAAATACTATTTTTCTTTAAAAAAAAGGTCGCAACCCTAGTTGGAGTAAACCCAGCACGTTGATCCAGTGCGAATTGGTAGATTACACATATCCCAAAAATACTCTAGAGGTACAGGTTTCCTCACCATGTTTTCTTTCACCGGAAATCGTGTCATAAATTGAAATTATCAGTTCGACACATATGTTTTAACAGGAAAAACTTATTGGTGCCTGCTCTGGGGTTAAACCCATGCTCCTCTAGAAAGAGTCGCACGTCTTAATCTGTCGTTATAATATTTTTGCATTTTATTCTAAGATTCCTATTGATCCTTAACTCTTTTGCTTTCATCCTAAGTGTAGAATAAACAAGAATTTATTATAATCCAAACAAAATGCTACGTCCATTTTAGTTACCCAAGTCTCAAAGATATAGCTCAATGTGTAATTGGCAACATAAAATTGACTGAGCAGGAATAAAACCAGAGAACTTAATTTTTTTTATTGCACCGACGTTACACAAAGGCCAACAAAACACATCTCAGCGTCATGCTTTATTGCGTTTGAAATTTTTTATCTGGTATACTATCGCAGACACGTTTCATTTAAATGTATTATGGTGTAGATATAAAAAAAATATGCAATGTCGCATTATTTTTTTATATACATGTACTGTGAAACAGACAGACAGTATAACTCAGAAGTAGAGCAGAGTTCAGTCGACAGAACATGCGAGAAAATCAATTAAAATATAAAAAATCTTATCGAAATTAATTTTCTTAATATGTAGAATCTTTTATGTACGCCGTGTGGTATCCGGCTGAATAGAATAGTACCACCCTCATTTCTTACCGAGGTGTCGTAAAAGGCGACTAAGGTAAGTCGACCCGCTGTGTGGTATCCGACCGAGTAGAATAGACCACCCTCATTTCTTACCGAGGTGTCGTAAAAGGCGACTAAGGTGAGTTGACCCACCGTGTGGTATCCGGTTGAGTAGAATAGACCACCCTCCTAACCAAGGTGTCGTAAGTATGACTAAGGTAAGTTGACGTCAGGCAGGCGGCCGGACGTAAAACGCAGCCAAATCATGTGATATCATGTTTATAACATGTTGTGCCGACCCCACTTAGAGTGGGATAAGGGCAGGAAGATGATGATAGGATCTTTTATCTATTTTTTTTTAAAGATTAGTAGCAATTTTTGGTTTACAAATTACTAGTAAACTCGTTAACCCCTCCAGCTTAAGCTAAGTGCTTGTGTTAGGAGTGGGTTCACGTCGGTAGCATAATGGCCGGGATTCGAACCCACGATCTCTCGATCGCAACTCCGTTACTCTAACCATTCCGCTACAGCCGCTAGTCTCAAAATGTTGATACCACTGACCCCAGTCTTGTTTTAAAGTAAATGCAAGTTAAAATACATTTCAATGCTATAATTAGTTTCATTAATGAATATTAAGAGTACATTATGTTGTCGTAAAAAGATATCGTTGTACCAAGGTTACTGTTTTTTCATTTTAATTTCAGTTTTAAACAATGAAAACAAATACCTCCGTTCGCCCAACAAATATTTCTAACGCTACATTCGCGCGCGGGCTTTGAAACTCACCGCACGATAACCTTTTAAATATCGAAGCGTGTTAAGTTCGCGCCAATATATTTTTTTTAATTTTCAGTAAAGGCAGTGAGTGTGTTGAAAATGACGATCTACAGCAAAATTGTGCAAATAATTTTAGTTAGTGTGTAACGACCGTTAAGTTGTGCATAACGGTTAATTACAGGTTAGTTATCTTCGCAATAATTTCTAATACCTACATACTTGATTGATTATATTAATTTTAACTGTTATGAAAAAAATATATCATTATCCTTTAATATATTACTAAGTATAATATTCATAGAGTTAATAAACTAGAGTAAGTAATCCATAGACATGCTTGTGAGATTGTCAAAATAAATAGTAAAAAGGAAGATGAAACTCGTTAACTTGTATTTGTCCATTAACACATAAAAAAGAGAGATTGATAGAGTATCATTTGATTTCTCTTTATTTCTCTTTTTTGTAATAGGGCATATTGTAGGTTGGCTTCTTTACTCTAGTATAATAACTGTATGGTAATATACAATAATATGATGCTGTACAAATTCCGCCGTATGGTATCTGGCTGAGTTGAATAGGCCGTCTCGTTTCTTACCGAGCTGTAATAAAAGGCGATTAAGGAAAGTTGACGTCAGGATAGCGGCCGGTCGTAAAATACTTAGCCAAATCATGTAACAACATGTTTATAACATGTTGTGCCGACCCCACTTAGAGTGGAATAAGGGCAAGAGGATGATGATTACGTTGTACAAATTATCTCAAGTTAAATAATTTACATTTAATAGCTATTCATTTCAATCGTTCGAAAAATTTATCGTTCAATATTACTGCAGAACATTAAAAATTTTTGTTTTGTTTTCAAAATTGCATATTATTTGAGGTATTTCTTATAGGTTGATATATTTGTCGCATTAATACAATACATACATTCAATTATTTCATATATTATATCAATGCATAAAATATTAATAAGCAAAAAATAAATATACAGACTAACTATTACGAGAACCTCACATACCATAAGAAATGATGATATATATGTTAAATAATTTATAGAATTAGGCGTTACTTTGCGGATATCCATAATACAAATCCCCGCAACCGAAGCATCGTCAGGAGATAGACTCCACGACCAAAATCGCAAAGCGGTTGCGGGGCGAAACGATTGTTGAGTTTGTGATAGTGAACGTATATAGTGCTTGTGTATCATGGTGGCGGTGGTGGAGGTTTGTGCATGGGTTTTTTTACGACTCCTGCATGTATCAGGTATGATAACCGATTGTCCACTCTACATTTAGCATTATATATATTTTCTATTTTACTTCATCGCGGATTATAGCAAAATAATTTTTTTATTACTTTTATATATATGTTAATTTTTCGTTTAATTATGTACATGCATAGTATGGAATTATTTTTAAAATATTGAGCAAAATGATCATTTATTAATTTATTGTAAAAAACTATTACTAATACGTACCATTTATACTTATATGTTCCCATTTTTTTTATCTATGTTACAAACAATTAAAAAATAAGAGCCGGGAAGCTTAAAGGTATGACAAGAATTTATCATTACAATCGTACGGAGAAAATGTAAAAAGTTGTTTATATTTTGTAAATAATGTTTTTGATTTTGTTATAACGACCTAAGGGTTAATATCCCAATGTTGGGTAAAGCCTACTCCCCCCAATGTGGGTTGACAGCCATTAAAATAAAGAAGGTGTCCTTTAAAAATGGAATCGTTATCGGAAATGGTGTCGTGAAAGGCGATTAAGGCAAGTCGACCAGCCGTGTGGAATCCGGCTCTGTAGAATAGACCACCCTCATTTCTTACCGAGGTGTCGTAAAAGGCGACTTAGGTAAGTTGACCCACTGTATTGTATCCGGTTAAGTAGAATACACCGCCCTTTTTCTTGCCTAGGTATCGTAAAAGGCCGCTTAGGTAAGTTGATCCACCGTGTGGTATACGGTTAAGTAGAATAGAGAGAAAATGTTGTGCCGACCCCACTTAGAGTGGGATAAGGGTAGGAAGATGATTATGTCAATGAATTAAATATATCTTAATGCAACTTACTCCCCCATGATGCTTCTAAGCTCGCCCAAATCAGTGAAGCTATCAGCTAATAGAATTATATAAAAAAACATTTATACAAACATAATAAATTAATAAAATGTTCATATAAACCTATAGTAATTGTAATCAATCTCAACCTAAGATTCGCTAATATTTTTCTTATAATAGAATTTTTTTTTTACGGAATTAAAATGATAATAATAATTATATTCGGACAATAATAAGTATTTGTTATCTAAATTTTATAAATATTTAAGTTATTTATATCAGTTTTAATAATGTGTATTCAGTATATGTAGATTTTGGGACATTTAAATAACGAACTTGTCACAAAAACTATATTATTTAAATGATTTTTTTTCTCTCCTTCATATGATTTTAGAGATCAACATATAAGTATACCTACATTATTAATGTTGTTGTTACAAAATATACATAATTATTTTTCCAATTATTACATATAGCCTTGGGAAAATATAATTCTCTGTTGTTTAATTTGTTTACCAATGTCTGATACAATGTTTTTTTTATGATATTTTGTTTTTTGTACTTTTATTTTGTTGTTTATGGTTTCTTGGACTCACAATTGAAAAGTTATATTTGTCTCATAAAGTTAACAATTTTATTTTATTAGTTTATCCTGGAATCGAATCCTTTGAGGCCTTAAAAGTTAATATTAATAGCCACTACCACAGACAAGTAACAACTTACGGTCACAGACTATAGTATCGAAGAAAACATGTGCTTGAGAAATTAATAATAAGTTTTGGGATTTTTTTATCTGCTAGTCATTGGAATAGCTTTAAAATTATGTACACCGAATTTGTTATATAATAAACGGAAAATAATAAGTTATAAAAGTCATGATAACCATGAGGCAAACTTGCTTTTTGAATTTGGAAGCATTTTGAATTCTTTATTTAAGTAAACTTATAAACAAGTGGCTTCGAATCGTCAACTCTACTGCTGGTTCGGAAAGCTGTTTCAACCGAAAAGAGCTAGCAAGAAACTCGACTGTTGCTCTTTTCAAAATATAATTGTTATTACTAGTTACTGCTAGTCATTATTATCTTGTACAGGACTATATCTTGAACAGTAGTATCCAGGCATTCTTATCACCTAAGTAATCCTCAATAGTATAGAAGGCTTTCTGTATTAGCATTTTTTAATAGTTTTTTTTTAACTGCTATAATGGCAGTATTGATAATATTTTATGCATATAAATTATTTTGCCACAAGTTATGTACTTTGACAGTTTGCCTGTATTTACGAACTATTCTTATAAATAATAGATTGATGTCGATTATCTCACTTTACTGTAAGGACTTACACAATTTAACTGACAAAAAATTAGGCCGCCGATAACCGACAAAAATAAAACATTAAATAGTCGTTGCTCAAACATAAAGGTTTCATAAAGAAATCTGCCGAATAAAGCAAAAAATAGGAGCGCGTCTAGCCGACTTGACATTGCAATCAAATTATCGTAGGCAGTATTGGTAAGATATTTAGGTTTGAATAATATATATTTTAATATAAGGGCGAAAAGCTTAATTTAAAGATATTACTAGTAAAACACTTAACAGGATTAACCGCTGGGTAAATCTAAAGATTCGTTAAAAACAAAATTGATACACTTTCATACAATTTTGGGCTCAAGTCAGGATGTAAAAAGATGAAAATGGAGCCCATAAATAGCTTTTTTATTAGTTAACTATTACCCAAAATTTGTCAATCTAAATGCATAAACATTTTGTACAGTGAGGTTATGAATTTCCTATATGTTAAACAGCTGATTTTAGAAGAACTGATATTATTTACAAAAATCGCGAATAATAGCAAAATTATTTTATAATTACTTTTGTATTATGGATCTCCGCAAAGGGATGCCTAAATCTTTTTCGCCCCGCCTTTTACGACTCCTCGGTAAGAAATAAAAGTGGTACTATTCTATTGCACATGGGATACCACACGGTGTGGAATATTTGATATTTTACGACTGTTCGCCTGCCTGACGTCAACTTACCTTGGACGTATTTTACGACACCTCTGTAAAAATGAGGGTGGTCTATTCTACTGAGCCGGATACCACACAGCGAGTCAACTTACTCGCCTTACTTACTTAGTCGCCTTTTACGACACCTCAGCAAGAAATGAGGGTGGTACAATTCTATTCAATGAAATATTTGAATATAATTGAAACATAAATTTGCATACTTTGTAGCATTAAAATATTCTGGCAAATAAATTATTATTATTATTATTATACATTGAACAATGCCCCATATGGCACCTTACTCTAGCCTACACAAAGCTTTAAATTAAGTATAAGAAATATACTTATAAGTAAAGCATATTATAAAATTGAAGATTATTTGGATGATAAAAAAGCCTGGATTTGAAAATCCTTTCAGCTTTATACAAGACGGCGGTTTAATAATGTATAATAGAAAATGTTTAAAAGATTGACCGCCGAGTTTCTTTCTGGTTCTTCTCGGTAAGAGCAACATTCCGAACCAGTTGTTGCTTCATTAATCATATCGATCCTTGATTTAAAAGTGCTTGAAAGAGCTTATTTGAATAAAGATTATTTTAATTTGATTTGTTAACTTTATGTCTTTTGCACGTCACTCGTCAATGACACTCGTCACATCGCCGAGATAGTATCGCCGTGTACACGTCAATAGTTTACATATGTTAATACGGCACGAAGATAATATCGCGATATACTCTGTAATGGAGGTGATGCTTTATGTATGAGTTTGAGTAACATTTGAAAGTTAACTGTAAGATTTTGTTGTAGACGAATCGTCTAAGTATAGAAGGATTACTCTCTTTGTTCACTGAATCTAATCCCTCCAAGCAGTCACGCTCGATTGTAAAAAGTTCTTAAAAAGGCGGCAAAAGATCGTGATAATGTTGTCCCTATATGGTATGACGTGCTTTTAATATTAAAAGCCGTGTGGTATCCGGTTGAGTAAAATAACCACCCTCTTTTTTACCGAGGTGTCGTAAAAGGTGACTAAGGTAAGTCAACCCGCCGAGTGGTATCCGGCTGAGTATAATAGACCACACTTATTTCTTACAGAGGTTTCGTAAAACGCGACTAAGGTAAATCGACCCGCCGCGTGGTATACGGTTGAGTAAAATAGAACATCCTCATTTCTTACCGAGGTGTAAAAGGCGACTAAGGTAAATCGACCCACCGTGTAGTATCCGCTTAAGTAGAATTACCCGGGTGGTCAATTCAACTTAACCGGATACCACACGGTGGGTCATCTTGCATTAATCGACTTTAATGACACCTCGGTAAGAAAGACGGTGGTCTATTCTATTCCTTCGGATACCAAAGGGCGTATTAAGTGCTTATTACCATTCATCCGAATATTTTTTTATTCCCAATTATATCATTCTAGTAATTAGTCTTTAGTTAAATAACACGACATAAAATATATTCTGCAGTCGCAGGTCGAAAGTTATTCTAGTCCAAGACCACCGGACCTTCTAATACGAAGGACGACAGGCAATCGGGGCTAACCTTAATCCTTAATAGGTTGTAATCAGACCTAAAGGACGAAAGGCATTTGAATGTTAAATGTCTGTTAAACACCATGAATCATTTAAACTTTTTTAATTAAATTTATAGACAAGCGCTTTTGAATTCCCAACTTAACTGCTGGTTTGGAGAACTGCTCCTAGCGAAAAAGGCAAAAAACTTGGCGGTTGTCATTGTTATCTTGTACGTTGTTAAAAAGCAGCTATATCTACGCTTTTTATATTATTTATTTAATCCTCAATTGTTATATAAAAGTATTCTACAGACATTGAATTATTTAGCACCTGGTTAAACGAGCCTTGCTCGGTAATTATTTAAAAAAAAATAATAAAGGATTATATAATTGGTAGGTGGGAATCGATTATAGGTATTTTTATTTCTCGCGACCACCTGTTCTCCGAATAAACTAAGCTAACTTGACATTTAACGGCATGAAGTGTTTTATATTAAACGTAAATTTAATTTTTTTAAGCCCAAAACAGGGATAAAACGATTTTTTTTAAATAAAACCTAGTAAGATCGATTTTTCTCCCCCAAAATCGTATATATATGCATATACGATTTTCCTGAAATTCAGCATGCAGGAGGTTTTGTATCGTATGTATATACATACAGAATTAACTCATTATAATATTATATTGTATAATTACGCCGTGTGGTATCCGGCTGAATAGAATAGTACCACCCTCATTTCTTACCGAGGTGTCGTAAGAGGCGACTAAGGTAAGTCGACCCGCCGTGTGGTATCCGGCTGAGTAGAATAGTACCACCCTCATTTCTTACCGAGGTGTCGTAAAAGGCGACTAAGGTAAGTTGACCCACCGTGTGGTATCCGGTTTAGTAGAATAGACCACCCTCCTTCTTACCGAGGTGTCGTAAAATACGACTGAGGTGAGTTGACGTCAGGCAGGCGGCCGGTCGTAAAAACGCAGCCAAATCATGTTACAGCATGTTTATAACATGTTGTGCCGACCCCACTTAGAGTGGGATAAGGGCAGGAGGATATATATATATATAATATTATATTGTATAATTCAATAAGCTGTGATAATCAGGCGATGAAACCGTGCTTACTCTTGAGAAGTCACGCGTTCAAAACCCGGACACCAATATATTTTTCTAACAAAACATAAGTTTTAACAGAAAAACTCATTGCATTTAACAGTTAGACACATACGACTTAGTGTCTAATAATTGCATTTTATCACACTCTTTTCGGTGGAGTAAACCATCGTGCCTACACATTTCTAGAGCATTATAAGGATAGGTGTAACCTACCAATCTGCATTAGAGCAGCGTGGCAGGTCCTAGCTCCAATCCTTCTCTCTAAAAACAAAGTGAGTAGGCCTATGCCCAGCATTATGTGTTCGTTTTTACATATCAAATGCGCACAACTTACAAGATTACGAAACGATATTTCCGGAACGTTTGACCATGATTTTAGGCGTGGGTTGTGATACGGGTACATTAACTTATATGGAATGTATATGCGGAAGACTTTAAGAGAGTTAACTTAGTAAGTAACAAGACAGTAACGACCTAATGTAAATAGCATTAAGAATTATATTTTAAAAGAGCAACCGCCGAGTTTCTTGCTGGCTCTTTTTATACTGGTCCCGCAATGCGGGAACTTTCAGATATTAAGCTGAAAAGAACACTTTGATCTTAGCCTAAAGGCCGAGAAGCGATTGCTGGCTCTACCTTAGTCACCTTTTACGACACCTCGCTAAAAAATGAGGTAGTCTATTCTACTCAGCCGGATACCACAGGGCCGATCGTCTTACCGTAGTCGTCTTTTACCACACCTCTGGAAGAAATGTGGATGGTCTATTCTACTTAGCGGGATACCACACGGTGGGTCAACATACATTAGTCGCCTTTTACGACACCTCGGTAAGAAATGAGGATGATACTATTCTATTCAGCCCGATACCACACGGCAGGTCAACTTAACTTAGTCGCCTTTTACGGCAGCTCGGTAAGAAATGATTGTGGTTTATTCTACTCAGTCGAATACTAATATTTTTTATTGATATTACTAAACAAGATCGAATTAAATATCTATAAATTGATCGATAAATGGATGGGTTCAAAAGAATTTAAAGTTTATTTTCTTCAAAACTATACAAAAATATAACAATATTTAGTATTTAACTTTTACTAACTTATATTTTTAAATCTTTTATTCAATTTTTGTATGTATGTGAATGTGGAACCTTAGAAGTTAAATTTGACCCACTTGCCGGTGTCCTATTGGACTGATATTTTGCACACTGGTCTAGTCCCGATGACAATGTACATTTATGATAAGCATGACCTGATGCTGCCAGGATTAGCTCAAGACGAGGTAACTCCTCAACGGTTAACAGTACACACATAAAATTTTGTTAAAAGCTTTTTTAAAAGCCTTTTTAAGTTGTTATTTTTTTATTCATCTTCCTGTCCTTATTCTACTCTAAGCAGGGTCGGCACAACATGTTATAAACATGCTTTGGCTGCATTTTTACGACCGGCCGCCTGCCTGACGTCAACTTACCTCAGTCGTATTTTACACCTCGGTAAGAAAGAGGGTGGTCTATTCTTAGCCGGATACCACACGGTGGGTCGACTTACCTTAGTCGCCTTTTACGACACCTCGGTAAGAAATGAGAGTCTTACTATTCTATTCAGCCGTATACCACACGGCATACGTTGTTATTTTTTACTGTCATTTTATTATTTCCTATCGAACTAAGGCCGTTACATTTAGGTGAACTTTAAAAAGTACCTTTCGATAAGCGGAGTGACAATCTAATATGTACCGGTGGAGCGATAGTGGGACCGGATGTAGACCAAGGGCAGCGCGACCTGCGTGCAGGCCTTGGAAGGTATTTAGATTTTAGCTCAAATTATGGGACTGTATAAATTAATCGGCGATAGTTTGATCCATAAATCTATTATCATTATATCATGTTTTTTTATTCACGATGTGTCAAAGTCAAGTTTGTAAAAAGATAGCTTTTATACAGGAGACCTGGTTTGTTAAAAAAAAAATCAGAGCAAATTTTATATGCCGAATTTAAGTAAGTAAGTAAGTAACGGCCTGTTACTATCCCAATGCTGGGCATAGGCCTCTTCTCTCCGTTTTTTTTTTTTGGGGAGAAGGATTGGAGCCTACCACGCTGCTCCAATGCGGATTGGTAGGTTACACACATCCCCAGAATTCTCTAGAGATATGCAGGTTTCCTCACGATGTTTTCCTTCACTGAAAAGCGTGTGATAAATTGCAATTATCAATTAAACACATAAGTTTTTACTTGAAAACTCATTGATGCCTGCCCCGGGTTTGAACTCTAGACCTCCTCGAAAGAGGCGCACGGTGTTACCGCTGGGCTACCACAGCTTACGCCGCGTGGTATCCTTCTGAGTAAAATAGACTAATCTCATTTATTACCGAGGTCTCGTAAAAGGCGACTAAGGTAATACCGCCGTGTGGCATCCGGTAGAGTTTAATAGACCAACCTCATTACTTACCGTGGTGTCGTAAAAGGTGACTGAAGTAAGTCGACCCGTCGTGTGGTATCCGGTTGAGTAGAAAAGACCACCCTCATTTACCGAGGTTTCATAAAAGGCGACTAAGCGCGTTCAAGCAATCAAACAAACAAACAAACAAACTCTTTAGCTTTATAAATTAGAATAGATGTTGACATCGACAAAGTAGCAAGTACAACTTGATTTTCTTTTGACTTGTGATTCCAATTATTGTCACGTAATAGCCAGAGCGTGGATCCGGTGTTACCACTTTTTTTTTCTTTAAGGGGAATCCCGTTACAAATTTAAGTGCCGATATCATTTATACGGGAAATTACACCTAAAAGCTAATGTATTTATTTGCGTCTTAAAATGATAGCAGCCATCAACTTAGTATAAATAGTAAAAAGTAAATTTTGATTAATAAAATTTAGTAGCCTATTAGTGTCTGTAGTAGCTTAGCAATGGCCTCTTCTAGCTTTTCAAGAGTCGGATTGTATGTAAGTGTTTGACATCATACTTGCAATAGCATTCTTTCCGTTTCCTTCCGCACGCACTTCAGTCGCAAGACGGTCGTCGCACGTCGCACATCAACGCTGTATGTGATCTATCGCCGCACGCGCATAATTTTGGCTATAAGTTAGCACCGCACCGCTAGCACGTTTGTGTAGTGTAAATAGTGTTAACAGCAGTGAATGGACATCACAAATAAGTGCCTCCATCCCTCTTGGCAGTTATTTTAATCCCGCCCAGTACCAGACGGCAGCCATATCCTACCTTGTTATTTGCAAGTATTTTGGGGGTTTCCGCGAACCAGCAATAATAAAAAATACAGTCCACTTTATTAAGGCTCGAGAGTAATACTTTGCACCGGGCCCCACGCCCGCATGTCCAGTTAGACTCAATATGCTGCCACATAAGTAACGGCCTGTTACTATCCCACTGCTGGGCATAGGCCTCCTCTCTCCATTTTTAGAAAGAAGGATTGGAGCTAAGACCTACCACGCTGCTCCAATGTGGATTGGTAGGTTACACATATCCCTAGGATTCTCTAGAGATGTGCAGGTTTCCTCACGATGTTTTCCTTCACCGAAAAGCGTGTGATAAATTGCAATTATCAATTAGACACATAAGTTTTTTAATAGAAAAACTCATTGGTGTCTGCCCGGGTTTGAACCCATGATCGTCTCTAGAGATTCACAAGGTCGCACCGCTAGGCCATCACAGCTTTTTTTTGCTCCCACATATGGTAGACTATGGTAGTTGGACCCACATATCCCAAAGCTTATTATATTATTAAAGCTTTCCTTGCGTGCGCTAAGTAAGCGGTGAAAGTTATTCAAAAATCTCTTATAACTCACGATAACTACTTATGTTCCCGCCGTGTGGTATCCGGCTGAATAGAATAGTACCACCCTTTTTTCTTACCGAGGTGTCGTAAAATGCGACTAAGGTAAGTCGATCCACCGTGTGTTATCCGGCTAAGTAGAATAGACCATCCTCATTTCTTACCGAGGTGTCGTAAAAGGCGACTAAGGTAAGTGACTCACCTTGTGGTATCCGGTTAAGTAGAATAGACCACCCTCTTTCTTATTGAGGTGTTGTAAAATACGACTAAGATAAGTTGATGTCAGGCAGGCGGCGGGTCGTAAAATACGTAGCCAAATCATGTGACAACATGTTTATAACATGTTGTGCCGACCCCACTTAGGGTGGGATAAGGGCAGGAAGATGATCATGATAAACTACTTTTGTGTTCAAAATTTCAATTCAGAAAAATATAGTGACACACTACTTTCTACGCGGGCGAATCTGCTGGCACAGGCAGTAAATAATATTTTAAATTTAAATTTCCTTCGTTATTATTTGAAAGATATCGAGAACATAGAATTCTATAAAAGAAGAAGAATAACTTTATTGCACAAATAAAATACAGAGTGAAAAGAACAAGAGACATAGATAATAGAAACAATTAAAAGTGCAAAGGGCGGTCTTATCACACTGTTGTGATCTCTTCCAGACTACCCTTTGAAAAAGAGGATCTTTTATATAATTATCCGTGGGTTAGCACGCAGATAAGTATGTAAAAGAAGAGAAAATAAATAGTAAAAAATAAATGTAAATATAAGTATAACCAAAAAAAAAAAAGTTTTATGATTTATGAAATAAACGCTAGATAGATCATTCGCCTTAAATAATCATACCTACTTATATTCACGAGTTCAAGGGGAAACGATGATTCAAAGTTACGGATGTTTTCTTATGTTATTCTCGGAGCAAAGTCGAAACGTGAGACTTCCTTTACCATTGTTTTCTGGAAAAAAAGATTATAATGATGACCTTAGCCTGAGCGAAGTAATTACCTCCTAACAAGTACATAAGATTACATTACCTACTAACTATGCATAGAAATATTTTAAATAAAATTCTCTCATTCTTTCTGTTCTGATTTTCACGCTTTCACAGCTAAGTCGGTGGACCAATATTGATGGAAAATGATATAATTAAAGCTTATATACCGGGCTGGCATAGAAAACACAAAAATTCAATTTCCCTTCAGAAACTGGAAAAACTTCTAAGTTATCTGCCGCGCTTTATTTACAGTACCTGGGTACTAATTTTTTTGTAACTCCAATGGTTTAGACAGCGTACGCCAAGATAGCTCTCAGAGGCCATTTTTTTTCTATTTGCCATTTTTTTATATTTTTTTCTATTTTTTATCTATTGACATGTATCGTTATGTTCCATGAAGTGATAACAAATTGTAGCCAACTATTGTACAAATTGTTCCTATATATAACCTATATTACTGTAAAGTTTCATCCAAATCTGTCCAATATTTTTTTTCGTGAAAGAGTAACAAACATACATACATACTCACAAGCTTTCGCGTTTATAATATTAGTAGGAAATAGGATTGCTATTTATTTTAATACTACCTTTTACCTCTAATTTCGTTCGCGTAGGCTTTTTGTGGACTGTAGGCTTTTAATTAACAGTAGCTTCTGTCACTCACGAACCCTGGAAATATCTCCATCATAAAAAAAATTTATGATGGATTTTATGGAGGATTTCTATCGCCTATATGTTATCCCGGTGTATAAGGAACAATTTTTCCAAATTTCATCGATATTGGTTTAGCGGATTGGCCTTGAAAACGTAACAGACAGACTTGCGCATTCATAATATCAATAAGGATTAAATATATATTTTTTTGCTGTTAATTTATAAAATGGCAACGTTATCGTCTCGTAGTTTATGAGGTAATCAAAAACCTCTCTCTGTACATAGTACGTTGAGGATGAGTTCAAATATCATTTCGTCATGTCACAAATTTATCTCACAGTATAAACTGTGGTTACATTGAACGACATAAATACAAAGTTATTATACTAGAGTAGGGTAGCCAGCCTAAAATGCCTCCTTGTAATGTCGTCTTTGCAAACTACGAGTATATAATAGGAATGCCATTATTTACGAACTGACGCCATTGCATTCAAATTCAAATTTAAACTATTCTTTATTTATGTTAACTTGTAAACAAGTGCTTTTGAATCGTCAACTCTACTGCTGATTCTGAAAACAGTTCCTACCGAGAAGAGCCAACAGGTAACTCGGCGGTTGCTCTTTTAAAAATATGTCTTATTACTAGTTATATTTAGTCATTACTGTCCTGTATAAGGTCGAGGAGTTGCTATGTCTACGCATTCTATTTATCTAAGTTGTCCTCAATAATATAGTAGGCTTTCGGTATTGGCATTTTTTAATTGTATTTTTAAACTTCTGTAATGACAAAGTTAAAATTAATTGCGGAATATTATTATCTCATACCCAAACCGAAAAAGGACTTAAGTACTTTTGAAAGGCGCAAAGCAGGAGCAAGCTTATGTCGGTTCAGTGTCTATTATATGCATCGCCAATCTTTTAACTAATATACTGTGAAGCTTTAAGAATACCTATTTACTTAAACTTCTCTCGCAGAGAAGCGCACTGACTTAAAAAGCAAATGCCACTTATGTCTACTTTTTGTAATACATTTTTTTTCGTGGGGAGACCTGCATATTTCTATTCTTAAAGGATGAGAAATTCTGCATTGGAGCAACATGGGGTTTAGCTACAACAATTCTCGCAAAAGAGGCCTGTGCCTTGCAGGTCTTGCTTGAACCCGTGACCCTTAATCAGCTGTATTCGCATGTAATACGTGTACATAGAATAATGAAACGTATATTCAGTTCACAGTCGTCCATTAGGCAAGTACACTGTAGGCCTTCATGGTTCGTAGCACGCGGTTTGTTCAGGGGAAATGATAATAACTGATTGCAATAACTAATTGTAGGAGGAATTACGTTACTTTTTATGAATATTAATTAATTGAATGTTTTTTAGTTCAAGGCCATGTCGTGAGTCTTTAATAGAGATTATGGTAAGTGGTACAAGCAACATAATTTACTTCAACTTAAGCTGTTAAAATAACCTCAATGTTTTTTCGTATTTCTGAAGTAAAAAATTGAATTTTGTTTAATGTACTATTAAACTAAACCTACCTCAAGAAGCTCTCATAGCCGAGCGATGAGACTGTGTACTTTCGAGGGGTCTCAGGTTTATACCCCAGGCTAGCACCGATGAGTATTTTTGTTGAAAAATGATAGAAAATTTGTTGATCGTTGATGTTTAAACTTGGAATAATAATTCATAAACGTACATAAATTACTGAGGTGTCGTTAAATAAAAAGTAAGTTGACGTCAGGCAGGCAGCCGGTAATAAAAACGCAGCCAAATCATGTGACAGCATGTTTATAACATGTTGTGCCGAACGCACTTGGAGCGGTATAAGGGCATGAGGAATAATAATTCATAAACATAATAAGGAATAATAATTCACAAACATTGCCAGAAGATCTGTAGAAATTTTCCCAGTGATGTTGAGGAGTGCATCAACAAATCTAAACTAAAAAATATAAAACAGTGCTCTAAGACCACACGGCAGAAGCGAAACCCTTATCAAAACGGATCGACTCGAGGCGACTTTATCCGAGTGTTACATACCGGAGCGTGATTCACTTAAAAAAGATAATTATTAACAGACACCTATAAAAAACCAAATAACAAAAAAGTTGTTATGTTAATCCTTCCGCTATTTGGCCGAAGTGCGCCATTAAAACTGAAAGAAAAAATTCATAGGTAATCACTAAGCACATGACGATATTTGTAACTTAATAACTCACATGCACATATAAAAATAACGTGTGAGATCACTGTTATTTTTAGACAGTTGTTAATGTACAACTCAGCGTGATCGTCTTATTATATAATCTACAGCATAGATCAGTCCCCGACTGAATATATGGTAATTATCTTATTAAGAAAAAACAACTGTGCTCCTCGACAAAAAATTGAACTTATACATCACCGTCCTTTTTTTATATACAGGAAAAAACCCCTTATGGGTACCGCCGCCCGACGGGGACAGGCGGCGGTTACGTCGGACTCGCACCGACTAAAAAGACCTGTGTGCTCCACCACGCTGCCGATGGCTAGGACAGGGTATCATTGTACATATTGCCCCCATTCCGCCGACAGCTCTGATCCCAGAGAACAAACACCTTCTCCGGGTAGGGGCCCCTCGAAAGAGAAGCTCCGCTCCGCTAACCGGTGCATCGGGAGCACCAGATGCACCGGCCGCCTCGGGGACGTGTAAGTCAGACGTCTGATATAATACATCATTGTCCTGCCGTTATCCCACTCTAAGAGGGGTCGGTACAGCATGTTATAAACATGTCACATGTTTTGGCTACGTATTTTATGACATCTGAGGCGAAGTCTGAGTTAAACGGTTGGCCTATAGTTAGCATCGCATAAGTTCAATCTTTTTATGCCGTGTGGTATCCGACTGGATAGAATAGACCACCCTCATTTCTTACCGAGGTGTCGCAAAAGGTGATATATATATATATGTGTGTGTGTGTGTGTATGTTTATAAAACTTTATAATTAAATAGGACTACATTTGCGAGGATGGCATTGCGATAGTATAAAACTGTATGTATACTGCCATCCTTACAGACAAAATTAAATTTTTATTTATTAAATTAAATTTATTATTACTTTATTATTACTCAAATTAAATTTAAATTTAAAATTAAATAAAAAAATTAATTCAAAAAATAAAATTAAAATAAAATTTATTATTATTACTTTTTTATTACTTATTTATTTACTTTATTATTACTTTTGTATTATGGATCTCCGCAAAGTAACGCCTAATTCTATAAATTATTTAAAAATTATTAACATAACATATAATAACTGTAATCTTGATAATAAAGACCTACGTAACAAAGTTGGGGACAAGATTGTTATCATATTCGCTGTTTCTAATGCTTTTAGTGTGATAGTTAGGTAGATAGGCATTTCGCAATACTTTTTTAAGACGAGTGCTTCAAAATAACTGTAATTTGTAGTCTGTGATAAGTGGCACGTTGAAACAAGTGTTGTGACACTTGACGCGGTTTAATTTACCTGAAACACAATCTTTTTTTTAGTTTAATTCTCTTTGTAACATTATATCGCTTAAGTAACTGGTTATATGAGGTTCTATCCATTAATACTTCTTTACTAATCCTACTTATATCGTAAATGCGAAAGTTTGTGAGTATGGATGTATGTTTGTAACTCTTTCACAGATAATCCGCCGAACCAATATCGATGAACTTTGGCACAAGTGTTTTTTTACACACCGGAATAACATATAGGCTATAGAAATTCTTTGAATCCAACAGGAATAGGATGGCATTGAAAAGCTATCACGCGACAACAGTCCACGCAAATAAAGTTGTGAGTAAAAGCTAGTATTTTAAATGCGAAAGCCTATCTGTCTCTCTGTTACGTTTTCACGGCCGATCCGCTGAACCAATATCGATGAAATTTAACAGAATTAATGCTTATACACCGGCGTAACATTTAAGCTACAGATATCCCGTAAATTCAACTGGAATAGCATGAATATACCTCTGTCCCCGTTGTCGTCCTACTTCCGCGTACTTTTACCCCGCACACGCAGTCTAAGTTAAAGGGTTAGCCTAAAGTAGTGTGTGAGTTTTCACTGTGTATCTATGTTTAGCCTATAATAGTACGTTTCACAAATCCTGTACCTATGTACCTAGTATGAAAACGGACAGTAACTCGAAATTTAGTATCACATATATTTTTTATTTGCTTTTATCATGGATTAAAACAAATAATAATATTATTATTACTTTTGTAATAGTTATATATTGAACTGTCCTCTATTAATTGACAATTAAATTAAGTTTAGAAATGGCTATCATATAATGAACTTAAAATCACGACTAAATGTTTATTGCACGGGCAATGTTGAAGTAGATAAGAATCTTTTTACTGTTACAAAATTAATTATTTCTACAATGTTACAATTCAACAAGTTATATTTGTCCACTAACAATCTAGTCACTAGCAATCTAGCCACTAGCCACCAGCTCCGCCCGCATGGAAAGATATAAACCGTAATATGGTATTTTGTTAACCATAACAAATGGTTAAAGTGGGTCAAACTTAAAAGTTAGATATATGCTCTTTTGTTTAGAAATTTTAGAGGGGAACAATTTTGTAATACATGATTTTTTAATAACTTTCACCGTTTACTCAGTGCACGCAAGGAAAGCTTTAAATTTTGACGTTTTCGTAATATTTGTTATTGCTGCTCCTCTCCTATTCATCTTAGCGTAAAGTTATATAGAAAGGATAGCCTTTCTAGATAAATGGACTATCTTACACTGAAATAATTTTTAAATCGGATCGGAAGCGCGTTCAAAGAATCAAACAAACAAACTCTTCAGTTTTTTCATATTAGTATAGATATCGTCAGTTGTTTCTCTATTATTCATACCAATTTAAAAAACCAATGTCAATGCTTGATATATATATATTTTTATATCAAACCTTACATTTGCGAATAACTTTGTCACCAAGTCTGAGAAAATATAGGTACATACAAAACAATATTGTGCGTGCATTCCCTTATATTGTCCATTGAAGTCAATTCATATGCCATTGTGTAATGCAATATGCATGGGTAAACTCCATGGGAAGTAACCACAATAAAGTCACACAGGTCTCAATAAAGTTGTTTCAACTTGCAAATCAAATTTTCTAGCTATAATTTTAACAAAGTTCCAGCTTTGCCATTATATCATTCTCCTGCGCTAACCCCACTCTAAGTAGGGGACAGCACAACATGTTTTTATCATGTTGTGATATGATTTAGTTAGGTATTTAACGACCGGCTGCCAGACAGACGTCAACTTACCTTAGTCCTATGTTACGACACCTCGGTAATGTAAAGAGTGGTCTGTTCTGCTCAGCCGGATACCACAGGGTGGGTCACTTACCTTATTCGTCTTTTACGAAAACTCGGCAAGAAATGAGGGTAGTCTATTCTACTCAGCTGGATACCATACGACGGGTTAACTTACCTTAATCGCCTTGTACAACACCTCGGAAAGAAATTGGAGTGGTCTATTCTACTCATCCGTATACTACACGGCCTAATTGAGCGTATTACTTTAATTACGTAACTTTTGGACTGATAGCTCTGCTCTAAATCTTTTTTTATAAACGACTATCAAAAACAGAACGTAATTAGTCCTAATTTATTTTGTAGGAGAGAATGTAACGCCGTACAACTAGCCTTTGAAACCCCATATGCTCCGTATATAGTTATATATTTTTTCTTTATAATAAGATAAAAGCAACGTCGATCTCAAATATAATTAGAAGGTCATAAGTAAAGAGCATTGCGCACTCATCATCTTAACATTACAGTTTTTTTTCCATTTTTATTGTAAGAGCCACATTCAAGCACTCTTTTACGCATTACAAAATGTCTTGAAACTTGATGTAATCACTCCACTTATACTGACGTTATTTTTTGCTCTCCGAAGATAAAATAGTATTTGATTTATTGGTTTTCGTGCCATAATTGTGATGTCGACATCGGATTTAATTTGAAACTAATATAATGAATAATTTTCCAGTACTATCAACACACAAATCAATTTTAGTTTTGCCATTACAGCAGTTTAAAAACACTGTTAAAAAGAGGCTGATACAGAAAGCCTACTATATCTACTCTTGAGGATTACTTAGATGGTAAGAATGCGTGGACATAGCGACGTCTCGACCCTATACAAGACAGTATTGACGAAATGTAATAAGACATATTGTGGAAATAGCAACCGCCGAGTTTCTTACTGGCTCTACCCGCTAGGAACAGCTTTCCGAACCAGCAGTAGAATCGACGATTTAAAAGCACTTGTTTACAAGCCAGCTTGAATAAAGAATAATTTAAATTTGAATTTGCTGTTTACATATTGTTGACTCTATTTTCTGTTTCATTCCAAATTTTTATTGTTTTTCAACATTTTCAGCGCCACCTATTACGCTACGCAAATGTTTTCTATAAGTCAGTGTAAAAATGACAGGTCAAGACTAAACCTGCAAAGCCAGTAAACATTTACCGTTGCAAGAAATATACGTCGGTGGTATGCCTAAACTGGTCAAAAGAATCGTTAGACGCCACAGAAAGGTCAATGAATGGATAATTCAACAAAAAATATGAATGATTCCTAAAAGAATCTCATCTTTAGAATGTGGAAAATACATTTTATACAAATTGTTGTTTTTGAATATATTTTGATCAATATAATAATATATTATAACTCCTGGTCACGCCGTGTGGTATCCGGCTGAATAGAATAGTACCACCCTCATTTCTTACCGAGGTGTCGTAAAAGGCGACTAAGGTAAGTTGACCCGCCGTATGGTATCCGGCTGAGTAGAATAGACCAACCTCATTTCTTACCGAAGTGTCGTAAAAGGCGACTAAGGTAAGTTGACCCACCGTGTGGTATCCGGTTTAGTAAAATAGACCACCCTCTTTCTTACTGAGGAGTCGTAAAATACGACTAAGGTAAGTTGACGTCAGGCAGGCGGCCAGTCGTAAAATACGTAGCCAAATCATATGACACCATGTTTGTAACATGTTGTGCCGACCCCACTTAAAGTGGGATAAGGGCAGGAAGATGATAAGATGATGATTATAACTCCTGGTCATTAATAAAAGTAGATATTATATGAGTACAGTATGAAACCTGCCTTTTTTTACATTAGCTACTGTTTGTTGTGTTTTTATTGGTGAGCTACTGTTTGTTAGTTTCTTCGGCGAAACTGCACAGAGGTTATATAATTTATAGAATAACGCGTTACTTTGCGGAGATTCATAATACAAAAGTATTAATGAAATTATCCTACTAATATTATAAATGCGAAAGTTTGAGATTATGGGTGTATGTTTGTTACTATTTCACGGCGAATCTGCTGAACCAACATCGATATTTGGGACATTTATTCCTTATACACCAGGGTAACATAAAGGCTGTAGAAATCCTGTTAATACTACAGAAATAGGATGGCATTAAAAAGTTTTGAATAGAGGTTATGTTAAGGGTTCAAATCCCGGCCAGGAACAAATGAGTTTCCTATTAAAACTTATGTAACTATTTGATATAAGTCACTGCGGATCTAACACATCTAATAAGATACAATACAGTTAATACGAATGTGATGAGATCATCAGCTACAAACCAGTTGTCATAGAATAGAAATAGCAAAAAACATTTTAACGACTCTTGTACCTTGTTTTATCATTATTTAAAATTATAATTCTTGTTATATTTTAATTTGATATGTACTTTTAACGATATACATATTCATCATTATCCTGTTCTTATCCTCATTACATTTTTGCATTTAAAGTCACTCCCAGAAAAACAACTAAGTTTTCTAAGTTTTCTGTTTTTACTATAACATCTTTCACCACGACGCTTCTGGAGTTTCTGCGCTCTACTCTGTATTTTGTAACCTCCAATACAGACCGGTGATATAAAAATCGTTAGAGACATCAGCATATAGTCACTTCTTAAAAATCAATGTGTAACACCATATTCCAAACAAAATAGTTAAGAGTATTCAAAATAGCTTAGCGATTCAGCGCGGAAACGCTGTCAGCATTGCCAGCAGCGCTTTTTCTACCGAGAGCCAGCAAGAAACTCGATGGTTACTCTTTTTAAAATATAATATTATTCTAATTACTAGTTACATTTACTCATTACTGTCTTGTACAGAATCGAAGAGCAGCTATATCCACACATTCTTATCATCTAAGTAATCCTCAATAGTATAGAAGGCTTTCTGTATTAGCCTTTTTAAATAGTTTTTTAAACTGCTGTAATGGCAAAGCTGAATTTAATTGCGGAATTTTATTATAGAATTTATATCCAAACCCACAAACGACTTAGGTACGTACTTATTCAAGGCGCAAAGCAGGTGCCGCAAGCTTATGTCGGTTCCTACTTTGTCTATTATATGCATAACCAATCGTTTTGTAATTCTTAATCTACAGATCTTTCAAATCTACTTTATATTTTTATGTACATAAATTAAATTGCTTAAAACATATTGTGAAGCAAATGTAAGAATACCGTTTTCCTTAAACTTCTCTTCAGGGAATCACGCAGATTTAAATTATAAATGCCACGTAAGGCACTTTTTTGTGATACAATTTTTTTTTCACTATCACATTTACCCCATAGCAATATTCCATAAGACATAATGCTATGGAAGTAAGCAAAATAAACAAGTTTTGCTGTTTCGACGTCTGTGAACTGTCTTATCTTTTGAACAGCGTAAAATATCTTGTCCTACACAGAATACAATGACAGAAGCTGCCGAAGCGGGCGCCGGACTGGCCTGGCGTCTACTGGCCACCCTGGAGGGGGGGTCGCTCCTGTTAGCCATGACTGCACTCATAGCTTACTCGGCGAGGTTAAAGCTGAATACCAAAATGCGCCATAGAACTGTGAACAGCGTCCTGGTAAGCATAATCCTATCCTATCCTACTAAAATTACTACTTCCTGGCAATAATAAAAATTATCATTCTCCTGCCGTTATCCCACTCTAAGTGAGGCCAGCAGAACATGTTGTCACATGATTTTATTTTACCGCCGGCCGCCTACCTGATGTCCACTTAACTTAGTCGCATTTACGACACCTCGGTAAGACATGAGGGTAGTCTATTCTACTCAGCCGGATACCGCACGGCGGGTCATCTTACCTTAGTCGCCTTTGACGACTCCTCGGTAAGACTTGAGGGTAATATATTCTACTCAGCCGTATATCACATAGCGAGTTAACTTACCTTAGTCGTCTTTTACGACACCTCGGTAAGAAATGAGGGTAATATATTCTACTCAGCCGGATACCACACGGCGAGTCAACTTACTTTAGTCGCCTTATATGACACTTTGATAAGAAATGAGTGTGGTGAGAGGTGAGTAGAATATACTGAGCCGGATATCACACGGCTGGACACTAAATAAAAAAAACTTTAATAAAGGTTATAAATATAGTCTGTTACTATCATGAAATTAGGCTAAGGTTCATTCTTCAAAAAGGTTTTGTATTTAACGCTGCGTCAATATAGATTCATAGAACTCAAAATGATATATGATTATCTCACGATATTTTCCTCCAACAATAAATTAAGTGTTCAATTAAGTGCAGCATTTAAAATTTAAATAAAACTAAAGACAAGGAAGGTTAAATACGCCATATGTGAATCAAATGTATCAAACACTCTTTTTTTTATAATTTACAGGTATCTAATAAAAAGAATGCTTTAGGACGAGAACTAATACGGAGGTTAGAATTACAAGGTTGCAGAGTGCGGTCAGTGACAAGCGACGCGGCGAGCTCAGCGGAAACGGATCAAGTCGACTGTTTAATAGTGATAGGAGCGGAGTCAAAGGCAGGATTAACTGGCATTTCGAATTTAGTGTCCGAGGACGCGTATGAAAACTTAAATGTAAATAATTAAATATATTAAAATAGTAATACTAATCTATCCTTAAATTCAAATTATCGTAAATCAAAATGTTTTGTTTGGATAAATCTAGTTTAATTTTGTTTTTTGTTTATTTATATGATGAATTAGGAATTAAATCTACTTCCTTTTTCGACCCTTATCCCACTCTAAGTGAGGTCGGCACAACATGTTGTAAACATGTTGTCTGCTACTTATCTGATTTGGCTACTTATTTTACGACCGGCCTGCCTGACATCAACTTACCTTATCTCTCCCAGCCCAATGTGCTCCCGATGCATCGTCCAGCGGAGGGAGGGGCCACTTTCAGAGAGGCTCCGACCCAGAGGTGACGCACTCTGGGCTACAGAGTTGCTGCTAGCGGGGATGGGGGGCAATGTCTTCATAGGTACCCTATCCCCGCCACCAGCAGCGTAGTGGAGCACACAGGTTATTTTAGTGGGTGCGAGTCCGACATAACCGTCGCCTGTCCCCGTCGGGCGGCGGTACCCATAAGGCGGTTTTTTCCTGTTAAAAAAAAACCTTAGTCACCTTTTACGACATCTCAGTAAGAAATGAGGGTAGTGCTATTCTATCCAGGCTGATACCACACGGCGTGAATAAAATCTATTGTCTTAAGAAAGTTCCTTACCGAAAGTTGTATCTTTTTCTTTTTCTTTCAGTTTTATTTTTGATTTAAGGAATAAGAAGCACTATGCAAAGAAAATTGGTTAAAAATTTACCTTTCCTAAATAACAAATTTTTGACCCTTGTAAGGATTTAAATAATATATTCTATAGTGGGTATCTATTAAGAAATACCACATTCTTCTTCTTTTGCAATCGATTATCGTACAATGTTAAATTTAGGGTTCCAAGACTATCCTACCCAGACCCATCTGAACCCAGTTCTGTGAATTTTCGTCATCATAGCACCCTCATTTAATGGACATCAAATATATACTTCACTAGGATTTTTACGCTGCGGGGTCCATTTTAGCCCCCTTACGAATCTAATGCCAAGCAATTTTACATACAGCCTTTCCCACTACAGCGACTATAACTGTTTTACTTCTATTATCAATTTTTAAGTTATTGGAAACACTGTCATCACGCGTGAAGAGTGGCGGGTACATAGCGTGGGCGTGCGCGGGAGACGCTACCGGCGCATATGGAAACGCGACCGCAGCCTTTGACACCGTCATCCGCGTCAGTTTACAACATGTCGCTAAAAAGTAAGGCCTTAGTTAAGCTATTAGCATTAAGATCGCTGAGTTGCACAAATTTGGCAGTTTGTTTACTCTACATATAATTTTACTAGCAAAGATTTAAACCACATAAACCATAAAATTGGTTAAAGTGAGTTAACCTTTAAAGCTGGACATATGCTATCGCGGACTTTTATTTGAACTTTTAGAGGGGAACAATTTTGTAATACATGATTTTTGAATAACTTTGCACCGTTCACTTAGCGCACGCAAGGAAAGCTTTATATTTTTCCGTTTTTGTAATATTTTTATTGCTGCTCTTCTCCTAATCACATTAACGTGATGTTATATAACCTATATCCTTCCTCGATAAATGGACTATCTTACATTCAAAGAAATGTTGAAATCGGTTCAGTAGTTCCATAGATTAGCGCGTTCAAACAAACAATCTCTTCAGCTTTATAAATTAGTATAGATTAACCTACCGCGTTGATCCTATGACGCCTAGCTATTTTTTTTCATTTATTCACTCATAATTAGGAAATGCTTAGTTTTTTATGTTATTTAGAAGTTGAAAAGGCAGTTAACATTACATTTTCGAAGAATCACAGATTTAAAATCTCGCGAGGAGGCCGCGCTTAGCCCTATAGCACTTCGAATTTACCTCTTCCACTCTTTACACTCTTTCAAGAGTAACCTCTAAAGAAAACATGTTTGTATTATCTAATGATAAGAAAGCTGTGAATATTGTATATAAAGACATTCTGTAATTAATTTAAAAAATAAAAAACATAGGGAAAAATGTAAAATGTAAATATGGAGTATATAAATTTCGATATTAAATGTAGCAGAAAATCTTTTTTGGTATAGGGAGAGGGGAATTGTTTTTCTCCAAATTTAACGCGTGCGGGCCACGGACTTAATGAATAAATCAAAACTACTGGATTTATTTTAATCATTTTTTTTCACTGAGTGACATAAGCTATATATTTTATACCCGTGCGGAGCAGGGGCAGGCCGCTAGTTAATAATAAAGTGTATATATCACTAATTGGCTGAGTAAATTTATATAACTAGTAATAAGTTGTTGTATATTTATTACAGTTCTCAATGTGAGCCAATTTGGGTTGGTCGGTGTGACAGCGTAGAACGGGCAGTTGACAGATTAGTTGCAGAGCTTTACCCATGTACTATACGTCACCGTCCTGGATTTGCGATTAGGTAATTACTAACTTAAGTAGCGGCCTGTTATTATCCCACTGCTGGGAATAGGCCTCTTCTATCCGTTTTTGGAGAGAAGGGTTGGAGCTAAGACCTACCACGCTGCTCCAATGCGGTAGGTAACACATATCCCCAGAATTCTCTAGAGATTCACCGAAAAGCGTGTGATAATTTGTAATTATCAATTAGACACATAATTTTTAACAGCAAAACTCGCTTGCTGTGTGCTCAGGTTTGAACCCGTGAACTTCTCGAAACAGTCACACGGTGTTACCGCTGGGCTATAACAGTCTAGAAAGTCTCAAAGAAAATATACGACACGACAAAATCGCTAAAGTTGCAGGGCGAACTTTTGAGTTTGTGGTGGTGAATGTGTGCATTGCTTGTGTATTGTTGTGTTATCGGTGGTGGGTAGTGCATGAGTTTTTACAAATTAGAACGAATACTACAATCTACATTTAGTATTACATATATTTTCTTATAGTGCGGATTGTAACAAAATAATATTTTCATCACTTTTGTATTGGACCTCCGCAAAGTAACGACCAATTCTATAAATTAAGTTAAATTACCGTTTTTGATTACAGTCATCATCAGTCAACATTTTCTGAAAAACAATTTCTAGGTTCTTTGAGTTTGGGTGTATTTACGTATTAAAGTATTTATTTAAAAATATATATGTATAACACACGTATTAATTTACTTTGAGGACGGACGACCGTGATTTGTGCGATGTATGTTAATTGAGATATTTAATTTTTACCTTATATATTTATAAAATGAGTTAAATATATCTATAATATATCCATAATAAAGCATAAACATACTAGTGTATAAATGAAATCTTATAAAAAGATTAGCGATGTATATAAAAAACAAAAGTGCCTAAGTCCTCTGTAGGTTTGGGTATAAGGTTCTATAATAAAATTCTGCAATTAATTTTAACTGGATAACTTTGGTTAATAAAGAAGCCTACTATATTGTTGAGAATTACTTAGATGATAACACAGCGTGGACGTAGCTACTCTTCGACCCTGTACAGGACAGCAATGACTAAACGTAACTAGTAATAGGAATTATATTTTCTGAACCTGCAGTAGAGTAGACGATTGAAAAGCACTTGTTTAAAAGTTTACTTGAATAAAGAATATGTGAATTTAAACTTAAACTGTCTCAAGCGCGACACGTCATTAACACCAAGCTGTAGACGAGAGTGGACGAACATGTGATATTCTTTTAATAGATTTAATGATATATATTGTGCATGACTGAACGACTTGTATTCTGATAACATTGTCCATTTATTTAATTCTTATAAACGGATTTTGCCATTTTCAGAAACGCTGCACATAAAATCAGCGTGTTTCTCAGCAGATGGTTAAAGATGGCTACATGATTGAAAATTAACCTCGGAGCTTAATAAGTGTGTTAATTTCAGGAAATAATTCGGGAATCTTCTTTAACAGCATATAGAATATTTTATTTAATTTACTTAATTGTTAAAAAAAGTCTAATATTAGTTATGTAAACTCATTCGTTTCTGCGATGTATTTATTATAAATAAAATGTACTGTATACTTGTAAATACGTTTAAGTTATGTTGTAATAAACAAATTACGATCAGATCTAGTGTTTTCTTTTGTTTTAAATATACAGGAAGTGACTCTTCCAGTATATTATGACTTAGTACCTGAGTGACCGATTCCTGATCGGTAATTTATTTAAAGATTCAAAAAATAAATAAATCACCGGATGTTGGAATTGAACCCAGATTTCGAACGCCAGTACATTTTCTAAACAAACACGGATATAACTAAATAATTCTATCATAACTTTTGTATAATAATTAAGCATTAAAGTAATTGTATACCTAATAATACTCAGTTTTTAAGACTAAACCTCCCAGACGTCTTAAATTTTTACATTTTCAACAGATACCATGTTATTCCATCAAATTTACCAGAACCCTAACAAATTATATAGATAAACTTTCATTACTAATCACTCTGCCTATTAATTAAAACTCCATGAGAATCTGTTCAATAGTTTTGAGTTAATTTGAATTTTTAATGATGTTATAGCACAAACTATACAATTATATTTCTATAATGCAGCGCCATCTTTATACTATATCATAAACAACTTCGCAATGAAGCTTTTGGCAGCCCTTGTTACGCCATCTAGTACACGGGTCATACCATTTGGACTAGGAATAGGTGTAAATTGTAAATCTTAAAATACACATTGTTTTAGGCAGCGATAACGATACAATTCAATATTAGGCCATTCGTTTAAACAAACAAAGCATTTTCCTTAGCAATGAAAACTTTAGGCCCAATTATGTGAAAACATGATTTTTTAAGTTGTGCCACTATTGCAATCCATTAGTGATATATTTTACATTCAATGTTAACGCTTTAAAAATATTTTTTTTTAAAATATGTAGACTTATCATTAGTCTATGTTAATTATCATGTGCTTCTTCATAGTATACAATAGTTTTCTATATGTACGCTGTAGTCTTTGGCAATAGTCACCGGGAAAACTTATCTAAATCTAGAGAACACTGATTTTATATTTTATTTACAGCAAAAATGTACAAGTTATATCTATCTTAAATTACTTACACGCTAGGACTATACAGATCATGCCCACGTGGAATGGTCCCAAGAATGCTGGCAGTGTTTCCGCGCTGAATCGCTAAGCTGATTCTTTGTGCGAAAAAGGAGCCAGCCCTTTTATTATCAAAATTCTGATGAAACGCCCACTTTAAGAAAAATTAAACATCAAACATCGACATTAAGCATTTTAATTTGTTTTGCACATGTTCAGAATAAAATTAATGTTTTCGGTTATTTTGTTTTTGGTAAAAAAATTTAAAGCTGTTATATTTAACGTATTATTTATTTCCTACAAGTTAAACTTGTGATAACAAATTAATAAGAATAAAATAAGATAAAAATTATGTGCTTGTACCAATCATTAACTTACTTAGTTAAAATTAGTTATAATAAAAATTATCATTTGAAAAATAAGACACTAGAAAGTTTGAATCTCAAATATCAGTTACGTTGCCATCAACCTAAATGGTCAAATTTGTGACCAGTGTCCCTGCGACTGAATTTAAATCTGTGAAACGTCTATGTACAGCAATTACATTTAAGCAGAACATAATATATGTGTAATGTTTATATTTGTATCTTCCCTTATACTCACTTATATATTAGTATATAGGGATGTGAATAAATAATCGATTTTTATATTAATCGATTTTTATTAATCCTCATTTTCTTTTTTACTCTTTCTTCTTGTTTTTATGATTAGATATGCATTTTTGGATGAAACCAAAGTAGCCAAACATTTTATTTGAAATTTACAAACTGTTATTATTTATAGGTTTACTTTAATTAGCATTTATTCTAATTAATTATTAATATTAAAAAGGCAACTTATGAAATACACAAAAAGAAATTTATTATTAATCCATTATTTTGATACTAATTATTCGAAAAAATCAATTATTTATTAATCGATTTCTCCAATTAAAGTTATTTTATCACATATCTAAGTACCTATAACTTTTCCGAAGCATAAATGTTTACATCGTAATAAGTTCTAAGGGAATCAAGAGAAATGATTAATTTTACTCGAAAAGCGATGGTACTCAAATTATGTAACAATTAAATGAATTTCTATAATTAATAAAATTCGTATATGAGTATAGTTAGACTTAAACTAATTCTTAACGGTTCAAAAACCAAACGAATTATAGGTCTATCCACAAAGTACATTATAAAGCTCTATCTATTGCACGTCGTTTATGTTTTTGAACGAATATCAAGCTCTCACGAACTACCCGACTCACGTAAACGGCAGATGATAAATCAAATAAATTCAATATTACCACATTTCATAAGTATTCCATAATTCAAAAGTGCTTTTCAATAAGTTGGGTTATCAATCCGCGAAGTGATCAGTTTGGATCAGTTCGTTCCGTATTGTTTATTAAAATAAACCTTAAACTTATAAAAGAGTGTTAATGTCCATTTAATCATAAATAATATATAATATTACTACAAAGATGGACGAAAATAGTAAAAAACGTAGTCGAAAATCGAAATTGGTGCCGCGGGAATGTTTAGATTCCGATGACGAGAATATCGCAGTTATGCAGGTAGATCCACCATTTTGTAACATGTTTTGTAGAATGACAGAAACATACCCACGTAAATTAATGCATGTTAAATACCTTTAAAATGTTTTCTATGTTATATATAATTTGTATCTCGAATCATATTTATGTGGGTAGATAGAATTTTAAATAACTTTAATTGCCTTCGTTAAGATTGTTTTATGCTGGCAAACAAACTTTTTACGGAGGTATATTTTTTATTATTAAAATATATACCTCCTTGTTATACTAATTGTAAAATTTGAACTATAAAATAATGTTTTGTACGTGGTTATATATGATTCGGTGTATAACCTCATATCATAAGATATATTATATATATTATTTCAAGTACCTAAGAAACTTTGAAGTTTTAACTTTGTGGTATTGTTGACATTTGGAAAACTGATGGATTACATATTTTCAATAATTTCATGTTGCAATCTTAACTATTAGTTACTTAATAATATCAACACTTTAAAAAATAATAATATGGGTAAGTGTCTAATTTTTTATAAGGCATAATGAAGCCATTATAGTTTCATGAAATATTGTAATATTAAATTAATTTTAGTAATGCCTGTCTTTTGAATCCATAAGGTGTATCACATACTTTACAATCTTGGACAAAATTATGTACTTAAACACAATACCTGAATCCCTGAATATTTTTTTCATTTAGTGATTATAGACCAAAGATACTTGATAAACAAAGATCTTATAAACAATGTAAGTAGTTAAGATACATGTTGTGGTATCCAGCTGAGTAGAATAGACCGCCCTCATTTCTTACTGAGATGTAGTAAAAAGGTGCCTAAGGTAAGTCAACCTGCCGTATGGTATCCGGCTGGGTAGACTAGACCATATTGATTTCTTACCGAGTTGTCGTAAAAGGCGACTAAGGTAAGTTGACCCACTGTTAGGTATTCGGTTGAGTAGAATAGATCACCCTCTTTCTTACTAAGATGTGGTAAATTACGAATAAGGTAGATTGACCACAGGCAGGTGGACTGTTGTAAAATAAGTAGCCAAATCATGTGACAACATGTTTATAACAACATGATGATGATGTATGATTTAATTTCAAAACACTTAAATAAATTAGACAGGGCAGTTTGTTTGCAGTTTATTTATCATTTACTCCAGTAAGAAGTTATTCTTCTAAAACATGTTGAATCTCTTGATTTTATTATGTTAATAATTTAAAAATAATCAGTAAGGCTTAAATTGAATTGACATATTTTCAAATGTAATTACAAGGTCTTTTAAGGAATAAGAATTATTATTATTATTATTTAGAATTATCACTTTTATTATCATTGCGTTAAGGTAGGTTATACTATTTTCTATAACACACATGCATATATATTTATGCACATAGCATGTATTTTAGATGTTGGTGATGTAAGACAACATAAACAATGATATTAGCAATGTATTGGTTCCAGCCAGTTTTTTTATAATTGATAATATACTAATTTTATAATATATACAAGTGTTGCTTTGCAGAATTCTATGGTACATAGTTATAATAGAATCATTTTAGTATAATCTTCATTTGTTTAATAAACATCAGTATACCAAACTCGGATTATAGTAAAAAAATCTATAATGACTTTTGATAATATAATGATAGTTCTATTACTTTTTAACTTACCTGGTAAAATGGGCAGGTGTTAAAACATTTGGCATTTAAGTCTTATATATTAGTTCCATGGCTGTGCCGATGGTTGGTTATAGTTACAAAAAGTAATGATGTTGTTATTTAGATAAGCAATACTTTTATTTTTATATGTCACATAATTTTCATATTACATATTTAAAAATTAGCAAATTCCAGATGAGAAGTATTTTTTTTGTCTTTACAGAAAGAAATTGAAGAAACATTAATACAAATTAAAAATAAATCAATTTTGAAAAGATTAAGCAATCCTCCACAGCCAAAACCACTTGAATTCTCTGTAAAAATTGAAGTGGAGGAAATTGATGAAGTAGCTGATGCTGTACCAGATTTGAACATTAAAATTAATTCTGTTAAAAGTTTGTGCGACCCAAGTTCACCAGCAGCAACCATAAAGAAAGTCCCCAATGTTGCTCACTACATAATCGATCATGATGTAATAAGGAATGAATTTGATAAACTGTCACAGGAAACAATGAGTGAAGCAGACAAAAGAATTGAGATCAATTTGCTAAATTATTTTGGCAAGAAAAAAATTCTATCATATATGAACCCAGTAGATGAGAAATTGCAGAACATATTCAGAAAGAAATGGAGAAATTTTCGCTTTTCTTTTCCAAGTATTCGCGATGTACCTCTCATGTATAAATGTTATGTATGTAATTTGGCTTGGTGGTATCTTTATGACTTTAGAGAACATGTTTTACAACATCAAAGTGTTTTCATTGATTTGGAAACTAACTGTCATGAATGTAATGTGATAGCATATCAAGGTCCGGTACCAGCCATGAAGGGTATATGGATTGATTCAAAGTGTTGGAAATGCAGTAAAACTGTAGTAGCACATGTATTTCTTGGAAACATAAAGACAACTGGTTACAGGTGCAGCGGATGCAAGGAAAAATTTTATACTTGTCGACTATTGAAGGAACATGAGAGTAATTGTTTATTTTACAGAGATTCGTTAAAATTGGCAGATGAAGTTATCACAATGACATTTGTTTGTAATTTATGTCCTATAAAAGCCATGTCTGATGAAGATATGCAGGAGCACATGATACTGAGTCACAGTGTAAGATGTGACATTCCTGTTGACTGGCACTTAAAAACTTGCGGTAAATGCGAAATCCCCTATCATTTACAAGCATTACACGACTGTCCATATAAAGCACCCACAACATCCTGTGAGTTTTGCCTGCAAAAGTTTAAGTCCCACTTGTTTGTATTGATACACCTAAACTCAATCGAGCATTATTATCCATGCAAAATATGTGGTAAGCAACTTAGAAAACAATGCATGGAACTTGAGCATTTAATAGAACACACAGATAATTATGTTGCATTGTATAGATGTATTTATTGTCCGGACTCAATATTGTTTCCTGATTTAGATTTAGTTTATGAGCATAATAATAATTCTCATAAACAACAACTAAAGAACATTGGTAGGTGCTATGAAATGGTAAGTCCAAATAAGCAAATGTATTTAACAAAACCCTTAGCATATATAGTTTGTTAATATATCAGTATTTTTCGTTATATCATGACTATGTTTTAGGTAGTTGTTCCAAAAAGGTTGATTGAAAAAACCCAACTAATCAAACCAATGGAGACTGTGAAAAGCCAGAAGACTCTTCCTCCAGTAGTTGAGAAAAATTTTAATACTGCTTGCCAAGGTTTACTAGGTTTCTTAGGTATGATTTTGATTTAGTTATAACTTACTTACTTACTTTCAATATAATACTTATGCCTGAAATTTGAACCACTAATAAAATTTTATAAAATTTTAGATGAAAGACTAAGTAAAGATGAGGAAACAAATACTATTATGACAGCAACAATTAACTGTGACGTTAATGCAGAGAAAAGTATTATTGAAAATTCGGACCACTTGGACCTCAACTTATTAGGGACAGGTGAAAATAAAAAAGACATTGAATCTGTAAAGACAAATTCCGGGAATTCGCTCGACCTTGATAAAAATAATGAAAGCAAAATTACAAATTCCGAAAGTTCGCACGACCTTGATACAAACAGCATAACTGAAAAAACTAATCCCGAAAATTTGCACGACCTGGATAAAAGCAGCGTCAACGAAAAAACAAATCCAGAAAATTCGCTCAACCTTGATAAAAACAGGGAAAACGAAAAAATAATTCCAGACAATTTACATGAACTTGATAAAAACTCTGTAGGTACAAGTGACAATCAAAAAGACAGTGAACTAAAGAAAACAAATACTGAACCTAAAATTTCTTGTAAAGTAAATATATTTTCTCAAGAAAGAATTAACAAAATCGGTAGACTTGTAAAACCATACTGCAGACCTGAAAAACCTAAAAAAGAGAAAAAAATATCATGTAAACCAAAATGTTGGATCCGAAATAAGGTCATTATTGATTTGAAAATGCCAGAAAAAACTCAACAAAACAACAAGGAACAATCTACTGCTAAAGACAGTCAGATCAGTGATAAAACACAATCAAATTCACAGCCTCAGAAAATCCTCTCTGATGATTTGGTTATAAAGAAAGAAAAACCTGATGATTATGAAGTGACTGATATTATCCAAGAGCAACAACTAGAGTTCCATGAAATTGAATTAGAAAGAGAAATGAGTATTAAACAGGAAATCCATATTGGTATACCAGAACACAATATTAATAAAAATAAAACAGCTAATAAAGAACACACTCAGTGTAATGAGTTAAATAATGTCAACATACAGACAGTAATTAAAGAAGAAACTGTCTTTGGTGAATATAGTAATGAACTGGAGATAATGAATATATATGAAAAAGATAATCAGCAAATGGACTTTCCTATGAAGAAGGAGGTATTTAGTGCAAATGATCTTATTATTCTTGATCCTATACAAAGTGGTAGTTCTCAGTATTCAGATGTTGATCCCAGTGCTAATGATGCATCTATGGCTATAGACGACATTGACATGCAGGCACTGGAACCAGAAGTTATAGTGTACCACAGTTATGGCAAAAAGTAAATACATTTATTTTCTTTTATAATTGTAAGAGAAAATGGCCGCTTAATATGAATGAAGTAGTGACAATATCAGTTATAGTTATACAGGGTGATATCAACCACATGATATTAATTTTAATTCCTGATACCTACACACCTTAGCAGACCACATAAAAAAAATCAGTTAATTTAGTGAAGTAGTTCAGCTACACGAATTATTTTATTTTTTGAATAAAAGATACTTGGTATAGAAGAAATGAAATGAAAAAGAATTTATTCAGCTCCATGTATTAAATTTAACAGAAACAACTAATCTAATTATATACTATTATTATAAAATTTAATGTCTATTGCCTCCAGTACATAGGACTGAATGGGCAATCGTCTCATTATGAGCTGAGTGTCCAAATTAAGACATTCAAGCACTGATTTTCAGATGATGTCACGGACAAAACTATAACTACTTATTTAACTTATTATTTTTTCAAAAGGGTGAATGACCGTATCCATTCCATTTCGTATGTAATGCATAAACTTGACTGAAGGGGCTAAACTGTGTGACAACAAATATGAAGGAGACAACTATAAATATTATTGTTTTCTCCTGTTATTTGAATATTCGCGACGCGCCAGGTCATTACTAAATAAGCTAGATCTCGATTAAATTATATTTATTCTCTTCGATAATACATTTTTTAAAAGATATTTAAGAAAATAATATTATGACAAAGTTATCTAATATGTTAAGTGATCAGTGGATTTATTTAGTATAGCATCGTCGTTACCACTCTGCATATTTATAAATCGTGAGAAAATCTGCATATATCACTAGAAAATTGGGGATGTATATGTAACCTACCAATCAGCATTGGAGCAGCGTGGTGGGTCTAAAATCAAACTTCAAACCCTTCGCCCTAAAAATAAGTCCACCTGCCTTTATCCCACTAAGTGAGGTCGGCACAACATGTTATAAACATGCTGTACCATGATTTGGCTGCGTTTTTACGACCGGCCGCCTGCCGGACGTCAACTTACCTAAGTCGTTTTTACGACACCTCGGTAAGGTGAGTGGTCTATTCTACTAAACCGGATACCACACGGTGGGTCAACTTACCTGAGTCGTCTTTTACGTGTCGTAGGTAAGTCGACCCGCTGTGTGGTATCCGGCTGAGTAGAATAGACCACCCTCATTTCTTACCGGTGTCGTAAAAGGCGACTAAGGTAAGTTAACCCACCGTGTGGTATCCGGTTTAGTAGAATAAACCAACCTATTTCTTACCGCGGTGTCGTAAAATACGACAGGTAAGTTGACGTCAGGCAGGCGGCCGGTCGTAAAATAGCAGCCAAATCATGTGACAGCATGTTTGTTATAAACATGCTGTCACATGATTTGGCTGTTGTGCTGACCCCACTTAGAGTGGGATAAGGGCAGAAAGATGATGACATATATATACAAGAATAACTCATTTAACTCGTGTGGCCCGTTGGCGCAGTGGGTAGTGACCCACTGCGCCAACAGCTCCACGGGTCGCGGGTTCGATTCCCGCCGAGGGCCAACATTTTCTATGAAAAAAAAATGAATTTGTTGGTCATCGAGCCTGAGTGTATATTTGTATTTAAGTATGTATTTAAAAATTATATAAGTATATATTCACCAGTTGTCAATCACCCATAACACAAGTATTAAGTTACTTTGGGGACGGGCGACCGTGTGTGTAAGTGTCCCATATATTTATTTATTTAAATATTCAAGACTAGCGGCCTGCCCCTGCTTCGCACGGGTATAAAATATATATCCCATGTCAGTCAGTGTAAAAAACAATGATTAAAGTCGATCCAGTAGTTTTGATTTAGTCATTACTGCCCGTGGCCCGCAAGCGTTAAATTTGGAGAAAAACAATTTCCTTTCCCTATACCAAGAAGATCTTTGGAATATCTTAATTCATATAGTACATTTTTATTTATTTACTTTTACATTTTCCCTATGTATTTTATTGTTACAATTAATTACAGAATGTCTTTAAACAAACTCTTGAAAGAGGGACATAGCTGCTAAAGTCGAAGTGTTATAGGGCGAAGCGCGGCGTCCTCACGGCATTTTAAATCTGTAATATCTCCGAAAATGTTCACTTAAATTACATGCTGTAAACGGCCATATTGATCTATATTAAATCAACTATTTATTTAAGGTACTTAATTGGATAAGGATTAATGCTGTATTGTATAAAAATTGCTTCAAAAATATGGCATTATTTTTCGTAAAAAGTAAATGACAAAAAATGCTATAGTGGGTTATCCATAAGAGATAGACATATACCATCGCGGACTTTTCTGTAGACCTTTTCAAGGTGTACATATACTTAGTACATCATTTTGATAAATGTCGTAGGGTTTAGCCTGCGTTTGCAATGTAAGCGGAAAAAAATGTAATTATTTACAGAAACCTCAAAAATTACAGTATCTCTTTACTCCGTATTGAATGTTATTATACGTACAAACCTTCCTCTGCAATCACTCTATTAAAAAAATTATCTATTAAAAAAAACCTCATCAAAATGTGTTGCGTAGTTTTAAAGTTTTATGCATACATAGGGATATATGGACAAAGAATGCGAATTATAATATGTAGTGATATGATTTAATGTTTCAGGAAGTACAGATGCAATAAATGCGGCTTCGAGGGATACCATTGTGCTTACAAGGAGCATTTTAAAGGCGACAAGCACATAAAGGCTCAATCGAAACGTCAACATTGTTGTAAGCCTCCAAAAGCAGACGAGGAGAGCGTACACCGGTACACTTGCACTAAATGTAAGGAAGTGTACCAAACGTTTTACAAATATACCTTACATTTTAGTAAGGTACACGAGTATAAGGCTTTAACATGCCCTCAATGTATGCGACAATCAATGAACTCGCAGTGCTTCCAAAGCCATATGCACACTCATATCAGAGATAGCTTCGTGACAATATATTTGATTAAGAATAAAGGGAACGAAGATGAGAATAGGCATCAGTGCAAAAAATGCTCAGTGAAAGTGAGTGCAGCTGATTTCTTCGAACATTGGGAGAGTCACTTGGAAATCGCAAAGGATAATCAGACATTGAAAGGGTACATACCTGAGATGGAAAACAAGCCAGATTTGAAACGGATGTTGAGTGAGTTGATTTTATTTATGTACTAGTTGCTAGGCCACGCGTTGCTGTGGCTTTGGTTTCGGATTTCCCTCGAAATACAACTGAATAAAGAAATAGCTCTAATCGCTACCAAACTTTACAGGACCATCCGGGCTATTCTAAAGATTGTCGAAAATTTTATTAAAATCGGTTCTGCCGTCGGCCAACTGTCTATGATGGACATGCAAACATTCGTTTTTATATATTAAGAAGATGTAAGAGCAAGAGTCTAATGAGACTGTGTCTATTTCCAGTGTATACCAGGTTCTAACCCGGGCAGACATCAATGAGTTTTTCTGTTAAAACTTATGTGTCTAATTGATATTTGCAATTTATTACGCTTTTCGTTGACGAAAAACGTCGTTAGGAAACCTGCATATCTGTAGATAATTCTAGGGTATGTGTAACCTACCAATCCTCAGGGTGATGGGCCTAACCTCCAATCTCTCTCCCAAAAAAGGGAGAGAGGAGGCCTATTCCCAGCTGTGGGATTGTAAGAGGCCGTTTACTGCTCGTTCGATAGCGTGTTTTTTTAGTTTTTAAACTAGGCAGGTACATATTTCTAAAAATTATCCAACTCCCCTTATCCCACTTTCAGTGGAATCGGCACACATGCTGTGTTAATATAACATGTTGTCACACGATTTGTCTAGGTATTTTACGACCGGCCACTTTACCTTAGTCGTCTGTTAAGACACCTCGGTAAGAAAGAGGGTGGTCTATTTCGCTTAGTCGGATACCTCACGGCGGGACAAGATAGACAACTTACCTTAGTGGCCTTTTACGATACCTCTGTAACAAATGAGGGGTTTTCACGTCATTCACATAGCTTTCATACTTAACTCTAGTATTTTTTGTTATTTTTGATTTGTTAGTTTAAAACTTTACTTTTTAAAGTACTTATTAATATCTCCAGATTTTCGTAAAAATTAATATCTCAATATTTTCGTAAAAATTAATATCCCCATATTTTCTTAAAAATTAATATCTCCATATTTTCTTAAAAATTAATATCTGCATATTTTTATAAAAATTAATATCTCCATATTTTCTTAAAAATTAATATCTCCATATTTTCTTAAAAATTAATATCTCCATATTTTCGTAAAAATTAATATCTCCATATTTTCTTAAAAATTAATATCTCCATATTTTCTTAAAAATTAATATCTCCATATTTTCTTAAAAATTAATATCTCCATATTTTCTTAAAAATTAATATCTCCATATTTTCTTAAAAATTAATATCTCCATATTTTCTTAAAAATTAATATCACAATATTTTCTAAAAATTAATATCTCCATATTTTCTTAATTCAATTCAATTCAAAAAATTATTTATTCAAATAAACTTGTAAACAAGTGCTTTTGAATTGTCAACTCTGCTGCTGGTTCGGAAAGCTGTTCCAACCGAGAAGAGCCAGCAAGAAACTCGGCGGTTGCTCTTTTAAAAATATAATTCTTAATATTATTTACATTAACTCGTTACTGTCTTGTACAGGTTCAAAGAGAGCTATATCCACACATTCTTATCTTCTAAATAATCTTCAAGAGTATAGTAGGCTTTCTGTATCAGCCTCTTTTTAACAGTGTTTTTAAGCTGCTGTAATGGCAATGCTGAAATTGATTGCGGAATTTTATTATAGAATCTTATACCAAAACCCACAAACGAGTTAAGCACTTTTGCAAGGCGCAAAGCAGTAACCGCAAGCTTATGTCGGTTTCTGCTTTGTCTATTGTACACATCACTTATCGTTTTATAAATCTTTCTATTTTCATGCACATAAATTAAATTGCTTAAAATATACTGTGAAGAAAATGTAAGAATACCTGTTTAATTAATATCTGCTTAAAAATTAATATGTCCATATTGTTTTAAAAATTAATATCTATATTTTCATTCATATTTCAGTACTTCTTCAAGGCCTGGATTCCCACCCTAACAGGGGCTCGGCGAACAAGCTCAGGGACTGTCACACGTGTCAGCGGCGGTTCGAGAGGAAGAACGAGTGCAAGCGACACTTCATAGAGCACTTGCTGGCGGACGCGTTCCAAGAGAGACGCGACCACGGCTTCCTCAAGTGCCAGATATGCGGCCAGGGGTTCTACACTAGCGAGAGGTTAGAGTAAATTATTAAATGGTTAGAGTAACAGACATGCGATCGAGTGGTCGTGGGTTCGAATCCTAGCCATTATACTAACGACTTGAAGCTTTTAGCTTAGTTAGTGGGGTTTACAAGTTTACTAGTAATTTGTAACCCACATTGCTAGTAACCTTTAAAAGGTAACCAGCAATGTAGGTTAAAAATGTAATAAAAGCTATTGATTTTAGAATAAATGCAATACGCGCTCTAATTATATACGCCGTGTCGTATCCGGCTGAATAGAATAGACCACCCTCATTCCATACAAAGGTGTCGTTAAAGGCTACTAAGTTTAGTCGAACCGCGGTGTGGTATCCGTCTGAGTAGAATAGATCACCCTCATTCCTTACCGAGGTGTCGTAAAAGGCGATTAAGGTTACTCGAACCGCGTTGTCGTATCCTTCTGAGTAGAATAGACCACCCTCATTCCTTACCGAGGTGTCGTAAAAGGCTACTAAGGTTAGTCGAACCGCGGTGTGGTATCCGTCTGAGTAGAATAAACCAACCTCATTCCTTACCAAGATGTCGTAAAAGGCGGTTAAGGTTACTCGAACCGCGGTGTCGTATCCGTCTGAGTAGAATAGACCACCCTCAGTCCTTACCGAGGTGTCGTAAAAGGCTACTAAGGTTAGTCGTACCGCGGTGTGGTATCCGTCTGAGTAGAATAAACCAACCTCATTCCTTACCAAGATGTCGTAAAAGGCGGCTTAGGTTACTCGAACCGCGGTTGCGTATCCGTCTGAGTAGAATAGACCACCCTCATTTCTCACCGAGGCGAAATGACCGAGTAAAAGGCGACTAAGGTAAGTTGACGTCAGGTCGAATAGTGGCCGGTCGTAAAACATGTTTTGCCGACCCCACTTAGATTGGGATAAGGGCAGGAGGATAATTAAGAAGTTTATACTTTAATTTGCTTTGACAAATGTTTTTTTTTTTTGCTTTTAGGTATAAACGCCACATGCGTGACCACGCAAGCCTGCCCCTGTACATATGCGAAATTTGCGACAAGGCATTCAGCGACTCCAGCAACTTCACCAAGCACAAGAAAGTGCACAACCTCTCCGTGCTGATATGCGACATCTGCAACAAAAAATTCACCGGCAAGATATACATTGAGAAACATATGCTGGTACTTATATAAACTAACATAGAATCTTAAAAATTTATGTCCTGTGTGTGTGTGTGTGTGTGTGTGGGTGTGCGCGCGTGTGTGTGTGTGTGTGTGTGCGTGTGTGGGTGTGTGCGTGTGTGTGTGTGTGCGTGCGTGTGTGTGTGTGTATCTGCGCGTGTGGTATCCAGCGTAGAATAGACTAGAGATGTAAAAAAAATATCAATTTTTATAGTAAGCGGTTATCTTATCATTAAAAATCGATTTTTAAAAAATCGATTATTTAAGTCACTCCACTCTTTTTTTCTAGTTCTTTAGGATTACATATGCACTGTTGGATGAAACCAATGTAGCCAAACTACAGATTTTAATCGAATTTAACAGCTCATCTGTTAATTCTCACTTTAATAAATAAGCCTTTATTCTAATTAATTATTTATATTAAAAGTCAAGTCATTAATATTGTCAGAAAAAATCGATTATTTTGATACGCAAAAACGATTTTTTAAAAATCGATTATTTTTATAGGGAAAAAAATCGATTATTTAGTAGGTAATCGATTTTTTCTACTGCAAGTCATCCTTAGAATAGACCACTATCATTTCACCGAGGTGTGGTAAAAGGTGACCAAGGTGAGTTGCCGTCAGGCAGGCGGCCGCAAAATACATAGCCAAATCAAGTAACAACATGGGATAATGGCATTCGAATGTTGACAAGGAAGGAATGTAGGACATTGTTGCATAGGTGTTTCTTTTGCCCCCAGCAAAGTATAAGATCTTGTCTTTGCAGGCTTTAGGCATAACATGTGTCGTCAATTAAAGCCAAAGTGTTTATATCAAGACTATTAAACGATTTCCATACCTAATAATTTTTATATTACAGATGCACCAAAGAATCCAACCAAAAGTCTGCCAAGAGTGCAACAGAGTGTTCTATTCCGAGTCGAGTTATAGAAAGCATATGAAAAGGGGACAGATCCGAGTTAAGTGTAACTCGTGTGAAATCGTCTTCAACTGCTTGAAAGAAAAGTGGGACCATATGTGGGAGGTAATTCATTGAAATAAATATTTATCTAGTAAATAGTCTAGAATAATAACCTAGGAAATACTCAAGTAATAATAATGAATATATGGGACAATTATACACAGTCGACAGCCACAACAAACAACTGTTTATGGGATTGTCCTACACATAGTAATATAGGTATCACTTTGTGTAGGACAATCACAGGTAGGCCATACGATCTTTTTAGTTCCAGACGCATCACCCCTATAAAAAAAATCAGTTAATTTAGTGAAGTAATTTAGCTACAGGAATTATTTTTTGTTTTGTATAAAAGAAAAATGTTATAGAAGGGTGAATGACCTTACCCTATTCCATTTCGTATGTAATGCATGACCTTGACCGAGAGACTAGTGTTTGACAAGTGCGAAAGAGACAAAACTATAATATTATTATTTTATCCTGTTCTTTGAATAGTCCAAACAGTCAACCATTATTGAAAAATTCAGATCTGAATTAAATTATATTTATTTTCTTGAAAAATTCTTTTTTTTATATTGAATAATAAATTATGGCATATCTTATCTGTTTAAGTGATTAGTGGATTTATTTAATGTCATACTATCGGTGCCACTATATTTATTTTTTGTGAGGAATTGCATAAAAAAAACTGAAATTCTAGAAAATTCTGGGAATATATGTAACCTTCCAATCGGCATTGGAACAGCATGGCGGGTCTGAGCTTCAACTTTTTATTTCTTAACGAAATAGACATGACGCCTTTGATAACAATAGGCTGTTACTTAAGTCATCATCTTCCAGCTCTTATCCCACTCTAAATAGGGTCAGCGCAACATATTATAAACATGCTGTCACATGATTTGGCTGCGTTTATACAACCAGCCGCCTGCCTGACGTCAACCTATCTCTGTCGTATTTTACGACACCTCGGTAAGAAAGCGGGTGGTCTATTCTACTAAACCGGATACCAAGCGGCGGGTCAACTTACCTTAGTCGCCTTTTACGACAACACGGCAAGAAATGAGGTTGGTCTATTCTACTCAATCGGATACCACACCGCGGTTCGAATAACCTTAGTCGCCTTTTATGACACCTCGGTAAGAAATGAGGTTAGTCTATTCTACTCAGACGGATACCACACCGCAGTTCGACTAACCTTAGTCGCCTTTTACGACCCCTCGGTAAGTAATGAGGGTGGTCTATTCTATTCAGCCGGATACTACACGGCGTATATAATTAGGGCGCGTATTGCATTTATTCTAAAATCAATTGTTTTTGTATTAAATTTTTAAACCATATTGCTGGTAACCTTTTAAAGGTTACTAGCAATGTGGGTTACCACACGGCGGTAGTAAGTAACGGCCTGTTACTATCCCACTGCTGGGCTTAGGCCTCCTCTCTCCATTTTTGGATAAAAGGGTTGGAGCTAAGACCTACCACGCTGCTCCAATGCGGATTGGTAGGTTACACATATCCCTAGAATTTTCTAGAGATATGCAGGTTTCCTCACGATGTTTTCCGTCACCGAAAAGCGTGTGATAAATTGCAATTATCAATTAGACACATAAGTTTTAATAGACAAACTCATTGGTGTCTGCCCGGGTTTGAACCCATGGTCGTCTCTAGAGATTCACACGGTCGCACCGCTAGGCCATCACAGCTTATACACGGCGGTAGGCTGTTACTTGATTAACATAGCATACATAACATATTCTTCTTAACTACATAAATATTTCAGGTGCATAAAGAGAGGAAGTTCCAAGCGGACTGTCCCCTGTGCGACAAGCCCTTCAGGAAGCACCAGGACGTCAGGAAGCACATCCGTCACGATCACGCCGACTACAACTTCAAGTACGTCCCAAACAAGACGCCGCTGAAGGAGCGCGGGCCGGACCAACTTGTGGTTATGTATATGAACGGATCGCTGGCCTCCGATAAAAGCTAGTGCTCGACCACTGACCTCTGTTATCTATGCCCAAAAAAAAACCGACCAGAGTAGGGCCATAGACAGGGCTGTGATTGTGATCCAATAAATAAGAGAAGGAAAATGAGGGACTTATCGTTGTCTATAGCAGGGCTTCTTTAACTTTTTTATATAGCGACCCCCTTCCAGCTTAGGAAATTTTAAACGACCCCCATCTCCATATAATGAAATATATATTAACAATTTAATAAACCAATCATAAATTTAATAAAATCTATTTTATTAAATTTAATGAAAATGGGTAATGAAGGAACTTAGGAGGAGAAATATCAATAAATCTTTGTTAGAAAAGTTCTTTAAAGGACAGCTGCAGCCATGTAGTTGTATCAATAATGATTGAAGAGTATCAGATCTTTGCGACGCCTTTTGCTTTCAGTAGTCTCGCGACCCCCCTGGGAGTCGTGACCCACAGTTTAAGAAGCCCTGGTCTATAGGCTAACCCTTTAACTGAGTCCTCAAACTGACAAGGTGAATACAAGCTTCTTATGCTTTTGATTGCATCTTTTTTTTCGATGGACACATTTTAGGTTTGCTCTAGTATAATAGCTGTTACAAATAGGTTCTCAAAACCCGAGATACATTTAATTTCGCTAAAGCATACCGCAAATGTTTAATTTTTTCCTAAACCTATTACATCATAAGTGACATGGAAAATATCTATATTAATATATAAAGCCGAAAAGTTTGTGTGAACGCGCTTAACTTTAAAAAAAATGACCCAGGTACTAAACATAAAATTGTGATTTACAAAATAATAACTTATACTATCGTAAGCAGTATTCATAGTTAATGTATAGAAACGACTATACTCATGTCTTATTCTATCGGGTTAAGTTTAAAGTTCTTTACATGACGTTAGTTCTCGCCGCGATAAAAGTAAAAAAAAGTTTTAAAAAAATGTTTTCGTCGCTGTTTAATGTTCATTATTCGCTCAACCAAACTCTTAAATAATCTTAGAGCGAAAAGGAGAAATAAAAAAAAACTTTAAAAAATCCTTGTAAATACGATAATATTTCTATAAACTACTATATTTTTTTACGATGATAAAAAAAAATACGCTTACGACTATAAAGTAGTAAGAGAATGTTAACGTAATTACTTGAATATGTTTACATAGCTTGTAGTATAACAATTTTTTTTTAAATATAATACATGTTTACAAATTTTTTTGTTAACTTATTAATTGACGGTATATCTAGAATATGCTTATTCGTTTTATGTTGCAAACAGCTTTGTTAATTATATCTTCGTTAATGTTGCCAATTGCAATTATTAAAAGAATGTCGTTATAACAAATATTAGTCGAATGTAGATAACTGACTCAAATAATTATTTTTGCTAAAACATTGAAAATTCTATTTAGTTAAGGCCTAAAGAGTTTAGGGATGTAACTTGAAGTAAAAAAGCGATTTTTATTTTTATCCCTTCAACAATAATCGATTTTCAAAAAATCGATTACTTTGTAACGAAATAATCGATTTTTTAAAAATCAATTTTTTTCTGAGTATTTCAAAAGTTGGTATTTTTTTATATTAATAGTTAATTACAATAAAGGCTAATTAAAGTGGACAACTACCAAGAAATTATATCAGATGCGCATTTTGTGAAAATGGAATAAAATGTGTAGTTTGGCTGAATTGGTTTCATCCAACTGTTAACGCGCACTATATACAATAACACGATATAATAGGAATACCACAACTCCCGTTCTGAGATGCACTTCTCTTGAATGACGAACAAAGACTGACTGCTACTGAAACGTTTTATCAATAGGGAGACTCCACCGGAAAGAACAACAGCACAGTGCTGCCACCATTTTAATCAAAATGGGCGCAAACCCTTGTATCATGACTGTGTTGCTATAAAATACAAAGCGGAATTCAATGGCGACAACACAACAGTGCATATCTAATCTTAGAAATCAATAAAAATAGTAAAAAGATAAAGGGATACTTAAAGTATCGATCTTTTAAAAATCGATTTTTAAAAATCGCTAAAGGAGTTATTTTACCACATATTCGTAGCCACTTAAGGCTACGAATATGTATTAGACCTTTGCACGACATTAACTTAACCTTAAGGAGAAGGAAGCCTATACAGAAAATATCCCAGAAGTGGGATAGTAACAGGCTTTTACATATATGTATTTAACTTTAATTAAAATAATCTAATTTTTTTTTATATTTGTTAGTTGCATTATTGATTTGTTATAAATATTGAGTATGTTGCTATATAATGAATTATGTCAGTTTCTAATTAAAAATACTTATAACGATATGAAATGCTATGTCGCAAACAACCGGAATTTGGAAAAAAATAGTTTGTTCGAAAATAGATTTAAATTTATTGTTTGTAATAGAATCAATATGCCAGTAATATATTATTAACTTACACTTAACATGGTAAGACTGTTTGCATATACAATGTTATATAATGAAATTTGACTAAAGGTGTAACGAATGTTTTATATATTTTTTTATATAAAACAACATGGCTGATGATATTGTTGTAAACTTTTCATGAAAAGTTTCATGTTATAAAAAATATATTATTGTCTATTAGTTAAGATTTTGCTTTGTGTTTTACACAATTTATATATATTCTAATATGCATGATTTTATAAGGAAAAAGTAATTAGGAATTACGTTTACTTGACTAATACAGTAAAAGGAAGTTTCAAACTCTCGAACAAAATTACTAAATATTAAAATGATATTGTTCGGGAGTTTTGATTCTCCTTTCATTAAAATAAAAGTTATGTTATTAATGAGGTTTTTTTTATTCCTTGTCCCGTTTTTGTTCCCTAGTGTATGAACTAATCTGATGTTATATGTATATCAAGAAGGATAACAGTAGACATCATTTCACTTTGTTTTGCCTATTTAGTTATGTTTAACAAGCGTAGAAGAATTAAGCTCGAATAACTGAAATATTTAAATCAAAACCAGTATTTTCAAGAAAAAGTATAGAAACTAATTTCTAATTCTTATGAAAATTAGATTCCTTGAGAAATTTTTAATAAAGTGGATCTTTGGTCTATGTTGTTTCATTATGATACTGATCATAGATTACTAACTATATACTGATACTAGTAATGTAATTTAAAATTGTAAAAGCCACGCAAGTACGACAGAAGGAATTCCCTTTTGTAAATCATTACCACAAAATATGACATAGGTATGTACTGAAAATCTTTATATTAATGACACAAAACTTTTTTTAAAGATAATATAACAAATATAGAGTAACAAAATCCAGTAGTCCAGAGACATTTGAACAACTACATTATAAAATAAGCAAGGCATTCAAAATTACTACAGCATTAAAACACTAACAGTCTTACTAGTCTGTGGTTGCACTTCTTTTTTTTTTAGTTTCCCGACTCGAAATGGAGTGTCAAACGTGTTAAACCATAATAAATACAATTATAATTTTCGTTATTTCCAATGCCCACATCAGCTTATTAATTGTCTTATATACAACCTTCTATTATGTTTATTTCGTGTTGTCAACTGTTTGATCTAAATTTCCGACGAAAACATGGAAGAGGTATGTAAATATAGGTTAACATATTTTGTTGTGTCACAATACCTAACAACAACGCTTGCTTATTTTGCAATCGTTTTAATTTGCAGGAGCTTAGCGAAAATGAGTTGGAAGGGCAGATGTATGCTATTTTACATTATGTTGACGAAACTCACAAAAACGTAAGCACAAACCAAAAGGACGACAATATTGTCGAAAATGTACCTAATGGTACTTTACGACGTTATTGGCATGCAAATAGCGACCAGAACACAATTTATCAAAAGACAAACGTTCCCAAAGAACCTACTATTGATAAGAATGTATTGAACAGCAATCAAAACAAAGAAAAGGACGAAGTAAACAAATTATTGACTCCTTCAGATATTTCCATTTTTCAGCAACCCGTACCTGAGAATATAAAAAGAACTATAGAGATATTGGAAAACGAAGATTTAAATCGGGTCGTTGAACTGGAATCTAGTGATGAAGATGAAGTTATTGAAATAGCATTGCCTCCTAAACCAACAATTACAATAGAGAGTTCAGATGATGAGACTAATGCCGTATTAATAAAATCAACAGGTGAAAAGATTGTAGAGACTCCTGAAAAAAGTAAAGAGAATAAGGGTGGTAGAAATCGGGAAGTAACAGCTAGCCCTGTACCTTCAGTTGTTTCATCAATTTCTGATGAGTTTATTCGTGGTGACTGTATTGCGCTTAATATATCTTCGAAACATGTCAATAAGCAAAGTTTTGACTTCAGTTTACATGGTTCTGACCTCCTTGAACAGGCACCAACAAGAAAAAGAAAGAAAAAGCGCACTAAAGATGCCACATCGACTGTTAATAAACCAGCAAACTCTACACCAAGCTCTTTAGAAGAATGTTTTGCAACACCCAGGAGTAAAGCAAAAAATAAGCGACAGAAAAATAAATCATATCGGGTCACAGAAAAAAGTGTTCCAAATGCTGACGTCTATGATTCTGATAGCAATCAGTCAATAAATGAGGGTAATAAGAACCCCAATCCCTATTCTGTAACAGACAAAATCCCAAATACAGATGTTTATGAATCAGATTCTAATCAATCAGAAATTATTAAGAAAACACTTTCAAGTGATAATGTTGTTGATAAAACAGTTGATACTCCAACAATTAATGTACTAGAAAGTACAACAAGTAATACAGCAAAGACACTTAAAAAGAATAGTGACGTTTTAAGTAACACTATGACTGTTGATTTGACAGACACAGAGAGTAGGTCTACATCACTAAATGAAAATATTGTAATGGGTAATGTTAGTGGGCTTACAGAAGTAGAGAGCTACAGTGATGAAAATACGCTGATGTCGGAAAGTCTGAAATGTGGTTCGACTAAAATCCCTGCAATATTAAATGAGAATCTTGATTTTGACAATTTAAAAGGTAACGACAGAGTGTGTAAGAGACGACGTTACTCTCTCACAACTCTAAGAGCAGAGATGGAAAAATTCTACAATGAGAGTTGGGGAGGAGAAGACTTTAATCATAGGGAGATACAAAAAAATATGTCAAGTGAGTTGATAAATATTCCTTAATAACATCATCTTCCTGCCTTTATCCCATGCTAAGTGGGGTTGGCACAACATGTTATAAACATGCTGTCACATGACTTGGCTGCGTTTTTACGACTGGCCGCCTGCCTGACGTCAAATTACCTTAGTCGCCTTTTACGACACTTTATAAAAAACTGAGGTTGGTCTATTCTCCTCAGCCGGATACCATACAATGTGCAATTTAAGTGTATATGCACTAATTAGTGTATAATATATTCCTTAATAACATAAGTTAGAATTTTTTATTTTATGTACCTAGTGCTACTAGTGTAAAAATTTAAATATATTTTTTCTTTTATTTATTGTTAAATTAGGAAATTATTAGTATTCATTCATATTCTAATTCATAATATTTGCCTACCAACTTTTTCTTTACTAAATTTGTCTCACTTTGTAGGTAGCTGGCAGAGATCTCTGTCTTAGGGATAAGTTGCCTTTGTACACTTTTTTTACCAACTTTTTTTCCATCATTTTTTATGGTACATAAATAAATAAATAAATTTTACATTAAAGTTATTATAATGTTCTTGATTAAAATGGTCTTTGATGTTAAGTTTCTTTCTATATAATTCCAGTCAGCACTTCAACCAAATCTCAGAAAATTTTTATGGTTGATAGTAATTTCATATCTTTCAATTGGCTATATCCTTTTATTTGCTTCTTTATATATTTAATTACCTTATCGTTTTTTTTATTTAAGGGGACAAAAACCTGTGGGTTATAGATCCAAAAGACAGAATGTCGGCATTCTCAAAACGGAAAACTACGTAAGTTTATTTATTTATAATTAAGCAATAAATAAATAAGCTATATTGAAATGTATTATTAATACCACTACTACTAGTAATAAAAAAAAGCAATTGGATGTTGCCACCTTTTATGGTATTCTAAATTTAAAAGTTTTTTTTTAATATTGTTGTTTGAGATGAAAGTGTGTGAATTCTTAACATAGTTTATTAAGCTTAGTTTGACCCACTGTTTTTTTCTTTATAGAGAACTTATGAAATATCAATTTTTGATTATAATTTAAATGCAACTTATAAAAACACTCACTTTCTACTAATATTGAATGTAACTAAACACAAACTTAATAAAATTTAATTTCGCCACATAGTATGCTGCTTATTAACACGATTCCCATTTTATTAAAAAGTAATTAATATAATTATAAAGTGAAAACCTTCTATAACTGCATACATTCTTCAGCTAGATTCTTTCTTCTTGGTGAAGAAGCTATTCTACTGTCTTGACACTCATTTGCAATATAAATAACTAGATAAAAAGAGAAATAACTTTTACCCGCAACTTCGTTTGCGTGGACTGTTCTCGCGTGATAGGTTGATAATAGATGGCGCTTTTCAATGTCATTCTATTCCTGTAGAATTAACAAGATTTCTATAGACTATATGTTATTCTGGTGTATGAGGACTAATTATGTATAAGATGAGAAGTGCGAGAATAAGTTGGTATGGTCATGTTATGGGAGGGATGAAAATCATGTGACCAAAAGAGTTTCAAATGTTAACGTGGATGGATGTATGGCTAGGGGGAGGCCGAAAAAAAGATGGATGGATTGTGTTAAAAATGATATGCATGTTAGAGGAGTGGCGCCAGAGTTGACAAATGATAGAGAAGAATGGAAGAAGAAGGCATATTGTGCTGACCCCACTTAGAGTGGGATAAGTGTAAGAGAATGATAATGATGATGTCCCAAATTTCATGGAAGTTCGAATTTCAAATTTCAGCGGGTTCGCCAATAAAAGAGTAACAAACATACATCCATACTCACAAACTTTCTCATTAATAATATTAGTAGAATTTATATTATTGTACATTAAATAGTACACATATATCACAGTTTCAAATGGTTTATTTTCAGATGCAATTATTGTAACAGAGTTGGCCATCGTGACGAAACATGTAGAATGAAACCTCCTGTATGTTTTATGTGTGGATCCTCAGGTCACTTCGAGCCTCGATGCCCGAGGAAAATCTGTGTAAATGTGAGTTTCAATATTATCTTTTATCATATCATGAAAGACATATACTACAACATAAGTAGTAAGTAAAAGTAAGTAGCGGCCTGTTACTTTCCCACTGCTGAGAATAGGCCTATTCTCTCCATTATTGGAGAGAAGGGTTGGAGCTAAGATCTACCATGCTGCTCAAATGCGGATTGGTAGGTTACAAATATCTCCAAAATTCTCTACAGATATGCAGGTTTCCTCACGATGTTTTCCTTCACCGAAAAGCGTGTGATAAATTGCAGTTATCAAGTAGACACATAAGTTTTAACAGAAAAACTCATTGGTGTCTGCCCGGGTCGAACCCGTGACCTGCTCGAAAGAGTAGCACGGTGTTACCGCTGGGCTACCACAGCTTCATAAGTTATAATATAATTTTTTTGCTATAATTCGTGATCGCCAGCTTAGTATTAAATTTAAAATTCAAAATAAGGTTTAATTTAAATAGATTTTTTGTAATCCTATATTAATGCCATCTACGACATCACACTATGAACAATTTAAAAAAGTTACTGTCTTCTTGTTCTTTCAAAGTTATGGGTCAGTTATAGCAATTTGCCATAAAACAACTTTTTTGAATTTGGTCACTTTTATACTAAGCGTGATGTACTGCTACATGTAGAGTGTAATGTTTTTTCATACCTGATACACAGTATTCGTAAAAAAGCATGCATCACAAACAAAAATTATTTTCATACGCTAACCTTTTAAAAATTGTTTGAACGTGCTAATCTCAGGAACGATTTGAAAAATTCTTTGAGTGTAAGATATTCCATTATCGAGGAAGGCTATAGGCTATAACATCATGCTAAGATAAATAGGAGAGGAGCAGCAAATAAAAAATATTACGAAAAAGACAAAATTTTAAGCTTTCCTTGCGTGCGCTAAGTAAACGGTGAAAGTTATTCAAAAATCATGTATTACAAAATTACTCCCCTCTAAAAGTTCTAAATAAAAGTCCGCGACAGCGTATGTCTATCTTTTAAGATTAACCCACTATAACCATTTTTATGGTTATCAAAATATTATTATATATTACGGTATTAATATTTCCACGCGAGCGAAAAAAAAAAAAATTCATAATAAGTAACAAAAATCTTACTGTTATGCCGTGTTGTATCCGATTGAGCAGAATAGACCATCCTCATATCTTACCGAGGTGTCGTAAAATACTACTAAGGTAAGTTGACGTCAAACAGGCGGCCGGTCGTAAAATGCGCAGCCAAATCTTGTGACAATATGTTAATAACATGTTGTACCGACCCCTCTTAGATAGGGACAAGTACAAGAGGAGGATATGCATAATGTGTATGTACATATATATAAAAATTTCAAAAATTAAGTGTAGGTTAAGGTACTAACATAATTTTAAGCTACTTACAATAACTTTGAGTCTATGGTACTTGGTATAATAATAATAAATAAACTAAATAAAAATAAAATAATTATAATAATGTTTCAGTGTGGCTCACCAAACCGTATGTATTCTACAATGTGCCGCAACTGCTCCACCTGGAACACCATAAGATGTGCTGAATGTGGACAGTACGGTCATCCATCCAGCCACTGCCCAGACCTATGGCGTCGCTACCATAACACTGTAAGATTGTGTATCTTTATAATAAAAAAATTAAAATTCACTATACTTATATAATAAATAGAAGTAAGCGTTACACGTAACAAAAGTAACATTAAATCTAAGTTGTTTTTTTTTTTATAAGATTCATAGGACTATGAGCAAATTTGTTGAATGTCATTTGCCTAGATAGTTGTCAGGCCAGTCGACAATGACTCTTATCAATGTTTTATTCATTGCATCGAACATTTGACAGCGTGATCTGTTTTGATTTGAAATGTAGGTTCGTAAGAAAAGTTACTTTCAACTTAGTACCATTCTAGTTCAAAAGTTATGATAGAGTTATTTTCATATAATCCGTGTTTGTTAAAAAATCCGTGTAATGCTAGGTGTAGGAAGCACAACCGTTCTCATACCTTATACATGCAGGATTAGTTAACACAGTGTCACAAATACCACCACCAACAATTCTCTACACAAGCACTACACACATTCACTACGACAATCTCAACGATTCTTTCGCCCCGTATCCGAAGCATCCTCAGGAGATAGGCTCCACGAGAACATATGAGAACGGTTTTGCTTCCTACACTTAGCACTACAAAGATTTTCGTCATAAATGTGGATTATGGCAAAATAATTAATTAACTTTTGAGTATAGTCAATATTGTAAATTGTATTTTATTTACAGACTGACTTGCATATGCCACTGGAAGAGAGTCGACAATTTAAGAAACATTACCAAATATTCTGTAGCGGATGTACACGTCGTGGCCATTTCGTCCACACCTGCCGTATTTCTCTTCCATTTTCGGGACTACCCATCAATTCACCGTATGTTGCAATATACAGACCAATTTACACTCAGATGTTGAACAATGATTGCTCACAAATTAGTAACCCAACCAATCAATATAAAAACGTGAACTCCCCACATGTGACTCCTCATGTCTCTCCAGCTGTACCATCTAGAAATGAGGGACTCAAACGACAGTCTAAGTCGCCAGTTAATCATGAAACTCACCTTATTAAAAAGAGGAATCTTGGTACAACTGATGAGCCCCAGCTATCTCAAAGGCCTATAAATATTAATAATGTACAGAAGAAAATTACACAAAACAAAGAGCAACTTATTCCATCTAACAAAGATACTACAGAACCAAATAAAAATATGAAAACAGCAGCTGCATCTGAGAATCCAGTAACTGACAAAGCGCCTGACTTTATCCCAATAACATCTGAAAACCATGACAAGAGAGGACAAATTATTCAAGATAATGAAGTTTCAGATACAAGTGACGTTGTTACTTCAGCAAGAATATACGTCACTAAAGAAATTTCAGATAAATTAAAAACGGAAGAAGGTGATGTATGGCTGAAAGAGACTTTAAAAAAGAATAATGTTACTCTTGAAAGTGATAATATAATTTTTTTCATAAGAATTAAAGGAACTGTTGGTAACCAAGAAGCTTTTCAAGCTGAACTCCGAGACTGGATTAATATGAAACCTCAAAATCAAGAAGCAGGTGTAGTAGAAATTGAAGCTGATGTTACCCAAGAAGGAAATAATGAACAACTTACGATGAGTAATGATATACCTAAAAATAGGAATAATGTGTTGCGTAAATTGAACCAAGCTTTCGAAACTTTAAAAACGGATCTGGGTGATCCGAAACTACTATATAAAGAGCTTGTTTATCTACAGAATCGGCATCAACAACTACTAAAGCAGAAAGTTATCAGCCCCCAACAGTTATCGAATAACAAAAGTAATATTAACGGTATGCTTAAAAAACTGAACATGGTACTTCTCGGACAAGCTGGACTGGCAGACGGCTCTAAACATTTAAATGAATTGCAGTTATTGCAAGAAAAGCTCACCAACTTTAGACAAAAAAATATACCTACAACTTTACGTGAAGAAATTGGTCAACATTTCCATTGCATTTTTACAGCCATACCAAGAAATGATTATGTTGAACTGCTCAGTAAATTTTATAACAAATCAGCTAACACATTAAAAAATCATCAAAATAAAATTTGTAAATCAACTACTATTGTTAAACGAAAAAAGAATAGAAACAGGAATTTAAACAAACATGTGAAAGCAACGAGCAATAATAATGAAGATGCAAATGTTAATAGAACATTAAAGGAAAGGACTCAAAACAAATTAATTTTTTATCATAGAAGATTATTAAACTCTAAACCTCTAGATATGGTTCTCAAGAAGACCAAAGCAGAACTTGTGAAAAAAATTCATTCACAGATTGCTAATTTGGGACAACAATGTCATACAAGTAAAAAGATAAAAAACTATCATAGGATAAAAAAGATTCAAGAGCAGGTTCAATTGTTCTTGTCTAACGTATAAAATTTGAATTTATAAGGACAAAGGAATGTCCTCATCACGATTTATGATCGTCTTATTCAAGAACAAATCGTCATCCATGTTACAGCCCATTTTGAGATGGATTTTATTTATGTAATGGCGATTTTTTCTTATTAGGTGTAAGCGCACTTTCATGGTGCATAAGAAAATAAACGTCTTAGTGTAAAGTGCGAAAATGACTTATTATTTAATATTGCCTTCCCTCATACAATAAATGTTGCCTGTTCTCTGTCTGAAATCTGTTGGGTCAAATTATATATGTTTGTATTGTTAAAGATTCCTAAATAAGAATTTATAGCTTAAATATTCTACATTATTTGTATAGTACTAAAATGTAATTAAGGATAGATATAACTTGTATATTTAGGTAAGTTGTAAATAAATAAAAGCTAGGTATATAGATTGCGGAATTTTCTAGATTATCGTACAAATAAATTTTGCGGATGCAACATTACAGATTATAAATATAAAAAATCGTTTTGCTTTTACAAAAATGTAATGTAGCTGTGCATTTACCAAAGATAATATTCTTATTCCCATTTTGAAAATTCAGTATTTACGGTAGTTCCAAACATCCTAGTAACGTGAATGTACCGATACAAAAAAATGTACCAATTTACTACTTAATTTTTTGTTATATGCGATGATTTAGGGATATTTTGATTGATTTGATTAAAGGACTTAAAAGATTCTGTTATTGCCCTAATCACTATATAACTATGTCCTAGCAACTCTGAGTAATCAAAATCAATAAAAAATTCAATAACAGTAGTAAAGGACAAACAACAAGGCAAAGCTGTTTCTTAATAAATCTATAAAAATTCAGGGGTATCTAAAAAAAAAGAAATATCTACACGCTCCTTCGAAACTATATCACGATATAAAAGAATAAAATTGCTTTAAAAGACAACAACATTGTGACCAGTAATTATTAATGTGTTTAAAACTCATTCTGTATTATTAGTCTGTTATCATTTCTCATTCATTTTGACATATTAGATTTACCACAGACAAAACTAGGGATGTAATTTGGAGTAGAAAAATCTATTAATAAATAATCGATTTCATTCCTTTAAAATAAATCGATTTGTAAAAATCGTTTAGTTCGTATCAAAATAAGCGATTAATTATTATCAATTTTTTTCTGACTAATTGAAAAGTGGCCTTTTTTATAATAATAAATAATAAATAAGAATAATTGAAAGTCGATAAAACAGTGTAATTTGGTTGCATTGTTTTAATCCAACAATGCATATCTAATATTAAAAAACAAGAAAAATTTGAAAAGGAAAAAAGGTTAGTTCAAAAAAACGATTTTAGAAAATCGATTTTTTTAAAAAGAAATAATTGATTAATATAAAAATCGATATTTTGACATCCCTAGACAAAACAGTAGACATTTATTATTTATTTTATATTAGTTGTTAGAAAATAACACCTTGTTTTAAGTAGTGTTTTTAAATATGTACACTTTGATTTAGCTCAAAGTTTAATATCTTACGTTAAAAAATAATAGACGTCAGTATCAACTGTTAAAATATGTTTCAAATAGTGGTATTATTTTTGTTGCTTACAAGTATTTCAGCACGGATGGTATGTTATTTTTCGGCAGCACTATATATATAAGAGTATTCCTTAAATGTATATAATTTTTTAATTGAACTGATATATCGGACTAGTGTCGATATAAAATAGATTTAAATACCTTTTATTATTTGAGAAAGATATCCAATCGTAAATAAGAATATTATTCATCTTGCGCATTAATGTTTAGCATTTTTATTATTGAATGTTAATCATTTATTTAATAAATGTATTTTCTAGTACCCAGAAGAATTTTATCCTAATAATTATTTTGGAGCAGAACAGTATTCTAAAGTAAATGCTGCTTTAGAGAAATTGGACTCTGGTAGGTAATATTTGTTTTTTAAAGTAAATTCAAAGATTTATTAACTTAAATTGTTGAATAAAATTATTTAAAAATATTTCTATTTTAAAATTAATTTCAATCATTATTATAAGCCACATATTTATTTATTTTTAAAAATCCACAGATATTATTATGACTAAATTACTTTTAATCTAAAAATTTTAACATAAGCCATGTAGGTATATAATTAATAAACTTAAATAGAGAAACAACGAAATTTATATATTCTTTATTATATTATAAAATATATAATTAAATAATAAAGGTGTTTTATGCACCTATTCAATTTTACTAAACAAAAGGGAAATATGTATAAAAGAAGCTAAACATGTTGTGAAAACCTAAAAGTTGTATATGCAAACTTATTAATTTTCATGTCAGTGTTTTAAATGTAGTAGTAGTAATTTTAAAGGTATGACACAGCTCAAAATATTTTGATAAAAAAAAATATATTAAATAAATTTTTAAATAACATTTTAGTTAAATAATTATAAAATACAAATTTTCAAAAATTTTAATGTATATGTACTAATTTATATTTTTAGTGCTTAGGGAGCCTTAATACTATTTTTATGGAAATATCCTTCAAAGATGATTGCTATAAAAACTGTTTATTATTGTTATATATCTTTTGTATTGACTTAGCTGCTGCACCAAAATGGGATGAAAATTGGCCAAACTCAACAGTGAGATTAGGTCAAGTTGCTGGTGTAGCTATTGACAATTCTGGACGACTTCTTGTGTTTCATCGAGGGCCTAACGCATGGGATATCAGTACATTCTCAAGTAGAAATATATACCAATTTATAGGAGAACCACCTATACAGCAAGCCACAATTCTAGTTTTCAATGAGACAGGTGAATTGGTTGATTCATGGGGTGAGAACATGTAAGTTTATCGAACCTATTCTATTATATATATTCAATATGCCTATTATTTGTATTCAAATCTTCTTATTCCTGCCCTTATCCCACTCTAAGTGGGGTTGGCACATGTTATAAACATGTTGTCACATAATTTGGCTACGTATTTTACGACAGGCCACCTGCCTGACATCAACTTAACTTAGTCGTATTTTACGACACCTCGGTAAGAAATGAGTGTGGTCTATTCTATTCAGCCGGATACCGCATGCCGGGTCGACCTACCTTAGTCGCCTTTTACTACATCTCGGTAAGAAATGAGGATGGTACTATTATATTCAGTCGGGTGGAATAGTTAGGAATAAGAGCTGACCACCCGCCCTGCACCAACAGGCGTCCCCGAAATTAGATAGATTATATTCAGCCAGATACCACACGGCGTAATTGCATTTTTTTATATATGTGTATTCAAGTATGTATTTAAAATTATATATGTATATATTAAGCTGTGGTAGCCCAGCGGTAACACCGTGCGACTCTTTCGAAGAGGTCACGGGTTCAAACCCGGGCAGACATCAATGAGTTTTTCTGTTAAAACTTATGTGTCTAATTGATAATTGCAATGTATCAGACGCTTTTCGGTAAAGGAAAACATCGTGAGGAAACCTGCATATCTCTAGAGAATTCTGGAGATATGTGTAACCTACCAATCCGCGTTGGAGCAGCGTGGTAGGTATTAGCTCCAATCCTTCTCTCCAAAAACGGAGAGAAGAGGCCTATTCTCAGCAGTGGGATAGTAACAGGCCGCTACTTACTTACTTACTTACTTATGTATATATTATCCAGCTGTCTGTCACCCATAACACAAGTATTGAGTTACTTTGGGAACAGACAGCTGTGTGTCCCGTATATCTTTTAATATTTAAATGAGTTAATCTTGTATATACACATCCACACCAATAAATTGATTATAGTAAATGTTACCCATCAGCGGGAATCGAATCCGCGACACGCGGAGCAGAATTCAGCGTCACTGCCAATGGGCCAGCCAAAATAGGATAGACTTAGTGTCGCTATAATCCGCCTGAGTCTTAAGCTTGAAGGCTATTAACCTGTATGGCCTATATGCTTAATGGAATTTAGCATATTATATATATATTGGATTATTAAAAATACCCTTAAGAGTGAGATGAGTAAGATAAACTTCTTTTATTTAAAAAAAATTGAAGTCTTTAATGTACTAATGTAAACAAAGTGATGTCATGGAAAATAAGTTATTAGTTTTACTCATTTAGTATATTTTGTTTACATGCTTTACCATTTATAAGTGACACTAAGGAATCGGAATTTCCCTGAATACTTTATACCTAATAATATTTAAAATAAAAACTTTTCTTATCATTTTATATATATGAGGTGCTTCCTTTGAATCAGAGATTTTATAATTGGGGATTTATAGTAGTTGGTACAAGATATGTGAATGTTTTTGTTTATTAAAGATAAATAATATGAAATAATACGACGTGTGTTATCCGGCTAAATAGAACAACACCCTCTTTTCTTGCAAAGGTGTCGTAAAAGGCGACTAAGGTAAGTCGACCCGCCGTGTGGTATCCGGCTGAGTAGAATTGACCAACCTCATTTCTTACCGAGGTGTCGTAAAAGGCGACTAAGGTAAGTTGACCCACCGTGTGGTATCCGGTTGAGTAAAATAGACCACCCTCTTTCTTACCGAGGTGTCGTAAAATACGACTTAGGTAAGTTGACGTCAGGCAGGCGGCCGGTCGTAAAAACGCAGCCAAATCATGTTACAGCATGTTTATAACATGTTGTGCCGACCCCACTTAGGGTGGGATAAGGGCAGGAGGATGATGAATGTACTGATGTAAACAAAGTGATGTCATGGAAAATAAGCTATTAGTTTTACTCATTTAGTATATTTTGTTTACATGCTTTACCATTTATAAGTGACACTAAGGAATGGGAATTTCCTTGAATACTTTATGCTTAATAATATTTAAAATAAAACTTTTATCATTTTACATATATGAGGGGCTTCCTTTGAATCAGGGATTTTATAATTGGGGATTTATAGTAGTTGGTACAAGATATGTGACTGTTTTTGTTACCTAAAGATAAATAAGATTAAACTAAAATTAATTAAAAAGAGGAGTTACAGAAACGCCGTGTTGTATCCGGCTGAATAGAATAGTACCACCCTCATTTCTTACCGAGGTGTCGTAAAAGGCGACTAAGGTAAGTCGACTCGCCGAGTGGTATCCGGCTGAATAGAATACTACCACCCTCTTTTCTTACGAAGATGTCGTAAAAGGCGACTAAGGTAAGTGGACCCGTCGTGTGGTATCCGGCTGAGTAGAATAGACCACCCTCATTTCTTTTCGAGGTGTCTTAAAATACGATTAAGATAAGTTGACGTCAGGCAGGAGGCCGGTCGTAATATGCGTAGCCAAATCATGTGACAACATGTTTATAACATGTTGTGCCGACCCCACTTAGAGTGGGATAATGGCAGGAAGATGATGATGATGATAAGATTAAATAAATGAATGCATAGTTCGTTATTATAAAACCCATGTTATTTTTAAATTCCAAAATATATGTTTGTATTATATTTAAAATAGTTTTACCGCCATAAGCGTCCAAAATTGTTCGCATCAATTATGTGTTTACCCTTATTATATAAATAAATCATATTTTTAATATTAATATTAATGAAAAATAAATCTTGTTCCAAAAGGGAAATTGGTTATTTTCTATCCTTTACATAAACTATTAATGCGCCAAATTTCAATTACATTACCCAGCAGATTAACCGTGAAACCGTTACAAACTAACAGATTTAATTTTTCAAATCGGTCCAGTAGTTTCTGAGATTAGCGTGTTCAAAAATCAATCAATCAAACAAACTCTCCAGCTTTGTATATTAGTATAGATTTGTGTGAAATAATAAAATAAATGTATCCAAAATGTTATTATAATATAATATCTGGGTGACCGAGAATATTAATATTACTTCGCTCGGTAATTTTTTACAAAAAAAAAAACGTAAAAAAAAACAATTATTTAGTTGGGGATCGATCCTTGGCATTCACATTTCTCAATTCTGCCCGTCACCCGAATGAGCTACGTCGACTTGACAGTTAATGGCGAAAATTCAATTCAATATAAATGTTAGTGTTTTTTAATGCCCAAAAACAGGGATAAAACAAATTTTTTTTACTTAAAACCTAGCAAGATCAATTTTTCTCCACCAAAACCACCTACATACGTATAATTTCTTCTCAACTTAGTCTATATTTAACTAAAAATAATCTCAGCCCCTTTCAGTCAGGCTTCCGAACAGGGCATAGTACTGTTACAGCGTTAACTAAGATCTGTGACGATATTAGATTTGGCCTTGACAATCAACATGTTACAATCATTGTTCTGTTAGATTTTAGTAATGCATTCAATACGGTTGACACAGATATTTTATTGGCTATTATGAAGTCCATGAACTTATCACAGGTAGTTGTTGATTGGTTTAACTCATACCTTCGGAACCGAAAACAATGTGTCCGTGTTGATAACAGTTATTCCTCTGATTCTTTCCTTCGGGCTGGTGTCCCACAGGGAGGTGTACTTTCGCCAATCCTCTTTGCTATTTTTATAAATTCTATTTCGCACTTTCTTTCTTGTACTTTCCATCTTTACGCTGACGACTTACAGGTGTACACTTCGGTACCTGTTAATGAGATAACAAAGGGTATTGATAAAATTAATGCTGACCTTTATAAAATTAGTTGTTGGAGTAAATCATATGGTCTTACAATAAATGCAAGTAAATCACAGGCTGCGATAATTGGCAGTTCGAGGCAAATATGCAAATTAGATTTTGGTAGATTAGCACCTATTTCTTTGGACAACATCATCTTACCACTTAGTAACACAATCAAAGATCTTGGTTTAATTATAGATTCGACATTTACATGGGTGCCACAAGTTGGGGAAGTCAGTAAGAAACTTTTCGCAGTCGTTGGCTCTCTCAAACGGTGGAAAAACCTTTTACCTTTAAAGACAAAGAAAGCTTTGGCAGAATCTCTTCTGCTACCCATCATAGATTATGCTGACAGCAGTTACACTGACCTTAATGATGGATTGCTGAGAAAGTTGGAGCGGTTGCAAAATATGTGTATCCGATATATATTTGGCCTAAGGAAATTCGATCACATTAGTGAATATCGTGCTCGACTGAAGTGGCTTCCCATCCGTCTACGGCGTAATTTCCATACTCTTTCTCTTATATTTTCTATTCTTTATACTCCCCAAACTCCTTCTTATCTTAAGGAACGGTTCAATTTTCTTGGTTTCAATAGTACTCTTCACCTCAATCTCCGATCCCGCTCCGATAATAAACTTAAAATGCCTTCTAGCCGCACCGGGTTTTACAGTAACTCGTTTACTGTTACAGCCGTGACATTGTGGAATGCACTTCCCTTGAATGTGCGAAATTCGAAATCCGTAGCCACTTTCAAAAAACGTTTAAAGCAATATTACCTTTCATTGGACTGTGTATAAAATTGTATTATGTTGTTATTTATTAATAATTAGTAATTATATATATTAGTGTATATATAAATTTATTTATTTATGTGTATTGTGTATCTGTATATTTATTATCTATATGTATGTATATAGTATTTATTATATATATATGTGTGTGTTTAAATTCATAGTTTTTCTACTTGTTCATGTCGATTATTATTGTTGATGCACCTATCTTATTTTTATGTTAAGATTTCTTTCATTCACCAAAGGTTGTCTGGTAGAGATTGCTTTTAGCAATAAGACCGCCTTTGCACGCCTTTTTGCTTCTATAGTTAAGTTTCTTTCTTTTTGTACCTTGTGGTATGTAATGTGTGTGCAATAAAGAATTTCTATCTATCTATCTATCTACATGTTGAATTTCAGGAAAATCGTTGGAGCCGTTTCCGAGATTCGAAAAAAAATAATATATATATATATATATATATATATATATATATATATATATATATATATATATATATATATATATATATATATATATACAAGATTAACTCATTTAAATGTTCTTATAATATATAAATAATAAAATATGTTATACATAATAAAATAAATATATCCAAAATGTTATTATGCCGTAGTTTCTACATACCACACGGGATCACGGTGGACGGTAAAGGCAATGTCTGGGTGACCGATGTCGCTCGACACCAGGTGTTCAAGTTCACACCCGAATCGCGGACCGTACCGGCTCTGGTCCTCGGTGAGAAGTGAGTTATCTTTATTATATATAATTCAGCATCTAGGGGGTTTCGTAGAAAAATCGCTCTAGCTAGGTTTTATTAAAAAACTAGCGGCAAGCCCCTGCTTCGCACGGGTATAATATATATATCCCATGTAAAAAAAATGATTAAAGTAGAGTAGTTTGATTTATTTATTAGTGCCCGTGGCCCGCACGCGTTAAATTTGGAGAAAAACAATTTCCTTTCCCCATACCAAGAAGATTTCCTGCTATCTTTGGAACATCTAAACTCATATAGTACATTTTTACTTATTTACTTTTACATTTTCCCTATGTATTTTACAATTAATTACAGAATGTCTTTAAACAAACTCTTGAAAGAGGGACACAGCTGCTAAAGTCGAAGTGTTATAGGGCGAATCGCGGCGTCCTCACTGCATTTTAAATCTGTAATATCTCCGAAAATGTTCACTTAAATTACATGCTGTAAACGGCCATATTGATCTTTATTAAATCAACTTTTTATTTAAGGTACTTAATTGGATAAGGATTAATGCCGTATTGTATAAAAATTGCTTCAAAAATATGGCATTATTTTTCGTAAAAACTAAATGACAAAAAATGCTATAGTGGGTTATCCATAAGAGATAGAGATATACCATCGCGGACTTTTCTGTAGACCTTTTCAAGATGTACATTATTTTGATTACTTAGTACATTATTTTGATAAATCTCGTAGGGTTTAGCCTGCGTTCGCAATGTAAGCGGAAAAAAAATGTAATTATGTACAGAAAACTCAAAAATTACAGTATTTCTCTACTCCGTATTGAATGTTATTATATGTACAAACCTTCCTCTGGAATCACTCTATTAAATGATACACAATAGATTTTGATGCGGTATTAAAAACACCGCATCAAAATCTGTTGCGTAGTTTTGAAGTTTTATGCGTACATAGGGATATAGGGACTTTGTTTTATAATATGTAGTGATGTCGATTCCTGTTTTTGGGCACTAAAAATACTGCTATAATTTTACGAGAAAGCAAAGGAATATTTCTCTAACAAAAGTAATAATAAAATTATTTTGCTATAATCCGCATACATGCAGGATTCGTAAAAACACATGCACAAACCTCTACCACCGCAACCACAATACACAAGCACTACATACGTTCACTATCAAAAACTCAACAGTTGTTTCGCCCCGCAACCGAAGCATCATGAGGAGATGGACTCCACGACAAAATAGCAGAGCGCTTTGCGATTATGTTGCGATATAGTGCTTGTGTATTTTGGTGGCGGTGGTGGAGGTTTAAAGTTGCTAGAAATGGTTCTATCAACCTTAAGATGGCGCCACGATCGCTGGCGCCTAAACAATTAAGTCAAAACACTCATTTACTGATTTAAATATATAGAATAATTCATAACTATAGCACTTGATATAAATATTGGTAATTAATTATTATACATCACTAGATGTGACGTATTCCTTAGTCTCCTATTACACTATTTTATGCCGCTTGAATCCGGCGGCTCTCCGCGACCTTTTTGAGATCGTCGGTCCATCCCAACCAATACTGCGGATTCCGGCTTGTATCAACAATTGCAATGGTCCTTTACATATCATGTCCTTTTGCGTATCATGTCCTTTTGCGTATCATGTCCTTTTATACATCACGTCCTTTTATACATCACGTCCTTTTATATATCATGTCCTTTTACATATCATGTCCTTCTACATATCACGACATTCTACATATCATGTCCTTTTATACATCACGTCCTTTTATACATCACGTTCTTTTATACATCACGTCCTTTTATATATCATGTCCTTTATTATTATTATATCATGTCCTCTTAAATATCATCATCCTCCTGCCCTTATCCCACTCTAAGTGGGGTCGGCACAACATGTTATAAACATGCTGTCACATGATATGGCTGCGTTTTTACGACCGGCCGCCTGCCTGACGTCAACTTACCTTAGTCGTATTTTTCAACTCCTCGGTAAGAAAGAGGGTGGTCTATTTTACTTAACCGGATACCACACGGTGGGTCAACCTACCTTAGTCGCCTTTTACGACACCTCGGTAAGAAATGAGGGTGGTTTATTCTACTCAGCCGGATACCACACGGCGGGTCGACTTACCTTAGTCGCCTCTTACGACACCTCGGTAAGAAATGAGGGTGGTACTATTCTATTCAGCCGGATACCACACGGCGTGTCCTCTTAAATATCATGTCCTTCTACATATCACGTCCTTCTACATATCATGTCCTTCTACATATCATGTCCTTTTACATATCGAGTCCTTCTACATATCGTGTCCTTCTACATATCGAGTCCTTCTACATATCATGTCCTTCTACATATCATGTCCTTCTACATATCATGTCCTTCTACATATCATGTCCTTCTACATATCATGTCCTTCTACATATAATGTCCTTTGTACATATCGTGTCCTTCTACATATAATATCCTCCTACATACCATGTCCTTCGACAGGTTCGTGCCGCGCGACGACGACTACCACTTCTGCAAGCCGACCTCTGTCGCCGTGCTGTCTACTGGAGACTTCTTCGTGGCAGATGGTTACTGTAACACGCGTATTGTGAAGTTCTCGGCTGACGGTAGCAAAATATTACAGTGGGGTAAACGTGAGTATTAGTTTTACGATATTTTCACTATGATATAATTTCATAATGCTGTTTTGTTATTAGATACAGAGACAATGTGAATTTCGAAAGCCCAAAGTTCCATTTCATCAATGATTGATTTTTTTTATTATTTTACATTCGTTCTATTCGCTCATTAATATTACAAATAGCAGACAATAATTTAGTGATAACTGGTTGGAGGTAAATGATATTCAGCTGGCCATCATAAAATAGCTAAGGCCTTTTTAAAATCTTACTATCCTTTTTTCTACTAAATGTGCACACTTTTATTTAATTGACTTTACCTTACTCACCTACTTAGGTTTTATACAGTTTATAATTATCTATCTGTCACTCTTTTTTAAGTCTTATTAGAAAAAGATAAATATATGAGTTTTATCTTCCCCCTCGTTATTTATTAAGACACTCTCCCTTACAGGCCTATCTATAGCTCTCTTCTTCTTGTGAACCGATGGTCGTCCATTGCGTGACATAGATCCCCACAACACACGATCTTGTGCCGCTTGGACCCAGCGGCTCCCCACGACCTTTTTGAGGTCGTCAGTCCATCTCGTGGGGAGTCTACTGCGATACTGGGTTTTCCGGGGGTCACCATTCCAATACCTTGAGACCCCAACGCCCATCGCCACTTTAGCTTCGCGACACGCTGATCTATATCGGTAACTTCGGTTCTGCTGCGGATTTTTTATTTCTGATTTGATCACTTAGAGACACTCCGAGCATAGCTCGCCCCATCGCCCGCTGAGCGACTCTGAGCCTTCTTATGAGGCCAATACTCAGCGACCACGTTTCAGATAGCTCTTTTAATCTAGTACAATAACTCTATGGTTTGTTACCCCTATAAAAAGGTTGAGTTACACGGTTACACGTTATTTTTATTTTTCGAACATTATTTTTAATGTTGGCAATAATTGTGCGTAGGGTTGGGCCACAGTCCGTTCGTGTTGAACGTGCCGCACGCGCTCGCGCTGGCCGAGGAGCGCGGCGAGCTGTGCGTGGCGGACCGCGAGCGCGGCCGCGTAGCGTGCTTCCGCACGGACTCGGGCGCGTTCACGGCCACCTTCCACAACTGGCTCGTGGGCCCGCGGCTGTTCAGCGTGGCGTACGCGCCCGTACACGGTACATGACCCGTCCAGAGACTAAGACTATCTTTGCTCAACTAGCTGATAAGTAATAATAATGATAATATAGATTTCCGGTTGTTCTCATCTTGCTAACGGTGAATATTTGCACAGACATAACCAAGTAGCCAGGATAATACATCAACAAATTGCTCTTCAATACTCTCTGGTTGATGAAGAGGTACCATATTACAGGTATGACCCCGCGTCAGTTCTTGAAAATAGTTGCTATGCTCTACTGGGATCGGTTTATTATCACTGATAGCTTTATTGCTGCCAACAAACCCGATATAGTGTTAGTAGACCGGTTAGCGCGTCGTGCAATTATTGTTGATGTCACCATTCCGCATGACGATAATCTCATAAGAGCTAAAAAGGTAAATTAACTAAATATTTAGACCTTTCTTATGAGATAACCGCCATGTGGAATGTTGACTCAACAATAATAATTGTTCCTATTGTTGTGTCAGTTAACGGTCTGTTTGCGAAGAGCCTCGACCAACATCTTCAGAGGCTTTCGCTTAACAGTTGGATCAAGTGTCGGATGCAGAAGACATTATTGCTTGAAACGGCGCGCATTGTGAGGAAGTTCCTCTCTCTGGACCCCTCAACACCGGTAACTCGGGATATTTCCCCTTTCCCAGCGCACGTCAATTTTTTATATTTTTAAATGTTTTTTTTTATTATAATTTTTTTAATTAGAAATATTTAAAAATGTAAAAAGTTAGGTTTAAGAAAAATAAATAAATGAATAATAATAATAATAAAAGTATTTATTCAACTAGAAAATATCGCCAAGTTATAAATAATAATTGTACAAGTAGATTTTAAACTTTCGCGATTCATACTGATTATTAAATAAACATACGGGTCACATCGCGTTATAATCGATTACCTTTGTATAAGGTTCTACGTTTCGTGGATGCAACTCTGCCGAAACGTAGAACCTTATAATTACAAGAAAGAAAAGTGAATCTAAAACTGGTAAGCATAAACAAAAAAAATATTAAAAACAACTTAAATTTTAACTTATGTGGAAATCTATTTGAAAGGGTCGCTGCCTCAGCGTATTGCTGCGGTATTTAAGAATATAAATAAAACCAAAGCGCTCATTTTCAAGCCCGACCTCAAAGTGAAACCACGGACTGGTCCGCAAACAATGGCACACTGAAACTCTGATTTTTTATTGTCGCGTTGTTGTGGACAATGTGTTATATACTCATAGCACTATATGCTATAATGCTTAGGAAGTCGTTGTATATACAGGTAGTAAGTAGAGGAGATATTTGTCAATGCATCATCATCCTCCTGCCCTTATCCGACTGTTTCTCCTTAGTTATTGTGAAAATAATGTGCGCTGTTAAATGATACAAAGGTTTCTTTCTCTCAGGTTTATTTGTAAGTGTAGCAAGTATGATCGTCCGTTAAAAATATAGTTGTCAATTATTTAGAATTTTGTAACAGATATAAGAAATGTTTTTGTGGCTGTGTTCAAGAACCACTCTAAGGAGGGTCGGCACAACATATTTTTCGTTACCATTCTCTCCTGTCATTGGCCGACTCTTGACGCTCGAAATTTTCCAACATCCAATTTGATCTGAAAAATAGAATTTAATAAAAAAAGAACGTTAATTCTTCGTAGTGAGTGTGTATAAGTTTGTGTATATGCATGTGTCTGAGAGTATGTGTGTTTTAAGATGAATTTTTAATATATTTAAAAAAATGATTATTCTACAACAGGCGGGCGTCTGTACGTGGTGAACGGCGCGATACCGTCTGGCGGCGTGCCGGTGCGCGGGTACGTGATCGACTACAGCAGCGGGCGGCTGGTGGGGAGCTTCGCGCCGGCGGCCGGCCTGCGCAGCCCGCACGACGTGGCGGTGCGCGCGGACGGCGGCGCGGTGTACGTGGCCGAGCTCGACCCGCACCGCGTCTACAGGTTCACCGCCACCGCCGCCGACACCGCCACCGGCACCGACACCGCCACCGCCACCGCCACCGCCCGCGACGACGGCAGCGAGCCGCCCGCCAACCTCACGCACGCCAAGCCCACCGCCACTGTCGGTGAGTAGGTTTGTATTGTTCAAGTTAAACCTTAACAACGTGTTAGGAACAAACGGATTTATTGTACTTGATACTATTGACTACGCATAGCACTTTCATCAATCTTACTAATATTATAAATGTGAAGGTTTGTGAGTACTGATGCATGTGGACTGTTGTCGCCTGATAATTAATAATAGATGGCGCTTTTTAATGACATCCTATTCCTGTAGAAATAACAAATGTCGCTAATTACGAACTTCATGTACCGTTTTTTTCTCTCTCTATCATTACACGTCGTACGAACACCAAGTTTTTATCTTTGTCCTTTTTATATTTTCAAATTATTACCGTGATAGCCCTCCACAACTTACAATGTATGTATCTGAAGGTGGAATCTTTCAAGTTTAAAGACCCTACTTCCCGGGGTCCGATTGAGCTGAAGTTTTATATACTGGTCCAATCCTGATGACAATGCATGTTTATGATAAGCATGACCTAATGCTTCTGTAAGGATTGGCTCCAGATTAGAGAACTGCTCAACAGTTAACAATAGGGACATGAAATTTTGTTTAAACCTTTTTACAAAGCATCTTTAACTCCTCCTGTTATATAAAACCTACGGTTGGTGGTATTAAGATGGTATCGCCGTTGGCAGAGGTCCGCGGGCTGGTGGCGAGTGGGGTACTGACAGGGGCTTGGGGGCAGTGGGTCGGCCCCCTGGGGGGTGCTCTGGCGGCGGCGGGGGCCGCGCTGCTGATAGCGCTGTGCCGCGCCAGGAACACTGGTAAGAGGCTCCGCGATAATTACATATAGGTATATGATAGGACAGTAGCTAATATCAACCACCAGCTTGTCTGTAGACTCTTAACGCGGGCTTCAAGCCATGGGGACGTATCAAGGATATTGTGTTTTTTGTTATTTGAGTTTAGTATAAATTATATCCATCTAGTACCTATTTAATTGTCTAGTGTTATTGTCCCGTCGTACGGATTATGATGTAAGGACTGAAATCCATATGATAAAACAATTTTTCTGCCTTTATCCCACTCCAAGTGGGGGTCACGTTAGTGGCACACCACTAACGTGACCCCCACTTGGAGTGACACATCACTAAACCTGCCGTAAGTGTGACAGAGAGCGTAACAGAGGGTGTCTTATTTCCACATTTTATTATACCACGGGCAGCGACTTTTTAAAACTAGTGTAGTGAGATTTTGGTGTTACTTCGACCCTTATGGTTAAATTTTTGTTATTTCGTTAATATTATTAATATCACCTGTTAATTGAACAGTTAAATAAAAGGTTCCCACTATTTGTAAATAATAAAATTTTTAGTTTTTCTCTTTAGTTCACCGTACATTCTAAATGTTTTCCGTCTGATGTAACTTTGGCTAAATAATCTGTGCCAATTTGGCACTCCTGAAAACAAAAATTACTTTTTGTCTATGCGTCCCTATAGCTTGAGACCCCTACTTGCAATACCACATCTCTGTGATTATTTAAATAATTTAAGTAACAGTATTGGGGTTCTAATGCACGTACTGAAATTAAATAAATTATTAATTTATGTTAAAAATATATAACTTAATAAGTATAAACAGTACAAAGTTGATATGAATAATATTAGGAAAGTAATAGGGCTCAAAGTTCAATACGTGTTAAGAAGATTCTTTTGTCTGTGTTTTGGTGATAAATTATATTTTGTCTGTGGCCTTTACATTATATGGTTAGATTGAATGAAAGGCATAGGTTTATTATCATAGGTTTCTGTAAAATTAGGCTTAAAACAATCACGAAATTCTATAACCCTATGTAATTTATTTTATATACAAAAAAATACTTAGCCAACATAGGAGGATCGGCTATTTTTACATCACATAGTTTAAGTATTATGTATACATACTAGAAAACATTCCATTAATTTTAATAAGTTAGTTATATTAAATACACAAATAAATTATGATCTGGTAATATTTTATTAGCGATAAAGATATACATATAACCACGGCGATGTGGTGTTTTTGAAAACTTTTCTAAGTATTATCAAATCTGTAGGGTCTGTTTCACAAGTTACTCATAAAGTGTCGGATAGGTAACCGAGAAATGAACTAAGATAAATGTCTCCAAAAAGTAAAGAAAAAAAAATCGCGGCCATTTTGAAATAGGTATTTGCTATCCAGCAGATAAACAAAATAACAGCCACATGACCTACCTGTTAACTTATTACGGACTTCAAGTGCTGAATGTGTCAGATATGTTCCGAATAAGCTAACTGACAGTTTATTGGTAACTTGTAAAACAGGCCCTTACAATTATATTTAGATGCTGTGTATTTGTCGGTTGAGCGGCGCCATAGTGTTTTTTTATAATATATTTCTCAGTGCATAATATATGATTTTTTTTTCAAATTCATAATGAATTTGTAAGAAAAAAGTCATAATAATTATTGATTTGTTAATGTATAATTATAAATTATCTTTTATTTTATCTCGGATACATAGCTAAATATGTTTATATTTTGCCACAGATTAAAAATATTTATTCTGAATAAGTTAAACAATTACTATTTCCACGTGAATCTCAAAACCGATTCTATGTATCATAAGTAGTTCTTAATTAGATAATCAAGATTTTTATGTCTTTCACAATTTTGTGTTGTTATTTATTTTCTTTTATTTACTTTCTTGTTAATTTATAATTTTCAGTTGCCTTTTATATACATTTAGAAGTGTAAAATGTTATAGACGTATTTATTAAGTGAAATATATATTTTTAAAGGCTTTTCTTGTTTTTATTTTTGCAACTTCACACCGCACGCCTTATTTATTTTATTATTTGAGCATGTCCCTTAATATATTTTAGAGACGTAAAATTAGATCACTACGTGATTTCGAGTGGCCGAATTACAGTTCTATAAAGAATCGATCTCTTGAGAAACGTCGTTCTGAAATCGATCGTTCAGCTCGCGATTTTTTTATAGCTTTTTTCGTTCATTTTTTTACCTTTCGTTGTGACCCACAAAAATTGCACTTATTTATGTTGCGTTATTAAGTTTGTTATTGAAATATGTGTGTTTTGTATGATTTGTGTTATTGATTAGGGAGTAAGTATAAAAATTTATTTTAAAACTTTTTTAAAATATTGTTTTTAAAATTACTTTAGCTCTGTAATATTTTAATTTAAATAACTTAACACAGCAAACAAAATTATCAGTTTTAGAAAAATTACAAAAAAAGAAAAAACTAATTGATATTGAAATTTAATTTGCACTATTATAACAAAAACAAAAGAAAATGTCTCTTAGGCTTAAGTAGCGGCCTGTAACTATCCCACTTCTGAGAATAGGCCTTTGCTCTCCGTTTTTAAAGAGAAGGATTAGAGCTGAGACCTACCACGCTGCTCCAATGCGGATTGGTAGGTTACACATATTTCCAGAATTCTCTAGAGATATGCACGTTTCCTCACGATGTTTTCCTTCACCGAAAAGCGTGTGATAAATTGCAATTATCAATTAGATACAATAAAAATTGTTATGTACATTAAATTTTAAAGCTATGATGGCCCAGCGGTAACACCGTGCGACTCTTTCGAAAAGGTCGCGGGTTCAAACACGGGCAAAAACCAATGAGTTTTTCTGTTAAAACTTGTGTCTAATTGATAATTTAAATTTATCACACGCTTTTCAGTGAAGGAAAACATCATGAGGAAACCTGCATATCTCGTGAGAATTCTGTAGATATGAGTAACCTACCAATCCGCATTGGAGCAGCGTGGTAGGTATTAGCTCCAATCCTTCTCTCCAAAAATGGAGAGAAGAGGCTTATTCCCAGCAGTGGGATAGTAAAAGGCTGCTACTTCCTTCCAATAAATTTTAAAAAACGCCAGGTCGTAAGTCTGTGGCGCGTCGTCGTTGGGACTACGGCCACAGCGAGTTCAAGCTGCGGCGGCTGTTGGAGCGGCGGCGGTTCACTCGCGTGCACTCCGACGACTCGGAAGACGAGCCCGCGCCCATGCTGCCCCCACCCACGGCCTGATGCTGTATTTAGTCTCTTATCTACTAAACGAGTGACCTATCCAAAATCACGGATTTTTTTATCGCCTTTCAGTGAACATCTTTGATATTTAAATGAGTTAATCTGGTATGTATATATTTTCTGAATTTTGTAACGGCTCCATTGATTTTCATGTTGGGAAGTTTGAGGGAGAATATCAAAGTAGGTTTCATTTTTAAAAAAATATTGGTTTATCCCCTTTTTCGAGCACTAAAAAATCTTAAAATATAAAATAAAATGCAAAATAAAATATTTTATATCCACAGGGATAACGGGCGGACTAAAGAAGAAATCCCCTAATCGAGACTCACCTGCCCAATTATTTTTTTCAAGTTTCATCTTGTTTATATCTTTAGAAGAAATTACCAAGATTCGTTCACCCAGGTACTAATATAGTAAGTAACGGCCTATTACTATCCCACTGCTGGGCTTAGGCCTCCTCTCTCCATTTTTGGAGAGAGATTGAAGCTAAGACCTACCACGCTGCTCCAATGTGGATTGGTAGGGTTCACAAATCCCTAGGTACTAATATATTATAAAGAAAACATTCTAATTGAAATTTGTTAGAATCGAGAGATGCACCGTTTTACAATCTTTTGAGATTCTCTGGCTATCTAGTGGGGAGTCTACTAAAGCCTTTCCCAATCGCATAGGAATCGCCATTCAAAAGCCAATTGTAATGTGATTTTAGTGTTTCAATTAATATAAATAATAATCTGAATTTAAAACCCATGAAATATGCTGATTCTATATCAAATTTGTAGAATTGCAACTCAAATGCCAAGATTTCTTGTGAAAATTAGTTTGGATCGTAACAAGAATGAACTTTCAATGTCCCTTTATGACCTCGAATTCAATTCCACTACCCATAACACAAGTAGTTTAAAGTGTACATTCTGCAATATTCACTAAACACCAGTAAGCGATATTTTCAGATTTGTTAAATTTTATGTTACTTGAAGCCTTCAGCTAAAAAGGGTTATTATTTTACTCGAATCACGTCTTACTGGTGTTTAAACGATTATGTCTATTTTCCAAATAAAACAATGAAGCATCGTTTTCAATAGGTATTACATTTAATTTATATTAATTTCGCAACTTTTGTGTTATCATCGATTTGTCCGCTCCAATATTTATTTACAGTCAGTTTTCTAAATACTAAGTAACTTAGTTTTAAAATAAATTTCATTTTAATGAAATTATTATTGTTGATAGTTACAATAACTAAATATTCAATACATTATTAACTTAAAGTTTCCTTCCTATGATGATGTGGTTGCGTGGCGATATATTTGGGTCGAATACTGGATAAATCGCGCACGATATACCTGAAACGGAATATTAGTTTAATTTATTTATTTATGTACCAAAAAAGAAAATTTAGTTCATGTTAAACACTATCTTACTTAATTTAGTTCATGTTAAACACTATCTTACTTAATTTAGTTCATGTTAAACACTATCTTACTTAATTTAGTTCATGTTTAACACTATCTTACTTAATTTAGTTCATGTTAAACACTATCTTACTTATGTTAAACACTATCTTACTTAATTTAGTTCATGTTAAACACTATCTTACTTAATTTAGTTCATGTTAAGCACTTTCTTTGAATTTAAAATGCTATTTACGCAAATGATTTTTTTAAATCATTTTCAAATCAAATCAAAATATTTGATTTAGCACTTTTGAATCGTCAAGGATCAATATGATTAATGATGCTGCAACTGGTTCGGAATGTTGCTCTTACCGAGAAGAACCAGAAAGAAACTCGTCGGTCGATCTTTTTTAATTTCAACATTTTCAATTTTACATTATTAAACCGCAATGTGTTACTTAAACTTTAAGTTTTAAAGTGTTACTTATACTTGTGTTTTAATGTTTATTAGCCAAATGTGAACAAAATATTAATTTATAAATTTATTGTGCCAAAAATAACGTTGTCCCGCTTAGTTTGTAGCTTTTGTGAGTTACGTGATTGTTGTATAATTGTACATAAAACGCGATGTGTATATTTATGTAAATGTATTTTATGAATTATCTTCTATTAAATGTCTATTACAAAAGTTGTTTTATTAAAATAACGTTTAAATAGTTTGTCGTGTATTTATAATAATAACGAAATTTTTAGTCCGCCGTGTGGTATCCGGCTGAGTAGAATAGACCACCCACTTTCTTACTGAGGTGTCGTAAAAGGCGACTGAAAAACGCGTATTTTGGACTAAGTATAGATGTATATGTTAAAATATACATTCTTTGCAGTAATACCAGCAGAACTAATAAATCAGTATTAGGCCGTTCATTTAAACAAACTAAAGCATTTCTATGCATTTTGCTGTAATTATAACTAGACAACTATATTTCTCCTTTATACTTATGCAATAATAAAGTATTTTCCCAAAGTCAACTCATTTACTCTCTTTCAACAACTCAATGACACATAATCAACTCTATGAAGGGGGTTGTATTAGAAACATGTAACATAATTATGATTACATGATTTTTTTAGTTGTGGCACTATAGCAGCCCATGAGCGATATGTCTATGTTGGAGCGCTGATTTCTAATAATGGCGGGTATATAGATTAAATTAAATGGCGCATTGCTAACACTTAATCATCCATGGGCAAGTTGAGAAAAATATGGGGGCACAGGAACATCACCAAAGCCACGAAAATAAAATTACTGAAGTAAAATTACTCAGGGCTCTAGTTTTTCCCTTATTTCTGTGTGCTTTTGAGACTTGAATCGGGAAAGTGAGAGGAAGCGGGTAACTCTCTTTAAATATGGTGCTGGAAAGAGATACTCAGAGTTCCAAGGACCGAATTATGAACTAAAGAGTCCACCTTTCGAGAATTATGAATCAAAGAGCGCTCATACATCGTTCGAGGTCATATTCTCGCTATGTTCAGACTCGTATCTCATTGGAGAGATGATCCTATAGAACGCCTTATGGTCCAGGGTAAATTCTAATGACCCAGACTGCACTGTACATGCGATGGATATATCAAGTGAAGGCTGGCTTCAACGTCCTTCTTCATGTATGTTCCAAGTAGGTAGAGATGTGACTTGGAGTAGAAAAAATGGATTAATAAATAATCGATTTTTATCTCTATAAAAATAATCTATTTTAAAAGTTGTCTTCTGTAATATTAATAATTCATTATTTATTGTAATAAATAATGATTTATTAATATTACAGAATAATTAAAATGGACAACTACCAAGAAATAATATTAGATGCGCCGTTTGTGCAATTGGATTAAAATGTGTAGTTTGGCTAAATTGGTTTCATCTAAGAATGCATTTTTAATCTTAAAAAACAAGAAAAAGAGTACAAAAGAAAAAGAGATACCTAAAAATAATCGATTTTTAAAAATCAATTTTTAATGGAATAATAATCGATTATTTAAAAGAAATAATCAATTATTAAAAATCGATTACTTTAAAAAAATAATCGATTACTAAAAATCGATCCTTTTTTCACACCGCTACAGGTAGGCACCCGACCAAAAAGAATCCAAGAAGAAAGACGTCGAATTCACTGTGAATACCGCTCACGATAGTCTAAGTCTAACGCCGGGGCTACATTAGCGCCCGAAGATTCGTGTCGCGTTGGCGCGCAAAACATCGTGTATCGGCGACACACGATTTTCTTGTCTACATTAGCGGGCGAAGATTCGTAAAGCCTACGGCGAATATTCGTCGTTGAGTTCTGTGCGTCTGTCATCCCACTTCAAAGTCTGGACGACAATGAAATGGCCACTCAAGCGAATGTTGTCCCGACAGATCCCTTTGATGCGCGCCAGTTTACCGACAGTGGCCCAATGCTGCATCGTCTGCGCCGAACACATCGCGTTGCGACGATGTACCCGGCCACATACATCGCCGTAGCCCGCTAATGTAGCCAAGGCGTCAAAGGCAATACCGTTCTCCAGCATGTACAGCAAGCGGTCGAGCAGTATGACGGTCTCGACGAGCGGCGCCAGCGCCAGCCGCAGCGTGTACAGCACCACCACGCGCCGCCACTGCGACAGCTCCGCCGACATCGACTGCAGCCGCGGCGGCTTCACCGGCCAGCGCTTGAGGGCGGCCTCGCAGTAGCTGCGGGGAGGGACCAGATTACAGCAGATACTTCGGACAGAGGGCTATCGACATAGAGCTCTTATACTTAGAGTAGGGGAGCCAGCCTACTGTCGAATGCAGCCGCGGAAAAGAAAGGATGATGGAAGAGAAAGGAAGGAGGAAAGGAGGAAGGATTGAAAGCGGCCTCGCAGTAGCTACATCCTTATTCAAATAATAACTGTAAGAACATGTTTCAAATACACCTCTCTTATAACTATACTTCCTTCATATAGTTAGTCAATAATACTGGCTGAATAGAATAGTACCACCCTCATTTCTTACCGAGATGTCGTAAATGGCGACAAAGGTAAGTTGACCCACCATGTGGTATCCGGTTAAGTAGAATAAACCACCCTCTTTCTTATCGAGGTGTCCTAAATACGACTAAGGTAAGTTGATGTCAGGCTGGCGGCCGGTCGTAAAATGCGTAGCCAAATCATGCAACATGTTTATTACATGTAGTGCCGATCCCACTTAGGTTGGGATCAGGGCAGGAAGATGATATTGTTAGTCAATAATATAGAAAAAATTTCGCCGTCACTATGTGTTGAGAAAGAATAAATGGGTTGACTTTTGATTGATAATTTGAATAAAAGAAAAATATTGTTGTTATATAACATTGTCACCATCAATGTATTATTTGTGCGTGTTTTCTCTCTCCATTATTCTGGGCGAATTAATGCACGGTTGCATCAACCGACCTTTTATTCACTTACCTATACGTTTTTCAGAAGATTAACACAGAGCCAGTCTCTTGCCGAGACTCGAGCGACTATTATGTAGTTAATGTATAGAAACCGGCTTACTCACGTTTAACTCTATCAGGTTCGGTACAGTTTCCACCAAGATAACGTCATCTAATAGGCTAATGTGTGGTGATGACGTGTGTCTTGTTCCAAACTAAATAGATTGCGCCATCATAACAAAATTTTCGCGCCTTACATTTCAGAACTGGGATGGATAATTTATTCGCCTATATTACATGTAATGATATTCGTTCATTAACTTTTTGAGATCAACGCGACGATATGCTATGTGAGGCCTTAAACTAATTGTTTTAACCAAACCAAAACATCTTTATCGATTAGTGTGTAAAATTTGTGATTTATCGATTGAATTTGTGAATGTAACTAATACCTTTCAAATGTCATGTCATTGGTGTGCTTAACACTTCTAACAGGCATGTGCTTCAGTGATGGATCTGACTGCACCAGTAATTTTTCCAGAGCCGCTCTATAAGCATGTACCTGGAATTGTAATAACATAGATTCTATGAGCTTATAAGGTCCATATTGAAAAAGTGTCAGTACACTAAGCAGGCGATGAATAGAACTTTGCTCAGTGACTCTACATGATTAAATCAGACCTCATGGGGTTCAAAATCAAGGTAGATTTTGCTAATCTCAGAAACGCTTGTCAGTACAGGACAAGTTTAGGCTATGTTAATTATACACAGGTTTTAGAAAAAAATCTGATGTATTTAACTTTATTCTTCAGATGGGGCGAGATAGACGTTTACACTTATAATATTAGTATAGATTTAGCCGTGTGGTATACAGCTGAGTAGAATAGACAACCCTCATTTCTTACCGAGGTAAAAGCCGACTAAGGTAAGTCGACCCGCCGTGTTATATCCAGTAGGGATGTGACTTGGAGTAAAAAAGTCGATTATTTTGTTCCTAAATAATCGATTTTTTTCTGACTATTTCAAAAGTTGTCTTCTTAATATTAATAATTAATTACAATAAAGGCTTATTAAAATGGACAACTACCAAGAAATAATATCAGATGCGCTGTTTGTGAAATTAAATTAAAATGTGTAGTTTGGCTAAATTGGTTTCATCCAAAAATGCAAATCTAATCTTAAAAATCAAGAAAAAGAGTAAAAAAGAAGAAGGGATACCTAAAATAATCGATATTTAAAAAATCGTTTTTTCACATCGCTAGTATTCAGCTGAGAATGCACCGCCCTCTTTCTTACCAAGGTGTAAAATACGACTAAGGTAAGTTGACGTCAAGCAGCCGGCCGTAAAAACGCAGCCAAATCATATGACAGCATGGTTATAACATGTTGTGCCGACCCGACTTAAAGTGGGATAGGGGCAGGAGGATGAATTAGTATAATTTACTTTATTAAAAAAATTATGTAACATACAAACTCATCCAAAAATACATACCTTCAAATAATTATATTCCCCTATACATAGTCTCTGGCAGTAACTTTCTATCGCATGACAGGAAATCTCCCTAGCGGTATATGATAGGCAACTATCCAATCCTTTTGCATACTGGCTCATTGGATACCCATAAGGTTCTTTATCACATGTTAATTTCATGTAGCAGCAACCAACAATACATATGAACTTCACCTTGTCACAGCTTACAAAGTGTTTAATCAACAATGGCCCTAAATCCCCACAAGGATGTAAACCAATTAGGCCATAGTTTGTGATATTTGATGGTAGCAATATTTCTTGTAGCTGCTCTATAGACGACAGTGTCATTGTGTAATGTGTTGGCTTAATAAGCTGAGCGTTTTTATCTTCTGTAAGATATTTCCTCGCTGTGTATTCTAATTCTGAATCAAGAATCCTGAAAAAAAATTCAGTGCCAAAATGGAATTGAAATGGAAAACAAAAGTAATTATAAAATTATTTTGCTATAATCGTTGATGAAGTAAAATAGGAAATATATATAATGCTAAATGTAGAGTGGACAATCGGTTATCATACCTGATACATGCAGGAGTCGTAAAAAAGTCTTTTTTTTTTCGACTCCTGCATTTATCAGGTATGATAACCGATTGTCCACTCTACATTTAGCATTATATATATATTTTCTATTTTACTTCATCACGGATTATAGCAAAATAATTTTATTATTACTTTTGTATTATGGATCTCCGCAAAGTAACGCCTAATTCTATAAATGATTTAGAATCGCAATGGTTTCTTAAAGTAAGCACTATAATATTTATTTGGTGTAAAATTTTAAAAGTAACTTATAGTAAAATGGTGCAAATATAATAATTTTAATGCTTTGAAAAAATTAATAAAAGTACTATTTAATATAATAAAAATTATGTATAAGTTTGTAATTTTTGAATTATAGACAAGTATATTCTTTAAAAAAAAAAAGACTAATTATAAAGGTAAATATATAACAACAATAATTTTAATTAGTTTTTTATTTATATTTTTAAAAAATTAACATTTAAAATTTAAATTTGAATGTTGGTAGATGATAGGGTCATGAAATTCAAATTAGAAATGAGTGATTGTCAAATTCTCTCTAACATTTAACATAACATTGTTAAATATGCAGTAAAAGTATTAAAAATCAGGCCGGGCAAAATCTGGGCAGGAATGAAAGTATTACTTTGCATGAATGAATAATCTTATATAATTATTTCATAATAATACCAACCTTCGTAGCCTTTAATTATAAGCTTGTGTGTATGTGTTTTACGAACCCTGCACGTATCAGGTACGAAAACAGATAATGGACTATCTGTTTTCATGCCTACTAGCATTATACATATTTTGTTTTTAGTTTATCATGGATTATAGCAAAATATTTTATTATTATGTTTTACATTACAACTCTATAGATACTGATGCAGGAATTATTTTAGACAAATATCAATATAAATCGAGGTAAAAAGTTGTGAAAAAATTATTATATCTATTATCCAATCACAAATACAGAATCTCTGTACTTATACAAAGACACATCTTAACTTTTGTACTATGGAATTTTGCAAAGTACTACACCAATACATTTTATACATTTATAAATTAAGAACTTGGCTGATGTCAGTATTAGGAGTAAAACATGCATACTGAAGGTTGGGTCTACATACAACTGTTATGGAGGCATGCTATGAAATAGATTAGAAATCAGAAGAAATAATTCAGTAAATGGTTAAAAAAGTGGAAATTAAAAATATATGAATATTGTCATAATAATAATGACAAAGAAATTAAAATAAACAGAAACAAAATAAAAATAAAACAACAATTATATACATACCGATCATACAGACCTAGCTTCCTCAGATAACTGAGCTTGCATTTCAATTCCCACTGTATTAAGATTGTACTTATATGAAAGTATTCTCACTAAGTGTCCCAATCCAGAACCAAAATCCAACACAGAATTACATTGGCTTTTGGTAGCTGTTACACTGACTATTTTGGACATCTCACATATTTCATGTCTCTTTTTCAGTTTAACATGTCTCATAAATAAATTCTCCTGCATCTGGTTACAATGGACTTCAGAATTATTTGTGTCACAATATAATGGACCCTTACGAGGTATGTTCAGGCTGTTTATTGCTTTTAAGAGTGCTAAAAGTGATAGTGGCAGCATATGCTTCGTATTATTTCCGGACAGGATGTCTCCAATGTCTTTTGGATCTAAATTAGATAAACTTTTCTGCCATGTTGCTGGCAGCTTTTCCCAATGATTATCAACGAAGTAATCCTGTAAATTAGAAGTACATTAGATAAGTTGTTAAAAACATAGGCGTAAATAACAATTTCAAATAAATATTTACCAAAACATAAAGGTCCAAGAGCCATTCGTAGGTTTTTACAACCTTTAAGGACATTGTTATAGCAGATTTAACAGTGTCTGCTTGATTACTCATTTCTGCAGTGTTTTTTACCCTTATTTATGCTGAAATCTAACATTAAAAAGCTAGAAATCTGCTAGATACGTTTTTTTGAAAACAGTTTTGGCCACAGACTATGAATTAGCGATGCGAAAAAATAAACGATTTTTATATGAATCGATACTTTTTTAATATAATCGATTTCTTTTCATTAAAAATAGATAGATAGATAGATTATTTTCAACTCTATGTCCTTGTTTCTACGCCATTCTTTTAAGAAGGTAGCTTCCTGGTATATTCATGACGAGGGCTGTCAAAGGCAGCCTATACCAAGAACTGTCGTAGTGAATCTTATCCTACTTCCCACTTATAGTTGCTTAACTAGAAGTTGCGGGCTTAAGCTAGCAGTGATATATCTAAAAAAAATTGTATCACATTTAGAGTTCATATCACAACACAATTCGCGGTGGGTGACATACGGGGGTTCGGTGTCCCGAAATAAAAAAAAATAGTTTGGGCAGAACAGAAATTTTACTCTACATAATTAAACAATGAGACAAATTAACTTTTAAACGTTACATAAATCGGACTTGTAACAAGTCATACGCGCAGGCGTACTCTGACTCAAATTCAAAAACACATCCGCGAGGCGGGAACAATTAAACAACAAGGTACTAATTCAAATAACGAGCGGGCTTCCCCAAAATACGTTTTTTCAAATTCAAATTATTTTTGATTCAAGTAAACTTGTAAATAAGTGCTTTAAGATCGTCAACTCTACTGCTGGTTCGGAAAACTGTTCCTTCCGAGAAAAGCAAGCAAGAAACTTGGCGGTTGCTCTTTAAAAAATATAATTCATATCACTGGTTACATTTAGTTATTACTATCTTGTACAGGGTCGAAGAATAGCTATGCCCACGCATTCTTATCTTCTAAGTAATCCTCAATAGTATAGTAGGCTTTCTGTATTAGCCTTTTATTAATCGTCTTTTAAAACTGCTGTAATGGCAAAGCTAAAATTGAGTGCGGAATTTTATTATAGAATCTTATACCCAAACCAATTGTTTGCTACATCTGCTAACGAAAGAAGAACAAATAATTTAAAAAGGGTTCTTTTGAACAATTTTATTGTATTATACTTGTTAATAATGAAAATCAAGTTTATTTATATTATATGTATGTATAATTGTTTTTTGTTAATCGGACTATATCGCTTTCTCTGAGCTTAAAGCAAATATATTCAAATTGTGGATGATGGATGGATGGAAATACGCTCTAGAACAGTGTTTCTCAACCACTGTGCCTCGGAACTTTTGTGTACGGCCAAATTTTGAAAATATATTATAACTAGCGGCCTGCCCCTGCTTCGCACGGGTATAAAATATATATCCCATGTCAGTCAGTGTAAAAAAAATGATTAAAATTGATCCAGTTGTTTTGATTTATTCATTACTGCCCGTGGCCGTAGCGTTAAATTTGGAGATAAACAATTTCCTTTCCCTATACCAAGAAGATTTCGTGCTATCTTTGGAATATCTAAATTCATATAGTACATTATTACTTATTATTTTTATATTTTCCCTATGTATTTTATTTTTACAATTAATTACAGAATGTCTTAAAACAAATTCTTGAAAGAGCGACGTCGCTGGTAAAGTCGAAGTGTTATAGGGCGAAGCGCGGCTTCCTCACGGCATTTTAAATCTGTAATATCTCCGAAAATGTTCACTTAAATTACATGCTGTAAACGGCCATGTTGATCTATATTAAATCAACTATTTATTTAAGGTACTTAATTGGATAAGGATTAATGCTATATTGTATAAGAATTGCTTCAAAAATAAGGCATTATTTTTCGTAAAAAGTAAACGACAAAAAATGCTTTAGTGAGTTATCCATAAGCGATAGACATATACCATCGCGGACTTTTCTGTAGACCTTTTCAATGTGTACAAATACTTAGTACATTATTTTGATAAATCTCGTAGGGTTTAGCCTGCGTTTGCAACGTAAGCTGAAAAAAATGTAATTATTTACAGAAACCTCAAAAATTACAGTATTTCTCTACTCCGTATTGAATGTTATTATACGTACAAACCTTCCTCTGGAATCACTCTATCTATTTAAAAAAAACCACATCAAAATCTGTTGCATAGGGATATACGGACATAGGGACAGACAGAGAATGCGACTTTGTTTTATACTATGTAGTGATATTATTTATTTTTACAATTGATTAGACAATGTCTTTACATACAACATTCATAGCTTTCTTATCATTAGACAATATAAACTTGAAAGAAGGACATTTAGCTGCGCCTCCGGTCGCTGCTAAATTCGAAGTGCTTATAGGTCTAAGCGCGGCCTCCTCGCGGGATTTTAAGTCTGTAATATCTCCGAAAATGTTCACTTAAATTACATGCTGTAAACGGCAATATTGATCTATATTAAATCAACAATTTATTTAAGGTACTCAATTGGATAAGGATTAATGCTGTATTGTATAAAAATTGCTTTGAACATAAGGCATCATTTTTCGTAAAAGTAAATGAAAAAAACTGCTATTGTGGGTTATCCATAAGAGATAGATATATACCATCGCGGACTTTTCTGTAGACCTTTTTAAGGTGTACAAATACTTAGTACATCATTTTGATAAATCTCGTGGGGTTTAGCCTGCGTTTGCAATGTAAGCGGAAAAAAATGACATTATTTACAGAAACCTCAAAAATTACATTATTTCTTTACTTCGTATTGAATGTTATTATACGTACAAACCTTCCTCTGGAATCACTCTATCTATTAAAAAAAACCGCATCAAAATCGGTTGCGTAGTTTTAAAGTTTTATGCGTACATACGGAAATATGGACTTTGTTTTATAATATGTAGTGATGTTAATATTATTAAATTATATCATTTAAAAAGAAAAATATTTTTATTAGTAGCTTGTAATTAATCCCTTAATAAATGTTTAGTAATTATTGTAGTATATATTAGTTTATTTCGTATATTTAAATTTTTTGCCATAAATTATTTATGCAGTGTGTTGTAGTAAGTAAAGTTGTTGTAGTAAGTAAGTAAAATGATTTTTATCTTTTTCTTTGTGTACCGCCAAATTTTGAAATCGTTAAATATGTGTCGCAACAAAAAAAAGGATTGAGAATCACTGCTCTAGAAAGTTAGATGTGAGTTGCTAGATATTAAATCGATTCGTGTTCTTGTTATATTACAATTATTAAAATATCATATAACAAGGCGACTAGATTTAAATCTTAATTAATATTTGTAACAGTCAATCAGAGCTCAGCGGGACACTATTATGTTGAAAAAAAGAGAGAGATTAAAGTGATACAATCTTTGGTAAGTTGCAAGCAGGACGGTCGCCTCACTCTACGCAATGATTTCAAAAATAACGATATTGAAAAAATTGAGCAAAAATATTTAAAGGTAAAATAACGTAAATAATTAAAACGTAATAAAAAAAACAAAAAAAAAACACTGCATTACAAAATATACATCATGACATAGACCAACTTATCTGGTGTCTTAAATTATATAGTAAATTAAACACAATATGGCAATAAAATGCTTAGTTATAAATGAGTACATGATGAATATCAGTATTTAGATATAATGAGCTAACAAGGCTACTTATATTACTAATTCTTATATACATTTTAATTGAGTAATGTATGCTAAAATATGGTCTTTGTACAAAAGCAGATCTTTTATAATAGGCAACACTGGACTACACTCAAAATACAAATATAAGTCTGGTCACAAAAATAATATGCAAATCTCCCATGTACAATAATCACAGTTAAATAAATATAATTTTATCACAGAATGTGTATTTATAATATTATTAATTATTTTTTGTGGTCATAATATAAAATAAAGCTTAAAACAGATTGTAAAATGTTAGTACACTCACAATCTATTTAAGATATAACGTCTTAAATTTTACAACTCAATTTTTAATTATGGCAACTAAACTTAATAAAAAAAACTATGACTTAATCGATGGACTTACTTTATAAATTTTAAGGCAAAACTTTTTAAGAAAACATGAGATTCGTTGGAGTATTGTCAGATCTATAGCTTGAGATTGATTTGAATGCAGTAGATTATGATTGAGACAGAACTGATCATGGATACCAGGAAATTCGGGAAAGGCTTCCGTACAAAAATGCGGGTAGTACGAAAACTCCTCGGTTATTTGTATGTAGCGATAATTATTAGCTTCTTGTCGTATTTTAAGTTCTAGAGAGCAAGGCGATGCTATGTAAAATCTATACTGTCTTTTACGTTTGTGTAATAACATTTCAGCATGACTAAGAACATCGTCCACCTTTACAAACAATTCCTTCATTGGCATGGATCCATATTTGTGTATAAAGGTAGTTGGAGCTAGTCTGTAATTATGGCCAGTTTTTCTGTCTTTGTACATTTTAGTGGTGCTCTCTAATTGGAGGAGAAATGTTGGTATGCTGTAACTGTGTGTTGTTATAACGTGCATGTGAACTCCGTACATTGTTTGAATTTCATTATGAAGATTTCTTGTAAAAGGATATAAGCCACCTTGGTGTATGAAACCGAAAAATGCTGTTAATATTATGTTAACAATATACCAGATATAGAGAAAAGTTTTCTTTAGCCGTTTTAAATTGAGTCCATCGATATCTGTGGGATAGAAGTTATTGCCATATAAATACACCAGAGGCGTCAGTATGGGTACGATGAAACGAGCTTCTTGGTGTGGGAATAGCGATAGTAATGCTACTGGAACAACTAATGAAAAAAGCATAAGCCCAGTTATGCTCTGGATCCTTGGTAATTTGCTGTATCTCCCACGAACAAATCTGCAATGAAAAATCATTTACCCTCATTAATTTAATATGACATATCAAATAAATTATATCATTATCCTCCTGCCCTTATCCCACTCCCACATGTGACAACATGTTATAAACAGGTTGTCACATGATTTGGCTGCGTTTTTACACCCGGCAGCCTGCCTAACGTTAATTTACCTTAGTCGTATTTTACGACACCTCAGCAAGAAAGAGGGTGGTCTATTCTACTAAACCGGATACCACACGGTGGGTCAACTTACCTTAGTCGACTTTTACGACACCTCGGTAAGAAATGAGGTTGGTCTATTCTACTCAGCCGGACACCACACGGCGGGTCGACTTACCTTAGTCGCCTTTTACGACACCTCGGTAAGAAATGAGAGTAGTACTATTATATTCAGCTGGATACCACACAGCGTATATCAAATAAATTATATATTGTTCAGAATTATTATGCAAAAAAATTACCTATAAGTGTGAATCAGCAATGTAAATATTGCCATGATTCCCAAAACATTAAACAACAATGGAATGTTTACAACTAAGTGAAGCCAGCGTGGATGAAGCCCATGTGCAGTTAGATTTCTCATATCTGAGTTATATCTCAGAAAGTTTAAAGGTGTAACAACCCAATTGTCCCAAGACAATTTCAACATTTCAATATCAGCCAATGTCAAGTAACCGTAATAACAAGAGTCTACTAATATCAGGAACAAAACAACAGGAATACTGGATATAATGAATGTTAAGATTCTGTAATGGAAATCTTTGAAACCAATAACCTTAGATCCTAATCCCCTATTTAACCAGAAGAATATAGGTGGTAAAGCAAAACCAACGAATGTGGGACGATTAAATATACCTATAACAACTATTGCAGCCATTACTTTCACATGATTAAAAGAATGTTCCGGTAAATGTGTTTTCAATTTGAATATCTTCACTTTCTCAACTGGTGTTGTTGCTTGCTCATACTTTTCATACAAAAACTCACTGTGATAAATGACTTTATCAGATTTGTGCATACACTCTGCTACTAGCAGCAGGAGTATTGAGAAAAACATAATTTCAAATGTGTTTGAAAAACTACGACAGCAGTACACTAGTACAACATAAGAGCTCGCAAATACTTTAAGCCTATTTCTAAAATTCTGTCCATATAAAACACATATTTTGTACAAACAATAATCATTGATGAGTGACAGAGCACAAATAAAAATTCTAGGAATTGTCAACAAGAAGTAGGGTGTCCTTAAGTCTATATTAAAATAGTATCTCATGTAGGGATTAATGATCCAAATTAGGTGTAAAGGTGGTCCAAGCAGCATTTTAGGCACGAAAATGTTTCTTATTGGAAATTTAGGATTGAATTCCCAGGTTCGAGCAACATCCACTGAAAAGATATCCCCTGAAAAGAAATAAATAATTAGTTTGTTATAAAAGTTTAATGCAGACAATAAATCAAAGTTAACAGTAAAGTAATAGTTAAGTGCGTTGGTAAAAAACTAAGAAAAGAACGCAGAGATTAAACTTACAAATAATAATATTATAATTTTAATAATGAACGCTTTGTTACATATAATAGTAAAACAGGTTTTCATATTTCAGAATTCAGTTAAGTCAACAGAAATATCTTGAATTGAAAAATAAATATCCGGAAATGAAATACACTTAATATACTATAAGTTTTTATTATTTTTTGACTCACCGGCAATGATTTCAACATTTTGAAAAAATTCATCTGGATGTATATATCCCCTTTGGGGTAATAGTGTTAGAAAAAATCTTATACCAATTAAAATCCAATAAGACAAAGGTAATTTCACGGGGTTTTTGAATGTTATTGCCTTAAATATGTTTGTTTTTAAAAACATTTTAATTCCCGCGTTTTTTAATCTGATAAATTTGATAATGTAAAATTTATCAAAAGATAAGATAACAACAATCAGACCAGTTTTTTTTATTATTAATTTTACTTACGGCCTAGACTCTAGTCTTTTTAGGCCTTCACTCTTACATTTATCCACAATACATACAATACAAGTTATGAAAACATAATAATTACAGACAGACAAAGGAAAATAGCGAAAACCTCAAGTCACTCATGTCGCAGACTAATCGTATTTGTAACTGTATATAGCTATTAAACACTAGCTATATAAAGCGAACCAGACTGTGGTTCAGCTTAAATACACAGCGCACTTATTTGAATTTTCAGACATTACTCCATTAGAATGTCTATAGGCCGGTAACATAGCTGAGGTCACTATTGTGACTTGTTTCCCTTCTGAGTTCTTTACTAAACGCTATATGAATGCTGGATCTGCTGAATCGACAAAATCTATGTACAAATTTATACAAAACCTCGGCGGATTGACAATCGAAAGCACAGCCTGACAGATTGATACTCGACGGATTTACTTATTTGTCTGGTACATATTTTTTATTTACATCGTAAAGGATGCGTAGGTTGACAGTAAAATAATAAATTTCTGTACTTGTGGCCCAAAACCCTGTTTTATAGTAATGGTGACTATTTCTTTTATATTTCTATTTCAGATAATTTTTGTGTCGACTTGCTTATGTTGTAATTTTCCGTTTTAGTCTTCTTTTTCGCCGTCTCAAACCAGCCGGTCAAATGGAGAAGTGAAGAAAACATCTCCTTCGTCAATTGTAACTAGGAACGGCGCTAGAAAAGCGAAAATACAAACCCGAGCAGTATCAGCTGGAGCAAAAGTATTGTTCTAATATTTAATAGTAACTTACTTTAATATATTTACAATAGCGCAGCCAGATGATTAAAATTAGTTTTTTAATTTAATATAATCAAAGTCATGTGATTTAGGCATAATCAAATATTAAATAATACTTGCATACAGCTGAAGCTATAATAAACAAAAAATCAAAGCAAGAAGAACAACTAATAAAACATAAGATTAACCTTATCTAAAGTATTTTATAACCAGTGTAATCATGGTTGTTTTGATTTATTACATTGGATCATCATAATACATTATAAGATACATAAAATGGTAGGTAAATTTTTTCATTGTATATAGTAGATTTTAAATTTACTGTCAAACTATTTTTTATACCCTTAAAGATTGCAGAGTTGACTAAGAAAATAATACAATCTATTATATTATCATCATCATCTTCCTGCCCTTATCCCACTCTAAGTGGGGTTGGCACAACATATTATAAACGTGCTGTCACATGATTTGGCTGTGTTTTAACGACCGGCTGCCTGCCTGACGTCAACTTACCTTAGTCGTATTTTACGACACATCGGTAAGAAAGATGGTGTTCTATTCTACTTAACTGGATACCATACGGTGGGTCAACTTACCTTAATCGCCTTTTACGACTCCTCGGTAAGAAATGTAGGTGGTCTATTCTACTCAGCTGGATGCCACATGGCGGGTCGACTTACCTTAGTCGCCTTTTACGACACCTCGGTGAGAAATGAGGGTGGTACTATTCTATTCAGCCAGATACCGCATTAGCTGACAATCTATTATACTATGTGAATGTAATAAACAGTAAATATAACTAGCTTATACTTAAGCCTGTTTTTTTGTTAGTGTGTGTGAGTGTTGTAGTGTGATAAAAATTTACATATGACTTTAAAATAAGGTGGTTACAGATGAATGTGAATTTTGTTATTAAAACTGTTTAAGGCCAGGCCTCCACAGATCAATTGACAGACAGAAGCTAGTAGCACAGTATAATGTCTATTTTATTAAAACATTTTATGACAGTACATAATCTTTAATGATTACATTTTATTATTCAAGTAAGATAATATTAAAAATACATTTGTAACCTTATTATTATTATTATTAGATGTATTTTTATGTGCCAATTTCAAATGTCAATACCACATTTACGTAAAACATTTTAATAGATACCTTTCCTGGAAATGTTTTTTTAATGTCACATTAGGGTCTGTACACTAGCAACTTTTTAGAGTGATTTTTTTTACCCTTTTTATCTATTTTTTTTGTTTTATTAATCAATATTAATTACATAATTAACACTGATATTGTAAGTCTATGTATAGTTAATGAGAGGATTTTAGTTAATGGAATATTTACTAGCAAAATAAAGATTCCAGTTTGCTCGTCACCGCATAGTCATGTTCAGTGATTTCCATTTCTGTTAATTATTTAATGGTAAATCAGTCACTGTACTTAATATTGAACAACTTAATTACCCATTGATGTAGTTGCGTTCAGCTCTGTGGGTCAGTGATGCTGAGGGTCAATATTGTTCATAAAACTATTTGTTGGTGCTTAGAGTCTATGTCCTTAAAATTGTATATATAGATATTTTAAAGTAGTCTGTCACACATAACACAAGTACTAATTTACTTACCTTGGCTGTGTGTGTAATAATCCCATATATTTATTTATTTTAATGTACTCGTATATATTGGTTGTCAATGCCACGATGGATAAGCGATTGTATTGATCAATTTAGCAAGGTTTTTCTTTAAAACAAAATGTCTGTCTTCAGACTTTTGCTAAAAAATTTGCTAAAATTGACATTGAATAGAAAAGACTATTTTTGCTGTCATCGGTAAAGTTAAAATAGCTCAGTGGGAAACAGGTGGACTAAAGAACTAAAGATACCCGGGATCGAGCCACCAGCCCCCCCCCCACCTTTTTTTGATTTTTTTATTTGATTTTCAAAATTTCCTTTTTTCCCAAAGCTCGGTAACTTATGTACTTATAATTATGTCTCCAAACTAATATTTAAGTATAAAATCGTAAATTAAATGACAGATTTTACCTACGAAGTCTGTGCGGTGCTTTACTGTGGCACAATATAAATTTAATCTCATATCTTACGTTGTATCTGTTGATAACATTGTATGTATCTGTCATTTTAAAGCCATCGGCCTTGGTGATTGCTGCTAAAAAGAAGGCTCAGCAAAAGAAGAAATTTACAGTTGATACAGTGTTTCGTGATCATTATCAAATAGTAAGTTTTTATGTATTATTTATTTATCATGATAAAAAAGATAAGAAAAACATAGTTTAATTTATAGAATTAGGCGTTACTGTAATCCGCTATTAAGTAAAGAGAAAATACTAGAGAAAATAATCCGTTTTCATACTTGATACATGCAGAATTCGTAAAACCAGACACAAACTCCACCACCGCCACAACGATGTACAAGTAGTACACACGTTCACTATCACAAACACAACAATCTTTTCGCCCCGCAACTGAGAAATTATCAGGAGGTAGACTACACGAGAAAATCGCAAAGAGACGTATAAACCAAACAACAATAGCATACTAATTAGTTAAACCCCCATCATTTATTATACTTCCGAACACGTGTAATAAAATTGAATTAGAAGCTTTTATCGGATCGCTAATGACAGTGCCATTATTATTTTTAATAATTTCAAATTGCTCAAAAAAGCTAAATTGAAGGCATTTATCACAGGTGCGCAAAATGTTGAGACAATGGTCATTGGGTACTTTATGACCGCTATCTAACAAATGTTTTGTGAATGTAAATTTTGTTGTTTATTATTCCTGAAAGCGGCCATAAACGGGTTCCAAAATTCCGGCCTGTCTGAACCACATATGTATCATTGCATTCAGGACATTTTATTATTTAAACACTGCACTTTTTCTGGAATTTTCCGAAAAAAAAAATATTTTTCATGTGCAATAATAGGCTTTTAAGTTTTTCTCGTACAAAAAGAAAAAAGCGGGAATTTATATTATGTCATATGTTAGCTCGGTATATGCTTTTCAACAACGTCAGTATCATCGCTAATGGTTTAGCCGTGTTAGCGTGACAGACATACAGGCAGACATTAGCATGTATAATATTGGTATGGATTCGCAGGCTATGGAGTCGAAAGCCAAGGTCAAGGGTCCTACAGGCTTCGTTACAGAGCCCCGTATGGCCGAACACCGATGCTTGTGGGATGAAAATTTTCCGGAGTGCCCGGAAAGGTTGATTGGGGTGCTTGACAGGTAAACTATATATCTATAAAAGTAACAGCCTGTTATTATCCCACTGCCGGGCAATGGACCTCTTCTCTCCGGTTTTGGAGAGAAGGATTGGAGCTACCTCGCTCTTCCAATGCGGATTGGTAGGTTACACATATCCCTAGAATTATCTAGAGTTATGCAGGATTCCTCACTATGTTTTCCTGCATCGAAAAGAGTGTGATAAATTGCAATCATCAATTAGACACCGCTATAAGCCAGTCGCCAGGGCTTCGTTCGTTTATATGCAGTATGCACCGCAAGCAGGCGAGTTTGGCAATTGAAGAAACTGGTTGGTACTAGCTTCCCCCTTACACCCCTTTGGTTTGGTATAAGATTCTACAATAAAATTCGGCAATTAATTTTAGCTTAGCCATTACAGCAGTTAAAAATTACTATTAAAATGTAGTTGATACAGAAAGCCTACTTACTGTACTGTTGATAAAAGGACTGTGTGGATATAGCTACTGTTCCCTGTACTACCCTACCCAAGATAGTAATGAATAAATGTAATTAGTTATAAGAATTATATTTTGAACCGCTGAGTGTCTTGCTGATACAAACAAGACAAGACAGTCGCACAAAATGGTAATGCATAAATAAGAATTACCTATATTATAAAAAGAGCAACCGCAGAGTTTCTTGCTGGCTCTTCTCGATAGGAGCGACTTTCCGAACCAGCGGCAGAGTTGACGATTCACAAGCACTTATTCACAAGTTTACTCAAATAAAAAATACTTTGAATTTGAATTTTGACTGGCCCTTTGGCGCAGTGGGTAGTGACGCTGCCTTCAGCTCCACGGGTCGCGGGTTCGATTCCCGCCGAGGGCCAACATTTTCTACAAAATGAATTTGTTGGTCTTTGAGCCTGGGTGTATATTTGTATTTAAGTATGTATTTAAAAAATATATAAGTATATATTCACCTTCAAACACTTTTGGGATGGATGACCGTGCATGTATGTCTCCCATATATTAATAAGAATTATCAATTTTGTTCAGGTGCAAAGAGTTGAACTTAATAGAACAGTGCGAGTCTTTCCCATCGAGAGCCGCCACCAAAGAAGAGCTCGAAGCATTACATTCTCCTGCCGTATACGAAATGCTTGAGACTACTCACAAGAATAATGATGTAGAACAATTGGAGGAGATGTCGTCGAAATATGACGCCATTTATATACACCCTGTAAGTCATCATCCTCCTACCCTTATTCCACTCAGTGGGGCCGGCACATGTAACAATCATGTTGTTAGTAAATAAAAGGAGATATAGCAAACGGAGCGTATATTTATCCGCCACAGACAATTATTGTCTGGCTTACAAACAAGAGAACACAGGCTTATACACGCACTAATAATTACACGTCCACTCTCGCCCGCGGCTCTGGTGCTACTAACGTGTTGCGTTAGAGACTGTACGGATATTGTATGTATACTATGTTTTGTATCTTTATGTAAATGTACAAAGTAATAATCACACATTTCACCCACATACACTAGTTTCTAACAAATCTTTACTTTCAGCAAATGTATTTTTATTGGTAGATAATTTTTTAGAGTACCCACGAGTTGAGTTTGATCGCCGCCGGGTCCACCATAGACATGATGGACAGGATCGTATCTGGGGTGGTCCAGAACGGGGCCGCGTTCGTCCGCCCGCCCGGACACCATGCCATGCGGGCGGAGCCTTGCGGGTATTGCTTCTACAACAACGTAGCCCTAGCTGCCGAGCACGCGTTGCGCAAGAGACACTTACAGCGGTAGGTAAACACTATAGCAGGTAGAACTGCACATTTTGGACATTTCTACCATTAACAAAGTACACAAACAAAGTACTACTAAACAAAGCCCCATTTGGACCTGATACTGTAAGCGTCGCGTGCATAAATTTCATTCGTTCATCCGATGACGAGCCACAGGGAATACTTTGAAGAAGCGTTATCAACGCCTCTACCGTGTAATCCTCCCTGGCACCTGCCAATCACACTAAAATTACAGTTCTATTTAGTCATTAAATACTAAGATTATCATTTTGTGACAGGATCTTGATTATCGACTGGGATGTGCATCACGGACAAGCAACTCAACAAATGTTTTACGACGATCCCAGGTACGTAAATTTTATGTACATATAATATTCTAAAGATCTGCTCTATCTTCAACCGGCTATCATAGCATACCTTACTTTAAATGGGCCCAAAAAAAAACATTGTTCATAGAAACAAATATGTTTTGTTTGACTAGTACATTATAATAACTATATACAGACTAGTAAATAACTAAACGACGCTAAATGAATCGACTGATCACTTAAATTAATAGTACCTGGGAAATCGAGCCTTGCTCAGTATTTTTTTTAAAGGATATAAAAAAAATTATAATAATGAAAATTGAGGGTGGGGCTCGAGCGTAGGTTTTTTCACCTCTCTAGAGTCTAGACCACACGTTCCCCAAATAGGCTGCCATGATTTTTTGTTTGACAGCGAAAATTGTCTGTTGAATTCAACGTAAATTTTAGCATTTTCCCTAAAACAGGGATAAAAAGACATTTTTTTAAAATGAAACGGCTAGATCGAAATATTTCGAACCCTTAACCCCAGAAAGCGCAGCGTCGGTAGACCCCCAACAAGATGGACTGACGACCTCAAAATCGTGGGTTGTGGAGATCCCTTAAGAATACCTATGTCCAGCAGTGGACTTCCATCGGTTGAGAAAGAAGAAGAAGAAGATTAAACGGTGTATTCTATTGTCCAGGGTGGTGTATTTCTCGATCCACCGCTACGAGCACGGTGCGTTTTGGCCGAATCTGAGGCAGTCCGACTTTCACTACACAGGGTGCGGCCGCGGCGAGGGCTACACGTTCAACGTGCCGCTGAACCGCGTGGGGATGACCGACGCGGACTATATAGCGATATGGCACCAATTGCTGCTGCCTATGGCCTTTGAGGTAGATAATTGGTAGCTAATCGTGTATAGAATTTCGCTAACTCGCCAACTTAATCCATACTGTTAATTCCGTGACACAAACTGTATAACGCAACAAAATTAGTACCACAAACAACAAAATGGCGCTGTGTCTAAAAATACACGCTATGAAGGTGACGTGTAATGTGATTATACAGGTAAATTAATTCAAGGCAAATTTATGTCAATTTTAAAGACAATTTATAAGTAATCCACCATCCATTATCCAGAATCGATAATTTAAAAGTTATAATTCATCATTCGTAACGTAACAATATTAATTAGGGAATATTAATTAAATTAAATATCGTTGATACAACAAATCGTTTTAGTTAGCTAGGGTGTTTATAATTTCAACGGCCTTACTACGTTTCTGTATAACTGCAACCCTGGAGGTTGTCCACAACCAAGTATACTAATAATATAGAAAAAAGATAAATAATGAGAAAATTCTAACGTAAACACTTATTTTCCTACTGCCCATGCCCATTGGTAATTTATATCCGCTATATACTATTGCTATAAGGTTTCTAATAAGCAGTCACATTTCTTGGCACTCCCTTGAAGTGTAGACTTATTAGTTTGAAGATAAATTGAAATTATTCTTTAGTCAAGTATTTTTTCGCACTGAATCGCTAAGTTGATTTTTTGTGCGAAAAAGAAGCCATCCCTCTTGTCATCTGATGAGGCAATTAACCGAGGTGTTGGAACGGATAATATTTTTTTTGCACTTTGACTCCATGGCATGATCCGCCGTTTGCCGGATTCGGCCATTTCCGCCACAGCTTCAGGTCTTGACGCTGTTTCCCTGATATGGGACGAGGCTAATGTATCAAGGCATATTGCATTCCACATTAGGTCCCGTCCCTGTTTCCAAGTAATCTGGTTACTTAAGTTACTTTTACAAGCTCTTCTCAATCGTTAAATAATATTGAAACTAACACTGGTGAAAGGTGTGCCTATCGAGAAGAAATTGCATTCACTCTTTTCACTTTTAAACTTTATTTTTAAGTTACAAAGAGAAATAAAATATGAATCCGTCTCTAATGTTTTTCATGTAACGCAGTACCAACCGGAGCTGGTGATCATATCGGCGGGATACGACGCCGCCATCGGCTGCCCAGAGGTACTGTCCCACTCTCTTACTCTGCTATATCTCTTTCTTTCAGTTCTCACCTCAACTCGTCATAATCTCCGCCGGATATGATTCCGCACTCGGCGATGAAAAGGTAGAAATTGATTCAAATTATTATTTCTTTATTAGCTGGATACATGTGACCATATGTTTTCAATTAAAAAGGTTAAATTTTGCTAAAAATTGAATTATATGGACATTCTTTTTGACGACAATAATTAATTTTTGAATATAAAAGTAGTTAATTTGAGTTAACCTTTAGATATAGATAGTATAGAAATTGTTTCTAGGTTCTGTCATAACTTTGAATGAGACACGGATCTCATATAAATTTGTTGGTACAAAGATATGAAGATCCTATTTCAAACAACTCAGGGCGAGATGGAGCTAACTCCAGCGTGTTACGCAACGCTGCTCAACATGGTAATGGCCGTGTGCCCCAGTGTCTGCGTGGTGCTGGAGGGCGGCTACTGCATCAAGTCATTGGCAGAGGGAGCAGCTCTCACTCTACGCACTTTATTGGGACATCCACCTCCTAGACTCCAGACACTCGTTGAGCCAACAGACTCGTAAGTATTTTATGGCTATCCTACTTCTTTAGGATATCTTCGTTAGGGTATTACGTACAGAATTTGATTATTTATACCAATATTTTCAAATTCCATGAATGTTTTTGAATTCCTTCCGAAAACTCCGCTCTGGGCCATTAAAATGATATGCTAGATTGCTCTTCCTAAATCCTACAAAAATGTTTTGTATGTTACTTAGGGGTGTGCAAAATAATATTTTAAAGTTGGGCATGGCACAAAAAACATGGCATGAGATTTCTGTCATAGGGATAAGTTTGTACACTTTTTTTTACCAATAATGTTTTTTCCAACTTTTTTCATTGTACATAAATAAATGAAAACGTTGGCAAACACTGCTCTATCCAATCCAGTAAAACTGTATTGTACCTGTTATTTCATCCTCGATTTATTATTGTACTGCAGAATTCGAGAATCAATACTAAACTGCATATACGCACATAAGAAACACTGGCGCTGTTTCAACTACCAGCCTGCGTATAGTATAGACACGTCGGTTGTGAACGTGTGCGACAGAGAGAAACAGAAGCATACGGTTACCGTCAGGTGGGAGGGAGATGAAACGATACCAGACAGGTATCCCACCCGTGACGCGTACCCACGGCAAGACGATCAAACCAAACTCCGAATTCGAGAAAGATTGGACCATTTGTCTTTGGGTAAGATATTTTTTGTATTCATTTTTATGTAACCATGAAAATTTTAATTAAAGTTGCTTAACACTTCACTTCATTGAAAGAATGACTTGAAGTAAGATTACTGTATAATTAAGAGTTCAGTTCTTACGAGTAAAATTATATACGGTGTGTGATAAAATACACGTTAGATATTGGTCAATTTTCTTGAGCCAATCATGATTGAATACGTATGATATATGATCTAATATGGATGGATATTTTGGACCATTTTTTTCGTTACAGTGACGGACTTGTCGCTGGCGCAGCATCCGGTGTGCTACATCTACGACCAGGCTATGCTAAAACACAAGAATGTTTGCGAGCCGTAAGTAAATATCCTATCCGTAATTAAAATTTATAAAACTTATAAGAAATAAAAGTGTAGGCAGTAACTGAAAAAACATTTTTTATTGATTCAAGAAAGCCGGCTTATAGACGTAAGCTTTTACTTATTAGCTGTTATTTAACTACCCCCTATCGAGATTTGTGGTCAAACTCTACTGGAGCCGGGGTAGATATGGTTCATTTGGCCTAAGTAAGTAACGGCATGTTACTATCCCACTGCTGGGCGTAGGCCTCTTCTCTCCGTTTTTTTTTGGAGAGAAGGATTGGAGCTAAGACCTACAATGTTGCTCCAATGCCGATTGGTAGGTTACACATATCCCCAGAATTCTCTAGAGATATGCAGGTTTCCTCACGATGTTTTCCTTCACCGAAAAGCGTGTGATAAATTGCAATTACCAATTATATACATAAGTTTTACTAGAAAACTCATTGGTGCCTGCCCGGGGTTTGAACCCTAGAGCTCCTGGAAATAGGCGCACGGTGCTACCGCTGGGCTCCACAACTTGATTTGGCCTATATAGGATGAATTAATTCTCGATTGCTATAGTGTACAATATTTAGCCTCTCTATTTTTTGCGCGTTATCAGTAGAATGAATCTAGTTAGTTGGATTAAATTGGATGTTAGAAAATATCAAACGAAATGGCATTAAAAAAAAATTGGCAAATAAATTTCGAATGTGTGGTAAATGTTCAAAGTATTTCAATAAAACGAGCAATGAATAATTCTCTGCGCATATGTGATGTGACAAATGAGTACGGGTCTCTTATCTTCCCTGTGTTATTAATTGTTGGACACTCTCACGTTCTGCTTTTCTCTAACGTTCACGTTCTGCCGATCTCTCGTTTGCCTATACTCTATTGCTCCTCTATTAATATATACTATCCATAGAGTATATATATAATATATACTCTATGGATAATAACTCTATGCCCTAATCATTTCCCTACGGCAGAGGTCACGTAGAGTGTCCAGAGCGTATAATGCGCATACACGAGCGGCACCGAGACTTCGGCCTCCTTGAACGATTGCACGTACTGCGTGCAAGGACCGCGGTCGACGACGAGATCCTAGCTGTCCATACCCGCGCACATCTCGACAGGTAGGGACTAGGGACAACTCAAAATTCTGTTAAAACATGTAAAAATAGTTCATAATACGAAATATGTAGTGTTCAAATTGCTTTACGTCATTATTGCAGTTCTTAAAGTTGTTTACTTACATGTTGTTGAGTTCAAATAACAACTAGAGAAGTCTATAGTGCTAGAGTAGTAGTGCATATTGGTTGGCGAGATAGCACAGAAGCAATCTTCGAGGGAACAGTGTTAACGTGCAAAAATGGTTCATAAAACTTGAGACATAGAGTTCAAATATTACATAGAGTAATAATTTATAGAATTAGACGTTATTTTGCGGAGGTCCATAATACAAAACTAATGAGAATATTATTTTGATATAATCCGCGATAAAAAAAATATATGTAATACTAAATGTACAGTGTACTATTCGTTCTCACACCTGATACATGCAGAATTTGTAAGAACTCATGCACTACCCGAAACCGATAACACAACAATACACAAGCACTGCACACATTTACCACCACAATCTCAACAATGGTTTCACAATAGTTTCTTACAAATTCTGCATATACTCACTATGCGTCCACTTTCCACTCTTTTATTCATATTGATAGTCCTTGGTAGAACAAAGTATGCACATTAATTTTTGTTAAGAAAAAAACATACAAACGTGACGTGTGTTTTATATATTTAATAAATACAGGTTAAAAGTACTCGCAAGTACGAAGCTAAGGGACCTCAACAGTAAGAAAAATGAATACGACTCTGTCTACTTCCACCCTGACACGCTAGAGAGCGCCGCCGTCGCTGCAGGCTGTGTATTGCAAGTAGGTATTTACGCATGATTAAAAAATACTTTAGACTTCGTTTGTCTCAACCTAAAAACAAAAGATCTTCAACTATTCACTATAATGTTTCTGAAGTTAAACAGGGAATGTTTTTACCCTATATGTTAGCCCAGTTATCGAGCGAGAAGGTTGGAGCTGTACTCTTGTCGCATTGTGAACCACCCAAACAAACTGACTGGCTCGCTGGCGCAGTTGGTAGTGACCCTGCCTTCAACTCTGCGGGTCGTGGGTTCGATTACCGCCGAGGGCCAATATTTTCTAACAAAAATTTGTTGGTTCTTCGAGCCTGGGTGTATATTTGTATTTAAGTATGTATTTAAAATTATATAAGTATATATTTACCAGTTGTCTGTCTACCATAACACAAGTTCCAAGTTACTTACTTTAGGGACGGACGACCGTGTGTGTGTAAGTGTAAAAAAAAACTAGCTATTTGATTAAGAGTAATTTAAAAAATAGCTCCACAGGATCTCCCACCAATAATGAACCTCTCAAAAGAGAGCTATTAAATGCATAAGCCACTGGGCGTATGTAATATTTGCCAATACAAAATTGACCATCAGCAAAATCTCAAAGCAATATTAAAGTTCGCTTACAAAGACCCCTTTATTTTCCTATTCATGTAGATGGTGGACACGGTTTTGTTCAACGCTCCGATATCGTCCAACATCGGAAGGCAATATTTATTTATTTATTCCTTTTATACATATATTAAGAAAAAAGAAAATTTTTAAAAAAAGGAATAAAGGCGGATTTATTTTTTATTTTAAAAATTTTATTATTTTTAAAAGGGATCTCTTCTAGTCAACCTTTGAGTAATAGAAGGAAAGGACAGGAATTGAAGAAGAAGGAGGGTCATATAGAGAAAAAGAAAAAGTTTATATAAATTGAACTATTTAATCTATTAAATAATTTTGGTAAAATAAATATATGACACGATGGTACTGATATATAATTACTTAAGATAAATATTTTCTAATCTGTAACTTAAATACTGAAAGGGAAAGAGATTTGCGGATTGATACTGGTAAATCATTCCAAAATTAATTTAATATTAATGTTGGTTATCAAGTAACTTTAATTTTCCTATTAACGCAGATGGTGGACACGGTCCAACGTTCCAATATCGTCCACTATCGGAAAGCAATATTAATATTGGTTATCAAGTGACTTTAATATTCCTTGACGCAGATGGTGGACACGGTATTGTCTAACGCACCAATATCGTCCACTATCGGAAAGCAATATTAATATTGGTTATCAAGTGACTTTAATATTCCTTGACGCAGATGGTGGACACGGTATTGTCTAACGCACCAATATCGTCCACCATCGGAAAGCAATATTAATATTGGTTATCAAGTGACTTTAATATTCCTTGACGCAGATGGTGGACACGGTATTGTCTAACGCACCAATATCGTCCACCATCGGAAAGCAATATTAATGTTGGTTATCAAGTAACTTTAATATTCCTATTAACGCAGATGGTGTACACGGTATTGTCTAACGCACCAATATCGTCCACTATCGGAAAGAATGGAAGAAAGAAAGAAAGAAAAAACATTTATTTCAAATATTAATGTTGGTTATTTACTTGTTGAACTCGGTAGTCATGCCGGCATGACAAAACGAACGATACACTCTAATGCGGTTGACATGCCGGCATGACAAGAACCCGCAGGCCACTTTTTGCCTTATTACAAATTAATCAGGGATTGTTTCTCTGTGGCAATCTGTTTTAGAGCGACACGGATAATAAACAAAACTATTGCTTCGCTCTCTCTCGTAGAAAAATTAAATTCAACCGTTTACAAGGTCATTTCACTCCGCGCCAAAACGAGTTGTATGCGCGTGCGTTTATTTATATTGTGAATAATTTTCAAATTTAAACCGGTAAGTTATATTTTAAATCACTACTAGACAATATTTATGACCAATATAATTTATTAGAACAGTGATTTCTACTATTTCAATTGATAAAAAGATGTAAAATCGATCGCCTATGGATGAACAAAGATTCTATTCCCGATTCGCAGTGAGAAAAAAGTATGTAATTTTATTTGAAACGCTGTTAAGAACACTAATTTTAATAGGAAATATCATGTAGAATCCATATTCATCCGTATTATTTGATCAAAGTGTATAGTATTTGTTATTTTCTTCGATAAACCATGTAAGGGACCAAATTACACTCACACACTCGCAAGGTATTTGTATGCATGTGTGCATTCCATTATGGCGGTCGAGCTATTTACGATATAGTATGTTCTTTTTTTGTTTACTTGATTTTTTTTTAAACTTTGATGTTTTAATTTTTTGGTATATTCTTTTGTTACGTTATGAATAATCAGCAGAATATGCTAATAATTGTTTTTTGGGTTCCGAACGAAAAAATAAAAAACGGAATGAACACACAAGTGGTCTTATAGATAACTCTTGTGTCTGTCTGTGCGTCTGTTATAGCTAATTTTAAAGCAAATTTGATAGTGTATTTATTTATTTATTTGATTTGGTAGTTCATTTGTTTTTATTATTTTTTGTAATCTAATATATCCTGAATCCTCAATTTCATAACATAATCAGAATATTTGTAAATTTTTTAAATACGGTTAAATTTCTAATGTCAGATTACAATGGAGAATCGCCCAGGGCCAAGTGGGGTAAAGCAGCATACATGGGTAGAAGATAGCGACCCCTCGCTCTTCGAAATGAGACCCGGTGGGATCATGGTTGTAAGTACTTTTTAAATATACCTAGCTGTGTGTATATTACTTGACGTGTAAAACTTTTGTGTTATAATGTTCTTCAATGTTCCTTCTAGCCTTGGGAATCGTCGACCCCGGAGCTGTTGGCCTCAACGTCGTCGCAGGGACAGAGTGCGAAGAGGGGCCGTCGTTCCCTTCATCTTCAAGATGAACAAATCATGGAGCCGCTCGAAGATTCGGGGAGCGATGGCGAGTACCCTGACGGCGACGCGGAGGACCATGACCAGGGAAGTGATCTGTTCAGAGAGCGGAAGGTCGCCAAAAGATTGCGAGGGTCAAATAACGAGAATGAGGATGTAGCAGATGAAATATTTGAAAGGAATGACTCTGCTGCGGTTCCTACGACACCTGTAGATTATAATTTCGTCTGGTCGGAGGATTATTCAACTTTCACTGGCCAGAGAGAAACTTATTTACGGGAGGCTGGCCCAACTTTTTCTTCACAGGATCCCAGTGAAATCTTTTTAAAAATATGGGATCCTGAGTTTATGCAGACCATAGTCCAGGAGACTAATAGATATGCGTGCGAGGCCATCAGTAAGCTTTCCGACCCTGATAACGATGCGGCTATTCCAAAATATTTGGATAGCTGGATTGAAGTCACTGTTGGAGAGTTGTACCGATTTTTTTCGATTCTTATCTATATCTCTGTCTGTGTGCGCTCTGACATTCAGGACTACTGGACGACTGGGATTTTGGGAATGCAGGCATTTGGTAAAATGGTGTCGCGGGATAGATTCTTGCTCATTACCAAATTTTTGCACTTTGCAAACAACGATACCATTTTAACTAGGGGATGCGACCGCAAAGTAGAAAAAATTGCGCCAATAGTGGAGCACTGCAATAGAAAGTTTTCAGAAATGTATACACCGTCTCAATATCTCAGCTTAGACGAATCCTTACTGTTATGGAAAGGCCGTCTAAGCTGGAAACAATGTATAAGATCGAAAGCAGCTCGATTTGGAATCAAATCTTTCGAGCTCTGTGAGTCCGAAACTGGCTATTTGCTCCGATATACCCTGTATACTGGTAAATCAGGAGACTCACATTCAGAACCCAAACATGGGTTCAAAACTCTTACGGCTAAGGTTGTCTTAGATCTCATGGAGGGGTATCTGAATGTAGGTCACACCGTCGTAATGGACAATTGGTATAACCAATTGGCTTTGACGAGGTACCTGAAAAGCCAGCGTACGGACGTTTTAGGAACATTGAATCGCCGCCGCAAAGGAGTCCCACAAGAAGTCAAAGATATTAAACCAAGTGTGAAGCGTGGAATGTGTGTAAGTAGGCATAGCGGTGACATATCGTTGGTGGCGTGGAAAGACGTGAAACTAGTCACCGTTATATCTACTTATCACAAACATGAGTTGGTTCCGGGAAAGCGCGCGGGTCAGATCATCCAAAAACCAGTGGCGGTACGGGATTACAACCTGTACATGGGGGGTGTTAATCTGAAAGATCAGAAAATCGCAGGTTATCTTATGGAGAGAACCAGAGCCCATAAGTGGTATATGAAAGTGTTTAAAAGACTGCTTAACACGAGTCTTTTAAATGCTTTCATAATATACACACGAAACCCCATGTACCGTGTGTACTCCCACCGCCAATTCCGGATGAAGGTCGCCGAAGGGCTTTTAAGCCGATTTGCGCAGAACCGACCGAACCAAAATTTGGACAGAGCATCGATCACCTCTGACCAGCTCCGTCTCCAACCAGGGTTGCACTTTCCAGTACATACGGAAGTTGCAACCTCTGGAAAGAAGGCGAAAAAACAAATGCGGTGTGTGAGATGCGCTGCTCTGAAAAAAAGAGCGTCGGTTACTGTCATGTGCCGGGTGTGCAAGGTGGCTTTGTGCATAGGCGATTGTTGGCTGGAATATCATACCTTGGCAAATTTAACTTAAATTAGCCAAGGTATGATATTCCGTAAGACAATTTAAGTTAAATGAAGGAATACTCCTTCATTCCTTTCAAATATTTCGTCTGTGAAATTATTCAGTAAATCTGAAAATATTACATACTGCATATATATGCACACGTGACCAAATGTGTTGTGAATAAATTTACTAATTCAAAAAATAACTTATCGGCACTTATCACTTATAGCCCGAAGTAATAGCTTTTTTGAATACACTTAAACTGTAATTAAAAATATCCGCCGTTTGGTGTTGGGAGATGCTATCAATTCACATAGCACGAATAAGTGGTGAGTTTTCATCCAAATTAAATTTTGATGAATCTGTATGCCGAAAAGCAATATAATCAATCTCCCACTTAGAATATGTAAAAAAGTATTCAAAAATATTATACAATGTCTCCTCACAGGGCAAATCAGAATATAGCTATTTCTAACACTAGCTCATTAAACTCATCCTTCGTCCTCATTATTGAACACATTACCCCATACGATAGTCTTACGCTGTTCGAAAGATAAGACTGTTTACAGACGTTGAATCAGCAAAACTTGTTTATTTTGCTTACTTCCATAGCATTATGTCTTATGGAATATTGTTATGGGGTAAATGGATATTGAAAAAAGTTGTATAAAAAAAAGAGTCATACGTGGCGTTTACAAATTAAGTAATTTAACTTAATTGTTTATTTAGGAAGTGTATAAAAACATTATAGTTACATAAAAATCATAGAAACATACAAACTTGACATTTGAAAAACAAAATAAAAACTTATGAGAAATAAATTGTCTTTAACAAAATTTGAATATTGTCCTCGCGAAAAGATCACCCCGTATATGCTAATGTAAACACATAAATTTTGACGGCCATGACAGGTCGCAGGCAATAAAAAATGTTTATTTTTGAAATGTTTTGTGATAAGAGTTTGTTTGAAAAGTGTACTTGTATTGTATAGCAATAAGTTAGAAATTTCATCTTCTTCTTTATAAAACAATTAGTTTAACGATAAATATCCAGCATGATACACAAACTTGATCGAAAATGAACCCTATGGATTTACATGTGCGAATCTACTTTGTGAGATATTTATCCTTTTTTTATAAATGTTTTGTTTCTGGGTAGACATTTATAATAACATATTTCTATTTATGAATAGTGTATCTTTATGTTATAAAAGGATTTCAGTATATACGGTACTAATTAAGTCCACAATATTTTTTTGAAAATGACCTTTTAACCCGCGCGAGAACTGATTATCTTCTAATTTTTAACAAATGTTTGCGAGTGAATAAATAAAATTATTATTATACTGACATGCATATTTTTATTTTTTATTAGGAACCTCATTTTATGTACATTCTGAAGATAGAAAATATTAAAGAATCATTCTAATATTTCTATTTAGAAATATTTATTTTTGTCAATAAAACCCGTTTTTTTAAAAGCCGCTCAAAACAATGACCTGTGCGAACTAAATATACATTTTATAGTTATCGTTTTTATTTATTCTCATCAGCTGTTCATTTGGCTTTCACAAATTGCCACTTGAAAACATAAAAACATAGCCAACAATGATTTGAGTCACAAAAATCGAGAGTAAGGACCACGCGCGCGCTGACGCCACCGGCCCTCCGAAGATAACTGTTGCTTTGTCATTGAATAACTGAGAGTCACGGGTTAAGTAACGTTAATAGTCCTATTCACACAGATTGTGGACACGGTATTGTTCAACGCTCCAATATAGTCCACCATCGGAAAGCAATATTAATGTTGGTTATCAAGTGACTTTAATATTCCTTGACGCAGATGGTGGACACGGTGTTGTCCGGTGAGGGTGGTTCCGGGGTGTGCGTGGTCCGGCCGCCCGGCCACCACGCCGACGAGGAGGTCCCCAGCGGGTTCTGCCTGCTGAACAACGTGGCCATCGCGGCGCGGTACGCGGCGGGCGGCCACGGGCTGCGGCGGGTGCTGCTGCTGGACTGGGACGTGCACCACGGGAACGGCACCCAGAGGATCACCTACAGGGACAGCGAGGTCGGTACCAACAATGATTAACTGACCACCTCTTTATACAAAAACTAGCAATCATCAGCGGCTCCGCCCGCGTGGAAAGATTGAAACCGTAATATAGTTTTTTTTGTAACCATAAAAAATGGTTAAAGTGGGTTAACCTTAAAAGCTAGACATGTGCTGTCGTGGACTTTTATGTAAAAGTTTTAGAGGGAAACAATTTTGTAATACATGATTTTTGAATAACTATTACCGTTTACTCAGCGCACAAAAGGAAAACTTTAAATTTTGCCGTTTTCGTACTATTTTATTGATGCTCCTTTCCTATTAATCTTAGCGTGATGTTATATAGCCTATAGCCTTCCTCAATAAATGGACTATCTTACACTGAAAGAATTTTACAAATTGGTCCAGTAATTCCTGAGACGCGTTCAAACATCCAAACAAAAAAACAAACAAACTCTTCAGCTTTATATATTAGTATAGATGAGTCGTTATAACAAGAGGTTAAAAATTTTTAAACTACATACGCTAGAATCGCGACGTAAAAAACACAGGCTTCTCAATCTTCATAATATTATTCATTCAACGCTTGATTCATCCTTATTTTGCTTATCTTAATTAACTTTTATACACGAATTAACACTGGCAAAGTGCTCAATAGTTCAACTATCCTGTTTTTTGAGTTCGTCTGCTATGCTGGGTTGCGGAGTCGCCATTATTAGCTCCTTAGAAACTTTACACCAATTTCTTTTTGGTAATATGTGTCATTATCCAATTCAGTTTTGCGACACGCAGAGCTCTAATACTAATTTTAGCTCTACGGATTTCCTAAATCCTATTTCATCAACGTAGAGCTAGTCGAAGTGTAGCTCGTTACATTAGCCGCTGAGAGACTGAGCTTTCTTAAGGGGCCAAGGTTTTTTGTAAAGAGTCAAGTCCAAAGACCATTACCTAAGATGACGGAATCTCTTTTGTTCCAGATTCTATACATATCTATACACCGCTACGATAACGGCTCGTTCTTTCCAAACTCGCGCGACGCCGACTACACGGCGGTGGGAGAGGGCCGCGGGGAAGGGTACAATGTAAACGTACCATGGAATAAGGTAATTTATATAAATTTATATTTTCTTCTGGAATCGTCTACCCATATAATTATAATCGAAAATATATATTCGTTATCATACCTGATTAATGCAGATTCGTAAAAACGTATGCACTACGAACCTGCAACATCGTAATACACAAGCACTGCACACAATCACTATCACAAACTCAACAATTGTTTCACCCCACAACCGAAGCATCATTAGGAGATAGATTCCACAACGAAAGCGTACAAAAAAATTGATTTTTTTTTGCGCATTTCTTTAACTTTTCCCTAAAGAAAAAGAGGAATTGGAATTTGAATTTAATTGTGGCAAATTCCTATATTGCTAAATAGCCTATTTGTTGCGAAAGTATTTGCGAAAGACCTATCAAGATCTATTTAGACGTCTTAGAATCTTTTAGTTAAAATCGTACAAAATTCGTTCAGTAGATTTTCATGAAATCTCTCCCATACAGACAGACAACTTCATAATATGTGCAGAAGTAAGGATTTTATGTATGTATTTGTAGCGAGGTATGGGTGACGCGGAATACATGGCAGCTTTCACACAAGTAGTTCTGCCGATCGCCTACGAGTACGACCCGGATCTAGTGCTTGTTTCGGCAGGGTTCGATGCCTGCGTCGGCGACCCGCTTGGTGGTAATATTACCTACTTGAAATATTGTTAAAGTAAAGTAACTTCGTTTTACTATTCCCAATGGTGGGCCAAGGCCTTCTTAAGTATAGCCTATATGTAGCTTTACAACCTCTTCTATATTTCAGTGAAAGTTGCTTTAAAATAGGCTTAGCTGTCCCGGCATCTGAGAAAATTGATCACATATAGACAGACACCTTTAGAGGACTTTATTTTGTAATATTATATGTATAAGTAAATACATCATCATCTGGTGCCATCTTTAGTGAAGTTCGGAGGTCAGCAGGAGAAAACTTTTACGATCGTGTGCCATCTTTTTTATTTCATGGTATCTAAGTCCCGTCCACTCTCTCATCATCTCGTACGACTAGCCGCCTGCCTGACGTCAACTTACCTTAGCTATATTTTACGCCACCCCGGTAAAAAATGAGGGTGGTCTATTCTACTTAGCCGAATACCACACGGAACTATTTAACACTCTAAAGTAACAGTCTGTTACTATCCCACTGTTGGGCATAGGCCTCCTATCTTCGTTTCTGGAGAGAAGGTTTGGAGCTAAAACATATTACGTTGCTCCAATGCAGATTGAGATATGCAGGTTTCCGCACGATGTTTAAAATTGGTGAATGCCGGAATTCGAACCTGAAACCCCTCTAAAGAGTTGCACGGTCCACCGCTGGCCTATTACAGCTCTATAATATGTCGGTAATGCAATTGCAGAATAACATTAGAATATATTTTTTTAGGTTGCAAAGTGACACCTGAATGCTTTGGCAGAATGACTCATATGTTGCGCGGCCTAGCAGGCGGTCGGGTCATACTCTGCTTGGAAGGCGGCTACAACGTCACCAGCATCTCTTACGCTATGACTATGTGCACCAAGGCGCTCCTCGGAGACCCCATACTACACCATTACGACCCAAAGACAACAGTCCATTGTTCAGCAATCGAAAGCATAAACAACGTTATAAAAACCCATAAGAAATACTGGAAAAGTCTTAAGTTCCAACTAGCGTTGCCAATAGAAGATGTCATAGAGATACCAGCGCCATCTAGAGGCCTGATATTAACGGAAACAAAGTGTTTGAACACTTCCAAAAATTCTAAAACAGAAGTGGATTTGGAATGCAGTATGGCAAATATGAGTATAGATTGTGTTGAACAAAAATGTACAGATGGGATCCATTGTGGTACTGATGATGAAGACGAAGAAAGTTCAAAGAGAACTCACATTGATGATCGGTGTGAAGACAAACCTGAATTAAAAGAAAGTGCATCAAAACTGAATGAAAGTGCATCAAAAATTAATGAAAGTGCATCAAAAGTTAATGAAAGTGCATCAAAAGTTAATGAAAGTAAATCAAAAGTTAATGAAAGTGCATCAAAAGTGAATGAAAGTGAAACAAAAGCTAGTGAAGTTGCCCAACCAACCACATTAGTTGATTTCTTATCTCAGAATATGCAAGCTATAGTTGATGAAGATATGTTCGCTGTGATACCTTTACAATGGTGTCCGCATTTGGAATCATTGTACGCAATACCGGAGGGTGTGAAATTCGAACAAGGTGTGAAATGTGTTGATTGTGACCACACTGAGGAGAACTGGGTGTGTCTACATTGTTATATTGTGAGTATAGTTTCAACATCATCATCCTCCTGCCCTTATCCCACTCTAAGTGGAGTGGGCACAAAATGTTACTAACATGTTATCATATGATTTGGCTACGTATTTTACGACCGGTCGCCTGCCTGACGTACTTACCTTAGTCGCCTTTTATGACACCTCGGTAAAAAATGAGGTTAGTCTATTCTACTCAGCTGGGTACCACAGGGTGGGTCAACTTACCTTAGTCGCCTTTTACGACACCTCGGGAAGAAATGAGGGTGGTTCTATTCAGCCGGATACCACACGGCGTAGTATACTCTCAACATATAGAAAAATTTACATCCCAGTTGATATAGAGTAAGACACTATAGGCTAACCGGTTAACTGAGCCCTCGCCTGTAGGGCATAAGGGCGCGGAAGTACAACGAGAAAGGGGATTGAGGTAATTGCCGGCGGTAACCTTTTGTATATCACGTATTGTATATCCTTGTTCTCGTCCTACCTTCGCCCTTGTACCCCCGCAGGCAAGACTGAGTAAAGCAGTTAACCTATAAATTTATACCCGATAGGAAAAAAGAAAAACTCGCACTTTTCATAATTCTGTGTATTTTCCTTTGATTTCAGTGTTCTATATTACATCTTATCCATATAAAAATATATTTTCACTATTAGTAAAACGCAACATGTGTATATCCCATGCCTTCACCAAAACATTTTCATTCATCCTGCCTAGAGCTCCTCGGGTCGCAGGTTCGATTCCCACATTTTCTATAAATGAATTTGTTGGTCTTTGAACCTGGGTGTATATGTGTATTTAAGTATGTATTTAAAAAATATATATAAAAGTATATATTCACCAGTTTTCTGTCTACCGTAACATATGTATTGAGTTACTTACTTTGAAGACGGACGACCGTGTGTGTAAGTGTCCTATATATTTATTATTATAGATGTTTTTATTACGAAACTGTTCCAGACGGCGTGCGGTCGTCACGTGGGCGGGCACATGCAAGCGCACTACCGCACTAGCGGGCACGCGCTCGCACTGTCCCTAGTGGACCTGTCCGTGTGGTGCAGCGGGTGCGACGCGTACGTCGACAACGAGCTACTCTACGATGCAAAGAACAACGCGCACCGCTGCAAGTTCGCCGAGGACATGCCATGGTGCTACAGGACGGACACCGTGCTCATGGAATGAACACCACCTGTGAACTTTAAGACGATTTAAGACGGCTGGCCCGTTGGCGCGGTGGGTAGTGACCCTGCCTTCAGCACCGCGGGTCGCGGGTTCGATTCCCGCCGAGGGCCAACATTTTCTATAAATGAATTTGTTGGTCTTTGAGCCTGGGTGTATATTTGTATTTAAGTATGTATAAAAAAATATATAAGTATATATTCACCAGTTTTCTGTCTACCATAACACAAGTATTAAGTTACTTACTTTGGGGACAGAGGACCGTGTGTGTAAGTGTCCCATATATTTATTTATTATTATAATTATTTATATTAATTTTATCTGTATATAAATGTCCCATGTTAAGTGTCACATATCTTTATTTATTTAACAGACTAATAAATGTACTATCCGTTTTTATACCTGATACGTGCAGAATTCTTAAAAACTCATGTACCACGAATAACACAATACACAACTTACCCTATTATGACAAACGAAACGTAAAATAACCTTGACCCAAAAACTTTTAGGTAAAGGTTATTTTCTTGGAAAAACTAATTTTATTATCTTCTCCTATTTTTTGAACAATTCTATTACATTTTATTTTATTACTTTGAATATATTTACAATAGGGACGGACTAAATACAACAAACATTCAACATTTAAGGATTTTGAATGGGAGAATGTCATATGAAAGGGTATAAAAGAGTTTAGGACAATTCAAAAGGATTTGGGATGGATTTGCTTTCGTCTAAAGAAGTCACATAAAAAAAAATAAGTGTAAATATTTTTTTATGTTGCAATCAAGTGTCATTTATAATAATGGTATAATTGAAAAGAGAGGAGAGATACAGATATGAAAATTTTTCCATACATTTTTATTTTGTATTTAATTACATTTATTGTGCCACCCAAGATTTTTAAAAAATTTTATTTATAAAGTATAACTGACCTAAAAAAATTAAATATGAACATATCAATATTTATGCAAGAATATTTAACAATTGAATTATACAATTCATATTTGTACATGTATGTATGACTATAAATATCGACAAAAAAATTTCAAGTATCTACATCGGTCAAATACCCTTTTATTATTTGAAAAAGGAATCTCTCATTAAAGGAGATAAAAAATATTCAATAGTATTTATTCTTAAGTTTTAAAGTTATCATACATAGTGTATAAATAAATTATTAAATACTATACATAAAGAATAGACAATTTGTATAATAAAATTTATGAATGGCAAGCTACAGAAATATGATTACTTAGTGTACTCATATTTATACAATATCCAATAGAAGTAGGATTCAATTGCGTTATGTTATTACTAATCAGAATTTAACATAATACTGGTGTTAAATGATTCGGAAAGATTTCCAATAATATATCAGAACAATTCTTAAAATATTTTATTACGCTTAATTACTTTTATGTCAATTATTAGTTTATGTTACACCAAATTGCCGCCAAAATGAATTTGCTCTTATTTTTAATATCAACCCAAGATGAGAGTATACAATATAGACTAATGACAATATATGAACTTGTTAATACACAATAAAATAATTACTATATCAATGTTTAAATTGCTAACACTAGTTATTTTATGATAATAACATAACACATTCAACTAAAAACTTATAATACATATATTAATTAATTTATAAAAAAATGTAGGTAACAATATTTTCATAATGTACTACTAAAGTAATGTGAACTAATTAGTATTAAAAGACAATGTGAAAGCTTGGCATACAAATAACGCGGCGACCAAAGTGCCAAAACTGATTTGCTCATTCAGTACCAATTATCTTATAATAAAGTCATATCATATTTATTAACTATTCTTTAGTTTTATTTCATCTGCCCTTTTTATTCTATTTAAATGAAATCACCTTGAATATTTATAAACCATCCTATGCCAGTCCGTTTAATTTAAAAATTTTACATTTAACATACAAACATTCATTTTTATATATAAGATTTTCCTTAAATCTTATAGATTTAAAACAATCATATGTAGTAAATGCAAGTTTTGTAAAAGCTCTGTGGCTGATATTTAATTTATTTAGTAGTCAAGTTTATGCTTAATATTTGTCTATCAAGAGTAGGTGGCCGTAAAGGACTAGCTTCCAGGCCGTAAAGGACTAGATTCCAGGCCGTTAATAAACTAAAATATCAAGTATATACATTCCTATAACTTGAAAAGGAATAAATCGATTTATAAAAAATCGATAAACAGGAAACAAAAAAATCGATTTATATATTTGACTATTTCAAAATTTACTTATTAATTTTTATAATTAATAAGAATGAAAATAATTATTGTGGACAACTTCGAATCAAAAATAACTTATGCACTTAAAATTCAATTAAAATGTGTTGTTCGGCTACATTTGTTTCCTCCAACAATACATATCTTAAAAAACAAAAAGAAGAAGAATAGATAATCGACTTTTAAATAAAATAATAAAAAATTGATTATTAAAAATCGTTTTTTTTTTACTAAAATAAGCGTTTAATTATGGATAATTAATTACAGTCGATTATTTTTACATCTCTACTATCAAGAGAATCAAGTCTGTCTAATGTCTATTTTTATTTGACATTGTCAAGCAAATTTATTTATAATAAAAGTACGTGCAAGTAAAGAGTTTAGATAAAATAAATAATTACAATTTAGTGGCTTACAAGAATACTATTACATGTTATGTATGACTTAAGAATATACTTTTTATAGTTTTACTTTTGAAGACATTTATTATAACTAAGGTTAGTAATATATAGAAACCATGGTCATGAAAGTCCTCTCACTTAAATATTAGGTGTATATATGGAAAAAATCCGTAAATATTTTCTAATGCTTCCTATCTATATGATATTCTCTTCGTTTGTCTAGAACTTGCATATTTACACTATTACATTGTTGTGATGAATAACAATAATTTTAAGATTTCAATTTAATTAATTAATGAAATATAATTTATAAATACGATTTAAAATGCTCTTTAATTAATATGTTTACTATTGTTGTGTATAAGATCATTGTAAGCAGTTTTTATTAACTATTTTTAGTTAAACATGAATCTGGCTTATTTTAACGCAGATCGCTTTGTAAACAGAAATTACTGTATAAGTTGGAATGAACCTTGAGAATTTTGCTTAAAATTTTGACTACATCATCATCATAGATCTAATTAGATTAACTCTATCTTTAATAAAGAAACCACTATTAAAAGATAATAAAATTCAGGGACCAATAAAACTATTCTTTTATTTAATTATTTTCATTTACTTCATATGTTAAAAAAATCTTAAATTTGAAAAAATAACAGTTTTATTCTATTTTTTTCTACAAAGAATAATTAAGTGTATGATTTACTTATGTTAACACAATAATGCAATATTTATAATTATGGCAGGTTTGAATAAACTACAATGAAGCGATTAAAACCTTTATGGGTGACTGGCAGACATGTAAGCACTTGGTCACCGCTAGCCACAGCCTTCAACACAAGGCCAACATCTAGACCTATATTTGATTCTTTAAGGGAGAGAACAGTGAGTAACTTATTTCATATTTTCATAATACATTGCTATTTTCACAGCTTGAATAGTGATTTTATGTTCATTATAAACTAGATATTGTCTGTAACATCATCAATATCAACCGAAACTAAAATAAAAAGTAATCCTGTAATTATCTCCATTCCAAAAATCAACTGTGGCGTTTATCTCCTAACAATGTTATGGTTACACTGCAAAATGATTGTTTAGATTGTGGTAGTAAATTTGTGATTGTCGTGGTGGTAATTTGTAGTTTATGCATCCCACAAATCCCATATGTATAAGGTACACATGATGATATAGCTTTTATTCTGAAAAACAGATACAGTTATCCTTAATTAGAAGTATCTTCAGTTAACTAATCTACAAAATATCCTGCTGCTTTTAACCATAGAGGACCCAATGTCTTTTAAGGTTGTTCTCCCATCTTTTCGCATGTGACCTCTGCTCCTATTGCCCTATTGGGAGTACAAAAAAATCTTTTGATTTATCATCTGTTTCTTAAAAAATATGATTTAATACTTTATCACAGGCAGTATATGAAATGATAACAAAAGTACATACTGATTTTTAGATTTGATAAGGCTTTAAAAAGCAAACAATGCTGTAAAAACACATGCACATTTAGTCTGTTTATATCATAATATATTATAAAATAGATAACTATAACTATAAAAAAAAATTATGACCTTTTCTTAACAACAATAAAATATAACACCTATAATATTTTATTATATTTGATATTTACTTTAATTCAAAAAAATATACATTTTTATCTGTCCTGAATAAATTACATACTACTTGTATTGCTAAAAATATGTAGCTTAGGTGGGATGTTGAGTTGCTAAACTGCTCTCTGTGTGCAAAACAAGTGCAAATAACTGGTTTTAGATAATAATAATATCTTATTTGCTAGAATGTAGGTACATTTGTTGGCCAACAATGGCAGCCAGAACTTTCAACTACTAATAGTATGTAAAATAATAAAATAAATAAATAAAATAATAAGAAAATACAGTATAGTAATAATGCATAATTGGAAATTTCGAATATTTAATGTTCCAACATGTCAATGTTGGAATTGTATACACGCAGAAAACAAAATTATAGTAACAAGTTATATATATAAAAATGATAGTGAAATAAATTTGAGATTTTATTTATGGAATATGTCATCAATATTAATTTTATTAATTTATATCATAAAAACTTCCAACAGCTATTTTAAAAAAAACAATTTTTATTTAAAATATTTGAAGTTAACTTTCGAAATTCTGTAGGTTATTTGTTATACATATATTTGGGTGGCCATGTAATAAGCATTTTTTTTTGTATAGAGCAGCACTTGTTTATCAATATCTTGTCAGGATAATGAATTCACCTATTAGTAACACATATTGAAAATATTTAGGATATGTTTTAACAAATATACACATGTTTTTTTACACATGTCTTTGTATAGAACAAATTTTCTATGTGATTGATGTAATTTTATATTGTAGGGCCTCTTCAATAAACCCGAGCTCACAAGCTTTGAAGGTTTTAACACTCTCAAAGAGGAAGCGATTTCAGCAACTGACAGATTGATCGATGAAGCCACGTCCAACCCTAGGCGGCCCATGGTGGATATATTTGACGAGCTATCGGACACTCTGTGTAAGGTTGCCGACTTAGCCGAATTTGTGCGCATCGCTCATCCACAGCCTCATTTCGCCAGCGCCGCTGAGGAAGCGTGCATTAGTGTCAGCGGAGTAGTGGAGAAGTAGGTATATATAGGACATAAACATATATAAAGGTATATCAAACCTCATAAACATTCGATCTATAGTCAAACCAAGCCATCCCCTCCAGCTTTACATGTTTATAAAGCATCTTCGGAGATGAGCAACACACGGCCCGCGAGCTACTTGCGGCCCTTTAAACATTAATAGGCGGCCCGCGAAGCATTTCTAAACTTGAATTTATTTTATGGACATTCTCCCATAAATATATTGTTAAAAATTAATTAACAAAAAAGTCGTAGTGCGTGCTCAAATCTTAACTTGTTTTGAATTTTATATTTTTTTATTTTAATATTATTAGTGAGTATTTTTATGTGCGGCTAGCCAAAAAGTTTTTAAATTTAAATAGACCCGTTGATTAAAAGGTTACTCACCCCTGTTATACTTAATTGAGTCTTTTTTCTAGGTCGTGTTTTTATAATTATCCCTTCCTTTTTTTTTACATTTACAATAACTCCTAAGATATTCACCTCAATAATATCTTTTAAAGGTCTATGTTTGGAATGACTTTATATCGAGATGAATAATGTATCGACCTTCATTGTTCACTTACCGTATTGTATGAGAAATAATATTTTTTGCGTTCTCTATAGCAAGAATAAATTTCGTGTATCTTTTAACTGTAAATTATTGCACATATATTTTCTTGCATGCTATTGTTAAGTTTGACAGGTGTTACCTATTGTGAATAGTAAAAAACGAGTTCATTGTTTGACTGGCCCGTTGGACCAGTGGGTAGTGACCATACCTTCAGCTCCGCGGGTCGCTGGTTCGATTCCCGCTGAGGACCAACATTTTCTATAAATGAATTTGTTGGTCTTTGAGACTAAGAAAAAATATATAAGTATATATTCACCAGTTGTATGTCTACCATAACACAAGTATTAAGTTACTTACTTCAGGAATGGATGACCGTGTGTGTAAGTGTGATATATATTTATTTATTGTTATATTTTATAGATTAAATACACACAAAGGTTTATACGAAGCGCTACGTGATTCGGTCAAGAATGGCACGTGTGGTGATAGGCATCTAGCTGAGCTGTTTCTATTCGATTTCGAACAGAGCGGCATACAGCTGCCTGACGGACCGCGACAGAGGGTCGTGGCCCTCAACGACCTGATACTGCAAACTGGACAGCAGTTCATGGCGGGCGCGGCGAAGCCGAGGAGGGTGCCGCGGTCGGCCATTCCCCAAAATGTTAGACAATTGTAAGTTTATTACAGGAAAGAACGAAAAACTTTTGGCTATAGCAGCAACTCTTGACGAGCCAAGTCAAGATACAAGCGATCACAACATCGCATTTTTTTATACAGGAAAAAACCCCTTATGCGTACCGCCTGTCTATATTTACTCTTATTATTTACTGATTTGCGTAGACATATCTACTCTTCGATCATGAACAAGATGTTTCGAGTTTAAAAAAAATATTTTGAAAAAGAACACCTTCTGAGTTTATTGCTAGTTCTTCTCGTTCGAAAATAGTTGAGTTGACTGTTCAAAATCACTTATGGACAAATTTACTTGACTAAAGGATATTAAAAAAATATATATTACAAATTAATTATATTAAGTACTAAACAGAGCTGTGATAGCTCATCGGTTAAACCATGCCACTCTTTTGAGGGGTCACGGGTTTAAACCCCGGGCAGGCGCCAATGAGTTTATCTGTTAAAACTTATATGTCTAATTGATAATTGCAATTTATCACATGCGGTGCAATTTATCACATCATATTCAGTGAAGGAAAACACCGTGAGGACACCTGCATATGTCTAGAGAATTCTGGGAATATGTGTAACCTACCAATCCGCATTGGAGCAGAGTGGTAGTTCTCAGCTCCAATCCTCTCCAAAAATGGAGAGAAGAGGCCTACTCCCAGCAGTGGGATAGTAACAGACGGCTACTATGTACTATCTATTCTATTCTTCTATCTAGTTTTAGATCTTGTACAAGATGTTCCGAGTTTAAAAAATTATATTTTGAAAAGAGTAATTGCTGAGTTTATTGCTAGTTTTTCTCGGTAGGAGCAGTTTTCTAAATTTTTTATAAAGAATATTTTTAATTAGTATTTTAATTTGTGCAGTTTCAGTTCGGAGGGCGAGCACGTGCTAGTGAGCGGCGTGTACGCGGAGTGCGGCGAGGCGGCCGCGCGGGAGGCTGCCTACCGCCTGTACCTGGCGCCCGACGCCGGCCAGGAGCGGCTGCTGGCCGCCACGCTGCAGGCGCGCCACCGGCTGGCCGAGCTGTGCGGCTTCCGCTGCTACGCCGACCGGTACGTGATACACTGAATATAGGCTAGCCGTTTAACTGAGTCCTCGCCTGCGGGGTACAAAGCGTGGAAGTAGGACGAGAACAGGGATTGAGATAGGTGCGCTCACCTCTTGTTTATCACGCTGAGAGCGCTTTTCAGGCGAGGACTCAGTGAAACTGTTAGCCTATAGTATTATACGATATATATTATTATATGATAGTGACGACCAGTACAAAACTGTATACTAGAAGCTCAGTATAGAATCTTCAATAGTACAAAATTTCATATATTTTGCTGTATATATTTACATGTATAACGGTGGTCGTAACGTGCAGTTACTAATCCTGCATGTATTATATAAAAATATTGTATGAGAATTGAAATTGCTTCCTACACTTAGCATTACATAGATTTTCTTAACATGCACAGACTATAGCAAAATAATCCTATCTTTATTTTTTACACATGTAATTTCACAAACGCTTACAGTACAACAAAACAAAACGCTTTCTATACTAATAAGGACAATAATAATGGTCGAAACTTATTATTTTTGTTTAATTTATAAATTGGCACTATATTGTTGGTCTGTGTAGCGCGATAAAGGCGAGTACGATGGAGACGTCCGCGAACGTACGTCAGTTCCTGGACATCCTGTCGGACAACCTGCACGACCGCGCCAACAGAGACTTCGAGGCTATGATGGGTATGAAGCGGAAGGAGACGCCCTATCAGGTAAAAGCCAGAGCGTCAAACAATTCAAATTCAAATTACTCTTTATTCAAATAAACTTGTAAATAAGTGCTTTTGAATCGGCAACTCTACTGCTGGTTCGGAAAGCTGTACCTACCGAGAAGAGCCAGCAAGAAGCTCGGCGGTTGCTCTTTTAAAAATACAATTCTTAATACTATTAAATATACTATTATACTAGTTACATTTAATCGTTTCTATCTTGTACAGGGTCGATCAATATCTATATCCACGCATTCTTATCGTCTAAATAATCCTCAACAGTATAGTAGGCTTTCTGTATCAGCCTCTCTTTAATAGTGTTTTTAAACTGCTGTAATGATACGAGTATGCAAAAATAAGTCGTGCCGCTAAGCAAATAGAGTTCAAATTACCGTAATTAATTTTGGACTTTAGTTTGTATACAAATTTTGTTCTGCATTCGTATCGATTGAGAATCAGCCGAAGAATGGAATTTTCTATTATTCGATCGTTCTCTCTATAACTTCAATACGAACGATAGTAAATGCATAAATGATTCTTATCTCTTGATTCGTAAAGTTCAAATTCAAACGAACTATAAGTCATTCAGTGCGAACGATATTGAGAACGTGCACTTTTTATATATTGTCTTTATATGCTCTGTATTTCTACTGATTCGGGAAATTAAACATCCTAGATCGAATAAATGATTGGAGCTATTTTGTTGTATATGAAAACTTTTTGTATACTATATTTTTAGCATCCAGAAATGACTCACGTGAACAAATCAACTAACAGCTTACCGAAGAACCGATCGTAAAAGAGAGCTCTGTTAATGACCTGCTCTTATACCCCTGGATGACAGATAGCTATAGTGTTGCCAACAAAAATAAATTGAGACACTAATTGAAAATTGTTGCTGTCTACAATATATTTTTTTGTACTACACAACTACATAAAGTAGCTACATAAAGCTTACTATACTATTGAGGATTATTTGAGTGATAGTAACATATCTTAACTGCAGTCAGCTACGCATCCAGCTGCAACGATTATCTTGTAACCAACAAATTGTATTAATTTTTTTTTAAAGATTAGCCGCCGAGTTTCTTGCTGGTTCTTCTCGGTAGGAGCAAACTTCCGAATCAGTTCTTTAAAACATTTGAGGAATCAAAAGTACTGTAAACAGTCCACTCGAATAAAGAATATTATGAATTTGAATTTGTATATTATTCCAGAAGTCGCTCAGTTGCTGGGACACGCCGTACTTCACACACAAGGCGAAGACCCAACTCCTGAACGTGGCCTCCTCGGACTTCAGCCCGTACTTCTCGCTGGGCGCCTGCATGGAGGGGCTCAACATGCTGTGCCAGGAGCTCTACGGGATCACGTTGAAGTCAGAACAAATGTTACCAGGCGAATCGTGGTCTCCAGATGTGTACAAGCTGGCGGTGGTGGCGGAAGACGAGGGTCTCCTGGGCCACATATACTGCGACCTGTACGAGCGGCCCGGGAAGCCCCACCAGGACTGCCACTTCACCATCCAGGGCGGGAAGCTGCTGCCCGATGGCTCTTATCAGAACCCCATAGTGGTGGTGATGCTGTCGCTGGCCGGCGGGCACCGGTCGGGGCCGGCGCTGCTGGGGCCCGGGGCTGTGGACAACCTGTTCCACGAGGCGGGCCACGCGCTGCACTCCATGCTGGCGCGCGCGCACCACCAGCACGTGGCGGGCACGCGCTGCGCCACGGACCTGGCCGAGCTGCCCTCCGTGCTCATGGAGCACTTCGCCGCCTGCCCCGACGTGAGGAACAACCCCCTTTATATAACTCTATCCCTCTCTCTATCCCCTTTCTTTCTATCGCCTTTTCCCGCTCTATTGCCTTTACATCATACTTACGTTCTCGTCCGTCTCTTTTACACCTCCTCATCATTCTCCTACACGAAGTTGAAGTTGGCACAATATGTCTTCTTTTTCCATTCTCCTCTATCATTCGTCAAATCTGGTGCCACTCCTCTAACATGCATATCATTTTTCCCACAATCCATCCATATTTTTTTTCGGCCTTCCCCTAGCCATACATCCATCCATATTCATATTTAAAACTCTTTTGGTCACATGATTTTCATCCCTCCTCATTACATGACCATACCAACTTAGTCTCGCACTTCTCATCTTTTCTGTAATGGGCGCAACTTTCAGACTTCCCCTAACATACTCATTGCGTATTCTATCAAGTTTTGTGACACCACACATCCATCTTAACATTCTCATCTCATTCGCATGCATTTACACCTCCTATTCCTCACTATTCTTTTCCCTCCCTCCCTATTCTTATCAAATAATGAACACAGTCCTCATTCTCCCAAACTCTTTCACTCTAACTGTAATTTTAAAACACTCTTTAATCGTGTACGCGTGGCTAATCAGTATTTCATGCCGAAACAACGTATGTGAATACAATGTATGCTGTTTTCCAATGAGAATTTGCTATCCAACACCTTAGGACCAAAGCGTTCCAAAATTTATTCGTATCGTATAAAGCTACCGATGGCTTGAAAACGGTGCAACGTTGACAAGAATAATCAAAAACTTGACAGTCCTTTCAGTATTATTGTACCAAAATATGTTGCAATAGTATTTAGACTGTGACTTTATGGTTCTTCTGGTCCCAATAATGAAACAATCGCTTGCGGCTATCCTATTCTTTTGGGTGATATCTTGTTTAAGACCTCGTCCCATATTTTTCTGCTAGCTGATATCATCTTGGGTGTCCTGCAGGTGGTCCGTCGGTTCGCGCGCCACTTCCAGACGGGCGCTCCGATCCCCGAGCACATGCTGCGCAGGCTGTGCGCCTCCAAACATCTCTTCGGCGCCAGCGAAATGCAGCTGCAGGTATGTGTCAAGTCAAGTTGTTCTGTGATAGCCCACGCTGCGACTCTTTTGAGAGGGTTGCAGGTTCAAATCCCGGACAAGCACCGATGAAGTCTCTCATTTTTGGAGAGAAGTGTTAGAGGTTAGATCATCAGGTTAGGTTAGTCATGCTGCTTCAAAGCGGAGTGTTGGTTATGTGAAGGGGGTTGTGGGTTATTATAACTCTTATAAACATGTCACATGCCTGACACCTCGGTAAGAAATAGGGTGGTCTACTTAGCCGGATACCACAGGCGAGTTAAATTACCTTAGTAGTCTTTTACGACACCTCTGTAATTAATGAGGGTGATCTTTTCTACTCACCCGAATACCACACAGCCTGATTTTGAAGTATGACATTCACATCTAAGTAGGATAGCCAGAGTTGACGAATAGGAGATAATGGAAGAGTAAAACATGTGCTTACCCCACTTAGAGTGGTTATCCCACTCTAAGTGGGGCAAGAGAATGATGAATTTAGTATCAGTGAATGTTCCCCAACGCCAGGTGTTCTACTCAGCGCTGGACCAGCAGTACCACGGGCCTGAGGCGGCTCGCTGCGAGGACACCACGCGAGTGCTGCAGCAGGTCCAGAGCCAGTACTACGGACTGCCTTACGTCGACGACACGGTCAGTAGAGCGTGTATTTATTCAATCTATACTAATATATAAATCCGAAGGGTTTGTTTGATTGTTTGAATGCGCTAATCTCAAGAAATATTGGACCGAATTGGAAAATTATTTCAGTGTGAGATAGTCCATTTATTGAGAAAGGCTATAGGCTATATAACATCACGCTAAGATGAATAGGAGAGAGGCAGCAATAAAAAATATTACGAGAACGGAAAATTTTCAAGCTTTTCTTGCTTGCGGTGTCGGGTTCAAATCGGTCTTCATATTAACCCGTAGTGTCAAAAACGCGGCAGTTCCCGCCGCGATAACGTCGTGTAAAGGGATCATAAATAAGCCCCGGATGGGTTCGAATAGTTTCGAACCCATCCTTGGGGGTCGATACCCGATAAAATAAGGCGTGAGTATAGCCGGTTCTATATATCTATATTCTATATAATTATAGCAAAACTCTAAAAGTTCTAAATAAAAGTCCGCGACAGCATATGTCAAGTTTTAAGGTTAAACCACTGTTACTATTTTTATGGTTATCAAAAGACTATATTACGGTTTTAATCTTTCCACGCGGGAGCCACTGGCGATTGCTAGTAAAGAGTATTTTGAATTTAATAAATAAATGGGACCCTTACACATAGTCTGTCCCCAAAGAAAGTAACTTAATACTTGTGTTATGGTAGAAAGATTACTGGTAAATATATACTTATATAATTTTTAAATACAAATATACACCCAGACAAATATCAACAAATTGATTTATAGAAAATGTTGGCCTTTGGCGGTAATCGAACCCGCGACCCGCTGAAGGCAGTCAATTTGAATTTGTATAATAGTAATGTGACCGTTTCAGGCGTGGCAGCACCGGTTCAGCCACCTGATCGGCTACGGCGCCAAGTACTACTCGTACCTGATCTCGCGCGCGCTCGCCTGGGCCGTGTGGCGCAAGCACTTCGAGCGCGAGCCGCTGTCGCGGGCGGCGGGCGGCGCGCTGCGGCACGGCCTGCTGCGGCACGGCGGCTCCGTGCCACCGCAGGTTAGATACGAGTCCGGCTCGAAGGACCAAAATTTTTAATACGATTTTAATCTTAAATCTTTAAAAAAATCATTACATAAATAGACGGGAATTTGCGATGTACGGGCCATAAAGCAAGATAATAATAATAAAAAATATACGGTCTCGAAGGACCAAAATATTTAATAAAAAAACGATTATCCCACTGCTGGGCATAGGCTTTCTTTCTCCGTTTCCGTTTTTAGAGACAAGTCTCACTACACTGTTCCACGGGTTGGTAGGTTACAGATATTCTTTTCTACACCGGGGTAATATTCAGAATAAAAAAAATCATTTTTGAAGGTACTTAAACGAGAACGGAATTACTGATACCACTAATCTATTAAAGCTAATAAAGCTGAAGAGTTTGTTTGTTATAACGCGCTAATCTCAGGAATACCGGACCGATATGAAAAATTCTAATTTAGTGTAAGATAGTACATTTATCAAGGTAGGCTATAGGCCATAACATCACGCTAAAATGAGTAGGAGAGGAGCAGGTATTAATAGTACGTACGTAAATTTAAAGATTTCCTTGCGTGCGCTAAGTAAACGGTGATAGTTATACAAAAATCATATATTACAAAATTGTTCCTCTAAAAGTTTTAAATTAAAGTCCGCAACAGCATATGTCTAGCTTTTAAGGTTAACCAACTAACCATTATTATGGTTATCAAAAGACTATATTACGGTTTTAATCTTTCCCGCGCTGGCGATTGCTAGTACTTTATGTAGAGAATAATAGAATACTTGTTTAATACTTAAAATTATATATTTTTAACAGATTTTGCTGCGCGAGTACCTCGAGACGGAGATCACTCCACAAACTCTCGCCATGGCGCTCACAGAAGAGTTGGACTATCATAAACAGCACATCGACTCCGTGTTCAAACTCAACGATGTGTGACTGGTTTGATTTAGTATTAACCCGCTCTTTTACCCGAATTGTAACCCGTCAATGCGCATTTGAGCAGCTAGGTGGGTTTAAGATAAACTACAGTCCTTTTCAAAGATAGATTCTAAGATATGGTTAATAACCGGTCTATATTTTTTTTACTAAACTAAAAGTAAAGTAACTGCCTGTTACTATCTCACTTCTGCTCTCTCCGTTTTTGGAGAGAAGGATTAATTAAGACGAACCATGCTGCTCCAATCCGGATTGGTGGGTTACACATATCAATAGAATTCTCTAGAGATATGCTGGATTCCTCACGATGTTTTCCTTCAAAGGAAAGCGTGTGATGAATTGCAATTATCAATTAGACACAGGTTTTTAATAAAAAAAACACATTGGTGCCTGCCCGGGATTTGAACTCGTGTTCCCTCGAAAAAGTTGCACGGTTTCACCACTGGGCTATCATCGCTATCACTAATTTAAGCATTTTACTAATTTAACTTTTATTATATACTTGATAATCTTTAGGGTCCACCTTTACAGTTGCATCCACGTTTTCGCTTATGTTATAGTAATTTATGCAATAAAAACTACTACTATACTATTTTTGGTAAAGTTTTAAGTAAACTTGTGAACAAGTGCATTTGAATCTTAAAGTCTTCGGTAATGAAATGCCAACATCGAAATCATAATCAACCGAAACATACTAATTACTTAAACCTACCTGAAGAGTTGATCTTTGGTATAAACCGTACTATAGTCCGTTTAGTAGATTTAAATTAAATTAACTTTGTTTTATATAAGTTTAGATAATGCTATGAAATGAAAATTCTCAAGTTATATAACGTTTCTCCGCATTGAAAACATAAGTATGGCGCTGATTTTATAAGCTTATTATTTTTAGATATACTCATTTAAATATAAATTAAATTAACGTCTATATTCTACAGGAGCAATACTCGAATAAATTTGATTTCGATTTTAAACGAATAATTTGTTTTTTTATATAAATTGATAAAAAATAAATAACCATAGCTCATAGTTTGAATTAGGTCTCTTTAATACTAAGCTTGCGATATATTAATATTTCATACATTACATTTATTGTAAACAAAACCATTTTATTTGTTAAACGTGTGTTAATTTTTATGACTTTATTTACATCTCTTGTCAGTAGAAAATACAGGAATTAGTCTTCCGTAAAATGTAATTTTTTTTTAATTAATTTTATAGTTTATTATAATTGATATTGATTTATTTTGTCTGATAGATTTTTAATATATATTGAAAATTACAATGTACTTGTATAATTTAATATTGTGTGATACATAATTTATAGAATTAAGCATTACTTTGCTTATTTTATAATAATAATAAAAAAATTCTGAAGTATGGTATAGTAATAATCATCATTCTGCTGCCCGTATCGCCGTGCCACAACGTGTTATATTTTGGCTAGTTAATTCACGATTGGCCGCCTGCCTGACTTCAACTTACCTTAGTTCTCTTTTACGACACCTCTGTAAGAAATGAGGGTAGTCTATTCTACTCAGCCGGATACCAAATGGCTTTTGTTATTAATAATCGAAGATTATACATTGCATATATTTCATTGGATTGACAAAAGAATAAGATTTTATTGATTCGGTGTGTAAAAAAATTTTTTTTAGCTAGGTAGTGTTACAAAGTATTATGACATCAGAATATAACTGATTCACTGATTTACTATTTAATATAATTTAAGATATACAAAATATTTTAATAATTTACGATTTTAATAGAATTGTATAAAAATTATTGCAATAAAAATTGATGAAAAAGTGATGAAATAAAAGCTCTTCTTGTCCTTATCCCACTCTAAGTGGGGTCGGCACATGTTTTTCTCTTCCATCCTGTCCTATCATTCGTCAACTCTGGCGCTACTCCTTTTATATGTATGTCATACTTCACACAATCCAACCATCTCTTTTTAGGCCTCCCTCTAGGCATCCACATTCGTTTGGTCACATGATGATGAAATAAAACAACTTTAGAAAATTATAAATAGTTTTTATTGGTGATCCCTCCTGAAATGAACATAAGGGTCAAACAGCAAAGTAACATTAAATTCTTTATTTCTGTCTACCTACACGTCGAATAAAGCGAAATTATACTAAATACAATGTACAAACGAATCTTTACACCGGATCGCGCACTTTCCTGTCGGTATCACTTGAGGCTTACCTCGGTTCCAACCTAGTGTAGTCCTTAACGAGCTAACCAAATAACGATGGGGTCAGGAGGGTCATCGTCTAATATCACACGTCGCTAGTGTGTTTACATGTATAATAGATAACTTTAGAATTGTAAATTATATTTCACTGTTTATTTTTACTCAAGTAATAAAAAATTATCGGCAATATATTAGCAGGTACTTCCACATAACAGTTAATGATGTGGAAGTACCTACTATGTATTTATTTGGTACGAATTTCAAGTAACTGTATTATGTAATTTCAAATATGTAAAGTTTTTGAATTCTATAACGTTATTTTTAAATGGTGACAGAGTATAGAGTTTAAAACTCGAGTTTTTACGTTCTGTAGTTATAGTACAGTGTTCTAAGGAGTTTTTTTTTAATTTTTCGTAGATTTATCTTATAACGTTGCATGAAGTTTGTTGCAATATTTCATAGAGCTGTACTACAATGTACAGATTTCATATAATTTTTCCTAGAGTTGCGTTATTTTATGTAGAGTTTTACTTCATCATTCCGGAGAGTTGTGAAACATCTCCGTAGAGTTGTGTTACAACGTTGCGTAGACTATGCTTACAACGTTGCCTAGAGTTTTGTTACAATATTCAATGAGCTTTTGTTACAACATTGCGTAGAATTTTCTCACAATGTTGTCTAGACTTTTCAATGAGCTTTTGTTACAATGTTTTATACAGTTGTGTTACAATGTTGCCTAAAGTTTTCTTACAATATTTCGTAGTTTTGTCACAATATAACGTAAACTTGTGTTACAATGTTCCGTAGTTATGTGGCAATTTCGTACATGATGTCCGTCAGTTGGAGGGTAGACCCGAGTGTACCGGCCGGTCGGTGCGGGCCTCACGCCACGTAGTTGTACTGGTTAGAGTTGTCCTTGTCACGCTCCATGTAGTCTCTGTCGATCAGCGACTCTATGCGTTTCTTGAGGTCCGCTGGCTGTAAAGATATAAATTCTCAAATTCCATACTTATATTATAAATGCCCTTATCTTTTGCGCAAAGTGTAAAAATAAATTAAAATATTGAGCTAACTTAAACGCTTAAGCTGCCGTGAATGAAGTCGCGGGTACCGCTAATCATTCTCCTGCCCTTATATCACTCTAAGTGTGGTCAGCATGACTACATATTACAACTGGCCGCCTGACTGACGCCAATACTTACCTTAGTCGTATTTTGCGATACCACGGTAAGAAAGAGGGTGGTCTATTCTACTCAACCGGATACCAAACGGTTTAAGAGTACAGCGATCAAAAAGAACAAATCGTTATCTAAATTTTTGCCTTTTACGGCCCTCTTTACAATTGTACAAAGAAGGCATCTGTCTCTAATTAGTATCGAATTGTGATCTTGTACTAGAAAGGCATCTGTTGGAAAAGAATGGTACCATCAAGAAGGATAAATCTTGGGATTAAGTTTTTGCCTTTATCGGCCTTTTTAGAATTGTACCAGGAACTGTTAAAAAAGAATGGCATCGGAATGTGAAGCACGTTACAAACCCTGAACTGACGACAGCAACCCCACTTCCAATAGTACAGCGACTAAAAATAACAGAATTGGATCAAACTTTAGTATTACCTTGACCGGGAACTTGAGCTGGTTGTAGAGCTCGGATATGAGCAGGTTGTGCGACAGCGCCTTGCGCATCTTCATGACGCGCACGATGGCCGCGTCGATCTGGTACTGCCGGTCTTGGAACACGCGCTCCTCGGTCGCCTTCTGTTCCTCACTCTGGAATTTAAAACATTTTTACAAATTGCCGTTATTTTGTAGAATTCTATATTACATAAATAATGATATCATGATCATCATCATCTTCCTGCCCTTATCCCACGCTAAGTGGGGTCGGCACATGTTATAAACATGCTGTCACATGATTTGGCTGCGTTTTTACGACCGGCCGCCTGCCTTACGTCAACTTACCTTACTTACTTATTTGTAAAAAAAATATTAATTGTGTAATTCTTATATGGCTTTAGTTAAAGGTGTTAATATGAATATGTATTAAGTAAGAACCTTGTTACGCTGTAAGATTACCTATAAACAAATAAATAAATCAATGGGGTCGGCAACGCCGTGTGGTATCCAGCTGAATAGAATAGTACCACCCTTATTTCTTACCAAGGTGTCGTAAAAGGCGACTAAGGTAAGTCGACCCCCCGTGTGGTATCCGGCTGAATAGAATAGTACCAACCTCATTTTTTACCGAGTTGTTGTAAAAGGCGATTAAGGTAAGTTGACGTCCGGCAGGCGTCCGTAAAATACGTAGCCAAATCATATGACAGCATGTTTGTAACATGTTGTGCCGACCCCACTTACGAGTGGAATAAGGGCAGGAGGATGATGATGATGATGATTTTTATGATGTGTATCCCTTGTCTGTGTATCCCACGTAGTCATTTCAGTTCTCCATAACCTTAAGGTCCTCTAGACGAAATCGCTTCTAATCGATAAGACCACCTTTTGTACGTTACTATTTTGGTTTTGTGTATTTTTTTATCTATGGTGTACAATAAAGTGTATGAATAAATAAAAATAATACGTGGTGTGGTGATGGCGCTTGTCTTGCGGTGCCACAAATATTTCGCACGTCATACCACTAGTCCGAGCCACAGTCACACTCACGGTCTCCTTCATCTGGATCTGGTTGATCTTGATCCGGAACAGCTTGTTGGTGAAGTCCGTGTTGAAGGCGAAGTGGTCCTGGTCCTGCACGTCGCGGCCGCGCGGCGTCTTGGCAAGCACGCGCGCCTTGCCGCACGCCAGCGACTGTAGCGTGCGCCGCAGCTCGCCCTCCTGGGAGTTACACACAATAGTCTACATCAGTGTTTGCCGACCATTTTTGATTCATGCCCTACGTTAAAAATTATTTTTTGCCCTAAGTAACATACATTTTTCATACATAGTAAAGTAAAGTAACGGCCTGTTACTATCCCACTGCTGGGCATAGGCCTCCTCTCTCCATTTTTGGAGAGAAAGGTTGGAGCTAAGACCTACCACTCTGCTCCAATGCGGATTGGTAGGTTACACAAATCCCTAGGATTCTCTAGAGATATGCAGGTTTCCTCACGATGTTTTCCGTCACCGAAAAGCGTGTGATAAATTGCAATTATCAATTAGACACATAAGTTTTAATAGACAAACTCATTGGTGTCTGCCCGGGTTTGAACCCATGATCGTCTCTAGAGATTCACACGGTCGCACCGCTAGGTCATCACAGCTTTTCATACATACACAGATTTTAATATTAAAAATTGAATTGTCCACAAATTGAATTGTGAAAGATTGCATTTTTTTTTATTTGACACAGAAATCTAGCATTGTACTTAAAAGGCCCAGAGCGAAAGGCTTACACTCGTGTTGTGAATTTTTAATTTGAATTTTTTATTTTGAATTTGAATTCAGCTTCCCTCTAGGCACATATCCATCTACATTCATATTTAACACATGATTTTTATGCCTCCTAATTCCATCTATTACATCTTATCTTGCACTTTTCGTCTTTTCTATATAGGTTTTAATTCGCTTTCGAAAATTTTTTTATAGCTCTTTAAAAACTCCAATTTTGTAAATTATAAAGGTTCAACTCAAAAGGTTGCAGACTCCTAGTATATTTGTTAGTAGCTATGGTTGTTAATAATGTAAGGTCATAATCGCTTTTGTTTACCTCAATATTAGTTGCATTTTTGATGTCTTCGAATGATAAATTGTCCCCATCGTTGAACAGCAGAAGAACTAGCGCTTGGAACAGAGACACTTGTAATTCTTTGTTACCCTGGAAATTACATTTCAAACATAATTATATCATAATAAAGTACATAATTATTTAATATCAAATTATAGATAGCTTAAGATAATTTATGATATGGGAAATTTATATAAAAAGGATTTAGATTTTATATAACAAAATTATATCGTTAGCAATTGGGATTTATGTTTGTATTTTCAATTACATTTTTCAAAATCGCGATCTTTGTTATTTTATCGTGGAGTCTATCTTCTGACGATGCTTCGGTTGCGGGGCGAAACGATTATGAGTTTGTGATAGTGAACGTATGTAGTGTATGGTGGTGGCGGTGGTGGAGGTTGTGCATGTGTTTCTACGAATCCTGCATTTTTCAGGCACGAAAACAGATTGTCCGCTCAGCATTTAGCATTATATATATATTCTATTTTACTTCATCGTGGATTATTGCAAAGTAATTTTATTATTACTTTTGTGTTATGGATCTCAGCAAAGTACTTCTATAAATTATGTTTAGCTTTAGTTAACTACATCAAAATTTCTCAATCAATCCTTGGACTGCTAATCTATTGGATAAGCTGTTTTGTTTAGTGTCATGTTTGTATTTGGAGTTGTTACCGGTGCTATGTTCTTAGGCACGAGATATACAGGTTGCTTCAACTAATAATAATGGGCAAAATTGAAGGAAAGAGGTGCGCTGGATGCCGGAAAAAATCGTGATTGCGAAACATACGCAAGCGGACGGGCATTGCTTCCATTTCAGAATTGTTTCGTCTTGCGAAGAACAGAGTGGCGTACAGCTAGTAGTGAAGAGATACGTAAAGAAGAAGAAGAAGACCTGTGCGAAGTGCGCCCGCAGCACGCAGTGTCCCAGCGTGGCCTGCCACTGCAGCTTGCGGCCCGAGTGCTTGGCCAGGTAGAACTTGGCGAAGTGGTCCTGGTGGCGCGTCAGCTCGGCCGGCAGCCGCACCTCCACGGGCGGGTACGTGGGCCAGAAGCCCATGGTGAGGATGTACACGCTCAGCTCTATGCCGCCGCCGTCCTTCACCGCCGCCAGGTGCTGCCACCATGTCGGAACGATTCATAAAATTTGGTACGATATAAGCCCTACCTCATTAGCATATTCTTTAAAAAAATAAACATTTTTGTCCAGTAAAAAAATAATCCAAACAACAGTTTAGTTAAATATATAATATAGGCTAACTGCTTAACTCAGTCCTCGCCTGCGGAGTTAAAGGGTGCGAAGGGAAATATTAAAATTTTATTTTTATAAAAACTACAATTTCGATTTCGTTCGTTTTTATTAATTAGCCGAATAATTGCGTGTAGCAATTAATATAAGATGAGCTGATTTATTCAGCGTTTTTTGAATGTGGCAACACAATAAGCGTTTTATCTTTAATTTTTAAATTAGGTAATCTTCTATCTAGTATCTAGGGTGATAAATAGATCTAGCTAGGTTTTAGTTAAAAAATGTTTTAATAATGAAAGGTTAAAGTTCGGTAACCGATGGACTAAAGAAGTGAAAATACCCGGGACCGAGTCTCATATCACTAATCCTTTATTTATTCTTATTTGCATTAATTTATATCTATTAAAAATTATCCAGCAAGGCTCCGTCCCACCGATACTTTATTAATACAGATTATAAAGATACGCTTACTTGCTTATACGTTATATTGATATCCTTGGACAATTCCATGTCCTTGAACATCCCCTCCAGTTTGCAAGTGAACCCCCCACCACATTCCTGCTTCAATTTACTGAGCATGGACTTCTCAGCGTCGACGGAGGCAGACTTTCCCACGAGCAGCCTCTTGGCTAAGTCCTTCTTGTAGAACGCCTCGAACACGTCCTTGCCGTGTATGAAGCGGAATAACACCATGATTTTGTCCAATAGTCTTTCTAGTTCCTCCTCAGTAGCCTCTTTGTTACCAGCCCGAAGTTTTAGATCCACGAATTTAGCTGGAACATATTAAATTTACCAATTAAATTTAGGGCACAGTTGCTGGGGCGTGTAGAATAGACTATCTTCATTTCTTACCGAGGAGCCATAAAGAGGTCAAATTTCATCAATATTGGTCCAGTCGATTGGACGTGAAAGGGTGACAGACAGATTTTCTTATTTAAAATATTAGTATATCTATGCCTTAAGTTCATCATCATTCTCCTGCCCCTATACCACTCTAAGTGGTCTCAGCACAACATATTATAAACATGTCGTTACATGATTTGGCTAGATATTTTACGACCGACCGACTGCTTGACGTCAATTTGCCTTAGTCTACGTTTACGACACCTCGGTAAGAAATTAGGGTGTTCTAGTCTACTGAGCCGGACACAGTACTACTCACACACACAAAATAATTATTTATTTTAACTCATAAATTGGCGCTAACGAAATCGCGGGATTCCGCTACTTAGTAATAAAATAATAAAGATAAAATATTTTTGAATTTAAGCTATTGTGAGTGTTATGCATAATTAATGTATAGAAACCGGCTATACTCACGTCTTGGATCGGATGAACCCGACTAGTTTCAAACCCATATGGGGCTCTTATTCATGAGTCCCGAAATAATTATCAGAAAGATCAAATATTACGGTGTTCACATACCAATCAGCTCAGCGGGCTTGTTCTGCCGCTGGTTGATGAAGTACTCGAAGGCCTCCCGGATGGAGTACAGGAAGCGGTCGTTCCTCTGGAAGCAGCTCACCACCACGTTGTCCAGCTGCTCCTTGAATTCCAGCAGCTCGGCCACCATGGTCTTGTCGCGCTCCGGCTCTATCACTATCGTGCGACCTTTTTTCTGAATGGACAATGGAAAGTTATAGTATACTAGTGGTGTCATCGTCCTCCTGCCCTTATTCCAACCTATGTGGGGTTGGCACATGTTACGAACACGTTGTCACATGTTTTGGCTAGTTATTTAACGACCGACTGCCTTTCTGACCTCAACTTACCTTAGTCGCCTTTTACGACACCTCTATAATAAGAAAGAGGGTGGTACATGTATATGTGGTATCCAGCTGAATAGAATAGACCACCCTAATTTCTTACCGAGGTGTCGTAAACGGCGACTAAGGTAAGTCGACCCGCTGTGTGGTATCCGGCTGAGTAGAATAGACCAACCTCTCTCATACCGAGATGTCGTAAACGTCGGCTATAGTGAGTTAACGTCGGGCAGGCAGCCGGTCGTAAACTACGCAGTCAAATCATGTGACAACATGTTTATAACATGACATTCTGACCACAATCAGAGTGGGATAAGGGCAGGAGAATGATATTCTTATTGTAATAAGGATGCCAAATGTGTGCATGTGTTTATGTGTTTTGCATGTTTGGAGAAGTGTGTGTATATATGTATATATACATTTGAGTGCATGTGGAAATTCTTCTATCTTTATATTTAAATGAGTTAATCTTGTATATATATATATATATATTCCGAATCTCGGAAACGGCTCCAACGATTTTCCTGAAATTCAGCATGTAGGAGGTTTTGGAGGAGAAAAATTGATCTAGCTAGGTTTTATGTAAAAAAAAATATTGTTTTATCACTGTTTTTGGGCATTAAAAAACACTAACATTTATATTGAATTGAATTTTCGCCATTAGCTGTCAAGTCGACGTAGCTTATTCGGGTAACGGGCAGCCTCGAGAAATGTGAATGCCAAGGATCGATCCCCATCTAAATAATTGTTTTTTCTTTTTTTAAGTTTTTTTGTTTGCAAAAAATTACCTACTGCTACTTTTATATTATATTCCAAGTTCTGCTGGTTTAGATGAAATAGTTCCAGCTAAAAATCAATTTGCAGGACTTATGATAATTACCTTGATATAAGCATTGAAGTGGTTACACAATTCATTGAGGCCGTCCTTGACCCTGCTGAAGAGGCTGTACAGTGTTGTCAGGTCCTGCTGACGAGGGCCGTCCATCAAAGACTCCATACCTTTGTTGAGGATACCGGACAGGTGTTCACTGAGCAATTGCCTCTCAATTGTATGTATTAATTGCCACCTGGCAACAAAGACATTGAAAAAAAATCATAATTCAGAATGGAATACAAATATAACTTATAATAATATAATAAAACTTTTATTCCAAACGTTACATGAATTGATTGATTGAATTTTTTTTTGGTTATATAAAATCTCTTAGTTCGGTGTGCCTTTTGGCATAGGCCTCCTTCGACACTTTCCATTGACCCCTATCTTGAGCCAGTCACGTCCAAAAAGGCCCAGCAGTTAATATGAGGTCATCCTCCTATCTTCTCACTGGCCACCCTCTAGCTCTTTTCCAGAGAGTAACCTTTTGACTCCATTTATTTAGTGACCAGCGTATTGTATGACCCCCCATCTCCATTTTTGTATTTCAATGCGAGAAATGATATATAACTTGATTAAGACAAATATAACTTAATTAAGAATATCTGGGTGACCGAGCTTCAGCCGGTAATTTTTTACAAAAAAAACTTTAAAAATCAATTATTTGGGTCTCGAGTCTGCCTGTTACCCGAATAAGCTACGTCGACTTGACAGTTAATGGCGAAAATTCAATTCAATATAAATTTTAGTGTTTTTAATGCCCAAAAACAGGGATAAAACAATTTTTTTTTTACATAAAACCTAGCTAGATCAATTTTTCTTCCCCAAAACCTCCTAAATGTTGAATTTCAGGAAAATCGTTGGAGCCGTTTCCGAGATTCGGAAAATATATATATATACAAGATTGACTCATTTAAATATTAAAGATTATATTAGAAAACAATTATTGTTGTGTATATTGAAGCTCTTGTTGTTTGCATTGAAGATTTTGTTGTAACCATTGAAGATCTTGTCATATGCATTAAGCTCTTGTTATATTCATTGAAATTCTTGTTTTATGCATTGAAACTTTTGTTGTATGCATTGAAACTGTTGTTGTATGCATTGAAGCTTTGTGGCATAAATGGAACTTTTTATTACATGTATTAGGACTCTTGTTGTGTATATTTAAATTCTTGCTGTGTGCATTGAAGATCTTTTTGTATGCAAAAGTAATAATTTTTTTTTGCTATAATAATGAATATAATTTTATTATTAGCTTTGTATCATGGATCATCGCAAAGTAACACCTCATTCTATACATCTTGGTGTATGCATTGAAGCTATTATTGTATTCAAGACAGTTGTAGTTGGTAAATTTTATTTCACAAATAATTATATAAAAGATACTTGGACTATGTATTAACATATGTGAAAGAAATTATGTGTTATTTATTTACATATTACTTTGGTGAGACAAATCTGTAAAATTCTTACTTTGTACAAAGATCCAAATAATTTAGCAACCGCTCATTCTCCTCTCTGAGACGTTTCTCAACATGTTGCAGGTACTGAGGGACTGTGAGCTCTCGGATCAGGCGTTGACCTTCTGCTGCATATAGCCTTTCTGTTGCAAGTAGGAACCTATAAAATATAATACAATAGTAATAAGATCTTGTATAGTACAAGTCAAGTTCAATAAACTTTTAACAAAATTTTATATTTCTACTGTTAACCGTTCAGGAGGTCCCTCAGGAGGAGGTCAGGTAGTTCCTCTTGAACGGTTGACAGAACCAGGGAATCTTCTGGAGTCAATCCTGGCATCAGCATCGTTAACTTGCCATTGACTTACGTTGACTTGCCATTGACTTACGTTGACTTGCCATTGACTTACGTTGACTTGCATTGTCATGGGGACCAAAAATAGAGTAAATAGGAAGTAAAATTTCAGCTCAATTGGACCCTGGAAAGTGCGTCAAATTAAAATTGCAAGATTTCCTCTTCACATACATACATTGCAAGTTAAATAAAAGCTTTTAAATATAGTCAAAAATTTTGATTTAAAATACCATTATTTTTTTACCAAAGTCACACTGAAATACTATTTCCATTCTAGTAGCTCATTAAGGAAACTAACATTCTAAAATTTTTATATAATCTCACACAAATGCAAACTAGAAAAGAAGTTCATTGTGAAGAATATCATGGTAAAATTATGTAACATTCGCAAATTTTATTTTATTATTAATATAATATATACTTCTGTTCAAAGGCATCCTGGTATATCTGCAGATCGGACAGCATACGCAGCAGGCTTTTGAGCAGCGAAATGTCTACAGCATCGCCGCTGCGCTCACGCTCTATTAGTAATAGCAGTCCGTCCACTGTGCGAGTTTGGATCAGGGTGTTCATTGCTATGTGATGCCTGAACAGATCCAGCCCCATGTCCCTAGAAACAACAAAGTAAATTAAATGTTACATGTAAATAGAGTGTTATCTATTATATATATTAACAACTAGCAATTGCCAGTGGAAAGATTAAAACTGTAAACAGTATGTTGATAAGCATAAAAATGGTTAGTGGGTTAATCACAAAAGCTAGACATATGCTGTCGCGGACTTTTATTTCGAACTTTTAGAGGGAAACAATTTTTATTAATTATATATAATATATTTAATACATGGTTTCTGAATAATTTCTACCGTTTATTTAGCGCATGCAAGGAAAGCTTTAAATTGTCCGTTTTCGTTATATTTTTTATTGCTGCTTCTCTTCTAATCATCTTAGGGTCATGTTATATAGCCTATAGCCTTCCTCGATAAATAAACTATCTTACACTTAAAGAATCTTCAATCAGAATTTTCAAATCGGTTCAGTAGTTCCTGAGATTACCACGTTTAAACAATCAAACAAACAAACTTTTCAGCTTTATATATTTGTATAGATAAAATGGTAGATAAATATAGCACGACCATCTGTCCTAATGGCAGGCAGTGACAAATAAAAACAATACATAATTTCATCTGAGTAACATCTAAAAAGAAAAGATATATACATATATATATATATTTTTTTTTCAGAATCTTGGAAACAGCTCCAACGATTTTCCTAAAATTCAGTATGTAGGGGGTTTTGGGGGAGAAGAATAGATGGATAAGTTTTATTTAAAAAAAATGTCGTTTTATCTCTGTTTTCGGGCCTTAACTTTTTTTGAAATTTACCTTGAATACAATCACAATTTTTCGCTGTCAAACATAAGTCATGATAGTTCATTTGGGGAACGGGCAGTCTAGAGAGGTGAAAATATCTAGGATCGAGCCCCACCTGCACTATTATTTTTGAATTATTTTAAATATTGTTTTACGTCATTTTAAAAATTACCAACCAAGGTTTGTCAACCAGGTACGCAAATTATTAATTAGTATATTTTACTAAATATAGAACAACTCTTCTTACCATATAGAATGTATACTAGGATTCTGTAGTACATATGTGCGGTCTAGATAAAGAAAGATACTTCTAATCATAATCATCTGACGGCAGTGCGCACGCCAGCAGTCGTCTATCCTCTTTAGGAACATTTGCCTGTCCATACTTTCAGATAGAAATTGATCTATGTTTGACTTCACATGTGCCTCTACCAAATTGGTAAGATTAACATATAGCTGTGAAGCCATCTGAAACAGGGAATATAGAGATCTTTAAGGAGTACTACATTATAGGAAGCTGTGATGGCCTAGCGGTGCGACCGTGTGAATCTCAAGAGATGATCATGGGTTCAAACCCGGGCAGACACCAATGAGTTTTCCTATTAAAACTTATGTGTCTAATTGATAATTGCAATTTATCACACGCTTTTCGGTGAAGGAAAACATCGTGAGGAAACCTGCATATCTCTTAAGAATCCTAGGGATATGTGTAACCTACCAATCCGCATTGGAGCAGCATGGTAGGTCTTAGCTCCAACCCTTCTCTGCAAAAATGGAGAGAGGAGGCCTATGCCCAGCAGTGGGATAGTAACAGGCCGTTACTAACTAAGTAACATTATAGGAATCAAAAGCACAGTCCATAAATTTAATAGAATTATAGTCTTAAATTTATGTTTAGAGACTATGGTGTCCGGCTGAGTAGAATGGACCATCCTATTTCTGACCGAGGTGTCGTAAAAGGCGACTAAGGTATGTTGACCTACTATGTGTTATCCAGTTGAGTAGAATAGACCACCTTCTTTCTTACCGAGGTGTCGTAAAATACGACTAAGGTAAAATGACGTTGGGCAGGCGGCCGGTCGTAAAATACGTGGCCAAATCATGTGACATGTTTTTGTCCCAAAGAGTAACTCCACAAATTTGTTTTACATAATTATGAAAGATTAATTGAAAGTTACCAAATATGTGAGAAAAATATATCTAATATCAAAATCAGAGGAGCTTATTCTGAAGCTAGTAGCTATAATCTTTCAGTAAGGATTGCTCTTCACAAAATAACTTAATTTTGTATTTTTGAATTAAAATATAGCCCCATCTGAAAAATAAAGTAACATGTTCTATATATAAGATATAAAACATGTAACTTTATTCTTTGGGTGGGGCAATATATGCTATTGAGGAATTGAGATCATAATTATCTTATATGTTATAATAGGAAATTGTGTTAGAGGGGTCTTTGAGGGTGCTTAGACTATGACTACTTAGTTAAATAACAATAGGGGATATTCTAACCAACAACAACCTTACAAACAGAATTATGAGTCAATATATTCTTCATTGGATGCTAAAACTGATTTTATATAAAAGAAAAGTGATGAGATAACCTAACAGTTTAGGTGGTCCACAAGCTTAAAGTCGCTCAGCGAGCTATGCTTGGGGTTTCTCTGAGGGATCAAATTCGGAGGGGAGACCGCGAATCTGGAAACGTAGTGTAGGACACCCTGAGACTCGATGGAGTGATGGTATATGTAAGACACCGAACAGGGGTTGGAAGCAGAAAGCCCAGGATTGGGCTAAGTGGCCAAAAATTGGAGAGGCCTATGTCCAGCAGTGGACTAAAATGGGCTGATAATGATGATGAGATAACCTAAGATACAAGTATTCATTAATGTGACCAAAACAATTTAATGAGACCATATTATAACAGCTGATCTTCTACTAACTGATGACCATATTGTTTGGTTACTGCATACAAAAGTTAAGAAATTGTTAAAATGGATGAACTACTAGTTTACCTTATGGCTACACATATTTTCAACAGCCTGATACAAAACTTCTAAAGAATAGGCGATTGCCTTCGACGTTTGAATAGCTATGACGGCCTCTTTTAATTTGCTCCATGTCATCTCCTGGTAATTTTCCGGAAGATTCGGCTTGCCTGAAAATTGTGGTAATCATTCAGTGTCTCAGAGAAGATGACATGACCAGCTCTTCATATTACTTACTTTTAAAGTTCTTTATAACAAGCGTCTTTGTCGTGGCGCCTGGTTTATTCATTGAGGACGACATCATTTTAATGGTGCCGTTAGAGTTAGAGATCGGAGTCAACACCGAAAAGTTTGATTTTTTCTCTTCCACACTCATATCGTCCAATTTTGTTCTTTTATTAAACTGATCGTTGCTAATGGTCAAATGAGAACGTTTTCTACATTGATTGCCACCCTCCTCGACCAAAACTGTTGTTTTAGCTAAACCCGACATAAGAAAGCATGATATGGCCGCAGCCACTATAAAGTTAAGGCGTTTACACTAATTAAGAATACAAAATACAAATAAAAATAGACGAAGTCAGTCAATATTTCGCTACCAGCACCACCATTACAGATTAAGATTTTACTTTTTTTGACATCTCCAGAGGGTGCTGTATGACACAGACAACTACTTTTTTTACAGACTAGCTATGAGTTTATAGATTATACTTAGAATATTGTATCATTAAATTATAAGATAACAGATAATCTTACATCCTGTGAAAGACGAGAGAGAATCTTTTATACTTTTTTGTACCTATACAGATGTTATAGATATATGTTTAGTATCATATTTATTTGAAACAAAAGTGGTAATTACCATTAGCTGGTAACACTATCTTCAAGCAGGGGGTCTTCTCGCATACCCTTGAGGGGTAGGCGGGGTACGGGCCTCGAGGCGAACCTCTTTGCCCGGGCTGGTCCTCGCAGGCTTTGTGGCCTGGACTGTGTTTGGGCCGTAGGCCCAGGTCACCTAGGTGACCTACGGGATTTGGTGTTCGGTAGGGAGGTCGGGGAATGGTAGTTCCCAGACCTCGGAGTCAGTTTCGGTGGTGTCTCGTCCGGTGGTGTCTTGATAGGGTGGATGTGTCATGTCCGGTGGTATCGCCCTCTCGCCCGTCGCGTCGTCCTCTTCGTCGCCGTCGTCGTCCGCGTCGGGCCGCGGTGACGGTGTTCGCAGGAGCTCGCGAGGCAGGGAACGTCCCTCGGGTGGTCGTGCGTGGAGTGGCGCGATGCCGTGCAGGTGAACGTGCGCGCTGTTGTCCGCTCGCGCGAACAGTCGGCGCGCAAGGCGATGAACGAACTCCTCCACGGTCGGCACACTATCTTCATATTGAGAGAAAGCTGTTTACAAGTGCTCTCATTAGATAGCAGGCGTATTAATAAAATTAATTTCATATTAATCAAAGTAATTAAAAATACAGTGAATTTTACTGTGCTTCCTACTGCTGCTTAAGTTTTGATTGCGCTTGCTTTGATGGCTTTAAATATTTTGAAATTTTCGATGGTTCTTTGATTATTATTTTTGACGGATATGTTTAACAATGAGAATTAGTAAAATATGCGAATCACTTGCGCTCACTCATACCACTCTGAGGTGTTATAATAACCATTACCAGTAAATATTTACAAATCTAGAAAAAATAGATAGTTTTTCATTTCATTCGTGCCTGATATATTTATGCTTACCCAAATTTCCTAATTCCGGCCATTATACCTTTAATTAATGCACCCAATTCTTGACCGTGGGGTCATTTCACACAGATTTTTATTATTAATATTTATTATATTATATTAGTGTACAAAAGAAAAGGATAAGAAAGATATAAGATTCTATTTTTGAAAAGAGAAACCACCGCCGTGTGGTATTCGGCTGAATAGAATATACCACCCTCATTTCTTACCGAGGGGACGTAAAAGTCGACTACATAAGTTGACCTATCGTGTGGTATCCGGCTGAGTAAAATAGATCACGCTCATTTCTATCGGGGTATCGTAAAGGTGACTAGGTAAGTTGACGTCAGGTAGGCGGCCGGTCGTAAAATTACTAGCCAAAACATGTAATAAAATATTTAAAACATGTGTCGACCCCACTTAGAGTGGGATAAAAGCAGGAGAATGATGATTTGGAAAAGAAAACCCAATGAGATATTTTTGTACTGAATACACCTAGGAGGACAACAGTGACTTGTCGCCCAATTAGTAATTTCTATCAACTTTTGAGTTAAAATTCATAACTTTATAATATTGAATGTATAGACAAAAATAATGTAAGTATATTGCTATGAAATATAAGATTCAACAATAGTGTCGTAGCAAGGTTTCCCCAGTTATGGAAAGCTGTGGAAACATAAGTTATACAGTATTCCATAAGTTAATAAAATCAGTCAAAAAAGTAAAATAAACCATTTTATTGGTATATTATCTGGAATATAGCCAACTAGAATTTCGATATAAAAAAATTACAAAAATTAAGCCGATCGCCATTACAAGCCAATGCAGTAGCAATGATTAATCCGACAATTTGTTTCTCCTGTAACATTTTCATAAAGCTCATTGTAAGGCACATTCAGTTAGGTTGATAAGTAAGTACTGAATAGGAGCTTCGTTCGTGAATTTCTTTTTTTAATCTAAGATTTAAGTATTTATTTATGTACTGAGTAATGAGCTTGAATAAAAGTTTTAAATTTTTGGTGTAAAGTATATCCATATTACTTTAAAAGAATATTTTCAAATTATTATTGTAAAGTATATCCATACTACTTTAAAAATTATTTATATGTAATTGATAATTGTATGTGTAATTAAATTCTATTGTGATCACGATGCGTTAAGTTGGTTATTTTATTACACCCTCGGCAAGTGCAGGACCCGGGGCGGGGGCGTAACAAGTGGCGGGACATGTGCGGCGCTCCATTCAGTCGCCGTTCATTCACGTGCCGAGGTGAACCATATCGAGCCGGGTTTTAGCATTGCGTGGGTGTACGCTGTGTTCAATTTTCGAACGTTACGCGCGAAACGATTGCTTTTTTTTAAAATAATAAATATGTATGCGACGGAATCCAGTGTTTATACAGTAAAAATTCAGTGTAGTTGAACTTTATGTAATTAAAATGGGTGAACAAACTTTTAATATAGAAGACAATAATTTGGAACAACATATAATTACTTTGTTTGAAAAGTTGGAATGTTTACGTCGTGATACAAACAGTGATAATACGTTGTCTGGGAAAGTGCCGGCTAGGTTGGAAGTGAGGACTCTGTCTTTGTGGAAGGCTGTCGTCGCTGAATGTGCGGCTTCCTTCCTCTATGTATTTATTGTGTGTGGAGCGGCGGGAGGAGCCGGGGTCGGAGCTTCCGCCTCAGCGGTGCTTCTTTCCACTGCGCTGGCTTCCGGTTGTGCTATAGCCACCTTGACTTTATGCTTCGCTCATATATCTGGTAAGGTTTATTGTTAAAAGGCAAGGGTGCTATTATCCATACAAATATTATGAATGTTAAGTCTGTCTACCTGTCACGCTTTAACGTGTAATCCGTTGGTAGGGTTGCCACCTTTTTTTTTTTTAAGAAAAATAGTATTTTTCTTTTTAAATCAAAAAATATACCTAGTACTTTTAGGAAATTCAGAAAAATAATAGTACATATCTATTTTCAATAATTATTTATTTTTCCATGATTATTTATTATTACTTTTCGCTGGACAATGACAAAGGAATTGGAGTTACTAACTAACTAAGCCCTGTAAATACATGAATGAGTTTCGTTCAAACATTCCCTATGCAGTCTTGCGGGCGCGTTCCATTCACAGTTGATTCAAAAAAAGCGCGACAATTGAATTAGTGATAAAAATATAGTATTTTTCGTCCTATATTGTTTTTCTATAATATATAGTACAATTGACCAAAATATAGTACGGGTGGCAACCCTATCCGTTGGACAATTATTGATGAAATTTGTAACAATAAAAGCTTTTACAACACAGAATGAAAAAGTTTATTTTTTGATTTCAAGAATAGGGGAAAACACATTACATCCTTGAGGGTATCTTATCTCCAGCATTCCTAGAGATATTCGGCTCACCTCACGATGTTTTATTTTACCGAAAAGCATGTGATAAATTGCAAATATCAATTAGATACATAAGTTTTAAGTAGAAAAAGTCCTTGGTGCCTGCCCAAAGTTTGAACCCGCGACCCCCTTGAAAGAATCGCACGCTGGGCTATGTTAGTGTATAGGATAAACACATTTTCGTTCGTGAACAATGAAAAAATACAGTACAGCTTCTCCACAACATTGACCAGATGATAATAGCATGCAGTTCTACAATTTATGAAATTAATTATTGCATTTTAACACGCAAAAAGTCCCATGTTTAATTTCCGCGTAGGGACAAGTAGTCTGGGCATTTAAAGAGACTTATACTTGACGAGAACATGTCAAGGTAATGAAATAATTTTACAGTTATTACCTAAAGTCTTCAGACCGCGTGGTATCCGGCTGAATAGAATAGTACCACCCTCATTTCTTACCGAGGTGTCGTAAAAGGCGACTAAGGTAAGTCGACCCGCCGTGTGGTATCCGGCTGAATAAAATAGACCACCCTCTTTCTTACCGAGGTGTCGTAAAATACGACTAAGGTTAGTTGACGTCAGGCAGGCGGCCGGTCGTAAAATACGTAAACAAATCATGTGACAACATGTTTGTGACATGTTGTGCCGACCACTCACTTAGAGTGGGACAAGGGCACGAGGATGATGATTAGCTAAAGTCTTGTTTCTCTTTCAAGGTGATACAGACTAACAACTTCGCCCATTATCTTTTTTAATGTAATATGGCGATTGAAACACTTTGTTATAGAATTAAATATTCTCAAAAATACATGTACTTTTCCTGTTTCGTCAAAAACGATACATAAACTGTAGTGAAGTTAATGTGAAATACGTAATGAATGTGCGTAGTGCTTGTGTATTGTATTGTTGATGGCGTCGTTTTGTGATTCGATACGTACGGTAACTGATCCTGCATGTATTAGGTATGAGAACAGTTTTCACTTCCTAAAATTAGCATTACATAGATTTTCTTAACAATCGTGGATTATAGCAAAATAATTATATCATTACTTTTGTAATATGGACATCCGCAAAAAAACGCCTACTTCTATAAATTATGTTTACCTTTAGTTAACTAACTCAAAATTCCTCAATCAAAATGACTTGCCCGTTGGCGCAGTGGGTAGTGACCCTGCCTTCAGCTCCGCGGGTCGCGGGTTCAATCCCGCCGAGGGCCAACAATATATCACAATATTAGTTTTATTCAGTAGGTCTGAGAATCGGCTACTATGTATTTTTCATACCCCTAAGTTATAAGGGTTGTTCACTGACTAAATTTATTATTTGAACAATTTTTTATAATTTATATGGTAAAACAAAGTTTGCGCAGTCAGCTAGTACAATATATAAATTTCTTTCGGTAACAAAGAAAAACAGTATAGTACATAATATTATAAGGTGTTTTAACACTAAATTTATAAGAAATCGCGGGTACTATAAGTTTTATTCATAAAAATATCGTATGCCTCGTATCACGATCAATTAAAAAAACGGCCATCGCGTATTGATTTTTACATTATCCGTTAACCCATCTTTAAATAGAGATGCGATCCACATTAGTGGGAATTAGGGCGGGGATAATCCTAAAATAAATTTTACATACAAATTTTATTGCCGCCAACTTGCGAACAGTGTTCGGTTAAATTAAGCGACATTGTGATGATGGCGGCGTCATAGCACGTGATATAATTTAAAATGACATCGTCCCCACCGTGACCGCAGTTATAAAATTATGACGGGCGATTAAAGGGTGAAGGGCGCGCACGTGTGGATACGTCGATGTTTATGATTTCTATATATCTATCATTATCATCCTCCTGCCATTATCCCACTATAAGTGGGGTCGGCACAACATGTTGTCACATGATTTGGCTACGTATTTTACCGGCCGCCTGCTCAAACGTCAACTTACCTTAGCCGTATTTTACGATACCTCGGTAAGAAAAAGGGTGATCTATTTTACTCAACCGGATACACATGGTGGGTTAACTTAACTTAGTCGCCTTTTACGACACCTCGGTAAGAAATGAGGGTGGTACTATTCTACTCAGCCGGATGCCACACGGCGGGTCGACTTACCTTAGTCGCCTTTTACGACACCTCGGTAAGAAATGCGGATGGTGTATTCTACTCCACTACCATCCTCATTTGTTACCGAGATATCGTAAAAGGTGGAAAGGAAATCATGTCACATGTTGTGTCGACCCCACTTAGAGTGGGATAAGGGCAGAAGGTTGATGATATATGCACTAAGGACTTAATACTTAAATTCTTCCATAGTGGCAAAGTGGACCCCCAGAGTTCTATGTGTGGCGCCATGGGGTTCCAAGTAATAAAAAAGATTATTAATTTGATTAGCTTCTAACTTTACTTTTTTGCCATTCACTCAAAGCAAAATCTATTAATAAATTAACTTATCAATTCTCATTTTTGCTTTTCGAAAACTATTAATTCGTGGTTGGAACTCAGCCGAAACGGAAATTAAATTGCTACTTTCTAATCGTCAAATTTTTTAATCGAATTTTGGGAATATAGTGAGAAAAGGGCAGGAAAATGATGATCTTTAACAACCTAACATTAACGTCATCATCATCATCCTCGTGCCCTTTTCCCACTTTAAGTGGGGTCAGCACAACATGTTATAAACATGCTGTCACTTGATTTGGCTGCATTTTTACGACCGGCCGCCTGCCTGACGTCAACTTACCTTAGTCGCCTTTTACGACACCTCGGTAAGAAATGTGGAACAACCTAATATTAACGTAAATAACATTATTGAATATAAATTAAATGAATGTATTAACACAGTTCCCAGCAGCAGAATAAATGAGGTAACTCTAGAATATGACAAGTAAATTACCCTCTGAAAACGAGGACCATTTCGTTACCATTTCAGTGGCCTAAAACTTGGTTATTCAGTGTAATGCAACAAATTGCCATATTATATTACAGAGGTAATGAGGTCAAGCTGATGTACTAACCTGCATTATGACAGTAGACTTACCTTTTATATAATAAACTAGCGGCCTGCCCCTGCTTCGCACGGGTATAAAATATATATCCCATGTCAGTCAGTGTAAAAAAAATCATTAAAATTGATCCAGTTGTTTTGATTTATTCATTACTGCCCGTGGCCGTAGCGTTAAATTTGGAGAAAAACAATTTCCTTTCCTTATACCAAGAAGATTTCCTGCTATCTTTGGAATATCTAAATTCATATAGTACATTATTACTTATTTACTTTTATATTTTCCCTATGTATTTTATTTTTACAATTAATTAAAGAATGTCTTTAAACAAACTCTTGAAAGAGCGACATCGCTGCTAAAGTCGAAGTGTTATAGGGCGAAGCGCGGCCTCCTCACGGCATTTTAAATCTGTAATATCTCCGAAAATGTTCACTTAAATTACATGCTGTAAACGGCCATATTGATCTATATTAAATCAACTATTTATTTAAGGTACTTTATTGGATAAGAATTAATGCTGTAGTGTATAAGAATGGCTTCAAAAATAAGGCATTATTTTTCGTAAAAAGTAAACGACAAAAAATGCTTTAGTGGGTTATCCATAAGCGATAGACATATACCATCGCGGACTTTTCTGTAGACCTTTTCAATGTGTACAAATACTTAATACATTATTTTGATAAATCTCGTAGGGTTTAGCCTGCGTTTGCAATGTAAGCGGAAAAAAATGTAATTATTTACAGAAACCTCAAAAATTACAGTATTTCTTTACTGTGTATGGAATGCTATTATACGTACAAACCTTCCTCTGGAATCACTCTATCTATTTAAAAAAAACCGCATCAAAATCTGTTGCGTAGTTTAAAAGTTTTATGCATAAATAGGGAAATATGGACTTTGTTTTATAATATAATAATAATAATATATAGTGATTGTTACTTTCCTCGCTAGAGAGCTCCGATCATAAATGCGTCCGATCGCTGCTAAATTCAAATAGTTAAAGGGCGAACCGCGTTTTTTTTTCGTATTTGACTAATGCTGTTAGCCCTAATGGCTTTGACAGCGTCACCGATAAGACGGGCGAGCGCGGAAGCATCGCCGAGAGGCGAACCGCGACCTCCGACGCGCTATTTATAGGCTCGCGGCGCGGCCCCTGCATTTTAAATCTGTAATATCTTCGAAACTGTTTATTTAAATTACATGCTGTAAAGGGTCATATTGATCTATATTAAATAAACAATATATTTAAGGTTCTTAATTGGATAAGGATTAATGCTGTATTGTATAAAAATTGCTTTGAACATAAGTCATCATTTTTCGTAAAAAGTAAATGACAAAAACTGCTATTGTGGGTTATCCATAAGAGATAGACATATACTATCGCGGACTTTTCTGTAGAACTTTTCATGGTGTACAAATACTTAGTACATCATTTTGATAAATCTCGTAGGGTTTAGGCTGCGTTTGCAATGTAAGCGGAAAAAAATGTAATTATTTACGACATCACATTAGAAACCTCAAAAATTACAGTATTTCTCTACTCCATATTGAGTGTTATTAGACATGTAAACCTTCCTCTAAAATCACTCTATCTATTCAAAAAAAACCGCATCAAAATCTGTTGCATAGATTTAAAGATTGAAGCATACATAGGGATATCCCTATGTACGGACATAGGGACAGACAGAGAATCCGACTTTGTTTTATACTATGTAGTGATATTATTTATTTTTACAATTGATTAGACAATGTCTTTACATACAACATTCTTATCATTAGACAATATAAACTTGAAAGAAGGACATTTAGTTGCGCCTCCGGTCGCTGCTAAATTCGAAGTGCTTATAGGTCGAAGCGCGGCCTCTTCGCGGGATTTTAAATCTGTAATATCTCCGAAAATGTTCACTTAAATTACATGCTGTAAACGGCAATATTGATCTTTATTAAATCAACAATTTATTTAAGGTACTCAATTGGATAAGGATTAATGCTGTATTGTATAAAAATTGCTTTGAACATAAGGCATCATTTTTCGTAAAAAGTAAATGAAAAAAACTGCTTTTGTGGGTTATCCATAAGAGATAGATATATACCATCGCGGACTTTTCTGTAGACCTTTTTAAGGTGTACAAATACTTAGTACATCATTTTGATAAATCTCGTAGGGTTTAGCCTGCGTTTGCAATGTAAGCGGAAAAAAATGTAATTATTTACAGAAACCTCAAAAATTACATTATTTCTCTACTTCGTATTGAATGTTATTATACGTACAAACCTTTCTCTGGAATCACTCTATCTATTAAAAAAAACCGCATCAAAATCGGTTGCGTAGTTTTAAAGTTTTATGCGTACATACGGAAATATGGACTTTGTTTTATAATATGTAGTGATGATAATATATTGTATAAAAAATTATAAAACGATAGGTGACGTATATAAACAAGGTAGGAACCGACATAAGCTTGCGTCTTCTGCTTTGCACCTTGCAGAGGTACGTAAGTCGTTTGAGGCTTTTGGTATAATATTCTATAACTAGCTTTTACCCGCAACTTCGTTCGCGGGGACTGTAGTCTTGGAATTACCAGTAGCTTCTGTAACTCTCCAACTGCAAATATCTCTAGTCATATCAGTCTAGTCAGTATAGTCAGAGAGATTAGAGATTTATAGTTTAATCAAGAGCTTAATTTTATTATTTTAGTAAATATAAAAGTCTGCGACAGCATATGTATATATAATTTATAAGGTTAACCCACTTTTACCATTTTAAGGTAATCAAAATACTATATTAGGTGCGGTTTTAATCTTTGGTTGGCAATTGCCCACGCGGGCAATTGCCAACGGCAATAATGAAATGAATGCCTTCAAGGAATAAAAAGTTTCAAATAACATGCACCCTTCATTAATAATGATTATTAACCATAATATACAAATACCCTATATGTTGAATGAGGTTTTCTCCTACATATTAGTGAAAAAAGCGTCTAAGTCTGGTCAGCGGTTTCTGAGATTAGCGGGAACAAATATACAATGGCTAAAAAGCTGGAATAAAAATTTGAAATTCTTCAAAAAAGTCGGCTTCAGACCGGCCTAGGTCTCATAAAAATATTTGTGCTTCTCTTGGATATGGTAATATATGCAATCCAGTAAGTAAAATCGCTTCAGGAACGGCAAAAACGAAAAAAATGCAAGTACCAGTATCATAGTATATGACCTTTCAACTTAAAATTGACATATCTTTTTTATTTGTTGACCGATTGTAATAAAACATACTCTAAATGTTAAGTGAGGCTTTCTACTGCATATTTGTAAAAACCGCGTCCAAATCGGATCAGCGGTTTCTGAGATTAGAGGGAACAAACGCACAGACATACAGATAAACAGACAAAAATTTTAAAAACTATTGTTTCATGTTTAGAAGCGTGTTTTGAGACGACAACACTAATTTTTTCAAAAAAATATCAAATGTACAGATTTGGCAGCTCTACGATATTATTATATGTACTTATGATGATATTGACGATGATTGATGATGATGATATATTTAAAAAATGTATAAGTATAATATAAAAGACGACGATATTTCTCCTTTATACTTATTCAATAAATAAAAAGCAGTTTTCCAAAGTCAACTCATTTACTCTTTCTCAAAAACCCAATGACACAAAATATGACAGCCACAATGCTTTTTCATATTAATGACCAACTCTATGAAAGAAGTTGTATTAAAAACATGTTGTAACAGTCGACCATCTTGACAACATTTGCGACCCCGCAAATCCCATAAGCTGACTTCTTTGACTGACACCGATTCGGAATGCTGATTGTACTGAGAAGAATCGGCAAGAAACTCAATACTTGCTCCTTTAATCTGTAAAAGAACACCGCACATGCCATGACATGACAGGACTACGCTTACGCTTTATGCTCAACTCTTTAAGCTCAACTCCTTATGCTTTTTGCACTGTAAGCATTTCGCACCTTAAGGTCACCCTCAATCACTGTCATGGCATAACACAGCTCAATTAGTGGCAACCAACTCAGCAGATACACACGTAAACAGACTCGCAAATGATAACGCTCAAAGAACAATCACCACTTCCACTGTCTAGAAAACAATCGTTACAACTGGAAAGATCCAGAGAACAATCGTCATTCTAGCAGACATTCCCATCGAACAAATGTCACGGGTGCGTCTAAGGCCTCACATAGCACATCATCATGTTGATCTTACAGAGTTAATAAACCAAATACCAATTACCATCATTAACCTCGCCAATATCGCTCCAATAAAAACTCCATTTTTTATTCCATAACATCGCATATCGCAACTATCTCTCAAACTATACGAAATTCGCACTCTCCGCGTCGTCTCAAGATATTGATCGTCATATGTCTTTCCTCTGAACTCTTAAAATTTCCAGATATTCCTTTTGTCCACTCTATTTGTGACTTTAGGTTACATCCCCTTCTGAATATAATTAACAACGATATTGCTCCTTTCTTCTTATTCAATAAATACAAAGCAATTTTCCCAAATTCAACCCATTTACTCTTTCGCAACAATTCAATGACACATACTGACGGCCACAATATTTTTTCATATTAATGACCAATTCAATGAAGGAGGTCGTATTAAAAACGTTGTAAAATTATCATATCTTTATTATTCGCTGACCTATTGAAATAATACATACCCTATATGTTAAGTGAGGCTTTCTACTACATATAAGTGAAAACCCCGTCTAAATCGGATCAGCGGTTTTTGAGATTAGCGGGAACCAAAGCAAAGAGGTTCTCAATCGCAAACAAACTCAAAGAGGAAGAGATCTTAATCTCAACGATTTTATTATATGTATAGATAGATAAAAATCCGCAATCAATTTTAGCTTTGCCATTACAGCAGTTTAAAAACACTGTTAAGGATGCTGATACAAAGCAGACTGTTGAGGATTATTTAGAAGATAAGAACGCGTGGACATAGATACTGTCTGACCCTGTACAAGATAGTAATGACCTAATGTAACTAGTTATAAGTATTATTTCAAAAAGAGCAACCGCCGTGTTTTTTGCTGGCTCTTTTCGATAGGAACGGCTTTCCGAACCAGCAGTAGAATTGACGATTAAAAAGCACTTGTTTACAAGTTTAATTGAATAAAGAAAATTTTGAATTTGAATCTTAACAAGAATTATTTGACAAAATTACTATTTTATATTTTAAAAAATCAAATAATTTTCTATAAAATATTACACTATTTAATATCTTGATTACGTTTGTATTTATTTCTTAAAAATTTTAACCGTCGTGACAAACGTCGTCCTGGTCATTTTGCCAGCAAAATTAATCTATTTTCTTTTGCTTTGCTCATTTCAGTTTGGACATTGCTTAAGATACGAGCTAACAAATGATATGTTATGTTTTTAATGATTATTATACTGTAATTTATGCATCACAAATCATATAACTTTGTTATAAAGATATTCGCATACTTTTAAGACTTAAGGATTGGGCGATCAATATCAAAACATTTTCATAAAGCGAAGTAACGCCGTGTATCCCACTGGTGGGTGTCACATATGCCAGGCATTTACTGGAAAATATCTAGTTCTAGAAATATATCTGGAGATATGTAGGTTTCCTCACGATGTTTTCCTTCACCAAAAAGCGTGTGATAAATTACAAATATTAACTAGGCACACAAGTTTAAATGGAATAATTAATTCATGCCTGTCGTACCATTCGGCTATCACAGCTAAAAAAGTCAAGAAACGAATTTTAATTTGAAATTAAGTTTTTTCTCCTTCTTTTGTTCACATCAAATAAAAATTCTCTTTGTAACTAAAAAGTATCTTTTCCCATCAATTACCTTATGAATTGTTTACATATTTTTCGTATCTGAAACGTTTGCATTAAATATTCAAAGTATATAAAACAACGTAGTCTCTTTGTGTCCCCCGAGATTGGTTCTGTGCGTTCATTTCGCTTTATGTTATATAGAACTAAAGTGAACTTTTTGGTTTATTTTTTACTATCAAACAGACATGGCAACATGTTATTATAGTCATTTATATAATTTATAGAATTAGGCGTTACTTTGCGGAGATCCATAATACAAAAGTAATAATAAAATTATTTTGCTATAATCCGCGATGAAGTAAAATAGAAAATATATATAATGCTAAATGTAGAGTGGACAATCGGTTATCAATTATCATACGAGCGAAGCGATAGTGAACGTATGTAGTGCTTGTGTATTGTGGTGGCGGTGGTGGATGTTTGTGCATGTGTTTTTTACGACTCCTGCATGTATCAGGTATGATAACCGATTGTCCACTCTACATTTAGCATTATATATATTTTCTATTTTACTTCATCGCGGATTATAGCAAAATAATTTCATTGTTATTATAGTCGTTTGGTTCAAATTGAATATCAAAATATTCTTTAGACAAACGTGTGAATGAGTGCTTTGAATCGTCAACTCTATTGTTGGTTCAGACAAATCCTACCGAGAAGAGCCAGCAAGAAACTCGCCGGCTTACAAAATATAATTTATATAGTTAATTTACAGCTTTATTTCGTCTCAGCAATCTTATGCAAGGTCAGCGAATAGCTAAATCCATGCATTTTTATCATGAATATAATCCTCAATAGGTTTTCTGTCACCTTTTTTTTATAGTTATTTAAATGATTGTGTGTTAAACACAAGAGATAGAGACATGCTGTCTTTTTTGTAGTAATTTTGTAGAGTTACAATTCTCTAGTACATTACTTTAGTTTATCTCTCTTGGTTTACGCGGCGTACGCGACTTAAGCTCTCAGCAGGTGAGTTTTTATACAACCGCGATATCTTCAACACAATTATAACATGAAAGCGTAATGCACTTTTACGTAACTTCCGGAGGAATTACACTACCTTTTAGTAAAAACCGTACAAAAATCTACTCTGTACATTTGAGACAATCGAACAGATACAGAGAGACAGCTTTTGGGGACGTTGTTTGTTTTTGTTTAATAATATTCTTAAGACAATTTCTATTTGTGTATATTCTCGTATTTATGTGGCGTAGATCTCTGTTTTTGAAGAACAAACATCTTGCAAAAATTAATGTCCCATCCGTGAAGCAGTTATGTAAATTTCTCTTTACATTTTCGTCTTAACTCTTGCAATAAAGGCACATTCGGCAGACATTAGCTTGGCAACTGAGATATTAATGGACGTTTGTATAACAGACAATGCAAACCTTAGGGTCTTACAACCAACATATACGAAATATGATTATTATATAATATAAACATACGGGTCACATCGCGATAAAACGAATACAAAACATGTTGGTGTGAGAACATATAAGATATAACTGAATTTAATTTTTAGAAAATATAATAGTTTATGTAGGTGTGTGTGAATGTGATGGAATCCCTACAGTCCCGGGTAAGTATGTGAGTATGTTCTGTGCCGCGGGTGTGCTTGTGTGAGATGTAGTGTGATTGTATTGTGTAAGGTGAGTGACTGCATGTATGTAGGTATGTATGTAGGTGTGTGTGAATGTGATGGAATCCCTACATTTAGATCAGGGCTCAGCTGCTAAAATATAATAGTTTAGATCAGGGCTGCGGCTGTAACAAAAAAATTATAAAAAATTTAAACCAATTTATGGATGATTTAAGATTTAAGAAAATTTTGTTTTACATTGCAGATTTTGTGATAAAAATATGTTTAGGTTTTTATACAATAAAAATATTATTTCTAAAACCCATTTTCACTATCTTATCTTTGTTTGTTTAATTGTTTCGTTTATCAAACATTTAGATGCTGTCTTCAACTCCGCGGGTCGCGGGTTCGATTCTCGCTCAGAGCCTACATTTTTATAAAGAACTTCTTTTAAGAAAAAGATAAAATGTAAAGTACCTATATCATTAAGGGTGTTCGATACTTATACTGATCTCAGCGCTATTGGACTCAACTACTACAAAAAGATGTGTACCACTACCAAAATTACCTGTATCAAATTTAAATATTAATACAAGGGTGTAAACTTAGTTGACGCGAAATAAGTCTTTTTTAGTCGTTTTAGTTTTCTGTTAACTTTAAGGGCTTTACACGAGGAATTGGGTGAGCGCAGAAACTTCGTCGGTGATTAAGACAGGGTTACAGTTAGTATAATCTCTAATGTACGTTTGTTCATTCAGGTGCTCACGTGAACCCAGCGGTGTCTGTCGCGCTGTGTGTGCGGCGCCGCGTGTCGCCGCTGCGCGCCGCACTGTACGTCGCTGCTCAGTGTGGAGGTGCCATCGCCGGTGCTGCAGCTATCTATGGGTGAGTTTACCATAGAAAAATATTTTTTTTACTTGAGTACCGGTCTGTTACTCTCCCACTACTGAGTATAGGCCTCTTCTCTCCGTTTTTGGAGAGAAGGATTGGAGCTAAGACCTACCACGCTGGTCCGATGCGGATTGGTAGGTTACGCATATCTCCAGAATTCTCTAGAGATATGCAGATTCCTCACGATGTTTTCCTTCACCGGAAAGCATGTGATAAATTGAAATTATCAATTAAACACATAAGTTTTAACAGAATAACTCATTGGTGTATGCCTGGGTTTGAACCAGTGACCTCCTCAAAGAGTCACACGGTGTTACCGCTGGGCTACCACAGCTTTATCTTTATTATTAGCTTATTTTTTTACTTAATAAGCTTAAATTTTTATGTACAAACAAGTTATATTATTACCTGAAGTGCTACTACAGATCGTGCCCACGTGGAATGGTCACAAGAATGCCGAATTGCTAAGCTGATTCCTTGTGCAAACATAAGCCAGCCATATTGTCACTTCTGTCAAAAGCTACTAACCGAGATGCAGAAACGGCATTTTCACATTTCGCATTTTGACTACATGACCTAGGTTCTTAAATTAATCCATCCATCCATCCATCCATCAGCCCATCGTAGTCCACTGCTGGACATAGGTCTCCCCATGTCTGCGCCAGACATCCCGTTTCTCCGCAATGCGCATCCACCTGGCCCCAACAACCTTCCTGATGTCGTCGGTCCAGCGAGACGGTGGACGCCCTACGCTGCGTTTGCCAAGACGCGGTCTCCACTCCAGGACTCTTTTGCTCCAACGGCCATCAGTCCTGCGACAGACGTGACCGGCCCACTGCCACTTCAGCTTACTTATTCTGCTAGCTACGTCGGTTACTCTGGTTCTCTCGCGGATAATCTCATTTCTGATTTTATCTTTGAGAGATACTCCGAGCATAGCTCGCTCCATAGCACGCTGAGTGACTTTAAACTTGTGGACTAGCCCCGCCGTCAGTGTCCACGTCTCGGCGCCATACGTTAACACAGGCAAGACGCATTGGTCGAAGACTTTGGTCTTCAGGCCTCTTCAGGTCTTAAATTAAAGGGTACAAATATTATGTAATTGAGAATGTCCAATTTCAATGAGAGGCCAGATTTGGTCGTTCCCGCTGCAACTTCACTTCCGGTTTTGACACCTTTTATTTAAGAGTATCCTTATTGACAAATGATATTGAAATAATTATATTGCATATTTTTATTTCATTTAGTACATTCATTAATACATAATTTATACATAATCATTTTTGGGACTGTCCCTCCAAAATGAGGAACACCTGATACTCGGTGGTCATTCATAATTTCAAAATATATACTGAAATACATATTCATCATCCTCTTATCTTTATCCAACTTATCCCACTCTAAGTGGGGTCGGCACAACATGTTATAAATATGCTGTCACATGATTTGTCTTCATATTTTAAGACCGGCCGCCTGCCTGACGACAACTTACTTTAGTTGTATTTTACGACACCTCCGTAAGAAAGAGGGTGGTCTGTGCTACACAGCCGGATATCACACGGTGTTTTAACTTACCTAAGTCGCCTTTTACGACACCTCGGTAAGAAATGAGGGTGGTACTATTCTATTCAGCCGGATACCACACGGCGTATATACTTAAATACATATTATTCCACACTAAATAAGCTTGCAATATATATCTGACTGTACTACAAAACCAAGCTTCTTCATCGTTTAGGTACAAAATTTTTGATAGTGTAAATCAAATCCACATGATTCGAAATTTGAAATTCAAATATTTGAAGCAGGCGAACGTTAACTTTTTAATTTTAGTTACGCCAGTTTGTGTACGGAATTTAATCAAGTACACTTTATATGCAAATATTTTTCGTTGTGGACATAATTAACTTCGACGCGAAGAAATTTTCTTGTCGAACCGGGCCAGCTGGAAAATTTGGGTGTAAATAGATTATTTAAATCAGTAAAAGTCAAAGAAAAGAGACATTTTTCAATTACAAAATATTTTGTACAATGTCTTGTTTTTATATTACGTTTTATGTTTGTGACAAAAAAAAACTTTACACAACTTTGAAGGGTTGTATTATTCTTGACAAACAAACCTTGACTGCGTTTTCTTTACGTCATCTTAAGTGTTAAGATTTGTGATTTGTTTTTCTGTTTTTGAACGAAAAACGGGTTTTTTATCCTTTAGGTTAGGTACCTATATAATCATTAATTGTACCGATACACAGAAGGTTTATTATCATTGTTTTAGTATTTCTTAAAACTTTATTATTTGCTATTAAATAATAAATGTCATTTATTTTAAATTCCGACGTTCTGTCGAACATGACTGCGCTCGTCGAAACCATTGAGTTAATAGAGTAGGAAGCCAACTTAAAATGTGTCTTATTTATTTATTTTTCTATTTAATTGTATAAAGAGAAGTCCGATTAGGGTGTATCTATCTCTCTTTTTTATGTGTCATTAGACAAAGATGAGGTATAGTAGTGTCATTATTCTCATTATTTATTGTGTTAGTGTCACTTATAGGCCTTCCCATGTCTTTCCTACTCTTAAGTCAAATATTACGGTGTTCATAATGGTACCTGGGTGAACAAGCCTTGTTCGGTAATTTTTAAAATGTTGTAAAAAAAAATTAAAAATTAAAAAAAAATAAAAGAAAAATGTAAAAATAATAGGGCAGGTCGGGCTCGATCCTAGGTATTTTCACCTCTCTAGACCGCCCATTCCCTAAATGAACTACCATGACTTTACGTTTGACTGCGAAAAATTGTGATTGTATTTAACGTAAATTAAAAAAAAATTTAGGGCACGAAAACAGGGATAAAACGACATTTTTTTTAATAAAACTTATAAAGATCGATTTCCTCCCCCAAAAACCCCTACATGCTGAATTTCAGGAAAATCGTTGGAGCCGTTTTCGTGATTCCAAAAATATATGTACACATACAAGATTAACTCATTTAAATATTAAAGATATATAATGCTCTAAATTTAATAACTATATTGTCGAAAAGCATTTCGGAATTATAAGCCGGTTCCGTTACTATCAGTTTGTGTTTCTTGTGAATTGATTCTCGTCGCATGTTTGGGCATGTCCGTCTCTAAATCCGACATCTGTTGGATTATTCAAACATCTTGACACGTTTGCGTTGAGATATGTCGATATCAGTGTAGATAGTTTTGTGGACATTATGGCGTGTGACGGTTATATCTATCTTATAAAAGAATCAATATTGTCACTTCAGCTTTTATTTATAGTATTTGGGTGACTAAGCCTTGCTCGGTAATTTTATTAAAATATATAAAAAAATGCATTAAAAAAAAGAAAGTTTCCGGTGACAAGCATGACTTGATCCCGGGTATTTTCACTTTTTTAGTCTGCTCGTTCCCCATTGAGCTATTGCAACTTTACAAAAGATAGCAAAACTAAGCTTTGCATTCTATTTCTATTTTAGCAGTTTTATTACTGTACGGAAACAGGGACAAAACGACATGTTTTTGATTTTTTAGGTAAATCAACAATCTGTTTCTTAAAAAGTTGAAAACAAATGCTATTCTATTCTGATATAATATAGATGAATACGGATATTTTTTTTCTCAATTTTCAGAAACAATATTTATCTGTTAACTAAATAGAAAATCAAATCATTTATAAAACATTTACCAAAATATTTAAAAAAAAAATTATATTTGAGGCGATAAAGTTGATTTGTTACCATTATGATACATATGATATTTGCCTATACAATTACAATACAATTTGTTTGAAATTTTAGTCGCGTAATGACTATGGGCCCTGATTCTTAAATTGATGGTGCAAAAAAAGAACGTAATCATTGATAAGTTTTTTTTAATTTAAAGACTTATGACTTGATGTTTACATATTTGTTACACATATGTTTTCTAAGAAATAGCTATTAATTAAATTTAGTAACGGATGAAATACAAATGATTGTGTTTTTTACTTAATTTTGATGTAAACACAGATAAAGAAAGCTTTAAATGCAATCGTGGTAGCAAATAAACTGGTTATTGAAAACTCGCAACACCAGTTGGGCTCGCACATCTGCCACTTTAAAAGTGGAACATGATTACGTAGTTATGGCTCTCAGATTATAGTGTATCTATGGTTATCGCATTCAACTTTTAACAATTATATGTGCAGTTGTGAGTTTAACTAACGATACATTGTAAGTATCAAGGTACCAATTTAACATAGTCTTTTTTGGAGCTCTTGGTGCTTTGGTTGTTGGGAGAACTGATCGTTGAGATTGTCGTAGTGAATGTGTGCTTGTTGTTGTATTGGCACCACCATACCACAGAATCCACCTGGTGTTGCTTTATGATTCTTACGGACACTATATAAGGATATATAAGGTATGAGAACGAATTAAGGTAATCCTGCGTATGAGAACGGATTCTATTTAAGTACATTTTTTGTGGATTATAACAAAACAATTTTATCACTTCTTTTGTACTATGGAATTCCTCAAAGTATATAAATCATTTTTATGCTGTCTGAAGTTGTTGCTCGAAAAGTAATTTTGGCATTAAATTATCTATCCAACAGTCGTTTAACTGTATTTATCGTGGTCTTTTGTCTATATATATATAATATTTGTTAGTAAGATCTTCTCTATCGATCGATTTTTACCTAATAATATTTTTTGAATTAAAATGTATGGTTTATTGGTTAAAATAGAGAAATCACTATGTATGCCGAACTAATTTGAGGGTACTCTCAAATGGATACGATTATGAAAAAGTTATATTTTGTAAAAAAAGGACCAATCTGTACAAAAAAAAAACATTAGTTAATTTATTTTATATTCTATTTTATTTATGTATATTAATTCATTCATTAAAAAACTAATTTCAAATCAATTTTGTTGTTTCTGGATGGGTTTGCAAGACTTGCAAAAACACAAAGAGATTGTATTGCTTTTTTATCTGTTTGTTTTTATTTTTTAATAAAATATATTTTGTTATTATGCTCTGGTGTTAAAAAGAATTAAGCGTTATTTATTCCCTAAATTGACGAAATAATAGAGAAATAAATATTTCTCTATATATATTATTAATCGAATGACTTTTTTAATGTTGGCATGAAGAAGATATTTATATATCAATGGAACGCAATAATTTTGAAATTTATATGACCTAGTTAGAAGAGCGCAAACACGATTTCGTTGTATAGGTACTGATGACCTAAAAACTTTACTGTATGGAGTAAACTTTGTTCTGTTTAAATTATTCATACACCTTCTAGGCATATATCATTGAGGTGGTTATTAAGCCATATTTTTTTTATCAAAAGATTTAATTTAACTTGCCGTGTATGTATATGAAGGTGGAATGTTGCAAGTTAAATTTGACCCACTTCGGGGTCGGATTGAGCTGAAATTTTACATACTGGTCCAGTCCTGATTTCAATGCATCTTTATAATAAATAAATAATAATAAATAAATATATGGGACATTTACACACACGGTCGTCCGTCCCCAAAGTAAGTAACTTATTACTTGTGTTATGGTAGACAGACAACTGGTGAATATATACTTATATATTTTTTAAATACATACTTAAATACAAATACAAATATACACCCAGGCTCAAAGGCAAACAAATTCATTTATAGAAAATGTTGGTCCTCGGCGGGAATCGAACCCGCGACCCGCGGAACCGAAGGGTCACTACCCACTGCGCCAACGGGCCAGTCAAAAAGCATGATCTCATGCTGATGCCAGGATTGGCTCCAGATGAGGGAGCTCCTCCAACCAACATTTTCTATAAATGAATTGTTGGTCTTTGAGCCTGGGGTATACAGGTGTATATTTGTATTTAAGTATGTATTTAAAAATTATATGAGTATATATTCACCAACGCCGTGTGGTATCCGGGTGAATAGAATAGTATCACCCTCATTTCTTACCGAGGTGTCGTAAAAGGCGACTAAGGTAAGTCGACCCGCCGTGTGGTATCCGGCTGAGTAGAATAGACCAACCTCATTTCTTACCGAGGTGTCGTAAAAGGTGACTAAGGTAAGTTGACCCACCGTGTGGTGTCCGGTTGAGTAAAATAGACCACCCTCTTTCTTACCGAGGACTCGTAAAATACGACTAAGGTAAGTTGACGTCAGGCAGGCGGCCGGTCATAAAATACGTAGCCAAATCATATGACAACATGTTTGTAACATGTTGTCATAATGCCGACCCCAACCCCTTAGAGTGGGATAAGGGCAGGCGGATGATGAGTATATATTCACCAGTCGTATGTCACCCATAACACAAGTATTAAGTTGCTTACTTTGGGGACAGACGACCGTGTGGGTAAGTGTCCTATATATTTATTTATTTATTGATTTACACAGCACTTTTCATACTACACAAAATCCAACCATCTCTTCTTGGGCCTTCTCTAGTCATATATCCATCTACAATCATATTGAGCATGCATACCATTTTCTATTAAAAAAACATAGTCAACTAGAGATGTTTCAATATTTAATAATAGTTGGACTTGTAGCAGATACCCAATGATACGTGTAATAATACAAGTAAATAAGTCGCAGCCGAAGTTTCAGCTGTGATAAGAATAAGAAATCAGGACCGTGGGCGCGTTACGAAAATCTCCAGATATCTCGTCTCTCTAATAACGGACCGGGTATTAGCGTTCCCCAGCGAAAGGTGTAAACAGAATTTTCTCACAGATTATTAAACTCTTCATCGCAAATTAATAGTTTATATTAATTTCATACTAGTGCCGTGTGGTATCCGGCTGAGTAGAATAAACCACCCTCATTTCTTACCGAGTTGTCGTATGAGAATGATGATAAATCCATACTAATATTATAAGTATTTGCGAAAATCTGTTACGTTAAGGTACATGTATTCCATATACACTAGATAAATATTTAAGTTTTTTACAATTGAATACCGAAATAATATATTGTAACAACGTCGCCTTGTCGCTACTGCAAGCAAGCAAGCAAGCAAGCCATGACGTCACATCTTGCTACAGTCTTACGCGCCATTTTGACGTGGGAGATGTGACAGCCGCTGTCATTAGCAGCTACCCCGCGGATAGCGAATGAGTGTGCGCTTTGATTTGATTTTAGCATTTTTTATGAAAAGAATAAAACTGATTTAGAATACTTCTTTTATTAATATAAATAGTTAAGTTACAATATATAGTATTCTATAATATATATTTTTCATCGGGGAACCGAAAAAACAGTATTTAATTGTGGGTATTTGAATATTTAATTTGAGGCGAAGTCGCGGGCATGGCTTGTAAAAGTAGGATAATTTATTATAAATTATGAATTTCCTTTTCCGTTTTACATTCAAACAGCATATAAATTTGTCTTAAAATGACAAGTCAAGATAAAATGGCATAAAAGCCTTTTTAACAACTTTTAACCAAATTTCATGTCCCAAGCGTTGAGGAGTTCTTTTTTCTGGAGCCAATCATGGTAGCAGCATCAGGTTATGATTATTATAAATATGCATTGTCATCGGGATTAAACCAGTATGTAAAATTTCAACTCAATCGGACACCGGGAAGTTGGTCAAATTTAACTTGCAAGATTCCACCTTCACATACATACATTGCAAGTTGAAGAAAAGCTTTTAAAATTAATTAATTTCATTATTTTACTTTTATATATTACGGAAACTTTAGCCACCGAGATAAATCTCACGCTCGACTGACTTTTATCTTCCATAATTTAACCTGGGTGAATTTACGAACCATTTCTCTTTCACTCAAAAGTATTAGTAATCCTTACAGTGAGTACCTTCGAAGGTTTTACACGGGTTTTATATGTCTGGAGGTATTGAAGGATGAGAAAACCATTTTTGAATCAAAAGTAATAATAAAATTATTTTTCTATAATCCGCAAAGTAAAATAGAAAATGTATATAATGGTAAATGTAGAGTGGACAATCCGTTTTCACACCTGATACATTCAGGAATTGTTAAAACACATGCACAAACCTCCACCACCACCACCACCACAATACACAAGCACTACATAAGTTCACTATCACAAACTCAACAATCGTTTCGCTCCGCAACCGACGCATCATCAGGAGATAGACTCCACGATAAAATCGCAAAGCCGTCGTGGATTCTATCTCCTGATGAAGTAACAGACTTTTAATATCCCACTACTGGACCTCTGGTATCCGTTTTTGGAAAGAAGGACATGAGCTTATATCTACCACGCTGCTCCAATGTGGTATGTTACACATACAGATTGGATATCTCTAAAATTCTTCTGAGATATGCAAATTTCCTCACGATGTTTGCATTCGCTGAAAAGCGTTTGATAAATTGCAAATATCAATGACACCCACAAATTTTAATACAAACTCATTTTAGTACCGGGTTGACCGAGCCTTGATAGGTAATTAATAAAAAATAAAAAAAAGACTTAAAAAAAGAAAAAATAATTTGATAGCTGGGGCTCGATCCTAAGTATTTAGGTTTCTCGAAACTGCCCGTTCCCTGAATTAGCTAAGGTGCCTTGACATTTCTCTACAAAAATAGCATTTTATATAAAAATGTTAGTATGTTTTAAACAAGGATAAAACGATTTTTTTAACTAAAACCTAGCTAGATCGATTTGTCTCCTCCACAACCCCGTACATAGTGAATCATTGAAAAATCGTTGGAGCCGTTTCCGAGAGTCCGAAAATATATATAAATACAATTAAAGATTACAGAGTGTTTACAAAAGTCAAATCAAAATAATGTGTAATAACAAAAGAATTTTACTTTCATTAGCTTGTTGCCGCAGGTGACAGCGCAGCAGTTTTCCGCCGAGGGGAATATATTCTAAATACAATATGTTGGTTCGTCGAATCTGAATTAATTTATCATCATCCTCCTTATCCCACTTTAAGTGGGATCGGCACAACATGTTATAAGCATATTGTCACACGATTTGGCTACGTATTTTATGACCGGTTGCCTGCCTGACGTCATCTTACCTTAGGTGTATTTTACGACTCCTCGGTAAGAAATTGGGGTGCCCATTTCTTACCGAGGTGTCGTAAAAGACGACTAAGGTTGAACCGCTTGTTGAACCGAAAGTTGAACCGCCGTGTGGTATCCTACTGAGTATAATAGACCAGCCTTCTTTTTTACTGAGGTGTCGCAAAAGGTGTCTAAGGTAACCAAAGATATTTATAACGTGTTGTGCCGACCCCACTTAGAGTGGAATAAGGGCAGGATAATTATGATGTAGATTTGGCATCTCTGCTAGACGTCATACCGTTAATGTAGCTGATTAGCGTTATTTTAAACAACTTCGTAAGCCATTGCATAAAATTTAGTAACTCACCAATAAAAGGTAAATTGTTCCAGAGTGAATCACTGCAAGCAGGTAAAAGTTTTTTTACACAATAGCTGTACTACGATATGACAAATGGAAAGAGCGTTTGTAACGCAACGTAAAATATAATGGGCCAGCATTCAGCAGGTGTTCTAACAACAATGGGCATAACAGAGGGGTTCCATTTCTTAAATGGTTTTTGGGCTGTTTCGGATGGATTACTTTTGTCACGTTACCTTTCTTGTTGTAAGGAACGTTGCTTGACAACTTACATCACCCGATAATATTTTTCCTTCTTTTTTCCGAATGTTTCTAAGAAAAACCATAGCTGTAATAAGATTATTAAGAATAAATAAATAAAAATACAATCGCGGATTATAGCGAAATAATTTTATTGTTACTTTATATTATAGATCTCCGCAAATTAACGCCTAATTCTATAGATTATTTCAATAAAAAGAATCGAAACCATTATTTTTTTAAGCGGCAATACAAATACAAACATATTTAGCGATTTCTCTGTAACTCTACGGCAGCTCCGCGGGTCTCGTGTTCGATTCTGGCTGAAGACCAACATTTTCTAAAATATAATTTGTTGGTTCTTCTATTCTGAGTGTATTTATGTTTATAAGTATTGATCTAAAATGATATATAGTATCTGGGAGAACGAGCTTTGCTCGGTATTTTTTTGGAAGATTTAAAAAAAGATGAAACTTAAAAAAAATTGGCATTCCTTTGCAAATGGCAGCGTAATTAATCTTTGTATTTCTTTTATATTTATATATTCTCATCTTTATTTATTCTTTATCCTTATCTTTTATATTAAGCAGTTTATATGTATTGCCAGTTAACCCTTAACACAAGTATTTATTTACTTTCTTTGGGGACGGACGACGGTGTATGTAACTGTCCCATATATTTATTTATTTATATGAAAAATTTAAATATCAATAAATATTTCTGATATACGTTAATTATATATGTACTAAGTTATAAAATATATATACCAAAACAGTAGGTACCGTTCCTTGCTGGTGTTTTCTGGTTAGAAGTATTTTTTGAATTATTTATCTAACGACTCGAAAGCGTAAAAGTTTGAGTGTATTTTGAGTTCGATGGTAAAACAACACAACTTCGGAACGTTGAGCTTCAAGTATCTCACTCTCGGGGGTGAAATAAATTATATTTTATTATCATACGACATCCGCGGCTGTGAAAATTAAAAAAGTTACTTTGAGAGTACTTGCATAATTGGGTCATAATTTTTTCAACAAAAGCTGCTTTCAGTACATACAGTGTTTGTGGGTTTATAATTCTACTTATTGGTACATTAACATGTTACTTTTCAAAAGTAATAATAAAATTATTTTGCTATAATCCGCGATGAATGATGATTCCGATCATCGCGGATTATAGCAAAATAATTTTATTATTACTGTTACTGTTCAGGCAATATTTTCCACCGAGAGTAATAAATAAAGTAAAATAGTTGTAGTTGTAGTTGGAATGTCTCTTTAAATAGAAGTACCTGGGTAATCGACCCTTGCTCGGTAATTTATTAAAATATACAAAAAAATAAAAAAGCGCCGGGTGCATGTGGAAATCGAACCTATGTTCGAATACTTCTTGGTCCGCACATTAACATTAGTCTGTCACTGCTTTGCATTTGACAGCTCAAATTAGTTGCTATCTATTCCTATTTTCGTAGTTTTTTTAGTCCCCCAAAAAAAAAGGGATAAAACAATATTTTTTTACATAAAACCTAGCAAGATCGATTTGTCTCCCCCAAACCAAAAAACCCCTGAATTTCAGAAAAATCGTTGGAAACGTTGCCGAGATTCAGAAAATATATTTATATATATACATACAAATAAGATTAACTCATTTAAATATTAAAGATATAAGCTTAAAATAAAAGCAACTAAGGCTTTGAACTCTTAGTGAAAACATCTGTTCTAACTGTCAGAGTTAGCCTGTTGAGAGCAAGAGCGGACAGTCACGTAGGATGTCCCTTTTAGCAGCACTGACGTAATTAAATGATCCACGCAGCGTCATACACCCACGTCAGAGAGACGAATCAATATTATGAAACTCATTTCTGAAACACAACGGCGTAATATAACTCATATAAAGTATCTAGGTATCCGAGCCTGTATTTATGTATTTTTTTAAAGATATAAAAAAAAAATAGTTGACTCGGTGAGGCTCGAACATAGGTATTTTCACCTCTCTAGACCGCCCGTTCCCAAAATAAGCTATCGTGATTTGACGTTTAACGGCAAAAATAATCTTCTAAATTCAACATAAATTTTAGCATTTTCCCGAAAACAGGGATAAATTTTTTTTTTTTAAACGAAACCTATATCGATTTTTCTCCCCCAAAACTCCCTACATGCTGAATTTCATGATAATCGTTGGAGTCGTTTCAGAGATTCGGAAAATATATATAAACATACAAGATTAACTCATTTAAATATTAAAGATGTAAAAACTATTTTTTTATGAAATCACTACATATTATAAAACAAAGACGCATTCTTTGTTTGTACATATATCCCTATGTATGCATAAAACTTTAAAACTACGCAACAGATTTTGATTGATTGATGGCTAATAATTATTAGCATAATTATTAGCCCTAACGGCCTTGACAGTGTCATTGGAGAGACGGGGCGCAGAAACATCGCTGGGGAAAAATAACCAGTATTATTCGCACACGCAACTTCCTGGGAGCGTATGGGACCACCTATATCACTTAGGGGTATGAAATTATAGATAGTAGCCAATTCTCACACCTGCTGAATATGCATACAAAATTTCATAAAAATCGATCAAGCCGTTACGGAGGAGTATGGTAACTAACATTCGGTCTATTAGACATTGTTATACTCAATTATTCTATTTTCTTAATAAAATATTTGGTAATTTGTGTCATGGAAGAAATTAATCACGAAACTCATATTTTAATGTTCATTAATTTTTTAATTAATGTAGTTTCATAAAGTTAAAATGACTTTATGAATGCACCGAATGCACTGAAGAAATTTTTAATTGCGTTGATTATATGCATATTAGAGATAAAGCGTTATTTATTTGCTTTAATTAACATTTTAAAATAAATATAACACTATTTCAGAAATTATTACGTAGAATAATTAACCCAGATAATATAATTATATGGCTCAATGCGTTCTTGTGTCTACATCTTTTGTTACTGAAGTAACATATATTTTTAAGGCCGCGTACAGATATTGCGAGGCGTGCATCGCGAATAGTTCTTCACGCATGCCACAACCTGAGGCATACGACGGTACATTTGTACATGGGTCCCGAATTACACATGCTCAGGCTGAGCACACAAAGAATTACGCATGGTATTCGTCAGTAGAAAAATGACTCCGACATGGAGAGACGTGCAAATTGCAGGTGCTGCCTATATAATAATGCATAAATTTTTATGCACCGATTGCATTATGGGAATACATGGGCTCCATGACTCATGAGCGTGCGACGCAAACAAAACAAACAAAGCTTAAAGAAGATAAATAATAAGTTTTAGGAAGAAAAATTGCTTTTTTTTTGTTAAATCCAGCATTGCACTTAAATGGCCCAGAGAAAAAGGCTTAAACTCGTGTCGAGTTGCCACCGAACCCCCCCCCCCTTAACCATTAAATTGCCCCCCAGTAGGTCGTAGGTTTCACGTTGGCAAACACTGGTCTACACGGAGCGCACGGCTCCCAGTTCGCACGGCTCCCAGTTCGCACTGAGGCAGCGTTCGCAACGATCATATGACACGAATGCTCGTTGTTAGCACACTCGTCCACACTCCACACAGCTTGAGGCATTCAAGACGAACCATTTGCAACGCATGTCTCGCGATGTCTGTACGCACCCTAAAACACAATGTTTCTTCAGCGACGGTTTCATTCTTTGTGAATATAATACGACGAAGATAATGAGTCTTAAAAGTAAGGATATTTTAATGCTTGATTTTGTTTTCGTTTGTATTTTTATTTAACAAATAGATTCAGAATCGATAATATGACTCTATTGCTGTGAATAGTCGTGATAACCTATTTGTGCGACCTGCGACCTCTTTTAAAGGGGTCATGGGTTCCACACCTGGTAGTCATCAATGTAAAGCTTATTCAAAAGTAACGTAGTAGTGTAGTATAATATTTTATTGTATTATAATATGTAAAGCTATTTTTTTTTGTACTAGCAATCGCCACCGGCTCCGTTCAGGGGGAAAGATTTAAACCACAATATTTATTTATATAGGTATTTCGATAACCATAAAAATGGTTTAAGTGGGTTAACCTTAAAAACTAGACATATGCTGTCGTGGACTTTTATTTAGGACTTTTAGAGGGGAACAATTTTTTAACTCATGATTTTTGAATAATTATCATCATTTACTGCGCACGCAAGGAAAGCTTTAAATTTTGTCGTTTTTGTAATATTTTTTATTGCTGCTTCTCTCCTATTCATCTTAGCGTGATGTTATATAGCTTTCCTCGATAAATGGACAATCTTACGCTCAAATAATTTCTCCTGAGATTAGCGCGTTAAAACAATCAAACAAACAAACTCTTCAGCTTTATATATTAGTATAGATATACGATATCAGACAAAAGAAATGGGTTTTATATACATAGTATTTTTGACTATTCAAGCTTAACATGTAATTCGCAACTTGTACAAATTAATCGGATTTGCTAGGAATTCTCGAGCGTCTCATCCGTGTCGTTAACGAAGCGAAAATTGTGGGTCGATGTCGAAAGTTGCCCACTTTCTGAAGTTTGCATAATGGGTCCTGTCCGCTGGCAGATTCCTTTGTTTGTTGTATCTAGACTGAACAACACGAGTAATCGCCTCATTAGATGAATAGTGATTTGTTTGGTGAGTATGTACCACATTCGATTACATGCCATGTATGTAATGGTTTCTATTAACGTAGTGGCGATTTATACTCATCTCACAAATTACTTAGCGTAGAGCAAAGATATACTTGTAAGTTTACGCTTTAGAATACTTAGATTTACAATAGACATATGCTGTCGCGGACTTTTATTTAGAACTTTTATAGGGGAACAATTTTGTCATATATAATTTTAGAATAACTATCACCGTCAAAAATCACCAAGCAAGATTCGGTCAACCAGGTACTATATATTTACACTAAATCGAAACCATCGATTCCATATAGTATATTTATATTTATTTATTTATGAGAGATAAGATACGTCTATGGTATGGTATAAAAGTAGGTATTCATTAATGCTAAGACATCCTTAATGGTCCTTCGTGCGGATACTTGAATAAGGGAGCGCGACAGGCGGAGTGCACGTGCGCATGCGCAACCTGCACGTGTATCATCCGCGGACCATCTGCCGGCTGGACAGGGTTCACCGCACTGACGGAAATCCTTGAGACATTGAATCTTCCATGTGGATTTTGGTAATCATAAGACATGTCAAATAATTTATAGAATTAGGCGTTACTTTGCGGCGATCCATAATACAAAATTAATAATAAAATTATTTTGCTATAATCAAAACATTTGCTGTAACAAAATAATTTTATTATTACTTTTGTATTTATAAAAATTTTAGAATCGTCAAAAAAATAACATTCACACAGTTCAAAAATATTTAGGTACAGTTTTTACTACACTATTTTCTGGCGCCAATACCTCGTTAGATAACTTTATACGTTTTTATTTGATGTATTGCCTCTATCCTCTATCGTATTTGTATAAAACGACTTGGCTGTTATTTGGCAAGGTATAACGATGAACTATACAGACAGACTAATAATAATACAGTTAATATTAATAATAATACAGATAACGCCTGGATTAGAAATCCTTTCAGCTTAATACAAGACTGCCGTTTAATAATGTAAAATTGAAAATGTGTAAAAGATTGACCGCCGAGTTTCTTTCTGGTTCTTCTCGGTAAGAGCAACATTCCGAACCAGTTCTAGCTTCATTAATCATATTGATCCTTGACGATTCAAAAGCGCTTGAAAGAGCTTATTGAAATAAAGATTTTGATTTGAGACTGCTCCACGCTATTCATAAGTCCATTCGAGGGTATACTGTTAGATGGCCCCTTTTTTCCAAGTAAGTCTTGATACTAATTCGCTCGGTGATGTTATACAAATCTTCTAATTCATACCTTGCTACACTAAGCAAATTTTTCTTTTATCAACGAGTTATTTATATAATAAAAAAGAATTCGTAATACGTGTTCTTAGTAATATGGGGGCGGTATTGTATCAAGGAGAGACGACTTTGATCGATGTTCTCTTTTGTACTTCTTAAGATTATCCGTAGTTGGGAAAGATTGACGCATCATCTAACGCGTCGTCATAAATTTTAATCTGTGTCTAAAAAATAGGGTTATGTAGGGATTTTGATTTAAGATCGCAAAAATAATATTGAAAAGTACATATTATTCTCTTTGTAATCCAGTACCTTTGACCCTTATGATTTATTCATTCTATGAGCAAAAGAGTTTTAATTCCTGTTCTATTACAATAAATAGGGGACGAGTTTCTTGAAATAATTTCACTTCTAATATACTTTTCTATAGGTAAGCTAAATTTAAGTTTACTTTTTAGAAGTTTTATATCGAGTCTGATTGTCTAACAGTACTTCGTTGCAAAACTACACAGTTTGCTTACACACTTCTGCAGTTTTCTTTTAAATTGTGCAAAATATATAGTTTGGTCTTCAGAAGGGATCGCAGAAGTAGTTGCGGCTACCTTCAAAACTATGACGTAGATTTGTTCAAAGTCGAATTGGTATTTTTTTCTAGTTAGGCTACGCTTTGACGAATCCTTTGTTAACGGGATCATTAAATGTATGTTAAGGCGTTTATAGGCTAACCGTTTAACCCAGACCGCGCCTGCGGTCACCTTTTGTATATCACGCTACGGATGTCCTACCTCCACGCCCTTAGGCGAAGTCTGAGTTAAACGGTTGTGTTCTTAAAAAAGTGAAAGTTAGTACGTGAAGTTAAAGTGTTCATAAGTTTAGTGTAAGTAAACGTTAACAAGTATATCCAGTATTCATCAAATAAGTTCCTTGCTTCTTTTGTGTTCACTTCAATCGACTGTTTCTATAATGAATACCTAAAAACAAAACGGAATTGATAAAGTCAGCCATTGAATTAAAGGCCGCTAGCGATTGTCCGTGTATTGTTGCACAATGTTTGTTTTCCATAGACTTTGTTTGCTCATTGATTTCAATTCTACGTTCACCGGGAATTCAGGACTGAATATTGTATAAACATTAGATTAGCCGATGTCGCAGTTATGAATAAAATATGAGATTGCCAGTGTTTAATGTAAATCCTTAGAAAATAATGAATGACTAAATTTGTTTGATTTTGTTTTACACCTTTGATTTACACGTTTAAAGGGTAAATTTTGTACAATAAGTGATTTTGGGCATATAAAAAAGCTATTAGCATCAACTGAAATTATGAGATGAAATTATTCTATTTTTTGTGCGCTTTTTTTCTATTGAAAATGACTATTGTCATTATGGTTTTGATTTTGTTAATTTTGATTGATTGATTTTTGAGAATTTTATTATTACGTTTGTATTATGGGTAACGGTGAGTAACGCCTAATTATATAAATTATTAGGCCTGTTATATAGTGTTTCCAGCGTAAATTCCAACCCCGCGGGAGTACTAAGATGAAGCAGCCTATATGTTGCTCCATAACTTCATCTATCTTCCAACGAAAGTCACATCAAAATCGGTTTAGCCATTCTGGAAAATCTACTATTAACCTAACTAAATCTCCTCAATCTTTAACCTAAATCTTTCTCGAAAATAGCTCTTTAATAAAAACCATACTTTAATCCGATGAGAAAATCGATACAATATGAGAAAATCGATCACATACAAACAGACAGCTTTCTAGGACTTTGTTTTATAATCTTTCCTGTTGTTATGCCACTCTGAGTGGGGCTGTTTGTTTTTATGTATATGTTTTATATGTTGTAACATAATTTGGCTAGGTATTTTACGACTGGCCGCCTGCCTGACGTCTTCTTAACTTAGTCGTATTTTACGACAGCTCGTTAAGAAATGAGGGTGGTCTATTCTACTCCATCAAATACCTCAATATGTATATTTAAAGGGAATAGTTTACCCCTAGGAAACCCCGAAGCAGGCGTAACAGTTAGTTCAGATTCGATTACTGTTAGTTAGTATTTAGTTATAGTCGCACGTATTCCTGCTTTATGGTGCATTGCGGATCGATACAGCTCGCCCCCGAGCTGTCACAGTTCCGATGGAACATTGGGAATTTCTAGCTTTAGTAATTGAGTGCTTTAGCTGTTAATTTATAAATGAACATGCACATTCACACATACAAGCCGTGTGGTATCCGGTTGTACAGAATAGTAACACCCTCATTTTTTGCCGAGGTGTCGTAAAAGGCGACTAAGGTAAGTCGACCTGCCGTGTGGTATCCGGCTGAGTAGAATAGACAAACCTTATTTCTTACCGAGGTGTCATAAAATACGACTAAGGTAAGTTCACGTCAGGCAGGCGGCCGGTCGTAAAAAAAACGCAGCCAAATCATGTGACAGCATGTTTATAACGACCCCACACAGAGTGGGATAAGGGCAGGAGGATGATGATCCACATTCACATATACATCTTCAACCAATAAACTTCCACACTACACGACATTATTAGGCTTGGATCCAACTTAACTTAACGAAACCGTTTTGAGATCGTCATTTATTTATTTACTACATTTTCTGGTACGGGGTCGCCTTTCGCTTCTACGTACTATACAGGGCGGTACGTACCATACGATATTCATTTTAATTTTACTTGTCTACACATTAAGGGTGCTATCTAGGGTGACACACGAAAAAAAGTAAAAAACTAATTTAGCTAATTATTTTAGCCACAGGAGTTAATTTACGTTATATTTTAAAATAAACACGTTTTCTAGAAATCAACAACCGTGTCCTAACACGACATAAGAAACGAAAAATAGTCTTGACCTAAAAACTAAATACTACTGGTGCGGGAGAGAATACAACAATATTAATGTTTTCTTCTGTTTTTTTGACATGCGCGCCGATGAGGTCAGTGAACCATTACAGATAAAGGTTAATCTCAAATAAATTATATGTATTTCCTTCGAAAGTACATTTTTTTAAAACAGGTGCAAATGACAAGTGGATTTATTTAAATATCGTATTGTCAGTACAAACTTGCACGCTAAGCAAATGAGTAATTTTTCGTCATATGAGCAAATGAAACCTTTTACTTGAATCAACATAATTGGTGATGCGTCGCTGTGCGATTTTGTCGTTGAGTCTATTTCCTGATCAAGCTTATGTTGCGGCGCGAAACAATTGTTGAGTTTGTCATAGTCAATATGTGTTATACTTGTGTGTTGTGATGGTAGTGGTAGAAGTTTGTAATGCATGTGTTTTTGGGAACCTATGTACCAGGTATGAAAACGGACAGTACTACATTTAGCATCATAAAAATATAATTTCTACAGTGGATTATAGCCAAATGATTGTATTATTATTTTTAGGAAAGTTTAAAAAATAAAAAAAAAATGCTGTTATAGCACTTTTATAGAGAAAATAACTCTTAATATTTGTATTTATTAAAACTCTTTATGCTCTATTTCAATGTCGGAGGCAGAAATATTTTTCATATTTCATTTCAAATTAAAAAAACATTACCAACACAAAGAAAGAATTTCATCCGTGGTAAAGTAGAAAAAACTTGAACCATCCTGTAATAAAATAGAAAAAATTTTAAACGGTAGTTTTGCATCGTACCCTCGTTTCCTATATTCGTGATACTGTTGACATAAAATCCCATGAATTTATGATACACACCACCCATTGTACATGTACAATGGATGTCAGATCGATGTACGCCTTTGCCACCGGTTGATATTGTATCTAACTGAAATATTAAACATTATCGATTGTAAATAAATATAATTTGAACTATAGGAATATTTACACACTCATCATCATCAACCTCCTGCCCTTATCCCACTCTAAGTTAGGGTCGGCACAACATGTTATAAACATGCTGTCACATGATTTGGCTGCGTTTTAACCGCCTGCTTGACGTCAGCTTACGTTAGTCATATTTTACGACACCTCGGTAAGAAAGAGGGTGGTCTATACTACTAAACCGGATACCACATGGCGGGTCGACTTACCTTAGTCGACTTTTACGACACCTCGGTAAGAAAGAGGGTGGTCTATTCTACTAAACCGGATACCACACGGCGGGTCGACTTACCTTAGTCGACTTTTACGACACCTCGGTAAGAAAAGAGGGTGGTACTATTCTACTCAGCCGGATACCACACGGCTAAATATTTTTACACTCATTTCTAATATTTATTTTTATTTATGAAATAAATATAAATATTACAAATGAGAGTGTGTTTGTTTCTCCTTCTTTCACGGCCAACGGAGCAACGGCTAGAATGTGTTTAGTGGTATCAATATAATTGAATTGAAAAGCTGGAAAGTCCCTTTTTATCATGATATAGAATTCCTCATAGATGAAGTCTCTGATAAAGCTAGTTCATTCCTTCCTTCTCAACCGATGGACATTTACTGCTGAACATAGGTCTCGTTAAGGGACCTCATCTGCACACCCTGCAAATAAACCGACGAGGCTCTGGCGATCGACCAATGGCGGTATAACCGTTCCCAAGCTGACTTAAATATAACAGACCGACAGCGGGCAGCAGCGTTGTCGGTGCGAAATGGTCAGCACTGCGATCACCAACTCGCATGTCAAGCGTGGTGATTGTTGGCATAAGCCTTAATGGATACACGCTAGTTCATTGGAAGTTGGTTAATCACGGTTACTAAAATCAAAGGAAAAAAAATGAATTATCTTTTTAAGATATATCGCTTCATTCATATATATATATTGGTTTAAGACAGCGACCAATAGACTTAAAAGACAAGTAAATATTAACAGAATTTTCAGGACTTTGTAGAATCATTAATAATTTGATTTAATAATAATATAGTTTGAAAATTATATACTTAGTAGCAGCCGATATAAATTTGATTTTTGATTACGAAAAAACGAATTTTAAATTCAAATTCAAATTCAAATATTCTTTATTCAAATAAACTTGTATACAAGTGCTTTTGAATCGTCAACTCTACTGCTGGTTCGGAAAGCTGTTCCTACCGAGAAGAGCCAGCAAGAAACTCGGCGGTTGCTCTTTTAAAAATATAATTCTTAATATTATTTACATTAAGTCGTTACTGTCTTGTACAGGTTCAAAGAGAGCTATATCCACACATCTGTGAATTGTCTTATCTTTCGAACTGCGTAGGCCGCTGAACTCAGTTTCCCTGCAAGAGTTGTTACGTGTGTGAAATTTAGATATAAAGGCCGCAGATTTCCGATCACTGATTTAAGGTAAAGAATAATTATGACATAATTTCGCTGTCGGATAGCGGACCGCGGTCGATTACACCACACCTGGATGGAGGCGAACAAAGAGCGAAACGGCATTCTGTTCATCGAACACGAGCCTCGCTGATCACTTCCATTACTTACGTTTTAATGAAAGTTTTTATCTTTTATCAACGTATTAATGAATATTCGCGTGAATAAAAACCACTTCAAAAATACGTCATATTAAAAAAAATAAGTTGAACGGTAAAAGGTACCTGAAAGGTAGATAATGCTACTGACATTATAAAAGCGAAAGTTTTAGCTTTAGCACTCCAATGGTTTGGTTTAAGACTTTGATCACAGGTAAATTTAAATTTGGAATGGAACTCCACTGTACTAGGAAAATCAAATAAGCTCGATTTTTGTCTATGACTAGGTTAATAGGAACCTTTCGTTAACTACGGGTATGTTACTTGTTAAAAAACCTTTGGCCGTAGCTAGATTGTTGTCTATGGTCCGCTACAATAATTGATTGCCTGTGGTCATCGATCATTATGTACCTCTTGGGCCTTAGAAATAAACATTTGCTTGTTTTATATCATGCCGTTTATCCGTACCGTTCAGAACCGTTTATTAACATGCTCTAAACCTGCTAAGGACGTGAATCTGTCCTCGAAATTCTCTTTTCCCAGCTGTGGCCCTCCACAGACTGATAATGTACGATAATTGATAATAATTACACCTGAAAAAAATATATTCTAGAATTAATAAGATATATTCAAGAATTTTTAGATCAACAATCTATTAGGATTTCAATTTAACATCTGTGGTAATCTTGTTTTTTCGTCGGCTGATTAATGATCTGAAATCATGACAGACGGAATATATTATTCTTTGACGACTATGTTAAAAATACCTTACGATTTTCTATGAAGTTTTTTGACTTGCAATAAATCAAAGTTTTTAAACTTTGATGTGTAGAAAAAATTATCGCAAATCTATAAAAACAAATCATTATATTATAGACGATAAACATAAAATAGACATTCTTTAAAAACAAAAAACAGATGTAGTCTAAGTACAGAAATTGTACTTAGACAACATCTGTTGACTACATCAGATTTCTGTGAGAGCAAGGACAAAATTATAATACAAGCTTAACTAATATTTCGTAGGTTTGCGTCGTATCTGACACAAAGACATTATGTTTCTTCGCCCAGACTTGGCCCAAATATTAATGCCAAGTTGTACTTTCATTATCAAAACGTTTATTCTCAAAATTATTATAGAATTGAGTTTATGTTACCGATTTAATTGAGTTTGTTAGACGTGACAATATTATAAACTCTGAGCCTTAATTGCGTCGCCGAATTGAGACAAACTTACGACCGATTCTATTTGTCTCATTGTAACAGATGTTTTAATGTAATTGGATCTAGGAACAGATGGAAAGCGAGATGTTATTTTAGGTCGAATAATAAGTTTTTTAGGTTAACGCGGCTTTAGTTCTAGAACTGTCATAAACTTCTGGTTGGATTCTAGAATCTAGTTTCATAATTAATATTCGCTGTCAAATATTGAATAGAGTTTATGACATCATGAATTTAATTGAGTTGGTTACATGCGACAGTTGTAGAAACTCCGAACTTGTGCCGAATTAAGACAAACTTGCACAAATTACGTCCAATTTTATTCGGCTAAGTTTTGGTAGCGGAAGTTTTAATGGATTTAGGTTTACTTGAAAACTTTTTCGAGTATTATTATTTAGTGATTCAACATCTTACTTATGTAGGGTTGTAATTATCTCTAATTATAATACAACTTTTAGATAGTTATAAGCATTAGTTATTTTAAAAAGAGCTTCAATTGAGTTTCTTGCTGGCTATTCGCGGTAGTGACAGCTTTCTGAACCAGCAGTAGAATTGACGATTCAAAGGCACTTGTTTACAAGTTTATTTGAATAAAGAATATTTTGAATTTGAATTCGATGTTAATTAAGGGGGAATTAGTCGTAGCATCCGGAAGCTATCATAGCCTAAGGTAAGACCATACGACTCATTCGAGAGGTTTATGGGTTCAAACCCGACTAGGCACAAATGAGTTTTTCTGTTATAACTTTTTTGATAATATTGATATTGAAAATAAATTTATCACACGCTTTAGCGTAAAGGAATACATCGTAAACCTCCATATTTTTAGAGAATTTTGGTGATATGTTTAACGTACCAATCTGCATTGGACCAGCGTATTTTCGGTAGGTCTTAAATCTAATCCTTCTGGCCAAAAAGAACGAAGTGAGCTATGCCCAGCAGTGGGGTAGTAACAGGTCGCTATTTTTACTCGTACCATCTTTGTAGTCGTAATCGTCGTAATTTTTTCTTTTTTTAATATAACTTGACTTTAATATAACATTGTTCAACGTTCTAATTTTTTGGATCTTTTATGAAATGTAAATTATATTTTTATCTGTATTATAGACGTTTGTACAGAATCAGACCATTTCTGAAATCGTGGCATCAATGCTAACTGTAGGAGGGTATATTGTAAAATTACCATAGATAAATGGAAACGATCGGTTTCCACTTTTCTATGGAAATTTTCCGTAATACGGAAAATTTTAATGATTTTCGAATTGCTGATGGTACAAAGATTTGACGACATTTGAAGATAAGAAAGTTTAACTTTTTTTTGGTCGGGCATGCTTTGAATTAAAAATACTTGCGGCCTCAATAACAAATTGTTTACGTAGAAAATGCGGTAAGTTATATTAGACTCGCAATTGCCAGCGGCTCCGCCCGCGTGGTAAGGTTAAAACCGTAATATAGTATTTTGATAACCATAAAAATGGTTAAAGTGGGGTTAACCTTAAAAGTTAGCCATGTACACTCGCAGAATTTTATTTAGAACTTTTCAGAGGAGAACAATTTTATAATACATGATTTTTAATAACTATCACCATTTAGTTACCACGCGTAACACAAATCATCTCCTGATGATGCTTCGGTCACGGAGCGAAACGATCGTAGAGATTGTCGTAGTGAATGTGTGGGGTATAATCCTGCATTCAGATATCTGCTTTCTAAACTTAGCATTACATAGATTTTTTTAACAAACGCGGAATATAGCAAAATAATTCTATCATAACTTTTGCACTATGGAATTCCGCAAAGCTGCGCCAACTTCTATAAAAAAAAAAAATATAGTGTTAAATTGTAAAAATGCCGTGTAGTATCCGACTAAGTAGAATAGACAATCTTTCTTACCAAGGAGTCGTATAAGGCGAGTAAGGTAATTCGACCCGCCGTGAAGTATTCGGCTGAGTAGATCAGACCACCCTCATTTCTTACCGAAATGTCGTAAAAGACAACTAAGCTAAGTTGACCCACCGTGTGGTATCCGGTTGAGTAGTATAGACCACCCTCTTTCGTAAAATACGGCTAAGGTAAATTGACATCAGGCAGGCGGCGGGTCGTAAAACACGTAGCCAAATCGCGAGACAACAAGTTTATAACATGTTGTGCGACCCTACTTAGAGTGATAAGGGCAGGAGAATTATGAATATTAAACTGTAAAACTTTCGCGTTCATCATAAAGCTTTGGATTTCTAATGGACTATAAACTATATCTTTGGTACACATTAATCATCTCTAAACATATTCTCGCTTTAGAACTAACGATGTTTACTAACCGCCAAAAAAGGGCATATGTACAGTATTACAGCCAATATTTTCTCCGTATCACAAATATCCACAGGGCAAAGAGTCTAAGTTAACATAAAATACATTTTCGCATATAACAGGCAGTTTTATTATAATAGACTGGTAAAAAGTAAACTGCGAATATTATTATAGCTTGAGTTAGTATAAAATTTATCTTTAAAAACACACTATTAAAGAGGAAAATTATTCATGCAGAGCTTGATTCCAATAGTTTATGTATGTTTTTTATAATAGATTTTTCGCGTTTCTCTGGAATAGAAGAGAGAAAATATATAATATTAAATGTAGAGTAAAGAAAAGCTTTTCGATTTTATCGTGTAGTCTTCTCGTATTTCCTGACGATGCTTCGGATACGCGGTGAAAAGATTGTTGAGATCGTGGTGGTGAATGTGTGCAGTACTTGTTTGGTGTTACTGATGGCGGGTGGTACATGAGTTTTTACAATTTCTGCATGTATCAGGTATGAGAACGACTAGTACACTCTACATTAAGCATTACATATATTTTTTTTATCGCGGATTTTAGCATAATAATATTTTCATTACTTTTCATTACTCGCTAAATGTATACTTTATGAATATCATGTAGTAATTCATAGGTAATTTCTAGTGTACTTTATAAAAAAATTGTCCAAAAAATAACAATAATGTTAGGAGGGTAACCCTTATCACTTAGGGGTATGGAATGGATAGCAGCTGAATCTCAGACTTACTGAATATGCATGTAGAATTTCATAAAAATCGGTTAAGCCGTGCCCGAGAAGAACGGTAAGTAACATTATGATAGGAGCATTTTATATGTACTTTCAAAGTTTAATAAGTGAAAGGTAAAGGACGTACAGATGGTTCGTTAATTGAAATTTAGATCGAATTTTTGTTCAGAAATTTAAAAATGATTGCCTAGTTTCTCGCTCAGTAAAAACTCACACTATGTGAATTAAGGCACACAAATACGTATACAATCAGCGACTATTCAGACATGTGTTGCAATATATGAACCCATATGTACCAAACCGGACCGTGAGAAAGCTTTCCTAATCCATTACACACGATCACATTACTGCTTATTAGTTATTTACGTAAATAATTTCTTATATATCTAGTTTCAATTATTTCAATGAAGAAAATTTTGAATTGTAATTAAATTTGCATTTCAAATATTAAGGTGTCTTTTTGTTTGACTGCGCTTAGGTTACCCTTTCTAAATAACCGGCAAAAAATGAACGAGTAATAGTTGGAAACGGTATAATGGATGACTTGATCTCTAAGGAATCCCTTTCTCGTACACTGAAACGTGTAATTAGTATTCATGATGTACCACGTACCCTGGCAGGGAAGGCCGGGCCATAAACTGCACGGCGGGATTGAGATTCCTTAACGCAAAAGTAGATTTTATGAGAGGGGAAAATTATAGGACGACCTAAGCGATAGTTCAGCGGGGTATGTTATTTATTATTTTCCTCGAAAAAGGGTGTTTGAGAGGCAATTACGAGTATCTTATAGGAAGTAATTTACTCGTATGTTAGTAAATTATTAATGACTAACTCTACTCCAGTATCTTGATCGGAATGTTTTTGGTAAAAGGTAGTGTTGGTTTTGAAGCTTCACCGTTTGCACCAGTTCTCTTTAGCTGTATATAGATTTGAAAACATTATCCGCCGATTTTCTTGCTGATTCTTCTCGGTAGGAGCAAATTTCTGAATCAGTGGTAGCTTCTTTAAAAATATTTAACGATTCAAAAGTACAAAAGTAATAATAAAATTATTTTGCTATAATCCGCGAAGAAGTAAAATAGAAAATATATATAATGCTAAATGTAAGTGGACAATCGGTTATCATACCTGATACATGCAGGATTCGTAAAAACACATGCACAAACCTCCACCACCGCCACCACAATACACAAGCACTATATACGTTCACTATCACAAACTCAACAATTGTTTCGCCCCGCAACCGAAGAATCATCAGGAGATAGACTCCACGACAAAAATCGCGAAAGCTTTTGCGATTTTGGTCGTGGAGTCTATGTCAGTGGTATGATAACCGATTGTCCACTTACATTTAGCATAATATATATTTTCTATTTTACTTCTTCGCGGATTATAGCAAAATAATTTTATTATTACTTTTGTATTATGGATCTCCGCAAAGTAACGCCTAATTCTATGAATGATTCAAAAGTACTAAAAACAGTCTATTTGAATAAAGAATATGAATTTGAATATACATCAATGATTACATGCTTCTTGTATCATTACTTATTTTCTAGATAAGGGCCAAGTATCTATAGAATCGTTGAAATCATCATGTAATTTATGAAAGTTAGAAGATGTAAATTCAAATTTTATACTTTTCGACTTTTGTAAAAGAATCGAATATTCTTAGTAAGTTTATTCTGAATCAGAAAATGCATATACTTGTAGCTTCATTATTTAAGTTCAACGCGAGTTAAGAAGTCGCTGCAGACGAAGAAAAATTATCTGCGATATAAAAGCTTCATTCTTTGTAACAAATCGCAATCATTTATCTAACTTGAAGAGTGATTTGCGACTAAATCTTCACATTAATAAGACTTGAGTGTTGAAATTAAAGATGTTGCGGATGTTTTATACAGTTTTTTTTGTTAATGTATAAAACCGGCTATATTCACAACCCCATTTCTATCTACATTTTCCTACTCCTGAAAGAAGACTTTTTATACTTTTTAGAATTCAAAGTTTTTATAAAAGTCATAAATTCCAGCCCGAGGTTCGAACCCAAGACTCAAAGGTTACACGCTATCAAAACCATCACGGTTCACTTAACAAATCGTTGTAATAAAACTTTGTGGAAATTGAACGTCATTCACGGATTAAAGGATGAAATTTCATTTGGACTAATGGAATAATTTTTGACGTTATATCGTGTCCCGGGATTCCAAATTGCCTCTCGTTAGAAATGTGTGTATCCAACCATAAAACTGAGCCCTTCTGACAAATTGTGACATAGAAATTTCAGAATTATACCCCGTCATCTAAATTTTATTAGGGCACGGCTTACATGGAATACAAATTGGTATTTCTTAATTAGAGATGATTTTTGTATACATATATTTATAAAAGCTATTACTCGGGATTTCTAACGATATTTGTAGTTCATTTATCTGTACATATTATAAAATAAAGTGTATGTGATCGATTCTGTCTAAATCTACTAAAAAGTTTTTATTACGGTTTTTACATACAGATTGCAAATATTGAGTAAGGTTTAGGGTGTGGTATCCGGCTGAATAGAATAGTACCACCCTCATTTCTAACCGAGGTGTCGTAAAAGGCGACTAAGGTAAGTCGACCCGCCGTGTGGTATCCGGCTGAGTGGAATAGACCAACCTCATTTCTTACCGAGGTGTCGTAAAAGGCGACTAAGGTAAGTTGACCCACCGTGTGGAATCCGGTTTAGTAGAATAGACCACCCTCTTTCTTACCGAGGTGTCGTAAAATACGACTGTGGTAAGTTGACGTCAGGCAGGCGGCCGGTCGTTAAAACGCAGCCAAATCATGTGACAACATGTTTATAACGTGTTGTGCCGACCCCACTTAGAGTGGGATAAGGGCAGGAGGATGATGTTTAGGTTAATAGAACATTCTCCGGAACGGCTAAACTGATTTTGATGGAACTTCACTGGAATATAGAGGAGGTTGTGGGGCAACATACACTACTTAAAATTGCTGCGGAGTCGGGATAAACGCGGGAAAATGTTTGTGATATACCTACTGTTTTTCACATTACGTTCTATGTTATTATAATTGTATAATACTAACTATGATCTATTAATTGTATTGTAGTTGTTTTATTTGGCGGGAACGAAGACGCAAGTAGCACCAGTATAGAAGAATAAAGAATTTGAATTTAGAATATATTTAAAGGTCTCATTATGTTGACATCATATAACAATAATAAATTAATATAAAATCATTACAATTTTACCATTTTACTTTTTTAATGTGTGTTACGTGAGCTTACTTAATAAATAAAAAATCCTACTTATTTCCAATATCAAAAAACGTGTTCTATTTTACAAAAACGACTCATGTAGAGCGCAGTGCGGCGATGTCTGCGGTACTCGTTATAAGGAATAACGTGAGAACGTTTGGAGGATGCTGAGTTTTTAGACGTGGTTTAGATATTATAAAATTTAAGTTCAGGATATTCAAACTAATATTAGAAATGCCAGTTTGTCTGTTACGCTCTTAAAGACAGTCCCTCGACCAATATTGATGAAATTTCTTCTTTTTTTTCTTTTTTTCTTTCTTTATTTCTTTAAAGGATCTCCACATCACACGATCGTGTGCCGCTTTTATCCAGCTGCTCTCCGCGACCGTTTTGAGGTCGTCAGTCCAATTGTAGGGGTTTGCCGACACTGCGTTTTTCGTTGCGAGATCGCCATTCCAGCATCTATAGAACCCCAACACTTTCAGTTCTCTTCACTACTCCGCAATAATAAGATGAAACTCGTATACTTCATCGTTGTCTATTCATAAAGAAAAGAGACGGAAAGATACATTCTCATTTGTTTTCTTTATTGTAATATGGCACATTTTATACACTGTCCATTATATTAACCATCTTTTGACAGATTGACGATTTACATATTTAGTGATGTCCTAAAGATTCTCGTATGCGATACCATTCCGATTATAGTACCTACTATCATTAATCGAATTACGTACCTAAGTAATTCGATTAATGATAACCTACGTAAACTAATAACAGATATAGAAATCAACATTTTGATTTAATATTGCCTTAGTTTTTTGAAAATAAATGTTAATCCGTGTGTATTTATTATAATCATAAAAAATATATTATACATCAACTGGCAACATCAACAGACCTTCCGCTCGGCCGCCATTTTGACGTGATCTGTCACTCTCAACGAAACGCCCGTGATAGTCACACGCATTTACGTTCGCTGAGTGTTCTCTCGCATCTGTTACACCTTGAGTTAAGTAGCTTTATTCCTCGGAAAAACTTTTGTGAAACTTATATTAATTGATCGTGAAAATGCCGAAAGGACGTGTGTTGAAAGCACAATCGAGACAGTTAGTGTTAAAACTTCATGAGTATTTTGAGCAAGAAAATCAAAATGGCGGACCTCTTATACCTATCACGCAAGTCCGAAACCGTGTTGCAGCCGCGTTGGGGATCAGTCTATCAACTGTGACTAAAATCACTACTGATGCCTACGGCAGGAGCGGCTTGGAGCAAAACAAACCATCTACACCAAAAAGAAAGCGCCGGGCTCATAAGGTGACAGCTGTTGATGACTTTGACGCTGACGCTATTCGTCGTCATGTATATGATTACTACTTGAGAAAAGAAATTCCAACTTTGAGAAAACTTATTGTTTCTTTGAAAAGAAGTGGTCTATTTCATGGTGAAGAATCTTCTTTGGTCAAAGTTTTGAACACAATTGGCTTTTCATATAAAAAGTTAAATAAAAGAAAATTATTAATGGAACGCACAGATATAGCTATAGCACGTTGTGATTTTTTAAGAGAGGCAAAGAAAATACAAGATTGGGCAAATATTGTTTTCACGGATGAAACATGGCTCAACGCTAACCACACACTATCTCGTTTCTGGACTGATGATACTGCTGATTCCACTTCCTCAGTACCAATGGGAAAAGGTGAGCGCCTAATCATTTGCCATGCAGGTACAGCAAAAGGATTTGTACAAGACGCACTGTTGGCATTTAAATCGAAGAAATCAAATGACTACCACGAAGAGATGAATGCAAATGTGTATGAAGAGTGGTTCAAAAAAATGCTCATTTCATTGGAAGAACCATCAATAATTTTTATTGATAATGCGCCCTACCACTCCCGTCAAATTGACAAAATGCCAACACAGGCTAATAAAAAGCATGAAATAATTAATTGGCTTCGGGACAATGGAGAAAATGTGGACGACTCAATGTTAAAAGTTGAATTAATAAAAATATTAAAAACCAAAAAGAGAGCAATACGTTATGTAATCAATGAAATGGCAGCAGAATATGGCCATACTGTTCTTCGGATACCTCCATACCACTGCCAGTACAACGCAATAGAACTTATATGGGCACAAGTAAAAGGGCATGCTGCGAGATGCAATACAAGCCCCCCATTCACAGCGAATAAAATGTTGCAATTGCTAAAAAATGCTTGCACCCACGTAACGGCCGAGAACTGGGCAAGTGTGGTGGAAAGAACTAAAAGAGTAATATTCTCTGATTGGGAACGTGATATTGCGTTTGATAATATATTATCTACACAAGAGCTAATAATAACTGCTACTGAAGACTCCTCATCGGAGGAGTCTAGTGTTGATTATCATTCCGATGACTCGTGCTAATAAAATAAATTAAAATATCCTGATTGTTTTATTTGTATTCATGTATTAACTAAGAAGAAAGTAAAACTTTATATAATGTTATTAAATGTCTTTAATACTCGTAACATCGATTTCTACCGATTATTTTTAATCTGTGGCATAATCGTAGTAACCATTATGTGTGACATCACTAAGTGGGCGGTACCCATCCATAAAGTACAAATATTATTTGTATGATATTTGTACGTAAGCAATACAAAACTTAATGAGCGTGAGCTGTCAAAAGACTGATAATATGATGGACGCAGTATAGGCTGCCTGCGGCTTTGGCTTAAGCCGTAATTACTTAAAGAAATCTTTTAACGTACTTTATCACTTAAACTATTTGCTAATTCCATTAATAACGAATGAAATGTGCAAAATGGAAAATTCTGCGAATTTATTACTTCCACATGTTCAACTATTGTTTATACAAATTCCTTAAAACTAAACTTGCGGCGACAGTTAGAATGACATTGTCCTGACAACATCACTTTGCTGTGTGATACAGAGAAACAAGTCAAGTTAAAAATGCTTTTTAAGAGCTTTTAACAAGATTTAATGTCCCTACTGTTAACCCGTTGAGCAGTTCCCTCGACTGGAGCCAATCTTGCCAGCAGCATCAGGTCATGCTTATCATCACCATGCATTGTCATTAGGACTGGGCCTATATATAAAATTTCAGCTCCGGACTCCGGGAAGTAGTTCAAATTTAACTTGCAAGATTCCACCTTCATATACATTGCATGTTGAATAAAAACTTTCTTAAAAAAACGAACAAATAGCTATTTGAATTATAAGTCAAAAATTAATTCAAGAACGTCTAACATAAAACCTTGATATGTTAAAAACTCCTTAACTTAAAATATTTTGTGCTATCCTTCGATTTTAACTTATGGAAGTTCTACTACATTTAAACATCTTTCGCTAGATTGTCTTACTACATTATATTTTTTTTGCTTATCGGAGCAAGGCAAAGATAATAAACAATATGCCTCGCATAAACATGCTCTCACATGATTTGGCTACGTTTTTACGACCGAACGCCTGCCTGACGTCAACTTACCTCAGTCGTATTTTACCTTGGTAAGAAAGAAGGTGGTCTATTCTAAACCGGATACCACACGGCGGGTCAACTTACTTTAGTAGCCTTTTACGACACCTCGGTAAGAAATGAGGTTGGTCCATTCTACTCAGCCGGATACCACACGGCGGGTCGACTTACCTTAGTCGCCTTTACGACACCTCGGTAAGAAATGAGGGTAGTACTATACTATTCAGCCGATACGACACGCATGAAATAAATCAATGATAATTTATTTTTCGCTATATTTAATAACACACGCCTGTGCTGTATTGCATACATTTGTTAATATTGCCGATGGAAGCTGCGAGCGAAATGTAGTTTATGAATTATGCAATCCAACGTCGACCACACAGCTCATATCCGCCTCGCGCCAGTTTCCATTGATATTAATAAATATTTTGTATGACTCAACATACAACAAACCACGAATAAATATGTATTATAAACAAACCGAACCTAATAATGGTTTCGTTTCGATCACCGTTAATATATTGTATTATATTTTAATTACTTGACTCTGCTACGACCTCTATCCTTTTCTTTTAAAAACACACAAGGTCGTTCGTTCCCAAAGTAAATAACTTAATACTAGTGTTATGGGTGAGAGACAACTGTTGGATATATACAATTCAAATTTAAATACATACTTAAATACAAATATACACACAGTCTCAAAGAACTAACAAATTGTTTTGTAGAAAATGTAGGCCTTCGGCGGGAATAGAGCCCCGCGATGAGCTGAAGACAGGATCACTACCCACTGCACTAAAAAGCCAGACCCTTTGTACTGTTCAAAGTCCGCCGTTTGGTATCGTGCTAAATAAAATATACCACACTCTATAAACAATAATTTTGTCAAATTTCATCGATATTGGTTCAGCGGATTCGCCGTGAAAGAGTACGAGGAACAAACATACATACTCACAAACTTTCGCATTTATAATATTAGGAGGATTATTAAACTTGTGTATTTGTAGGAAACTATTTTTTATATTTAATACTGTATTTTTTAGCTTAATAATAATTATTATTATTACTACTATATAATACTAGTTGAAGCTTAAACAAGCGAATTGACAATGACCAACTTAAACCTTACCTACCCTCAATTGTCTGTCTTAATTGTAATCTATCTAATTCGTCCTTTCATGTCTCTCTATTCTCTTAGTACCTTTAACATTCGCCAAGAACCGCAGGTTTAACCAACCTATGAGTTTTCCAAAAAACATTTCATTTTATTAAGCTAGCCGTGTGGTATCCGACTAAGTAGAATAGTACCACCCTCATTTCTTACCGAGGTGTCGTAAAAGGCGACTAAGGTAAGTTGACTCATCATCTGGTAACCGGTGTAGTAGAATAGACCACCCTCCGTCTTACCGAGGTGTCGTAAAATACGAGTAAGGTAAGTTGACGTCACGCAGGCGGCCGGTCGCAAAAAACGCAGCTAATTCATGTTAAAACATGCTTATAACATACAGTGGGATAAGGACAGGAAGATATATATGTTATTTTATTAAGTATTATTAATATTAGACTGATAATTTATCAGGAGCTTTTCAACGGAATAAAAAAGAAACAAAAAAAAACGTACCCATACAAGATCTAGCAGATATCTGGAGAATAACTAAGATATATGTAACTTACCAATAACAATTCGAACAGCTTGGTGGGTTTAAGCTCCAATCCTTCTCACCTAAGGATAGAAAAGGTTTTTACCTGTAAGGTACGCGACCGGTACCTTATTTTTTATTGCTTTATAAATATCATCCATAGATACATTCATATCAAATTTCTGTTAAAAATTTATGTATGAAAATGTCCCCAACGTATTATACCCGCAATATGTGGCGTATACAAATTTAATACCGCAGTTGCCCGCTTGCCCGACGTTAAACCTCGTGAGTGTTTTATTATTAAACTTGTGTATATTTATATATTGTGGTATTTGCAGTAGTTTCTATAAGCAAAAAAGCTTTTACCAAAATTTCATGTCCCTACTGCTAATCATTATGGAGTTCCCTCTTTTGGAGCCAATCCAGCCAACTGCATCAGGTCATGCTTATAATGGCATCATAATCATGCATTGTCATCGGGACTGGACCAGTATGTAAAAATTAAAAACAATCGGACCCCGGGAAGTGGGTCAAATTTAATTTGCAAGATTCCATCTTTACATACAAACACAGCAAGTTAAATTAAAGCTTTAAAAAAATAATATGTGCACGTATTCAAAAATTCATATCCATCTGTTTTTTCCATATATTATATTTATTTACACCGAAAAAAAGATATACTAACAGTATATTTTATACTGTTGAAGAAAAAAACCTAGCACGACTGATCCAACAATAACAATTAATACTCATCATCTTCCTGCCCTTATCCCACTCTAAGTGGGGTCGGCACAACATGTTATAAACATGCTGTAACATGATTTGGCTGCGTTTTTACGACCGGCCGCCTGCCTGACGTCAACTTACCTCTGTCGTATTTCACGACACCTCGGTAAGAAAGAGGGTGGTCTATTCTACTAAACCGGATACCACACGGTGGGTCATCTTACCTTAGTCGCCTTTTACGACACCTCGGTAAGAAATGAGGTTGGTCTATTCTACTCAGCCGGATACCACACGGCGAATAACAATTAATACTATTCGTTGAAAAAAAAAAAAAATCAGGCCGATTATCTTCAATAGTAACAGTATAGTTTCGACAATATTTTATAAATTTTTGAATGCCCGTTATCTCAGCTTAACCGATATTGATGGGACTTTCACTGGAAGATTGACAGCAACATAAAAGCTACTTTTATCCTAAAATTCCAGCGCCGAGCAGCTGAAAAACTTTGTGACAAACTGATTTCCACGCGGGCGAAGCCGCAGGCAGAGCTATTAATAAGTTACGTTGGAGTAATGGAAACAAACACTTTCGTGTTTATCTAATACCTTTAAATAAGCTAATCTTGTATATAATATATAAAATGTCAATTTCGGAAACGGCTGCAAAGGTTTTGATAATATTTAATATGTAGAGGGTTTCAGTGTTTACTGTTACAAAATTTTACAATAATTTTAGAAATAGAAAGGTTAATTTCGCTGGCATTAGCAAAGTCATAGCTCACTTGGGATCGGGTGGTCTCGAAGTGGAAAAACCCAAGATCGATTCTGCCCGCCTACCTTATTATCTTTCCTTTTTTTCAAGTTTCATCTTTTTTATTTTTTCTAAAAAAGTAAAAGCACAGCTCTATTATCCAGTCAGTAGTCTGAGTAGAGTCATGTAGACTTGTATTTTGTATGAAGTTGCTCTTACGCTTTCAAATTATATAAATAAATTCTGTTCAAATATATATTTTTGGTATGAAATTTTTTGTTAAACGATGCTTATATTTGCGTATATTATTAGACCTTTGATGTTCGTGTACTCATAAGATGACTTTGTTTATAAAAAGTTACTACGTGCCTCATTATGAAAGTTCTTGAAAGGTGCTTGTAAACAAGGGAGCACTTGTTTACTTCTAATCGGAAAACGCTTTTAACATTCAACCTTTTAGGTACAGTGGTGTGATTGCTTCTTGATCATGTAAGACCCAGGATTCTTTACCTAATAAATGATTTGACTAGCCCGACTAGGTCACCCATAACAGCGCAGATCCGCGAGTAATGGGTTCGATTCCAGGCAAGGGCCAACCATTTTCTAACAAAAAATTGTTGATTCTTCGAGGTGTATTGTATTTAAGTATGTATTTAAAATTATATATTTTAGTATTTACCAGTTGTCGGTCACCCATAACACAAGTATTAAGTTACTTTGGGGACGGACGACCGTGTGTGTAAGTGTCCCGTATATTTATTTATTTATTTAATTTGGAAAAAAGTTGTTATTTTGTTTAAAACTTCAATCAATAAATATATTTCTTGCTTAGTAACTTAAGAAAAAATTATTTAGTTATAATTAATTTCGGTTTTATCTAGGGCCAAAGATATTTACGGAATTAAAGACTCACAGAGTGTACGCACGCTCGAACGCACGCATGCACGCGCGCACGCATGTACCCGCGAACGAATGCACGCACACATTCACGCACGACCCTTTCTTATCTTATTTATATTGGTAGAAGTAGGATGAACTAGAAGAATTCTATATTGACGGTAAAATATTTCATCGTAGTAAGAACTCTGTTATTTTGATGATAAATCCCATTCAATTTTTGTTTTCGTTCAATTCCTACTCATTCCAGCTAACTTTAACCTATTTGCTTTTCAAATAGTCACTAAAGGCGGGCGTGTTTTCAACTGTAAATAGCTCCGTAATCGAACTTTCCATTTAGCCTTTTCATAGAATCTTGCTTTCGGTTCATTTAATTTTATTTGCTACTTTAATATCCATTTACAAGTATTCTCAAAATGTAGTTACTTAGAGAAACAAGCTTTGATTGTTCAGCGGTGACACCGTGCGACTCTTTCGAGGAAGTCACGGGTTTAAACCCCGGGTAGGCACCAATGAGATTTTATAAAAAAAATATTATATCTTATTAATATCCGGCTGAGTAGATTAGCCAACCCTTATTTTTTACCGAGTTGTCATATAAGGCGACTAAAATAAGTCGACCTGCCGTGTGGTATCCGACTGAGTAGATATACCAATAGAGTAGATAGACCCACCTCATTTCTTACCGAGGTGTTGTAAAAGGCGAGTAAGGTAAGTTGACCCACCGTGTGGTATCAAGTTTAGTAAAAAAGACCACCCTCTTTCTTACCGAGGTTTCGTAAAATACGACTAAAGTAAGTTAACGCTAGGCAGACGGCCAGTCGTAAAAACGCAGCCAAATCATGTGACAGCAAGTTTAAAACATGTTGTGCCGACCCCACTTAGAGCGGGATAAGGGCAGGAGGATAATGATGTGTCTAATTGATAATTGCGATTTATCACACGCATTTCGGTGAAGGAAAACATCGTGAGGAAACCTGCATATTAGTAGAGAATTCTAGGGATATGTATAACCTACCAATCCGCATTGGAGCAGCGGGTTAGATCTTAGCTCCAATTCCTCTTTCCAAAAATGGCGAGAGGAGGCTGGGATATTTGTTTCTCTAAAGTAACAAGCCGTTATTTTAGAGAAACAAATTTAATATATATTTCTTTTAACCATAAAATTTATAGAATAACTAGTGATATCTGCGACTTTATTCGAGCCAACTTAAACATATAAGTACCCTTAATATGAGAATTTAAATAAATTGGCGATATTATATACAATAGACAAAGTAGGTACCGACATAAGCTTGCGGCTCCTGCTTTTTTTTGCAAAAGTACGCAAATCTTGTGGGTTTGGGTATAAGATTCCATAATAAAATTCCGCGCTAAATTTTAGCTTTACAGTAGCTTAAAAATTGTTTAAGTGAGGCTGATACATAAAGCCTACTTACTATACTGTTGAGGAATATTTGAATGATGAAATGGTTTTAAATTCAAATGAAACAGACCAGTCTTTATAGAGGCCATGATTAACGACGCCATGATGCAACTAATCATATTTGAAAACTAACTGTCAACTTTCCTAGCCGGAAGAACCAGTTCTGTTAAAAAACGACATTCCAAATTAGTAGTATATACTTTGATTACTAGTGTAGTTCATTAAGTATGTTATATTTATATTATGGCACCGTGTGGTATCCGGCTGATTAGGTTAGACCACCCTCGTTTCTTACTGAGGTGTTGTAAAATACGACTAAGGTAAGTGTCCCCACCGTGTGGCATTCGGCTGATTAGGTTAGACCACCCTCATTTCTTACGGAGGTGTCGTAAAAGGTGACTAAGGTCGGTTGACCCTCCGTGTGGTATCCGGCTGAGCAGAATAGACACTCCTGTTTCTTCTCGAGGTGTAGTAAAAGGCGACCAAGGTTTGTTGGCACTCCGTGTGGTATTTGGCTGTCTAGAATAGACCACCCCCATTTCTTACCGAGGTGTCGTAAAAGGCGACTAAGATATGTTGACCCGCTGTGTGGTATCCCTTTGAGTTGCTAACTAACTAACTAACCTGCTAATGTTTTGTTTTTAATACAAATGTTACTTTCCTTTTATTTTCTTTTTGTTTTTTTTTATATTATGTATATTTTTATTAATATAATTCGAATGTATTATAAAAGCAATTTTAATATAAAAATCGTACACAAAAATATAACACAGTATTAAGTTTATCAGAGAAATTAGGTCAATGTTTGCGCAAGATTAGCTGCAGCAGCCATGCGGTTATTTTGGTTAACAGCTCTTTTTAAGTTTCATTCAAGAAAAGAAAAGACATATACATCCAATAGCAACCAATTATTATCTATACTAATATATAAAACTTAAGAAACTGTTTGTATGTGATGATTTATTAATAAAAAAAACGATTGCCTGTGAAGTCGGTTTTACGGGCAAAGATTTTTCGTAACTACTCTTTTTAAATGTGATGGATTGGAGTGCAGTGGAGTGGAGTGGAGACGCAAGGCATTCGCCACGGCAGGCCTCTCTTTCGTTCAGTGACTCATCGTAACAGACGTGAGTGGGCGTTACAATTTTTCATGAGTGACTCCAAGCCGCAACCTAATTTAAGACGTTGTCACGTCAAAACAAGTAATTGGAAGATGCAACAGGATTATATATATTGAGACTACAGTTCACAATGTTCGTGTAGCTAGGTAGCCGATTAAAAGCGAAAAGGGGCCATGGTATGTTATCTGAGAACTAAAGGTCCTGATTCGGTTTTCAGCGACATCTAGAAGTGAACTTTTGAAACTATGCAACAGTTTTTACATATTTTTAATGAAAGAGTGTAGTGTTAACATATTAAAATTTATAAATTTTCTATTTGTAAATATTTTTGCGACTGCGAGTTACCCATCTATTTCATTTTGTACACTGTAATCTTTGAAAGGGGCGTACATCAATATGATAGCTATGTCACTTCTTAATTGATAATTTAACACTGACATGTAACAATATATTGACTCTGTTTACTCTACTAAAAGTATGTTTGTTAGAACGCGCTAATCTCAGAAGCTGGACCGATTTGAGAAAATCTTTGAGTGTAAGATAGTCCATTTATCGAGGAAGGTTATAGACTATATAGAATCACGCTAAGATAAATAGGAGCAACGGAGCAAAACGGCAAAATTGAAAGCTTTCCTTGCGTTCGCTAAGTAAACTGTGAAAGTTATTTAAAAATCTCTTACAATTAACTCGCGATAACTACTTTTATGTTCGCAATTTTTGTCGAGTTCAAGAAGTCTTTATTTCTCATCACGCTCAGAATACGCGGCGAAACGGTTGTTTAGATTGTCGTATCTACTCAATCAGATACCATACGGCGGGTCGACTTACCTAAGATGCCTTTTACGACACCTCGGTAAGAAAGAGGGTGGTCTATTCTACTCAACCGGATACCACACGGCGGGTCGACTTACCTTAGTCGCCTTTTACGACACCTCGGTAAGAAAGAGGGTGGTCTATTCTACTCAACCGGATACCACACGGCGGGTCGACTTACCTAAGTCGCCTTTTATGACACCTCGGTAAGAAAGAGGGTGGTCTATTCTACTCAACCGGATACTACACGGCGGGTCGACTTACCTAAGTCGCCTTTTACGACACCTCGGTAAGAAAGAGGGTGGTCTATTCTACTCAACCGAATACCACACGGCGGGACAACTTACCTTAGTCGCCTTTTACGACACTTCGGTAAGAAAGAGGGTGGTCTATTCTACTCAGCCGGATACCACACAGCGGGATACGAATGATCGTATGTATCGAATGATAATACGGACGATCATGTGGACACATGCACGTTGATCTATTCGATTACAGATGATCATCACTTTCGGTGATGATCATCTGTAATCGGTTTAATAATCCTTGAATCGTGATAAAAAATTATTTACAATGCTTAGTAAGTAAATTAAGTAGCGGCCTTTTAATCTCCCACTGGTGGGAATAGGCCTCTTCTCTCCGTTTTTGGAGAGAAGGATTGGAGCTAAGACCTACCACGCTGCTCCAATGCGGATTGGTAGGTTACACATATCTCCAGAATTCTCTAGACATATGCTAGTTTTCTCACGATGTTTTCCTTAACCGAAAAGCATGTGATAAATTGCAATTATTAATTAGGCACATAAGTTTTAACAGAAAAACTCGTTGGTGTATGCTAGGGTTTGAACCCGCGACCTAGAAATAGTCGCACGGTGTTACCGCTGGAATATCACAGCATTTACAAGCTTATTTATCCTAAATTCAAAATAATATATGCAGGTCAGAGTGAGCGTAATTCTGAAAGTCGTTTTAAGGAATATATGCCCGCTATTAGGATAATACCATCAACAAAATTTGTGTTACGCAAAACACCTGCTACGTAACACGTATTTTTTATGTGTCTCCTATATAGAAAAGTAATAATAATACTAAATGTAGAGTGGACAATCCGTTTTCATATCTGAAACATGTAGGATTCGTAAAAACACATGCATAAACTTCCACCACTGCCATCACAATACACAAGCACTACATACGTTCACTATCACAAACAACAATCGTTTCGCCACGCAACCAAAGCATCATCAGGAGATAGACTCCACGACCAAAATCGCACTCTACATTTAGCATTATATAGTTTTTCTATTTTACTTTATCGCGGGTTATAGCAAAATAATTTTATTATTACTTTTGTACTATGGATCTGCGCAAAGTAATACCTAATTCTATAAATTATCTCCTATGTAGCTTTATTACCTCTCCAACTTAAAAGGAGGTCTTTTGAGCATAAAACGTTGTTATTAGGTATTTTTAAATTTCCATATCCGTGTTTGATATAGTTATTGTATTGTATGATTGTAGCCTTGTGGTTTATAAATATAGCACAGGTTCAACAGGCACTAACAGTGTCACTACACGTCTACTCTCTGTCAGGGGTCTGGTAGTACTGACGTAGTGCGCTTGAGACACTGTAAGGTTTCCTTAGGGTAAGAATTCATTTCAACTCATATAAACTAAAGTTATTATACTGATGTAGCAATGGAAACGGAAAACTGCCCGATACGTATGGTAAAACTTTTAAAATAAATTTCTCAAAAATTTTGGATTAATATTATAAAAAATCGTGTCTTCTAGAACGGGTTATTAATATAATACTAGCAACCGCCAGCGGCTGCGCCTGCGTGGAAAGATTAAAACCGAAATATAGTATTTCGATTACAATAAAAATAATTAAAGTGGGTTAACCTTAAAAGCTAGGCTTTAAAGCTGTCGCCGCCTTTTATTTATAACTTTTAGAGGGGAACAATTTTGTGATACATTTTGTGATTTTTGAATAACTTTCACCGTTAACTTAGCGCACGCAAAGAAGGCTTTAAATTTTGGAATAAAAAAAATTATTGATGCTCCTCTCCTATTGATATTAGCGTGATGTTATATAGTCTATAGCCTTTCTCGATAAATGGACTATCTTACACTTAAAGAATTTTTCAAAATTGGTCTAGTAGCGCGTTCAAACAATCATACCAACTCTTCAGCTTTATATATTAGTATAGATAAGTTGTGTAATTTACTCGTAAGTAAATGTTTTGTAAACTTTATATTTGTTTCTGTATAAATGTACATTTCAATGCCTACAGAACATTTGACAATAACAGATTGGTTTGTAAGGCAATCCGGCGATCCGCAAATACAAAGCCGGTATCATAAATAGACATTCAAAATAAACTTGGCCGATATTGTGAACGACTTGAGCGGATGAAACGATGTAAACATGGCCGTTGGTACTGATAGCATATCAAAGTTTCGGGCATATTTAGATGTTCATGTAATTGTAAATATCGATATGTGCATTAAGTAACTCTTTTAAATAATTTAGTGCCCGGGTGACCGTACCATGTCCGGTATTTTCGTTAATTTTATAAAAATGAAAAAATAAAAAAAAAGAAAGTTGGTAATAACAGTGGCTTGATTCCGGGTATTTTCACTTCTTTAGTCCGCCCGTCCCCCACTGAGCTATCATGACTTTACAAATGAATAAATCTAAATAAATATATCTAAAGTCCCGTTGGCACAGTGGGTAGTTGACCCTGCCTTCAGTTCCACGGATCGTGGCTTCGATTCCCGCCGAGGGCCAACATTTTCTACAAGCAATTTGTAGGTTCTTGGAGCCTGAGTGCGTATATGTATTTAAAATTGTATATTTGCCAGTTGTCTGTCACCCATCATAAAACACGTATTAAGTTAGTTATTTTTTTTAAATAAATAAAATATTATCTTTATTATACTTTAGGAATCGACAACCGTGAGTATAAGTGTCGCATATATTTATTTATGATTTATCTTCTTTAAAAAGAGGCTGATACAGAAAGCCTACTATACTCTTGAGATGATTTAGAAGATAAGAATGTGTGGAATAGCTCTCTTTGAACCTGTACAAGACAGTAACGACTTAATGTAAATAGTATTAAGAATTATATTTTTAAAAGAGCAACCGCCGAGTTTCTTGCTGGCTCTTCTCGGTAGGAACAGCTTTCCGAACCAGCAGTAGAGTTGACCATTCAAAAGCACTTGTTTACAAGTTTATTTGAATAAAGAATATTTTGAATTTGAATTTGAATTTAAAAAGTATATTAGAATACGATCCAAGCTCTTCTGATTTGAATTGAAGGTTCTAATTCAATGTATCTTTAAGTCAATTATTTGAAGAGGATACGTGCACCTACTATGGAACTAATGTTTAACTCTGTCTCAGTTTGCGGAACACGTTTAAATTGGTTTACCGCAAGCCTGATCACGCTGCTACGAACTTTACTAATGCAACTCGTCATTAGTAGCTTATAATGGCGACTATATTTATTCTCTTTATCCTATCCAGTAGGATATAGATAGTATAGATAGTAAAATATAGCTCTCTAGCACTAATAGCATTCCACTTAGGTTTTTTTTTATAAACGGTGCAGCCATCGCAAGGGCGCTATCAGGAGAAGCTATATAGAATCATAAAATGTTACTAAAGTCATTTATTTAGAATTTGTTTATAGTATTTACGTGGAATAAATACTTCTTTTATGAAAGAAACTTTCGCATTTATAATATTAGTAGGACTAGTAGGAAGTATCCTACTAGTCCTACTAATATTATAAATGCGAAAATTTGTGAATATGGATGTATGTTTGTTACTCTTTCATGGCGAATCCGCTGAACCAATATCTATGAAATTTGTCACAATTATTCCTTATACACCGGAATAACATATAGGCTATAGAAATCCTGTTAATTCTACGGAAATAGGCTGACACTAAAAAGCGTTATCTATTATCGACCTATCACGCGACAACAGTTCATGCGAACGAAGTCGCGTGTAAAAGCTAATTGTTCATACATAAACATATCAGAAAATAAAAAAAATTGCACATGTAGGTACTAAGGTGTACTTATCACTAAAAAGGATATCTTCCAGTCAATCTTTGAATAAAAGAAAAAAAATAAGGATTTCTATATCTCTACTAATATATAAAGCTGAAGAGATTTTTTGTTTGTTTGATTGTTTGAGCGCGCTAATCTCAGGAACTACTGGACCGATTTAACAAAATTCTTTGAGTGTAAGATAGTCTATTTATCGAGGAAGGCTATAGACTATACTATAGATCATCACGCTGAATAGTAGTAACGCAACAATAAAAATATTGCGAAAATGGCAAAATTTAAAATGCGCTAAATAAACATTGAAAGTTACTCAAAAATCTCTTATAATTATCTCACGATAACTACTTTAATGTTAAAAATTTCCGTATGGCAAAAAAGATTGTAACACACTGATTTCCACTGGGCAGCTGCTAGTAATGAATATACAGTAAAGTCCTTAAAAGTGTATTAAGGCAACCATGTTTCTAGAAATTTCAATGGAAAAATTTGCTACTGAAAACGAGAAGTTTTACAAATCGTGAAGAGGAAAGTCATCTATCAGCGGCAAGTGCGCAGGGACGACCGTTATGAACTTTTCAAAACTCATAGCGACGGAAAAACTCTCTGGAAAAAGCGGGATTTGTCGCCGTTTAAAAGTCCTCGTCGACATTTGGAAAATAACTCGAAATATAAAGCTGCCAATCTTTGCCAGTCTGAGATTGGTCTTTTCGTCACCGATGCTACAAAGTCTTTAACGAGTTCGTCCTACCTGTAATGACATACGGAGTTGAGACGTGGAAACGAACAATGCGATTGATCCACCAATTTAGGGTCACTCAGCGAGCGATTAACAGGGCTATGCTCGGAGTATCTCTAAAGGACCGAAACGAAGAGATCCGACAGAGAACCAAAGTAGTAGCCCAAAGAATTAGCAAGCTTATGTGGCAGTGGGCTGGTCACATACGTCGCAGAACCGACAAACGCTGGGCTAGACGTGTTCTCGAGTGGCGACTGCGTTTTGGCAAACGTATTGTACGACGTCCTCCGGATAGGTGGAGCGACGATATCCGCAGTGGCTCTTATGTATTGGAAACAAAGATCTGAAGTCTGAGCTCAGTGCCATGCTTACGGAGATACCTACGAGGGTAGGTCACAAAAAGTTCGCTGTATGGAGGGGTTGGTTAGGGTAAGGTCTACTCGTCTAGGTAGGCACTAGTTAAGCACTTCATTAAGAGTATATATACCAAGTTTGACCTTATCGAGTCATTAACTTCTGAGTTATCGCCTGCAAACAACTGTACCAGGAAGAAATCAGCCAGTATGGAGAAAATTGAACACGACTCCGTCAATTCCTTACTAAACAAGGCAAATTCGGTCAGATTATTTTTCAAGAGCTGTTGGCAGTTTACGTGGACTCTGCCACTGGTAACACTATGGCTTACAAGTGGCATGGTCTTTTTAAACATGTTGTGAGTTTGGAGTTTAATTTCAACCTCCTTCCCTCTTATTCCGTGAACTTTTTGACCTTCCTCGTATGTCCAACAATGAACAGAGAAAGGTTGTTGATTATGATGATAGTGAATTGTACTGTAGCAACTTGTTTTTCTGCAAAGCCGTTATTTCGTAACCTGTAGCTTGTAAGGAAAATATCAGCATCACTATAAGAACCAGTCATGTTCATCAAATTACGCTGGAACTAGGTAGAATATTAAATCATGACGCGTAGGCGGCTCGCCCGTCTTAAACAAACATGCTTACGTACATAATATTTCTAAACAGTTTTAATATATATTACAGAAAATGTAGCTTAGTTGTCTGTCCGGCTATTTATGTAATACCAGCTTTGACCTTCGTTTACATATAAAGGTTATATATAGATACTTATTATGTATAGGAACTCGTATATATAGTACCTTTTATAGACACAAGTTTTTTTCTTATCTTTCAGACTGTGGATTTCAACAAAATAAAGGGTATTCTATATGTTATTCTAGGCTAAGATCTACCTAAAATTTTTATATGTAATGTATGTGTCATTACATAGACGAACACAACACGAACGCCTTTGTTATATTAGTTTACTATTCCACTAAAGACACTGCATTTGTTCCATCTAAGTAAAGTGATGGCAGAAACTAGGTAACTTTTAGTATAAAACACGTAGCGGGAAGCATAAAAACTCCTCTGCAAAGATTTTGTGTTGAGCCCACACAGCACATTTAAGTTGTGGACCTTTTCACACAAATTTTCTGCACGTGCAGAAATGAACTATGTTAGTATAATTATAGGGTTCAGTATAGCTTGTCTTTGGTTTCCGATGTATAGGTGCACTCGTTGCAAATTGCTTGGTAAGCTCGTTTTTTAAATTCTTACATGACCATTGTAAAATAATTTTGTTTTTTATTATCTTTAAGATATATAATTGTTTATAGATTACAGAAGTTACCTTTACCTATCTCATTTTCCTGCTATTATCCCACTCTAAGTGGGGTTGGCACAACATGTTATAAACATGTTGTCACGTGATTCGGCTACGTATTTTGCGACTGGCCGCCTGCTTGACGTCAACTTACCTTAATCGTATTTTACGACACCTAGATAAGAAATGAGAGTCGTCTATTCTACTCAACCGAATACCGCACGGTTGGTCGTCTTACCTTAGTCGCCTTTTACGACACCTCGGTAAGGAATGAGGGTGGTCTATTCTGCTTAGACGGATACCACACAGCGGGTCGACTTACCTTAATCGCCTTTTACGACACCTCAAGTTACCTTTACTTCTATTCCTAGATATAACATAAACAATATTTTTCTTTTAATCGACGTCTTTCTTTCCGCGCGTTATATCTTAGGGTTCGATTTATTAAGTTTATTTTACTAATAATATGTTTTCGAAACGTTGTAAAGACTTGTTCTTTATCTTAGATATTCTTTACCTGAGGTCACAATTTTTTTATAGGTCAATGGCGAACTAGCGGTCTGAAGCTTATTTTCTAGTTCGCTGAGCTTTCATTGGCACGTGTAACTAAACAGTGCCTTTTGGTCTAACAATTTTAACGAATTCAATAGCACACTACATTCTTTAGGAAGAAAAATCATCTGATTTTTTTGCCACCAATAATACCTATATGAATTAACATTTCAGCAACAGGATTTCTATAGTCTTTATGTTATCTTGGTGTATAAGGAATAATTGTGTCAAATTTCATCGAAATTGTTTCAGCGGATTCGCCGCGAAATACATAAATCCTTATTCAAAGGCTTTCGCATTTATAATCAAATCTAATCAAATCAAAATAATCTTTATTCAAATAAGCTCTTTCAAGCACTTTTGAATCGTCAATATGATTAATGAAGCTACAGCTGGTTCAAAATGTTGCTCTTACCGAGAAGAACCAGAAAGAAACTCGGCGGTCAATCTTTTAAACATTTTCAATTTTACATTATTAAACCGCAGTTTTGTATGAAGCTGAAAGGATTTTCAAATCCAGGCTTTTTTTCATCCAAATTCAAAATAAAATTAATAGCATTTTGAGTAGTTCTTTTATATTGCTATTCTGCCCGGATATCGGTAACATCCCCTAGGAGTTACGGCTCTTGTCAGCCAAGTTCCGTTTTATTCAGCACTCGTATGCGTCGCCAGATGTTTTATGTATTAGCGATTAGTACCAACTTGCATTTGGAAAATAGCTCAAAAAAAAATTTTTTTTAAAGAATTATATAAGCTAGCTTTTATTAAATTCTAAAATATAATCTAGCTTATATTAATCTTTATTAAATATAAATATTAAAGTGCTACAAAAGTAGTTTAATAGATCAAATGAATACGACATTACTAATAGGACGAAGATATTTATTATTTATTATTACGACGTGTGGTATTCGGCTGAATGGAATAGTACCACCCTCATTTTTTACCGAGGTGTCATAAAAGGCAACTAAGGTAAGTTGATCCACCGTGTGGTATTCGATTGAGTGACCACTCTCATTCCTACGGAGATGTCGTAAAATGCGATTAAGGTAAGTAGAATAAACCACCCTCTTTCTCACCGAGGTATCGTATAATACAACTTAGTTGACGTCACGCAGGCGGTTGGTCGTAAAATACGTAGCCAAATCATGTGACAGCATGTTTATAACATGTTGTGCTGACCCCACTTAGAGTGGGATAAGGACAGGAAGATGATGATTATTATTTAGTATTACAGATTACGAAGCTGTGATAGCCCAGCGGTGAGACCATGCGACTCTTTCTAGGAGTCACAGGTTCAAACCCCGGGCAGGCACCAATGAGTTATCCTATCAATACTTATGTGTCTAATTAATAATTGCAATATATCACACGCTTTACATACAAACTCTTCATCTTAATATATTAGTATGGATTACATTACAGATTTATTTCTACGAGGACAAAGTCAATCTATATATTAAGAAATAGTTTTTTCTGTTGTTCTATAATTACCGATCCCAAGAATGCTGTAAAAAAGGCTACAGCTGCTGGCTTCAAGCAAAAAGTGTAGAGAAAAACTTGTCAGAGAGGCCCGGTGTTTCCAATTATGTGATTTCGGGGTGTCCTCAAATATATTTTACTAGCAATTGCCAGCGGCTTCAACCGCGTGAAATATTAAAACCGTAATATAGTCTTTTGATAACCATAAAAATGCAAAATGTAATAATAAAATTATTTTGCTATAATCCGAGATGAAGTAAAATAGAAAATATATATAATCCTAAATGTAGAGTGGACAATCGTTTATCATACCTGATACATGCAGGATTCGTAAAAACACATGCACAAACATCCACCACCACCACCACAATACACAAGCACTACATACGTAAACTATCACAAACTCAACAATCGTTTCGCCCAGTGACCGAAGCATCATCAGGAGATAGACTCCACGACCAAAATTGCAAAGCCAATTTTATTATTACTTTTGTATTATGGATCCCCGCAAAGTAACGCCTTATTCTATAAACCATACTAATTGTTAAAGTGGGTTAATCTTAAAAGACATATGCTGTCGCGGACTTTTAATTTAGAACTTTTAGAAGCGAACAATTTTGTCACACATGATTTTTGATCAGCTATTACCGTTTACTCAGCGCACGCAAGGAAAGCTTTAAATTTAGCCGTTTTCGCAATATTTTTTATTGCTGCTCGTCTCCTATTCATCTTAGTAATGTTTTATACCATTTAATTCATTTTCAATGCGTATTCAAACAATCAAACAAACAAACTCTTCAGCTTTTATATATTAGTATAGATTTGATATTGTATAAAACAACATTTCACATCTTAATGAAGTGTGAAAGGCGTGATGTTGTCATATTATCGATCATCTAAGAACGTTAAAAAAATTCTTAATTGACAATAACAGATCACGTTCTTTATTAAAGATATAAGATCGTGAGAAAACCTGTATCTCACTTATTATACTAATATCTGTATACTAGCTGTAACAGCTGCTTCGCCTGCATAGAAATCAGTGTTGCAATTTTTTCCTGACTTGACATTTTTAATATAAGAATAGTTATTGTAAGTTAACCATATGAGGTAGAGACATGCTATCGGGACTTTTTAGTAGTATTTTTGTAGATCTACAATTCTCTAGTATATTACTTTAGTATATCTCTGCTAGATTATGTGGCGCACGCAAGTAAATCTAGCAGGCGAGTTATTTTTACAATCACGCGACCTTTTCAACAGTGTTCTATTAAAAAAGTTTAAAAGTTGCTGAAGAATGCATCTTTTAGCAAAAACCGTACAATATTTTTTTAACTAGATTTTGAGAATATCAAATACATATAGAATAAAAAAATATATATATTTAACAAATACATAAGTAGTAAACTATGATGATATTAAACAGAAGAAATAATTTTAGTTGGATAGTAATAGTAATTTAAAAACATTCACAACGCGACTTTAATATTGAAGGTATTGCGATCACAATGTATTTGTATTATTTAACGTTGATAGAAGTGTTGGAAAAGCTTGATAGTATTGCACCTAACCGTATTTTTGCTTTATATTGTGTATAAATACCGTTTAATATTCGGAATAGAAGCAATAGTATTCCAACAAAGTTTGGGCAACGTATCAGAAACATGGAAGACATTAGTTTAAACTTGAGCCTTAGTATTTCAAGTATAATTAAAGTAGCATTTATGATTGTCAGATATTTTGTTCCACAGGAGTGATTTCTAGAATAAGCGTAATTTAATTACGTTGCGGAGATCCATAATACGAAAGTAATGAAAATATTAATTTGCTATAATCTGCGGTGCAAGAAAATATATGTAATGCTAAATGTAAAGTGTACAATCCGTTCTCATAACTAATACACGCAGTATTTGTAAAAAACTCATGCACTATCCGCCAATAACTTAATAATAAAAAGCACTGCACTCATTCACCACGACAATCGTTTCGCCCCGTAACCGACGCATCGTCAGGACAGACTTCTAGAAAAAATCGCATAGCTTTTTTTTGGCAGAGTAGGTACATTATTTTTATTATTTTTGTTCCACAGGAGTAATATTAAAATTGTTTCGTTGTATGCTACGATTCAATCGATGTAGAATTTTTGTAAAAAAATCAATTTAGCGATAAAAAGATAATAAGTTATTATTATCTTTTTATGCGACAGTATTCTTGAATCAATTCCAGGTAGATCGTATGTATCGAATGACCCGAATAGTATTTAATTTTAAATAATTTAAAGAAGTAGACGTTACTTCATCTGCTGGGCGTCATCTGAAAATCAGTGCTGAATGTCTTAATTTGGACATTCAGCTCATACTGAGATGAAGGCCCATTCAGATCTACGTACTAAAGGTAATAGACATTAAGTTTAATGATAATTGGTAGTATATAATTAGATTTATTTGTTTTTTCTGTTACATTTAGTACATAGAGAGTTGAATAAATTCTTTTTCATTTCATTTCATTTCATTTCATTACTTTGCGGATTTCTATAGTACAAAAGTTGTGATAGAATTATTTTGTCACAATTCGCGTTTGTTGATTGTCGCAAAATAATTCTATTATAACTTTTGAATAGTATTTATTAAAACACCCGCGTATAACTTGTGTTTAACTGTCCTATGTATTTAAATACCTTCTAATTTATTACAAAAAATATAAATTTAAATAAATTTGTTTTAAGTTTTTTTTAATGCTTATCTTTATTAAATGGTTTAGTTTAGTAAGTAGTATACTGTAATGTATGTACTAGTGCGGGTGGGACAATAATTGTCTGTGGCGGACGCGTCGCCTCGCGTCACTAGTGTCAGTGAACAAATTTATTTATTATATTTTATTTACTATATACAAGGTATATATTATATAGTCTTGCATAACTGTTCAATAAATATTTATATATTTTTTTTTAATCTATTTATTTATGATGCCTAAAGCATTAAAAGATATTAATATTAAAAAAAAATATTGCACTGTTGAAATATTGATCATAAATAACATATTTTTTCTCGTTTATTATTATTTTATAAGTTTAGCTTAAGGATCTATCATCTTCCTGCTCTTATCCCACTCTAAGTGGGGTCGACTCAAAATGTTATAAACATGCTGTCACATGATTTGGCAGAGTTTTCACGACCGGCCGCCTGCCTGACGTCAACTTACCTCTGTCGTATTTTACGACACCTCGGTAAGAAAGAGGGTGGTCTATTCTACTAAACCGGATACCACACGGTGGGTCAACTTACCTTAGTCGCCTTTTACGACACCTCGGTAAGAAATGAGGTTGGTCTATTCTACTCAGCCGGATACCACACGGCGGGTCGACTTACCTTAGTCGCCTCTTACGACAACTCGGTAAGAAATGAGGGTGGTACTATTCTATTCAGCCGGATACCACACGGCTTTTTAGTTTAAGGATCTGAACTAGCAAAAATATAAATTGAGCTTTAGAGTTGCATTTATGTTTAAATCGCCCATTGTTTCGTTCTCAAGAGAGGCAGCTCATTTGTAAGGTTAGAGTGTCGACTCAGTAAGTTGTTTGTTCGAAGCGAGTTAAAGTTTGCTTAGCTAGGCGAACTGCTTCAAACTTATCGCTGTAGATCGCACTTACTGTTTAGTCCATTTCATAATGTACATTTTAAGTTAGTGTTGTGGGATATTCAATATTTCTCATAGGCATATAATATGAGCAGTTCAATTGAAGTACAAATATTTTTTTTATACATCCTAGTTAAATTTACAACCACCTCGTGAATTTAATATATATTGTTTAGATGATTAAACATTTCTTTTTTATTGCAGGTATGTTTTCCTCCTCATCGGAACCATAATCAATGGTAAGGAATTTAGATCCATAATATAAACAAGTTAATTATTACTACAATTATGTTGTCACTATGTCCAAGTACATATATAAAACCATACCAGTTTGACCGAGCTTAGCTTTTTTTTTTAGGAAATATAAAAAAAAAATAAAAAAAAAATTAATGTCATCTAGGACTTGATACCATAGTATTTACACTTCTTTAAACAGATTCCCAATGGATCTGTTAAAACTATTAAAACTACAAATCACAGCACAATTAACCTATTATATTTATATTTTAGCAGTTTTTCAATACCTCAATACAGGGATAAAAAGATATTTTTTTAAAATAAAACCTTGCCATACCGATTTTTCTCCCCCAAAACCGCCTACATGCTGAATTTCAAGAAAACCGTTGCAAGCCGTTTCCGAGATTCATAAAATATATTTATATACATATATACATACAAGATTAACTCATTTAAATATTAAAGAGATATACCTACTTACCTAGCTAAATATCTACGGTCGCATTTTCAACCGCGGATTATAACAAAATAGTTTTATTATTCTATTTCTGTTCCGGGTAAGTGCTGCTCCTTGAATAAATACATTTTTTATTTAAATCCTTCTGGGATCTCCGCGACGTTCCTTTCTAACTCGTTCTTATTCCCGAATCAAATCTTACTAAAATTACCATAAACTTTATATTACAATTTTACTACTTGTGCCTTTTATTCTGGCGAAACATGGAGATTTCTCTGGGTTTCCCGAGAGATAATAAGTTTAACAACGGCAACCCAAAAAGTTTTAAGATTAAGTCCTCGTATTACTTTTCGCGAACGAAGTATCGTTTATTAGTACAATAGCTAGTAGTATTTCTGACGTCGTTTGCGCTAACTTAAGCGTTTAAGTACACCTAATAATACAATATATGTTTTGTCCATGGTCTCGAAAGAAATACGGAATTTTTTATCCTCTTTGTAACCCCAATGCACAAGATTTAGTGCCAAATTTCATAAATATTAGTCCAGTGGATTAGCTGTGTAAAGCGTAATAGACATACAGATGTTCGTATTTTCGAAAGTCTATATCTGGTTTATATTATGTTTGGACTTAGTGTTTCGTGTATTATACTCGTATCTCCTGAAAATAGATCAAAACTTTAATTAACTCCTCCTTCCCTCACTTTACAAGATGTTTATTTAATAATAACACATTGAAAACTTAACACTGAAATTTTGTTTTATACGAAAAATATTAATATTTTAAATTACATACATTATTAGTGGCCGCCAATTTAAGTGTCATAAAAGCGTAACTTATTCAAAGCCGTGTGGTATCCGGTTTCAGATTTGAGCGACCTCATTTGTTACCGAGTTGTCGTAAACAGCGACTAAGGTAAGTTGACCCACCGTGTGGTATCCGGTTGAGTAGAATAGACCACCCTCTTTCTTACCGTAAAATACAAGTAACTTAAGTTGCGTCATGTAAGGGGCCAGTCGTTAAATACGTGGCAAAACCATGTGACAACATGTTGTGCCAAAACCACGAGTGGGATAAGGGCAAGAGTATTATGATGATGTTGATTTTTTTATTCTCTTTAAAGAGCTGAGTTACTTATGTGACTATGTGGATACTTAAACTAAATCATTAAAGTACATTAAAAAAAAATTGAATATAAAACACTATTTTTGCCGTAAATTGTCAAGTCAACGTACCTTATTCGGGGAACGGGCGGTCTAGAGAAATGAAAATACCTAGCATCAAACCCCACCACCCAACTATTTTTCTTTTTTTTTTAATTTTATTTATTTTGCAAAAATATTTTTTATTATTTTAAATATTTAATTTTTTAAACATTTTTATGATTACGTAACCTATACAGGTATCTGATGATGACGAAAAGCATAATTTATTTTCAACATTTTATCTGGTACATAGTCCGATATCTCTAGTTACATAAAAGCTCGAAGGTTCGAGGTGAGTTCTCGTCATAAGCTCTGGCAAACAGTTGGAAAGTTCCATATTGCAGTTCTGTATAACTAACCCCATCCGTTTTTATGTCCTTTCTGAGCACATAAAACCTCCTGCATTTTATGTTGATTAACAAAAATTGCTCTCGGTTGTCTAACTAAACTAAAAATGTATTAACAGTATCTTTAAGTTAACAAACATACAAAAGTAAATCCCACTAATATTATAAATGCAAAATTTCAAAATTGCAATTGCAAAAATTGCAAAATAAATGCAAAAAAGACTATAGAAATCCTGTTAATTCTACAGGAATTATTAGGGATCAATTAACTTGTAAATTAATAACTTGCCGGTAAAAGCTTATATACCATATTATGCTATAATCCATGGATTATTAACACGATTTCTGTTCTATGGATTACAAAAAGAAACGACAAAATTAATTATTTACACATTTTAATAAAATAAAATATGATATTTCTATTCATTACTTTAGTTTTTCAGTCGATTAGAATAAGCGAGCCAGCCCTCTTATCACCTGAACAGAGAATTCAACTAAAGGTGTCTACCTTAATCTTAACCTTCTAATAATCAATTTATGGACTTTATTTCTTATACAAGCCTCTGTCGACGGGGTTAAAATATTAAGCAGAAAATAGTGTGGACTTCAGGACTAGGGATGTGACATGGAGTGGAATAAATCGTTCAATTATCGATTTTTCATCCTTCAAGATAATTCAATTTAATTACTTCAAAATATGTTGTTTTAATATTAATTATTAATTAGTCATTTAAGAGGATTAAAGTACGAATAAAATTTAAGATATTGTTACGCCATGTTTGCGAAATTCGATTTTGATCGAAATAAAAAGTCGTATTTTGGCCACATTGGTGTCATCTAACAACGCATACCATACTTTAAAAAAACAAAAATAAAGTAAGTGGTGAAAAGAAGAAAAAGAAAACAATTAACATAAACGACTTTTTAAAATCGATTTATAATGTTTAAAAAAATGGTTTATTAAAAATATAAATCATCATCATCCTCCTGCCCTCTAAGTGGAGTCGGCACGACATGTTATAAACATACTGTCACATCATTTGGCTGCGTTTTTAAGACAGGCCGCCTGCCTGATGTCAACTTACCTTAGTCGATTTTACGATACCTCGGTAAGAAAGAGGGCGGTCTATATGGAATATTAAAAATATAGTATTTTAATAAAATTATCGATTATTTTTTAAACATCCCTACTCGCGGTCTTAGAGTGACAGCACACCCGACCTATATCAGTAGTGACATATTCCGTCATATGTTTCCGGTAAATGAACCCGTGTCCGAGTGATATGAAACTATTTATGAATTTCGTCGAAGTTTGGTAGAACTTCCTGATCTTATATGCGGGGACAGGCTTATCCTTTTTTTTATTGACCATCCCTTTGATGCAGATGATAGTAACTCTACTTTAAGCACAGTGGGTCGCAAATTCGATTCCCGCTAAGGCTGTGTTTACGCTACACAGCGACGCGAACTGTGATTGGTGAGCGACAGAAACAAATACACTGTCAATTATGCGGGCGGCTACACTTGTCTCTACATGTCGTTAGCGAATTTTGTTTCGTGAGCGATTCGCTCTACGCGTCGCGTCGCAGATCCCTTTAAAGCAGTGTTTCTCGACCTTTTTTGGTCCATGCCCCACTTTAAAAATTATTTTGCCCCCTTAAGTAACATACATTTTTTTTTTGTTATATTTGGTACCGAAATCTAGCATTGCACTTAAATGGCCCAGTGCGAAAGGCTTAAACTCGTGTCGAGTTGTCTCCCCCTTAACCATCAAATTGACCCCCTGTGGGTCGTGGGCCCCACGTTGGGAAACACTGCTTTAAAGCGTAGCTGCGCACTAAGCGTAATTTGAAAAAAACCTTGATTATACTATTTTTAGGAAATAAATATTTAATTAATATTATTCTGGTCTGAGCAATTTAAATTATAAAAACACTAAAACAAAAGTAATAATAAAATTATTTTGCTATAATCCGTAAATTTGCTATAATAAATTTTATTATTACTTTTGTATTATGGATCTCCGCAAAGTAACGCCTAATTCTATAAATTATATAAAAACACTGTTTAACAAGACAGGAATACGGATAAAAATATATTTCTTAAATCAAATCAAATCAGAATACTCTTTATTCAAATAAGCTCTTTCAGGCACTTTTGAATCTTCAAGGACCAATATGATTAATGAAGCTACAATTGGTTTGGAATGTTGCTCTTACCGAGAAGAACCAGAAAGAAACTCGGCGGTCAATCTTTTAAACATTTTCAATTTTACATTATTAAACCGCAGTCTTGTATTAAGCTGAAAGGATTTTCAAATCCAGGCATTTTTGTCGTTCAAATAATCTTCAATTTTGTAATATGCTTTACGTATAAGCCTTAACACTTAATAATTTAAACTGGTCTAGTATGGATTGTGGAATTTTATTATAGAAGCGAATACCGAGACCATCAAATGAGTGGCAAACTCTACTGAGTCGCGACACAGGTATCACAAGCTTTTTGTGACCTCTCGTGTGTCTGTGATATACATCAAATTTCGTCTTATAATAGAATTTATCTGTAAGAATAGCATATTGATGTATTGTGATGCTACAGTATGCCTATTTCTTTAAAAATATTATACTATATATTCACTATATGTATTACTAGTAATATCCCGTGGTTTCACCCGCTTACATACCGACCTCATGGCAGTGGAAATTCTACTAAGTTGGAGTACAGATTTATTTTTGTTAAATATATCATCAATAGTGCCGCAGCGCATGCGATGACAGATTTTTTATGACTTATTTTTGACATCTTATTACATATTTACAACGGATCCCTATTTAAAAAAAAATGTTGTATAGCCTATGTTGCTCAGTAAAGATGCAGCTTTCCAATGGCGAAAGAATATTTGGTAATCGGTCGGTAGTTTTTGTGTTCTTGTTAAAACAATGTTATTTATATTATACATTGTTCTGACTGGTTTTAGTTTTAATTAAAACCTTCATTGCTATTATGAGCACGACTGTGAAAACAATGCGATTTATTTACTTAATTTTGTTGGCGAATTTGGAAAATGTAATATGCAATTCAATTTCGTTGCCTTTGTTTGCGTTTACAAAAGAACAGGTTATTATACTAATATCGTGGTATCCACTACGTTGCGCCAGCTTCAGTGTTTAACTACCCTCAATAATGCAATATGTGTGTCCCGAAACAGAAACGGGTTTTTTTTATTTTACTCGGTGTATAGGTTTTAATTGTGTAACATTTTATAAAATTTGGCGCAACAGATTAGCTATCTAAGCGTGACAAACAGACAGAAAAAGAGAGAAACTTTAAAATTTATACTATTTATAGATTTAGGCGTTACTTTGCGGAAATCCATAATACAAAAGTAATATCATCATTCTCCTGCCCTTTTCCCACTCTAAATGGGGTCGGTACAACATGTTATAAACATTTTGTCAAATGATTTGTCTACGTATTTTACGACTAGCCGCCTGCCTGACGTCAACTTACCTTAGTCGTATTTAACGACACTTAGTAATAAATAAGGGTTATCTTTTTTACTCAACCGGATACCACACGGCGGGTCAACTTACCTTAATCGCCTTTTACGACACCTCGGTAAGAAATGAGGGTGATCTATTGTACTCAGCCGGATACCAAACAGCATATAATACAAAAATAAAAATATTTTAGGATAATCTGCGATATAAAAAAATTTTTATAATTAAAATTTGAAATAATAAATTTTAAATAATTTAAAAAAATATCGCGGATTTTAGCAAAATAATTTTATTATTACTTTAGTTAAACATATATACTATTAAATATTAGGTAGAGATCGTCTAATCAATTGGCTTTATAATTAACCTATCAATAACGCGCAATTCTACTACTTTTAAATATTTAATGGTTATTTTGCTAGAATAATTTATTTTATTTTATTTAATTTTTAATATCAGATACATGATCCATAAATGTTAGTAAATATTTCTTAAAACTATGTTAGTAATATTAAAATTTCAAAAAAATCGTAATACAAAAAGATTAAAAAACACAAACTAAAAGCACTAGTTTGATTTTCATGAGCACCATTCCAGTGGCTCAGAAGGGGGTTGTCAAACTTGCAACAAAATGTTTTGAGGAGGGTGTTGGCAGTGTTCGCGAGCCTGTACATCAGTGAAGCAGTACGCTTGCGCAAGATCGCGTAAAAATCATCCACGCGAACTTCCGCAAACATAGCCGATGCACTACAGTATCGGGGCCTCTTCAACACCGCCCTCAAGACATTATTGTACTGGACGCGTAAGTCGCTGTAAGCTCGTCGTGTATAGACTATACACGACGAGCTCACACGCGGTCCACAGACCGCACGTGTAGAAGGATTGGCAATATGCTCTAAACAAAGTTAGCCTAACCCCAACTGTACAACGTGCAAATCTGCGGGCCAGCATGTTACCGCGAACTGACAGCGCCCTGCGCTCCCTTTCCAAGTCCCTGTCATCCTCCAGTGTGTCCGTTACTACGTGGCCAAGGTACTTAAATTCCTTAACTTGATTCAGGGGAAATCCGCACAGCTGTATATTGGGAATATAGTTGTTCGGTTTGTTATGTCCCCTGAAAACAAGAAATTCACTCTTGTTGGAGTTATATTTAAGTCCATTGGCCTCCGCATACCTTTCACAAATTTCGAGCAGCTTTCGTAAACCCCTGACTGAGGGACTCAGTAAAACCATGTCGTCGGCATAGCTAATGTTATTTATTGGTGTGCCATCTATTGAACATCCAACGCCGGCTTCGCCGAGCTCCCCAATCAGCTGATTTACGTACAGATTAAAAAGCTTCGGTGAGGTCAGACCTCCCTGACGCACACCACATTCCAATCTGTATGTTTCACTATAGGCATCTCCCCATTTGACCACATTCGATTGGTTGCCGTACCAATATTCAAACAGAGCTATGATTTCGGGCCGCAAGCTGGACTCATTTCTCAGTTTATGCCATAGCATCGGATAAGAAACCAGGTCGAAGGCTTTGGACAGATCTAAAAAACAAGCATAGACGGGAGTTTTTCTATCCGTATAATACCTGACTGTCTGCTTGAGACACAACACGGCGCATTCCGTAGATAAGTCTGGTTTAAAACCAAACTGTGCGTCGTGTATTTTAATCGAATGCCTTAATTGTGTATCAAGCAGAGAGTCTAGTACTTTAGCTATGATTGTGGCCAGAGATATCGGCCGGTAGTTAGACCTGTCTGCTGCGTCGCCCGTTCTGTTTTTAATTATTGGTACGACCAAAGTCTTTGTCATGGCATCTGGTAAGTAGCTATGGTTAATACACTTATTTAACAGTACCCTAAGTACCCTGGAAAGGTGCTCTCCAGCATAGCGTAGGTGCTCTACGCTCAGACCATCATGTCCCGGCGATTTTCCACGCTTCATGCTTTTGATCGCTTGAATAATATCACCTTCAGTGAATTGCAAAGGTTTGCCTATGATTGTCTGAGCGCAGTCATCCATTCGGAGATCATTGTTAATGGGACTAACTTTAAAATCCCCTTTGAACATGTTGGCAATGTTCCTACCACCGCTCACACCACCTATTTCAACAGGAAGACTCATCGCTGCACTCAATTGCCTGGTGTTTCTCCAGAATTGACCAAAACTTTTTGCTCCGTGCAATGATGCCAAGATATCCATTTTTATTTGTTCTTGGTGGTCTTGACATCACTTCAATTTCTTTTTAAAAGTTTTGCGCGACTCCGTCATTCTAACAAAATCATCTCCTCTAGTAGGCCTCCCGGACAAAACCCAAGCCTGAAAGCAGCGACGAGCCTCCAAATGCGCCTGTTTGACATATTTATTCCAGCCTGTTATATAGCCCTTTCGACGACGTCGGCGAGCATTATAACTGGACGCGGACGCATACTGAAGAATTTTTACAACCTCGATATAAACTTTATCTATAATTAATTTGTGTAAATAATACGTTTGTTGAGTTCATACTGGTCTCGAACTCAGTTCGAAACATTATGAAAACTCGACGGGAAGTTTAGAACACCGCACTGCAAAGTTGCTTAAGCTTTTACCAAATTGCGGCTCAAGTAAGGAAAATATGTATGTTGGCATTGTATTTCAGTTAATACTGCGTGTACATAAATTAAGTTATATAACAGGAATAAATAAAAAAAAATCATTTTCGAACGATGAAATAAAATTTTAAAATATATGTATATTAATAAACTATAATATAAACTATAATATAAATTAAGCTTAAACCTATCTATCTATACACATTCATCATCTTCCTGTCCATATCCCACTCTAAGTGGGGTCGGCACATGTTATAAACATGTTGTCACATGATTTGGCTACGTATTTTACTACCGGCCGCCTGCCTGACATTAACTTACCATAGTCGTATTTTACGACACCTCGGTAAGAAATGAGGGTGGTCTATTCTACTCAGCCGGACACCACGCGGCGTTTATTTATCTATACACATTATGAAACAAAATCCCCAAAAAATGTCTGTACGTGATAGATTTTCTCGAAATCTACTGCATGCAATTTGTACGGCTTTTTCTAAAAGATAATGCAAAACTTCCGGAAGGGTTAGGTTAATAGTACATTTCGGTTTTATGTAAATTATTTATTTATTTATTTATTTATTTATCAAAAACTTAACCCACAAGACATTACAGTTACCCAATTCATCTTGTGGGGCTACATCGTACAAAAATCACAATAAAGCATGCAATAGTATATTATATAAAATAAGATAAGACAAGAAAATAAACGTAAAAACCATAATATTAGGTTTACTTATTCTGTAAACTAAATGTAATTAATTTAATGAGCTGAAGCGGTGGAGTATGAAACACATCCAAGGCAGAGTTCTCCCTAACCAAATCGTTGAGCAAGCGCAGCGCACGAACAAGCGGAGCATGCTTGCCTAGCTCTGTCCTGCATTGCGGTAACGCGAACAGAGTACGGCGACGTGCAGCTACATACCCGTCTGGCACGTGGAGATTTATAGATGCTAATACTACAGAATTAGATCTTCTGCCCTGAAAGACGTTTAACACGTATAACAGCAATGCTATAGTACGCCTAAATTCAAGCGTTTCATATCCTGTCATACCCAGCAAGAATCGACTAGGATATATTGTAGGATATCCGACAAAGTATCCGTACTGTTTCCTGTATAGCCAACGTATAAATTTCTTTTGAATTTTTTCGACCATACAAAAAATACAAAAAATACAAAATACAAAAATATTTATTTCTTTTCAAAAATACATTATAAAAAAATACAGATTGAGACCTTCTAGTAAGTATTAGAAATACTTGTGTCAGAAGGTCTCGCTCTTCCATAACAAAGGTAAGTTATTCAATTATTAAAAAGGTAAGTAATTTTTAAGTTATTTAATTATAGCGTATGTGTATGAGGCGTGTGTGGGTGGGTGTGTGGGTGGGTGTGTGGGTGGGTGTGTGGGTGGGTGTGTGGGTGGGTGTGTGGGTGGGTGTGTGGGTGGGTGTGTGGGTGGGTGTGTGGGTGGGTGTGTGGGTGGGTGTGTGGGTGGGTGTGTGGGTGGGTGTGTGGGTGGGTGTGTGGGTGGGTGTGTGGGTGGGTGTGTGGGTGGGTGTGTGGGTGGGTGTGTGGGTGGGTGTGTGTGTGGGTGGGTGTGTGGGTGGGTGTGTGGGTGGGTGTGTGGGTGGGTGTGTGGGTGGGTGTGTGGGTGGGTGTGTGGGTGGGTGTGTGGGTGGGTGTGTGGGTGGGTGTGTGGGTGGGTGTGTGGGTGGGTGTGTGGGTGGGTGTGTGGGTGGGTGTGTGGGTGGGTGTGTGGGTGGGTGTGTGGGTGGGTGTGTGGGTGGGTGTGTGGGTGGGTGTGTGGGTGTGTGGGTGTGTGGGTGTGTGTGTGTGTGTGTGTGTGTGTGTGTGTGTGTGTGTGTGTGTGTGTGTGTGTGTGTGTGTGTGTGTGTGTGTGTGTGTGTGTGTGTGAGTGTATGTGCATGTAGATCTATGTATTTAAGATGTATATTCTAGTAGAACTTCCGTGTCTTCATAACTTAATGTTTTTAGCCAATAAGATAGAGTATGTTTGCAGTTATTACCATGTCTATATATTTTGACTCATATGGGTTCCAGATGAGTGCATTAGTCTCCAATTTACTTCGCATAAAAGCGTTGTAAAGGAACTTTATAGCTATGGCCGAATCAAAAGTTTGCGCTTGTCGCAATACGAAACCTAATGTTTTGTATACACATATTATTTATATGAGCGCGAAATGTCACATCTGCAGACATTTCTGTTCCCAAGTCTTTAATTGCTGTTATACGTGATATCGCTGTTCTATTAATTTTATAGTCCATTAAGATTTTTTCCGTTCCGTTTTTTCCGTTTTTTTCGAGTATATGTTACGACTGAGCATTTCCGATCGTTGAAAAACAACTTATTTTGGCGACACCATTGTATGACATTATCAATATCAGCCTGTAAAATCCTGGCTTCAGAAAAACTTTGGATGGTAAAGAAAAGCTTTAAATCATCCGCAAATAAAAGACAACTCGCCTGGGTGACTACCTTTGGCAAATCATTGATCATTATTAAGAATTCCAGAGGACCCAAATTGCTTCCCTGACTTATTCCAGAATAAGTAAAATAGGGTTCTGAACGATGTCCCTCATACTGTACATACTGTCTTCGATCTCGAAGATACGTGGAAAAAAACTTAAGTAGTAAGGGAGTAAAACCCACAGAAGCAAATTTACTGAGAAGTACGTCGTTATCTACGGTATCAAAGGCCTTTTGGAAGTCAAAAATTATGTCGAAGAGTAAAAAAAACTCGCCTGCTGGGAGCTTTACTTGCGTTTTCTTCGTAAACCAGCAGAGAAGCACTAAAGTAATGTACTAGATAATTCAAGATTTACAAATACACTACAAGTCAGCGACAGCATGTCTCTATCTCTTATGGTTAACTCACAGCAACAACTTTTACGTTCAAAAATTCAATTAAAAATATGTTACTTCTGATTACGTTATAACGTTTACTAATTTAATAAAATAGGCCTACGGAGAAAACTAGCCCTAAAAAGAGAAGTTGACAGAATTAATGCAAACCCCCGACTCCATGTCAATGGGATCTTTACCAACCCTCCACCAAAACGGCTGAAGTCTCGCCGTGCTGTTTACGTCGATGCTCACGAGATTAAGGAGTTCAATCTGCAGGAAGCCTGGAAAACAGAATGGACCGCATCTGGACCCCCAGTATCACACATTTCCGACCCCACACTAAAGTTAAAGGGTTTCCAGCTCCCACGCAATTTGTGGTGCCGCTTAAACCGATTACGAACAGGGCATAGGCGCTGCAATTTTTTGCTGCACAAATGGGGCTGGAAGCCTTCTGGCGTCTGTGACTGCGGCGAGGAAGATCAAACTATGGAACATATAATCCAGCTTTGTCCCATAAGTTCGTACCATGTCCCATTTGGAGACTTGTTTGATCTTCCTTCGTCGTTCACAAACTGGTTGGACAACCTGGACATTGATTTATAAAAATAAAAAAATTCTATTAGTATTATATAATATATTTAATTAATTCCCAATTTGACATAAAAATCTTTTGACATTAATATATTATATTGAATTTGACATTCTTATTATTATTTCATTACGCTTATAGTTTTTCTCTTACATAGTGCCATACGATTAAAAAAAAAAAATAGGCTTAAGCTGATAGTCTAGCGATGAGGCCGTACGACTTCTTTGATAGAATTATGGGTTCAAACCCTGTGTAGGTACAAGTCATGCCATCGTTGGTTCTTCTGTAGGCATATAAAACAAACGAATCCCACCAATCAGTGTTTTGTTGTATCTCAAAGGAATTAGGCGGAGTTTTCAATGAAGCTCCCGGGCGGTTTGCCTTCTTTCGACATTTTCACCTAAACAAGACCTTAATTACGTATACACTTAAACCTTTCTTTTAACTACCTTTACCATTTGAACATACGTACATACATACTAGCCATCATAAATATCGTTCCTGTCGCATTTATAATCTTATTGTTCCTCGTCCACATCGCGAATTATTTAGGGGTAGTTTTCGTTTCGCAGCTTCTAAATGTTGGAACGATATACCCCCTCCTATTAAAGAGCTTACATGCAAAATTAAATTTAAAAGTTTATGTAAGGATTGGCTCTTGGGTTGCCAAAAGTTGCAAACCAATTGGTCAAAAATTAAATAAATTTATATTTATCGAAGCTGTGATGGCCCAGCGGTGCGACCGTGTGAATCTCTAGAGACGATCACGGGTTCGAACCCGGGCAGACACCAATGAGTTTTTCTCTTAAAACTTATGTGTCTAATTGATAATTGCAATTTATCACACGCTTTTCGGTGAAGGAAAACATCGTGAGGAAACCTGCATATCTCTAGAGAATTCTGGAGGTATGTGTAACCTACCAATCCACATTGGAGCAGCGTGCAGCGTAGGTCTTAGCTCCAATCCTTCTCTCCCAAAACGGAGAGAAGAGGCCTATTCTCAGCAGTGGGATAGTAACAGGCCGTTACTTACTTTTTTTTTTATATTTATGTATTTAATATACAGCTATTTCTAAATTAATATTTACCTCCCCCCCTTGTATGTGTTCAGCGTTTGAGGTTAAGGCTACTATAAAGTTTTAATTTATTATCGAATGCAGCTCATGTGACGCAGTATAGAACTTGTTTAATGTAACTTTACAATTGGACAATTTGTGTTGGCAGCAGTCTTAGTCATAAGGCATAGACTGAAAAACAGCTTTGTAGCTGAGTCTACAACCTTTTCCTCGGCATACGTTCTTATATGTATACAATAATGTTTTAAATAATCTTTATTTAAATGAATGTTGTTGAATAAAGTTCATTTTATTTTATTTATTTATTTATTTATTTGAATGTATAGTAGTTTTTAAGTTTTGAGCGAAAAGTTAAGTTCCTTTTTCTTAGCAGTTTAATCGCTCTAAACCAGTGTTTCCCGACCTTTTTTGGCCCAAGCCCCACGTTAAAAATCATTTTGCCCCCATAAGTAAAATACATAAATTTTAATATTAAAAATTGAATTGTCCACTTAAAGAACATAGATAATAGGTTTTAAGAAGAAAAATTGCTTTTTTTTAAATTTGGCACCGAAATCTAGCATTACACATAAAAAAAATTAATATTAAAAATTGAATTGTCCACTTAAAGAACATAAATAAGAAATAGGTTTTAGGAAGAGAAATTGCGTTATTTTTGTTAAATTTGGCAATGATTTTCATTCAATTTCAACCATCACTTTCCCGCCCCTGTTGGTCCTGGACCCCACGTTGAGAAACACTGCTCTAGACTGATGCTTTGACAGAGGCAACTTAATTTTAAAAAAGATTGCTAGTACTCGACATACATTTTACTTTAAATAGCACACAGGCGAACAAATCTGCATGTACCCTAGTTATTGACATACAAGAACTGTATTGAGGACGTGTGAATATTATATCACGCACCCGAAGCACTTGTAACCCAATCCCCATGTGTACTCGGGCAAAATGGCCGAGATGAGCTTAGCAATATTCAGTTATGTGGTTTAATCTGATTAGCAAACGTGCATGTGTAATAGTTGCTTTGTACGGCGGAATAGAGGGTATAAACGGAACGCAACGACTTAAATAGTTTTTTGTTTATTTACAATTAAGTTCTAGCCGCGACTTTATTTGCGCGCGACTTCAACTTATTACTAGTATTAAATCAACCATGCGGTATCCGGTTGAGTAGAATAGACCACCCTCATTTATTACTTAGATCCCGTAAAAGGCGACCAAGGTAAGTGGGTCCGTCGTGTGGTATGCTATTGAGTAGAACAGACCACCCTCTTTCTTACCGAGGTGTCGTAAAAGGCGACTAAGGTAAGTGGTATCCGGTTGAGTAGAATAGACGTTTCTTAGCAAAGTGTCGTAAAATACGACTCAGGTATGTTGACGTCAGGCAGCCGGCAGTCGTAAAAACGCAGCCAAATCATGTTACAGCATGTTTATAACATGTTGTGCCGACCCCACTTAGATTGGGATAAGGGCAGGACAGTTTATATCCTATATACTGTACTCTTCTGAGTTGCAATACTAGAATCACAAGCTTATTTTTATTTCATCGGTATGGAAAAATATTTTACATTATATTCTAGGTTGCAATCGTTAGTGTGCCAAGTTCCTTTGAATTTGTTGCGCCGTTTGCGTAATTCAATAGAAACATCCAAGAATAACAACTTTCACATTTTGGTATTTTAGTATAATTAACAAACAAATTAGAATTAAATGAAAGTTCGATAGATATAACATAATTATTATGTTTGTTATATAATTTATGTTTATGTAAAAATAACCAGGTTAATGTATTCAAGCGAGAATATATTTATATATTATTAATAATTAATTTTTTAAGCAATGTAATAAAATTTACAGAACGATTCTATCACCAGTTTGAAATGCTATCCACTAACATGAACTGCCATTCATGAATTCAATGTTTTTTCTTTTAAGTAATAAAATTAAATAAGTATTATAATAATATAATAATTTAATTTTATAACTATTATATTAATTATAATAATATAATTATTATTATATTTTATATTTTATTATATTTTATTTTATAATAGTTATAAAATTAAAATAAATTACCAAAAAAACCATGGATCTACCTATGAAATGCATAATGGCAATATTCTATATAATTATATATAATTCGAACCACGTCGTCGGATCATTAGCCACCTAAAGAGGCTATTTGTTCCTAGGCAACACAATTCAATTAATCCCTAGGCAAGACAAACGATAGTCCCTAAATACTAGATCACTTGATAGTCGCAATGAGTCAACGTTCAGGAAAATTCTTTCCTACCCCTTAGCTATTTATAGCAACTTTCCAAACTTTCTTTATCGAATAATACTCATTTATGATGGTAATATGTTTATTATGTTAGTATAAAGAACACAGATAAAAATGTAATTGTAAAAATTAAATACTGTAAATAATGTTTTAATACAAATATCTGTTTCTATTTAAACTGTTGTTAACTTGCATGTTAACTTTAATTATATTTAATTAATTATTTAATAAGTTTTAAAAGCTATTGAAAAAACAAAATGTATATTAATAGATATAGAAAAATAATGCGAATTCCACACCTTCATATAAACCCTTCGTGGTTTTTAAAAGGTGTGTTTATATTCATTTATATATTATGTATTATATTGGATAATAAATTAAAAAAAAATGTTTCCGTTCACTCCAGCTTATTTTTAAAAGCTTTTTTAACTTGTTTGATGTTCTGATATTAAATAATTAATCGCAAGTTATATTTATAACAAATACCATACGTGCTCGTTATACCATAATACGATGTAATTCATGAAAGTAATCAGCTAAAGGAATATTATAAGGAAACCAATGGAACAAAGAGATAAACTTTCGAGATGGTGTATTTATGAAACCGCGGCAAGAGCGAGAAACTTTTAAATTTATAGGACCACCTTCAGCTATATTTTAAGGTATGTACTCGCAATTGTCAGAGTTTTAAGAGCCCGCCTTCATTGGCTTTATTTATTAACGGGTTTCCATTCATCCGAATACAGCAAAGACAAAAGGCTTAATTATTTAAGTATGATATACGTGTGTTCATCGTAAATACTTCTTACGAGCGTGTGATATCCGGCTGAATAGAATAGTACCACCCTCATTTCACACCGAGGTGTTGTAAAATGCGATTATGGTAAGTTGACGTCTAGCAGGCGAACGCTCGTAAAATACGTAGCCAAATCATGTGACAGCATGTTGTGTCGACCCCACTTAGATTGGGATTGTAGTGTGACCAATATTTAACTATTCCGGCAAATTGTTGCCAGCGACAACAGGAATTTATTTTTATTGTGAGCACAACAAATAAAAATTACCGCTATGTAGTATCCGGCTGAATAGAATAGTATCACCCTGATTTTTTACCGAGGTGTCGTAAAGGGCGACTAAGGGAAGTCGACCCGCCGTGTAGTATCCGACTGAGTGGTATAGACAACCCTAATTCTTACCGAGGTATCGTAAAAGGCGACTAAGGCAAGTTGACCCACCGTGTGGTACCCGGTTGAATAAAAATAGACCACCCTCTTTCTTACCGAGGTGTCGTAAAATATAACTGTAAGTTGACGTCAGGTAGGCGCCTGGTCGTAAAATAAGCAGCCAAATCATGTGACAACATGTTTGTAACTTGTTTTGCCGACACCACTTAGAATGGGATAAGGGGAGGAGGATGATGATACTAGTCATCACAGATTTATGTACATATATGCTTATAAAAAATTATTTTATATTTTTAATCTTAATGTACGCAAGCATAAAATACTCCCGTTAATACAAAACCGTTTTTCACAGTTATCCGACGTAGCCAAGATAAACGATGCAAGAATCCCAGACATCGCTAAAACGGTTTCCCTACAAAGCGTACGTGCAAGCATTTTAGCACTTAAACACGGGCTTTAAGCACCCCACTGGACTTTAAAGTGTAATAATTTAAATGTTATATCTAGTTTACCTTATACTTTTGTTCCAAAGCAGATTAAATTACTTTGCATCGGATATAAGTTCATTAATCAAAATGTTATTTGTGAGTCATGCCGAAGTATGCATGTAAATTTTTAATTTGTATTTAAATGTACAAAATAAAGCCGCGTAGAACCATATTTAACGTCAGCGTACATATTTAACGTACAGCGTACATATTTAATAAGTAGATGTAAATAAATATAATATGCTGTTATAATGATTTTAATTCATATTAAAAATTTACGCAGTCTATTGCCAGATTGTATGAAGGCAACGCCTTAAAACTTTAAGTTGTACTTAATTTAATTATAGGCTTTATGCATGAATTCGTTCGAGTTAACTTAGATGATATACCTTCAATTATGGAATGCGTTTTTATTCCTTATCTCGAAGAAAAAATGTTTTTTTTTCATCCCTTATGATAGACCGGTATATAAGCTTCAATCGTACGATATTTTAGCCATATTGAGCAATCTATTTTGAGATAGACGAAATAGCGTAACAGATACAGACTGATTGAATGACAAACTGACTGACTGCCAGACTGACTGACTGCCAGACTGGCTGACTGATAAACTGACGTTTGATACGAAATTCATATGGATAATTCATCATTTTTCTAGCGCTCAATTTGAGGTCTAAACCACATAGGAAAATAATATACATCTTACCCTGGTAAGAAATAGTTTCATGACAAAACAATTTCTATATTTCTTCTAAAACTGTCTCATTACTAATTAATAAAACGTTCTGCCCTTCTTCAACGGGCCATTAAACGCGTGATTTAAAACGAAACCACAAAACATGCTCGAAATTAAAGTAGACATCGGACGTGGGAAAAAAAACACACTGATTTAACTTTAATGAGCACAACAATCGGTCCGTAAATGAGAACTTGACGACCCCCGGCGTATACAGGATGTTTCAATTATACGCAGTTCGGCATTAAGTTAACTTCTTATGCGGGCTTACCCTTTGTTAACTATTTCTTAAACCTTTTATATGTGATAAATTAAAGCGTGACAGCAATTAAATTTAACAGAAAATTGTCTATTTATTGTAGTTTATATCGTCGATATATATTTCCGCTGTACTATATATAAGGTCATCCTATGCAATGAATACTAGAAATTGAATTCTAAGAGTAGGATACAGACAAAGGGATGCAAGAAATTATCAATCTGTAATAACATACGAATACTGGTTTGAAAAATAATAGCCGTGTGATATCCGGCTAAGTAGAAGAGTACCACCCTCATTTCTTACCGAGGTGTCGTAAAAGGCGACTACGGTAAGTCGACCCGCCTTGTGGTATCCGGCTGAGTAGAATAGACCATCCTCATTACTTACCGAGGTGTCGTAAAAAGCGACTAAGGTAAGTTGATCCACCGTGTGGTATCCGGTTTAGTAGAATAGACCACCCTCCTTCTTACCGAGGTGTCGTAAAATACGGCTAAGGTAAGTTGACGTCAGGGAGGCGGCCGGTCACAAAAACGAAGCCAAATCATGTTACAGCATGTTTATAACCCCACTTAGAGTGGGATAAGAGCAGGAGAATATATTATATGCAGGTTTGAAAAATAACATCCATATTCATTCATATCATATTTGGTATTTTTATGATCGCACGTTGTATGTACCTATATCTAATCTCTATCTAAATACATATAAAGCTTTCCACGTTCCATTCAAACCCTCATTTGCATTTAGAATGATATATTCAAAGTTTTGAACAACATTTAAACTTTGAACAAAAACAGTGGATGCGAACATAAAAGGTACATAAAATATTTGAAACATTATCGTCATATTTCTAACAAGTTGGTACATTTTGTTCGACTAGTATACAGTTTTTATGTGTACGGAGAGTTTAGTTCAGTGTTTCCCAACCTTTTTTGTGGCCACCCACCTTAATAATTAAAAATTCTTTTGCCCCCTATATAACATATGTAAATTTTAATATTCAAAAATTGAACTGGTCACTTAAAAAACTTAACATATTGACGGACAGTAGAAAAAGTCAAGTTCAAAAAGGCATTGTATGTTTTGTAATTTGTGCTACTATAGCCGAAAGGTATAAAGACGACCGTTTCATATTGGATGGCTATTGTCATCATGGCTCATATTGAACTTGGTTTTGACGGATATAGACGCAAATGTCCGTCAACGTGTGAAATTAAATTAATATTTTAAGAACAAGAATTTGCCTTATTACACCACTGGATATTACGATGGGTGAATGTTATATATACATATATACTATGTTTTTTTTTTTAATTCTGTGATTAAAGGGCTTTTACACTACATGTGTATGTCAGCCCTATTATACCCTAAAACTAATATAATGACACTATTGTAAGGAGCTTATCAAAAAGAGCTTGAACAAATATATACTATGTTGTTCTGACGTAATTCTGCAACATTGACATCAAATATCTCAGCTCCAATATAACTTTCTGTAAAAAATCGATGTCTATGACTTAGGTCCTTATATATTTGCACAAATTTTATTAGTGGTCGCTTAAAAAAAACAACATACCCAATGCCCTTTAGCCCCAAAATTTATCGTTGCATTTAAATGGCCCCGAGCGATAGAATTAAACTCGCGTCGAGTCCATTTTTGAATTGTCCCTTTATCGGGCGTGGGTCTCACGTTTGGAAACACTGGTTTAGTTTATAAGTATTGTTAGAAAACTAATTATTAGGATACAAAAGTAATGTTTAAATTATATTGCTGGTTTATAGTGCATATGGTTTATGAATTCGGCTTGCGTATCTGCATGCATGCATATAAGGTATGAACGAGTATTATACTCTACTTTTTGCAATACATAGATTTTCTCGAACTGCGGATTACATAAAAATAATACTTTTATGTTTTAATGGGCTTCCGAAAACTAACGCCTAATTTCATAAATAAGATATAACTTAAGTAAAACTCGTTGTCGCAGTCAAATAGATTAGGTAAAATTGTTTTATTTCGCCCATTCAAAGATCTATGTCCACTTGAGATTGTATAAGAAACAATGTTGGATTATCTAAAGATAAACGTTATTAGATTGCTGAATTCAATTCGGATCGTATCAAAGGGTTGAACCCTCTATGCGGGGGTCCAGCAAAATGAGTGCGAATGATGGATGACTGAGACATTTGTCAAACTAAATCGATATCAGATCGGACTCTTCAAAACTCTTTGCACTCATCGCTTCATATAACGACAATTTACTGCTCGTTTTGAGCTGAACCAAGCAGAACTAATAAAATTTTAATCCATACACAATATTTTTGTTTATTTTTATTTTATTTTATAAGGATAACCTACAGCTATTACATACTAAAATAGATTAGGAAATAAGGCCAATTACAAGTAAACGATAATAAATGCAAAATTCTGTCATTCTCTCTGTCTCTATGCAAGTTTTCACGATAATGAACACAATTCATGTTCACTGATTCACAACTGATAATAGATTTCGATTTCATTCAGTGTGTAGATGCACTTTTTATCCTATAGTATCTGGGTGACTGAGTTTTGCTAGGTATTTTTTTTTAGGAAACAAAGAAAGATGCAATATGAAAAAAACATAAAAATTGAGGGGGTGAGGCTCGATTCGAGGTATTTTTATTTCTCTAGACCGCTTGTTCCCTAATTGAGCTTACAGACTTGACAGAATTGACTTTACAGATGACAGTTTATTTAACCTTTGTATTCCTTTTATATTTTAGTAGTTTTTAGTGCCTGACAATAAAACGACATTTTTTTAAATGAAACCTAACTGGATTTATTTGTTGCCCCCGAAACCTACTAAGTTTCATGAAAATCGTTTCATGATTCTAAATATTTACAAGATTAACTCATTTAAATATTAAGGATTTATATATTTACAATTTGTTGTAGAGTCTATATGCTCTTGGTGCTTCAATTACGAGGCGATTATTTTTTGTCTTTAAAGAAATCTGTACTTATATTCATATTTATTATAAAAAAGTCCCCAAAAGCTGCCTGTAACTATGTGATCGATTTTCTCAAAATTTACTGAATTGTTTTTTGTACGGTTACTATAAGTAGTGCAATTCCTCTGGAAGGTTTTGGTTGCTTTGTATTTTTGCGCCACGAAAACCATTACAGTTACACTAAAGTAATGTAGTAAAGAATTGTAGATGTAGAAAAATACTATAAAAAAGTCCGCAATAACTAAAAGTCAAAATTTCGATATTATGTCCATTTATTTATTTATTCCATAGAACTAAATAGCCGTGTGGTATCCGGCTGAGTAGAATAGTACCACCCTCTTTTCTCACCGAGGTGTCGTAAAAGGCGACTAAGGTAAGTCGACCCGCCGTGTGGTATCCGGCTGAGTAGAATAGACCAACCTCATTTCTTACCGAGGTGTCGTAAAAGGCGACTAAGGTAAGATGACCCACCGTGTGGTATCCGGATTAGTAGAATAGACCACCCTCTTTCTTACCGAGGTGTCGTGAAATACGACAGAGGTAAGTTGACGTCAGGCAGGCGGCCGGTCGTAAAAACGCAGCCAAATCATGTTACAGCATGTTTATAACTTGTGCCGACCCCACTTAGAGTGGGATAAGGGCAGGAAGATGATGATCCCATAGAACTAAACAGAATTACATGTGTAACTAAAGTAACATGGTTATATTTCCTAGGGTTGCTTATAACATAAAAATCTAATCACAGCTTGCTTAAAAGGTAACGAACGTACAATAACTATAATAACTAAAATTAGAAAAAAAAAATAGAAAATATGAAGTCTAACAAACTTAGGGAAAACAGCTTTGCATTGAGAATGGAGGTATAAATGGACATTATTATATTATATTTTTACACCTTTTGTACATAATTCGTGTTTGTTGAATGGATTTGTCCCTCTCAGCTGTGGCCCCGGAGCCGAGCCACGCGCGGTTGATTGATAGCTCTACGATAACTGGGCTATTTGTCAAGCTTAAATATCGCTATGTATCGGCCATTTTCAGGCGCACCTATCATATCGATTGACATGCATAACTCATTTAAATTCTTGTCCAGAGATATATGAAAAATGTTATAATGGATTTATATGTTTATATTCATTTATAGCAGCAGCTGTTTCTTAGCGGAATTCCCTAGTACAGAACTTATGATAGAATTATTTTGATATTTATTTGATAGATTCTCTTAACATTTATAACTTATTTTTCTATAATAATATAACTCAAAAAATCAGCTTAGTTATTCAACGCGGAAACGCTACCAGCATACCAGCCTTTCTTCTACGGATCTCCTAATTTCTGATTTGATCACGTGGAGATACTTCGAGCTCACTCCATTGCTCAATGATTGACTTTAAGAGTGCTTATGAGGCCCATAGTCAGTTAACAATATATTGCTTTAATTGTAAGAAATTTCATCACTATTGCACAACAATCTAACTGTGAAAGAGTAACATACAGACAGACAGACTTTCGCATTTATAATATTAGTATGAACATAAAATACTATCATAAAAACATTAAGGTATAACAAAAAACCTTACAATGACTGGCCCGTTGGAGCAGTGGGTAGTGACCCTGCCTTCAGCTCCGCAGGTCGCGGGTTCGATTCCCGCCGAGGTCTAACATTTTCTATAAATGAATTTGTTGGTCTTTGAGCCAGGGTGTATATTTGTATTTAAGTATGTATTTAAAAAATATATAAGTATATATTCACCAGTTGTCTGTCACCCATAACACAAGTATTAAGTTACTTACTTTGGGGACGGACGACCGTGTGTGTAAGTGTCCCATATATTTATTTATTATTTATTTAAATATTTAAATATTTAATGAGCATCGCCCATAAAAATGACGATAAAAGTTTTGTCATTTCTAGATTATATTTAGTTTCTCATAGTGCGATATATTGCGACATTATGGTGAATATTATCTGAATATACATTTTTCCGTACACACACCATAATTTTTGCAATATCGCATAAACTAGCTACATAAAAATATTGTATCTCTCTCAATACGCGATACATTTCGATTTCAATAAATTCGAGGCGCGAGGGCGGAACCTTTATTTATTAGGTCAGAGAAAAGGCTTTTGTTATTGTAGGACGAACTATTTGTTTTCCAATGTAGAAACATTTATATAGCAATGAAAATATATATTCTGATTATTTTTGTAGTGATATTTTACTAGAACTGGCCGAGAATAAATCGTAATAAATTCTCATTTATATATATTTTAACAGAAATTATTTTGTGTGTATATGAAAATATACAAGTTTATCTTCAATATTTGTATTTCGGAAAGTGCTCCAACGATTTTCATGAACTTATGTTATAAAACATATATTAAAACACCTATGTTTAAATATATGTCTTTTGGGAGTTTCAAGGACGATAAACCGATCTAGCTTAGTTTTATTAAAAAAAAACCCGGTACAGTATCATTAGAAAACAAAGGCTAATTACGCTGTCACTTGCGAAGTTATAAGAGCTCAGTTGGAAACGGGTGGACTAAAAAAATGAAAATATCCGGGCTCAAGTCTCAGTTATCCTTTCTTTTCCTTATTATTTTTTTTATTGAATTTCTTATATAATCTTATATTATTCTTATATAAAAAAATCGAGCAAAGTTCAGCCACCCATGTACTTATACTTATATATTATATTTGTTTATTATTATTGCAATACTTAATGTATAGCAAAAAAAGTAAAGTAACGGCCTGTTACTACCCCACTGCTGGGCAGAGGCCACCCCTCTCCGTTTTTGGAGAGAAGAATTGGAGCTAAGACCTACCACGCTGCTCCAATGCGGATTGGAGGTTACGCATATCCCTAGAATTCTCTAGAGACATGCAGGTTCCCTCACAATGTTTTCCTTCACCGAAAAGCGTGTGACTTATTGCAATTATCAATTAGATAAATAAATTAAAACAGATAAACTCATTGGTACATGCCCGGGGTTTGAATTCATGGTCTCCTCGAAAGAGACGCACGGTGTCACTGCTGGGCTATGACAGCTTATGTATAGCAAAGTTAATATATTAATATTTTACAATAAGCTTTTTAAGGTAACAAACAGAAAGAAAAGTCAGAAAAATAATATTTGCGCATCAATTTTATCAATAAGAATTGGTCCGTAAGGATTTATATTTTATGGTCATTGGTATGAACGCCGTGTGGTATCCGGCTGAATAGAATAGTACCACCCTCATTTCTTACCGAGGTGTCGTAAAAGGCGACTAAGGTAAGTCGACCCGCCGTGTGGTATCCGGCTGAGTAGAATAGACCACCCTCATTTCTTACCGAGGTGTCGTAAAAGGCGACTAAGGTAATTTGACCCACCGTGTGGTATCCGGTTGAGTAAAATAGACCACCCTCTTTCTTACCGAGGAGTCGTAAAATACGACTAAGGTATGTTGACGTCAGGCAGGCGGCCGGTCGTAAAATACGTAGCCAAATCATATGACAACATGTTTGTAACATGTTGTGCCGACCCCACTTGGAGTGGGATAAGGGCAGGAGGATGATGATGGTCATTGGTATGAACAACATGACGTTTGATTAATAGTTTCGTAAAGTAAATTGGGTACAATGTTATCGTTGTTATTGTATACTTTTTGCGTATAAAAACACTTTTACTACATTACATTAAAAGATTTATAGAAATAGGCGTTACTTTGCGGAATGTAATAGCAAAATAGCAATAATAGAATAATTTTGCATTAATCCGCGTTGAAAATGTATGAAATGTGTAACAAGATTATCAAATACAGGTTTGGTATTAGTAAGACTTTGATTTAAATAGAGAGCGAGTGCGAAGTATGTAGAGCGAAAAATGCATGTTTTACATTTTCATGCCGATTCTATGAAATAATCATGACATTTTTATCATAAAAGTATAACGCCTGTTTTCCACTAATATTTAATGCTAATCACATAATAATAAATAAGTAACAATCCTCGACATTATCGTAAAATATTTTAAGATGCCAGTAAAAACGCTGTCCTACTGAAAACCTTGTTACTCTAACAATAAAACTTTTTGCCGATCAGAATTATGACTGTGATATAATAGGATACACAAATAATACCATATGTACGTTTATAACAAACAGAATAACGCCCAAGCAGTCATTCGCAATGAAACCCCCATTCGGCAATACAATGCATCCTAAAAACCGCACTCAGGAGCCATATTTTTCCCATTTCGCTCATACAAATATGATAATCTCGTAAAGAGTAATCTATTTTGAATCCTAACATTATACGAAGAGAGTTTAATTTCCAGATATCTAAACATAATTACCCCAGATTGTTCCGAATACTATTCTCGGTTTCACGCCAAACCGCGACGACATGTGTCGCAAAGGGTTAACTACGGGTTAAAACACTTTTGTTTTCTTTATGGGCTTTGACAAAGGGCAAAGGGCAGAAAGTTCGCGCTCAATGCCCGCGGTGTAGTTGTTATTTTTGGAAAAAAGGGTTTATGTCAAAAAAATATCTGACGTCTTTATTATAAGGGGATTCTAATCCCTCAATAAAGGCATAAATAACATAAAAAGCACCCCAAGGAATCCTCCGGTAATTGGGAAAACCAATATCATATGAAAAATGATACACGATTTTTATATATTCCTTTTTAATGAACAAGAATAAATATATTTAAAAAAGTTACATTTTTTAATGCATAATGAAACGTGATAAATATATCAAATAAGTTATATTTTTCTTATGAAGGATTTCGATTTAAATTGGGTCATATATAGTCGGAAAATAATTTGCGATAAAATTAATATAATATATGGGAACGTGCAATATCATTATAGTGCCGTTTCAATCGATAAATATAATTGGACTTCAAGGCTGCTTGAAGGATACGCAATAGACAATTTTGAGCCTTTTTAGGTTCAACGATTACCTTTTGCAGGGTCGCCATCCTAACATCTTTTTCGAAATACTTGTACTATTCACACTATCTATCCAGCAGTGTCCAGTTAGCAGTGACCCTGCCTTAAGCTCCGTGGGTTGTGGGTTCGATCCCGCCGAGAGCCGAAATTTTCTATAAACAATTTGTTGGTTCTTCGAGCCTGGGTGTATATTTGTATTTAAGTATGTATTTATAATTATATGCGTATATACTGACCAGTTGTTTGTAACTCATAACACAAGTATTAAGTTACTTACTTTGATCAGAATTCAACGATCGAAAACGATCAGAATTTTGCATTTATGACATTACGGATTCGATCTTTTCATTGTTTTATATGACTATAACAAGATATTTAAATATTCATTTCTATGTTTATCCTTCATCTTAAGACATAATAAACATTCATATATTCCAAGTAAAATAAATCAACATAATCTTTATTAAAATAAACGCCGTGTGGTATCCGGCTGAATAGAATAGTACCACCCTCATTTCTTACCGAGGTGTCGTAAAAGGCGACTAAGGTAAGTCGACCCGCCTTGTGGTATCCAGCTGAGTAGAATAGACCAACCTCATTTCTTTCCGAGGTGTCGTAAAAGGCGACTAAGGTAAGTTGGCCCGCCGTGTGGTATCCGGTTTAGTAGAATAGACCACCCTCTTTCTTACCGAGGTGTCGTAAAATACGACTGAGGTAAGTTGACGTCAGGCAGGCGGCCGGTCGTAAAAACGCAGCCAAATCATGTGACAGCATGTTTATAACATGTTGTGCCGACCCCACTTAGAGTGGGATAAGGGCAGGAGGATGATGACTCTTTATTAAAATAAGCTTTTGCAAGCACTTATGATAATATCTTTAATAGTTAAATGAGTTAATCTTGTTTGAATATATATACCTATATATAACCTCGGAAACGCTTCCAGCAATTTTCCTGAAATTCAGCATGCAGAAGGTTTTGGGGAGAAAAATCGATCTAGCTAGGCTTTATTTGAAAAAAATCGTTTTATTGCTTTTTTTGGGCATTAGAACACTAATAAAATTGACATTGAATCGTAGTTAAGTCAGCGTAGCTTAGTCGGGGAACGGGTGGTCGTGAGAAACGAAAAAACCTAGGATCGCCACGTACCCTGTTATTTATTCTTTTTTTGGAGTTTCTTTTTATTATTTTGTAAAAAATTCGGTCAACCAGGTACTGATTAATGAAGCTACAACTGGTTCGGAACGTTGCTCTTACCGAGAAGATCCAGAAAGAAACTCGGCGGTCAATCTTTTAAACATTTTCAATTTACATTATTGATCCGCAATCATGTATGAAGGTGAAAGAATTTTAAAATTCAGGAATTTTCAAATTTAATATTATTATACAGAAAAGTATATCTTTTTGAAGTATTTTGTATCTCTCCATAATAACAGAGCATTGTAGAAAATATTCAGTAACGCTTTTAATTAAATCGCGTTAAATATTTAACAGATGAAAGGCGTTTCAGAAAATTTTGGATGTCTCTGTAGAATGAAATTTAATATTAATTCAGAAACAGTAAGCCGGCTTGTAATTTATAATTTTTATCATAAAATGATAATGTAATAAACGAAAATAGGTATAGCTTTAGGTAGACTTCATTAAATTTTTTAACTTATTATAATACAAGTAATAAAAAATAATTGTATACTAATTAACTTTAGCGTTACTTAATTATGTACTATTTTATCATTTATAATATTACATTATACTTCATGTATCAGGATTACATGTTTCTTTTCCAAAATTAAAATAGTATGTATTTTTTTTATTGACAAAATTAAAGATTTACAACATTAATCTCGTAAAGATACGAACAAGAACCGAGCTAAGTCATGACCATTTTGCTGTCCTTATTCTACTCTATATGTTATTTACATGATTTGGTTTATTTTTTACGACTGGCGGCCTGCTTGACGTCAACTTACCTCAATGGTACTTGACGACACCTCGGTAAGAAAGAGTGTGGTCTATACTACTCAACAGAATACCACACAGTGGGTCAACTTACCTTGGGCGCCTTTTACGATACCTTGGTAAGAAATGAGGGTGGTTTATTGTACTCAAACGAATACCACACGGCTAACAATATACCAAATTAACATAATATTTAAAAACAAGAGGCTCTCCAGAACTTTGTGGTTAAACGCAATAATACATTTACTATCTTTAAATGGTTTGATGAATTTGATTTTAAATCTTTAAAAGCTGTGATGGCCCAGCGGTGCGGCCGTGTGAATCTCTAAAGACGATCATGGGTTCAAACCCAGGCAGACACCAATGAGTATTTCTATTAAATACTTATGTGTCTAATTGATAATTGTAATTTATCACACGCTTTTCGGTGAAGGAAAACATCGTGAGGAAACCTGCATATTTCTAGAGAATCATAGGGATATGTAAAACCTACCAATCCGCATTGGAGCAGCGTGGTAGGTCCAATCCTTCTCTCCAAAAACGGAGAGAGGAGGCTTATGCCCAGCAGTGGGTTAGTAACAGGCCGTTACTTACTATCTTTAAATGCGTATTTCACTTTAATAACATAAAAACTATAATCCAAACGCCGAACTCGTCTATAGAGTGGTAATTGTCGGATTACTCGATACTTTTTTAACAAGTGCCACTTAAGTACAATTGAATTTATCAGCGATACCCTTCGGGTTATAATTTTAAACAAATGTCACAGTTTATTCCCGTCTAAAAAAGATAGTATCGAATAGGGGACGGCATATTGGGGCGCATTAAAAAGTGCATCCGTAAATTAAATGTAATTGTTCGCTCGTTAATATATTTTGGGGTTGGATTTTGGTAACATTGCGGCCTAATGTTTGTAACATCTCTTTAATTTTTTTTATTATTAGGTGATATTTATTCTTTCTGACGTATTATTAAATTAATAATATTGATGAGATGCAACGCAGGCTTCTTAGAACACTTTATATTGTACAATAATTTTTAATTATATCCTTAATGAAGCTGTAATAGCCTAGCGGTAAGACCGTGCGTTTATTTCGAGAGCGACACGGGTTCAAACCTCAGGCAGGTACCAATGAATTTTTTTGTTTAAACTTATGTGTCTAATTGATAATTACAATTTATCATACGCTATCCGGTGAAAACATCGTGAGAAAATCTGCATGTTTCTGGAGAATTCTGGGGATATGTGCAACCTACCAATCCGCATTGGAGCAGCGTAGTGGGTTTTGGCTCCAACCTTCTCTTCAATTACGGAGAGAGGAGACCTATGCCCAGCAGTGGGATAATAACAGGCCGTCACTTGTTTTTTTACATAACATACCGTGGGATAACTTAACAACATAAGATTCAGCAAAAATACTCGCTTATCAGTTTAAGATAACTCATATTGGCCTAATCATTCCAAAACATCCTCCTCTCCCATAAGGCGCGTGCTAATATTCCTATTGTTCCCTCGTGAAAATATAACATGACAGGGATAAAATGTTCGATAAAACGTCCGGACAGTCATCCCGCCATAAGGTGTGAATGTTCGCAAATTACTGACCATTGACAAAACGGATAAAATGCCCCCATCCGTGCATCAATTGTGCCCACTTGACCCTATCCGCATAAATTATGCATAATCATCTGTACTGTATGGAAGGACAAAAAGTATAACGTTTTTATGATTTATACCATATTCATGTTGAGGGTGGTATTGCTTATTGGTATGACTGGATATAACTGCTTTGGTTAATTTGTGATAATATTTTTTTAAATAAATGTATGGGACATTTACACACCGCTGTCTGTTTTCAGTAAGTAACTTAATATTTGTGTTAAGGATATGTGATATATACTTTGAATACAATAACACACTCAGATTTAAAGAACCAATAAATTGTATTTAGAACATGGGGGCCCTCGGCGGGAATCGAACCCGTGAACCGCGGAGCTGGGGGCAGGATCACTGCCAACTGCGCTAATGAACCCGTCAAATAAAGAAGAGTTATTCAGTTGGTTGATAACCATGATATTCTCTTTTATCATATTGAACCAAACATTGATAAAAATCAAAAATGCAAAAAGATTAGATGGAGTCTATGGAAATAAAAAGTGAAGCATCTTATTTCAAAAATACTAAGCCGTGCTATACGTGTAAAGAAAAAAACGCACACATACACATGCAATACTAAGCCGAACGCCATTCATTATAAGCGAAAAAGCATTCGGGCGTAATATTTAAACCTATTTTATACATTTATAAACCTCACTATAGTTTAAAATACTAAACACGCACACATTATTGACTTTAAAATTATCCACTTTGTCTCGACCTTTGTCTTTTCAAATTTAAACTTTCACTCAGTATACCTTGAAATGTTGCCTGTTAAAGTTAATATAAGATCAATACATTATAACTTAGGCTAACATTAAAGTCCTTTTATTTATTTATTTTATAAATTTTACAAATAACAATACATTTTAGACATTAATAGGGCTGTTCAACCAATTTAACAAATTTAACCAGTTTTAGCAATACCCTTAATAATATTTTGTAGTTAGTTTGTTGTTTTAAAAAAAACTAACTAGTTTTCAAGGCTTTTTTAGTTGAACGTTGAAACTTTAACTACTCTATAAATATTTTAACTGAAATAAAAAAAAACATCAAATCACTGAAATAGAATAGGTATACCAATGAATCTCTTGTATCAGCCAGTCAAATCTCGGATTTTCCCCAAAAATTAACAATAAAAAACGCAGGGAGATAAAATACGATATAAATTCATTACACACGAACAGCACAAAAAACAGATATATCGTGTGGGGGTATAATCTGGCCACAAAGGCATTAGAACGGATGTTAGAATATCTAATGAATCATTAGATGCTATCTAACACAGGTGCAACTATTTGCATATGTTTATATAATCCGTGCCCCTTTGAATACATCAGTGCTAATGGACCCCTTGCCTAATATTATTACTTCTAGTATTATAGAGATGGTTTGTTACTTGATAAATTTATACTTATATATAAAGCTGAAGAGCTGGTTTGTTTGTTTGATTGTTTGAACGAGCTAAACTAAGGAACTGCTGGACCGATTTCTTTCAGTGTAAGATAGTCCGTTTTTCGAGGAAGGGTATACTATACAACATCACGCTAAGATGAAGGAGCAGAAATAAAAAATATTACGAAAACGGCAAAATTTAAACCTTTCCTTGCGTGCACTGAGCAAACGGTAAAAGTTATGCAAAAATCATGTATTACAAAATTGTTTCCGTCTAAAAGTTCAAAATAATTATAAACCACGTTATATTATATTACGGTTTTAATGATTCCACGCAGGTGGAGCCGCTGGCAATTGCTAATCAAATATAACTTGTGTTTCCTTACCGAATAGTTATAAATTACAAATATAAATTACAGACATAAGTTTTGACGGAAAAGCTCATCGCGTTGGAACTCGTGATTTCCTCAAAAGAGTCGCACGTCACCTCTGCGCTGTCATAGCTATTTTGACTTATTTTAGTAAAACAAATGGAATCATTAAATTTAATTAAAGCAATGAGCAGCAAGATACCATTGACAGAGATAATGCTGACCCTCGTAATCCACTTCTAACAGCTCCGGCTGTAATTACGAGATCCACGGCTAAATGCCGCTATGTAAATTAAGAGTTACAGGCTGTACAGTTTTTGGATTTAAATATAATGAAGGAAAAACTCGTTATGTCATTCATTTTCATTACGTTTCTATTTGTATAACGGTGGAAATGTGTCACCATTAATCAAGTAACGATTGGTTTAAAATGCAGTTTTAAGTAACAAAAAAAAAATTATCGAGTTTTATAGCAAAATAAAACTTTCATTGTTTTTGCCTAATTCTATAAAATACTTTTACGTTTTAAAAACCTACTTTTATATATATATAAAATAAGTCAATTTTAAAAGCTTTGGAAAACCTTTAACAAAAGTTCATGTCCCATCCCTTCTGTTAACCGTTGAGCATTTCCCTGTTTTCAAACTGTTTTGCCATTTCTATGGAAATTGTAATATCTTCTTTTCTTTAATATTTAAATGAGTAAATCTAAGAAATAATGTAAGAGGCAACTAACATTGTGACACGAGAACATATTAGATAAACTCAAAACACGCACAAAAAATAAATTTTCAAATTGTCTCTGAATTAGTTATTTGTCTCATGCGTCTTTTTTAAATTGTTTATAGCATCATGTAAATAAATATATTTGAATCTCTAAGATATGCATTTTATTTTCAATCATTGCAATTTAAAAAACTATAGAAACCTTCGGGGCTTCACATAACGAAGCTCTTTACGTGTTTAATAAAAACCCCTAACAAAGAATCTCATTTCCTGGCGGCGTATGTTGAAAAAACGTCGCGCGACTAGGCTGGCCATATTTTACGTTGCTTAAAATTTTAACATTTCTACGTTACTTTTTTTACTTCGTATCAATGAAATCCTTAAAAATTCTAGTATTACCTAAATAGTGACGTAGTTTATAAGTGCTAAAATTACATTAATACCCAAAGTTCTTTCACGGCGAATCCGCTGAACCAATATGGATGAAATATGGCACAATTATTCCTTATACACCGGAATAACATAAAGGCTATAGAAATCCTGTTAATTCTACAGGAATAGGATTACATTAAAAAGCGCCATCTATTATCGACCTGTCAGAGTACAAAAGGAAGTCGCAGGTAGAATCTAATATTATATTCAATCATTTATTATAATGAATTAAAGTATTCTTATTCTATACAAACAAGGAATGAAATTTAAAAAATTAAAACCAATTCATAAAGATGCTTAAATACATACTTGTAGTCCCTTAGAAACGGCCACTGCTGAATATTTTTTCTCAAAAAACATTTCCACGTCACAATCATCAACTTCTAAAATCCATCGAGTAATTATGACCCGTTCGTAAATTTCTAAGTACATAATTCCTATTATGTTCTAGAACTTAACATCTTCTTTTGTACAAGATGTTGTTTCAGCATCATTTTGTAAGCCCCTGTTCGTTTTATACAATTCAGTTTCGCTTTGTATATACTTAGGCTTGTTATTTAACTTATGAAATAAAAGTGTTCTGTAAGTAACTTTTTCTATTTTCCGTATAATGTATGATTTATATCAACAATGATAAAAGATACAAGAAAAAAAATTAATTAAGTGCAGTAAGATTTAACGTAAACAAGATCTAATTTATAGAATTAGGCGTTACTTTGCGGAGGTCCATAATACAAAAGTAATGAGAATATTATTTTGCTATAATCCGCGATAAAAGAAAATATATGTAATGCTAAATGTAGAGTATTATTTTGCTATAATCCGCGATAAAAGAAAATATATGTAATGCTAAATGTAGAGTGTGCTATTCGTTCTCATACCTGATACATGCAGAATTTGTAAAAACTCATTCACTACCCGACACCGATAACACAACAATATAACAACAGCAAGCTTTACGATTTTGTCGTGGAGTCTATCTCCTGACGATGCTTCGGTTACGGGGCGAAACAATTGTTGATATTGTGGTGGTGAATGTGTGCAGTACTTGTGTATTGTTGTGCCATCGGTGTCGGGTAGTGCATGAGTTCTTACAAATTCTGCATGTATCAGGTTTGGCAACGAATAGTACACTCTACATTTAGCATTATATATTTTCTTTTATCGCGGATTATAGCAAAATAATATTCTCATTACTTTTTTTTAAACAAGATCTTTAACCAATTGATCATTTTTAAAGTTAGTTTCCATAATATTTAACTAAAATTGCCAATTCAAGTGAAAACAGAACCTGCACATTTGCACATCGGATATTCGAAAGAGCAGACTTTTTTTGAGTAATCGGGAATTTCCATTCATGAATATGGTAATCGTACGCGCCGCAATGTCCGCCACCGACCGTTTTATTTAATAGACGGAAAACTGGATTGAAAACGGCTCACCAAGCTTCTGGAGGCTTCTCTTCACGGGAATAACTACATATAAAGCCCAGAACAGTAATAAAAAAAGGATAACGATATAGGTCATTACAAATTATAAGGCGACTAACTCCGCCAAACAATACTACACTCGAATAGGTAGGTTGATATACATTAAGAATAAGAGAGAGAGAGAGATATATATATATATATATGTGGGAGTGGTGTTTTGCAAATAAAACTCTTAAAAACGTCTTAATGGAATCAACACTTTAATTTGCGTCTTACTCTTTAGGTGCGCCGGCATAAGAGAGCGCCATCTTGCAAAAAACGTCATATCTCGCTTTCACACTGCTTCTCTCACTCGCACACGCTTTCGTTCAAAAACATTATCATCTTACATACTGCATTCATTCGTCTTTAAACTTTAACTTTTATTTAATCCTACAGATCGGCCATCCTACACAAGTCTGGCCTCAGACTTACGCTGACAATAAACAAACATTACATCATTACTCTTATTATAACATTTACAAGGAAAACAGCTTATACTAATCATGCTCAATCCTTACAATACTATCCATCTTATGTCTAACAATTTTGAAATTTACTTTATTATCTTACAAAATAGTACTCTTACTTACAAAAAAAAAACTTAGTTATACACTGAAAATACATAATGCCATCTTAAAATATATAAAATATAAAATAAAAACAAATGATCTTTCATTCATCCCATACCTACACTATAATTTCCCCGTCCTGATGCTGAGACCATCTTTTCATATTATCAGCTGAGGTAGAAGTCTTAAAGGGACCTTCGTTCGATGGCTCCAACTTCTCTACATCATACCTATCATTCCTCTTCACCCTTACAACCTTATAAGGTCCTAAATACTTAGGTTTCAACTTTAAGCCTGTGCCATACTGAGTCCTCTTTATAGCTACAAAATCTCCTAACTCATATTTTGAACTCTTTTTCCTCTTTTTATTATAACTTATTTGATTTTCCTCTTGAACTTTTAGTATTTGTTCTTTAGCAAGTTTTCTCTTTTCTTCTCGATTTTCATTATACTGAAAAGCCTCTTCTTCTTTTATTAAATTCAAAATGTTAATATCTTCTTTACACTTCATTTTAGTGCCAATTAATAACTCAAAAGGTGTGGTACTTATAGATCTTTGAAATGTACAGTTCAGTGCACGTTGAACTTTACTCACATGTTTAAACCATAAAGATTTGTCTTCTAAACATAATTTTGTTAATACAGGGATGATAATGCGATGTATTCTCTCCACCTGTCCATTTCCTCGTGGTACACCTGTAGTAATTGTAATATGCTTTATATCTTCTTCCTTACAATATGTTTGAAATTCAGCACTGGTAAATGCTGTGCCTTTATCAGTTATTATCCTGTTGGGGTTACCAAATATCTGCTGATGAATCTTCAACTTATTTAAAACCTCTGCACTTGAAGTTGATTTACAAGGAAACAACCAAACGAATTTTGTAAAAGCATCAACTGCGGTAAGTATATAATTATATTGCTTTCTGGTCTCTGTTAGGGGTCCTATGTGATCCAAATGAATAGTATCCAGTGGGATGCTCTCCTTCTCAATAGGATTTAGGAATCCTTCTTGTTTGCCCTCTTTCCTGGTTGCTAGCAAGCATGGTACACAACCTGTAATAAAATTTTCAATCTTTTTATCTAAATCTTTAATGAAATAACTCTTTTCTATTATTTCTTTCATTTTTCTTTTAGAAAAATGTCCAACGCTATGTGCTCTACATATAACTTCTCTCTCCATTAGCTTTGGAATAACAATTTGATTCTGTTCTCCTTTATACAACAATCCATTTTGTAAACAATAATCTTTATAGGTATCCAACTGTAAAATCTGTTTAATAGCTTTAATACCATCATCTTTATCCTGATATAATCGGATTTGATCCTGCAATCCTTGTGTGATTATATTAACACATGGATGCCGACTCAAAGCATCAACATGTCTCATTTTAGATCCTGCACGGTGTTCAACAGTATAGTCATACTCTTGCAGTAATAAAACCCATCTTGCAACACGAGTACTTAAATCTTTTTTCCTCAATGTCATTTCAAAAGCAGAACAATCAGTTATGAGTTTGAATGGTATACCTAATAAATACTTTCTGAATTTCTTTACACCCTCAACTATAGCTAATGCTTCCAATTCATAGCTTGAGTATTTCTGCTCGGCTTCAGTAGTTTTCTTACTCATGTAATAAACAGGATGTAAACAACCATCGTTCGGATTCATTTGCATTAAAATAGCAGAATAGGCATGTTGCGAAGCATCTGTATGTAATTCTGTACTAAAATTTGAATTGAAAATCCTTAATACTGGGTATTTTGTAAGTTCTCTTTTTAACAAATCAAATGCAATCCTTTGATCTTTTCCAAAATAAAAATGACTGGTTTTTTTAAGTAAATCAGTTAAAGGTCTAGCTTTAAGAGCATAATTCTCAATAAATTTTCTAAAATATGAAGTTAATCCTATAAAACTTTGTAAGTGTTTAACTGACTGCGGTTCTGGGTATTTCAATACACATTCAATCTTATCTGGCGAGGGTCTTACTGTGCCATCTTCAATTAAATGACCTAGATACTCAACTTTAGTTGTTAACAACTGACTCTTCTTCCAGTTGATACATAATCCAAACTCGGCAGCTACTTTGAGTACTTCTTTTAACTTCTCCATAGCTGTTTTGTAATCGATAGACGGTATTATTAGATCGTCAATAAAAATAAGTAAATATCCTTTTGCTATTAAGTCTCTGAAAATAATAGTTATGAAACGAGTAAAATAATTAGGGCATATAGATAATCCAAATGGTGCTCTGTTAAATTCATACTGTCCATCTTGTGTTACAAAAGAAGTATACTTTGTGCATTCCTCGCTTATTTTCAAATGAAAAAAAACATCCTTTAAATCAATTTTACTAAAAACTTTTGCCTCGGACAGTTTATCTAAGTGATCATCAATGATCGGTAAGGGAAATTCATCTTTAACCATCTTACTATTAATCTTTCGATAATCAACACAGACTCGGATTGAAGAGTCTTTTTTCTTTACTAGTACCAAAGGACTTGAATACTCAGAAAAACTGGGTTTTACTATACCTCGTTTAAGCCAATCGTCAATCTGCTTGTCTACTATCTGTTGCTCGAAAAGGGAGAGTCGTCGTGGCCTTTGAGAAACGGGGATGTCGTCTTTCAGCACTATTTTCATTTCAATGGGTGCTTCTTTTACCTGAAGAGGAGTGTAATTTTTCACCAACATCTGTACCTCATCGCACAAACGTTGATCACTGATATTAATAGTTGACTCATCTTGAACATCTGTAAGTAAGCATTGTAACAATTCATGCTCATTCACACCAATTACATTCACAGAACCTTTATTAAAGATAACAGTGGCTACATCCAAAAATGGCTGACCTAAAATCATCTTATATGGCATTGTATTTACAGGTACAACATAAAATAACATGTTAAAGCAATGTCCATCAATGTCCAAATTCATATTAAACTTTCCTAGTGAATAAACTTTTGCAAAACCTAATCCTGATAATAACACTTTTTCTTTGAGATACGAATTTACATTTAAATCAAAAAATAAATCTGACGATATTAAATTTACTTCACTTCCTGTATCAATTAAAGTCTCAATGCTAATATCACAAACTTTTAAAAACTTTACGTATTTCTTTTTTGACACTTCTCTGTTTACATTTAGCACTGACGTTTGTATGTCAATCAAATATGGCGTCTGTAATGGCTTCTCGCGTCCGCTTGTTCCGCATTGGCTTGTGTCATTTTCGCCATTTTGTTTTTCCGGTGTCATGTTTGCCAACTGTACGCACATATTTTTCGCCGGTTCATGACTCGTAGAAAATGGCGTCGACGCTTGCGATGATTTTTTACGTATGCACTGGGTACCAATATGGCCAAATTTATTGCACTTAAAACACTTCAATCCTTTATTCCTATGTGGACATTCCGACGAAGTATGATTAAATTCTCCACATGAAAAACAGCGTACCGCTTCTCGGCTTGGCTTCTGTTTTTTATTGCGTTCCGATTTTATTCCAATATTAGACTTATATTTTTCATACAATTTTAGCTTTTCTTTCAGGTCATTATATGTTCTAACACCGTATAATATTAATTTGTTTCTTTCCTCATCCACTATACCTTCCACTATATATTGTATAGCCACGTAGTCCGCCAACTTTCCACGCTTCCCTAGCGCTTTCATCACCAACATGTAATCATAACAGCTTTCATTGCTATGTTTTTTTCTATTAGACATCATTTCGTGTACTTGTTTTGAATTTATTGTATCTGGAAACTCTCTTAACAGGGCATTCTTGAGATCTTCATATTTTTTAAATGTTTTCTCGGTCCGTAACCACGATGCCGCTGTTGATGTCAATGACCTTCTAGCTAATAAAAGTTTTTGTATGGGGTTTAGCCCAAATATTTCGGAGTTATCATCAATTTCTTGTGCCCAACGCGTTACCGTATATGAGGGATCAGTCCCAGAAAATTTGGGTATAGCTTCTTCTATGAACATTAAATTCTGCTGAGGCAATTGTAATCTTGTACCTTGATTATCATTTTCCTCCATGCCGTCTTCACTTTGCGTGTCGGGATCGGGCGATCCTGCAGACATTCGTCGTAATAAGTCGTACGCTCTCCGCGCCACCTTTGCGTCGTGCCACACACGTGGTCGTATTTTTTGCAAAAACACACACACTCCTTTATCTAATCCCGGACGAGCCTCCAAATTGATGTGGGAGTGGTGTTTTGCAAATAAAACTCTTAAAAACGTCTTAATGGAATCAACACTTTAATTTGCGTCTTACTCTTTAGGTGCGCCGGCATAAGAGAGCGCCATCTTGCAAAAAACGTCATATCTCGCTTTCACACTGCTTCTCTCACTCGCACACGCTTTCGTTCAAAAACATTATCATCTTACATACTGCATTCATTCGTCTTTAAACTTTAACTTTTATTTAATCCTACATATATATATATATATATATATACCACCAGCAGCGTGCATACACAAGCACTACATTCACTACGACAATCTCAACGATCGTTTTGCTCCGACCGAAGAATAATCAGGAGATAAGCTCCATGACAAAATCGCAAAACCCATATCATCCTATCCTATTCTACTAATATCATAAATGCGAAAGTTTGTGAGTATGGATGTCTCTTTATTACTCTTTCACGGCAAATCCGCTGAAGCAATTTTGATGAAATTTGACATAATAATTATTTATACATCGGGGTATCATATTGACTACAGAAATCCTGTTAATTATACAGGAATAAGATGTCATTGAAAAGCGCCATCTATTATCAACCTATCACGCTATAATAGTCCACGCGGTTGCGGGTAAAAGATAGTAATTTATAAAATATATCATTTAATTAACAAGACTAAAAAGAATTAGGGAAATTGTTCCATCCGTTCATACGTGATGCACTCTGCAAGGTAAAAAGAGATTAAATATTATATTTATAAGATAAGATTAGAAGCTAGTATTTTCTAAATCCCCATTTCCCAACGTCAAACGAGCTAACATCATTAAAATGATTGCAGGTTTTATTAAGTTTTGCACGATTTTAACTCGAAATCACTCGGTAAGGATAAGAGCTCCAACCAATTTAACCATCACGGCTTGCTTTTTAAAGTTGTAGTAAATTAAAAGACAAAGGTCTTTAACGAGTGCGTCCTACCAGTTATGACATACGGAGCCGAGACGTGGACACTAACAATGCGACTGGTCCACCAATTTAAGGTAGCTCAGCGAGCTATGGAGAGGGCTATGCTCGGAGCTTCTCTTAAGGATCGTATCAGAAATGAAGTGATCCGACAGAGAACCGGAGTAATCGACATAGCCCAAAGGATTAGTAAGCTGAAGTGGCAGTGGGCTGGTCACATCTTACGCAGAACCGATAACCGCTGGGGTAGACGCGTTCTGGAGTGGAGACCACGCCTTGGCAAACGTAGTGTAGGACGTCCTCCAGCTAGGTGGAGTGACGACATCCGCAAAGTGGCTGGCATCGGTTGGGGACGAAGAGCTGAAGACCGAGTTCAGTGGCGTGCTATGGGAGAGACCTATGTCCAACAGTGGACAGGAGCAGGTTGTTGATGATGAAATTAAGAGGAGGTCATCGCGGCGCTGCGATCCCTTGGGTATCCAGCGACCCAGGCGAGGGCCATACCACCGGTCAAAGGGCGGCACGGCTGCACATACTACGTGCAGCTGGAGCACCTGACCTTTGAAGAGCTCGGTCACCTGTACAGAGAGACCGAGCTCCTGTCGATGCCGGGCCTCACCATCGAGGCCTGGAAGGGCGGACGTGGCCCGCCCCAGTGTCACAGGTGCCAGCAGTTTGGCCATTCATCGGCCAACTGCCACCGGCCGCCTAAATGTGTCCGCTGCGCAGGCGGGCACCTGGCCCAGGACTGTGACAGGCCCCAGGAAGACGCGCCCAAGTGCGCGAATTGTGGTAAAGCGCACGTGGCGCGTGACCGACGATGCCCAGTCTTTCGCCGCGAGGCGCGGAAGCGCGGAATTAATGTCGCGCCGCCGCGCCCGGACGGGCAGGCGAAGAAGAGGGCAGGGAGGGGTGAGCAAGTTCCCCCCCCCCAACCGCAACACCTGCCGCCGCCATACGAGTCGCCGCAGCAGCGCCCGCCATCCCCGCAGTACGTCCCGCGGTAGCCGTACGCGCCGCCCCTGCCCCCGCGGCACGGCCCGCAGTGGCCGTACTTGCCGCCCCCGCCCGACCCGCACTGAGTAGCGCCCCGCCGACGCCCGGCGTGTCCATTCAAGCTACTCGACGGGGGGAAGCGGGAGGGGCTAACATAGTCCAAGAGCCGGCGACCAAACAACCGCCGGCCTATATCCCGACCGCTCCAGCTACTCGACGGGGGGTAGCGGGCGGGGTTACCATAGACCAAGAGCCGGCGACTCTGCAACCGCCGGCAAACGACCCGACAGGCAGGGGGGAGCCCCTGCGACGGAAAAGAAACCGGCGCAGGCGCAGGCAGCCGAGGCCAGTAGATGCTGAGCCCGCCGCCGCGTCCACACCGCACCCCAGGCCGCCAACATCAACATCGTTGGCGGCGATACCCGAAACTGCCGAGGCGCCGAGAAGCCGCGGCCACCGACTGGCCACAGAAGAGGCGGAGCTGCGAGCTCCGCAATATCCTACGTTCCTCCCGCCACCCCTCGCGCAGGACTCGGGCATTAATAATATTGTCCGGGTCCTTATTGAGGCGCTTACGGCGGCGCTCACTCATTATTTGAGCAACAGGGACGTAGTCGGCGCCATTACGGCAGCAATTACCCAGTTTGGGAGGTCGTATCAATGACCTCCCTACAAATCCTATATTGGAACCCGGGCGGCATCAGAGGTCACGTCCGTGAGTTAACATTACTCGCCCAGTCGCAGGATATCCACGTCATCCTCCTGGGCGAAACTAAACTCACGGACAGCGTCGAGCTCCGCGTGCCCAACTACTTCGTGTATCGCCGCGATGAAGTCTCTCCCCGGGGCCGCCCATACAGAGGTACGGCCGCTCTGGTGCGGAGGGACATCATACACGAAGAGCTGGAGCACACCCCGTTCACTAGCACCCGCACACAGGGGGTGCGAGTCAACGTGGGCAACCAGGAGCTCCGCATCTATGCCGCCTACAAACCACCCGGACTGACTTTCTGCAGCACTGATGTCGAGGCAATCTTCGGGCAGCAGGGACCTGCAGTGATCGTGGGCGATCTCAACGCGAAACATCACGCGTGGGGATCGCGAATCATCACTGCGGTCGGGAGGCACCTGCACGAAGATAGCGTGAGGAGCGGGTACGGTGTGGTGGGGCCGGGAGCGCCGACCCACATACCCACCGACAGCCGCTCCCAGCCAGACGTCATAGACATAGTGCTGCACCATGGACTGGACAACCCCTTTGATGTCGAGGTACTCTACGACCTCGACACGCAACACCTTCCGGTTCTGGTCAACCTAGCCACCCAGGGAGGCTTCTTAGTGCCTCGCCCGCCGCGGACGCGGACGAACTGGGAGCGCTACACCGCAGAGCTTGCCGGGCTTGAGCTAGCAGGCCCGATCACTACACCTTCGGGAGTCGACGATGCTACTGCGTTCATCGCGGAGGCGATCATCGCCGCCAAGGCAGCAGCCACCACCACCACGTCGACTTCACCGGATACCAATCGAAGGAAGGACCTGCCGAGCTCGCTCCGCAATATGCTTAAGCGGAAGCGCACCCTTCGCCGCCTATGGGCCCGCACTCGTTGCCCCAGGGTGAAGACTGACCTGAACCGGCTTGCAGAGAGGATCGCGCGTGCCGTAGTCGCTCTCGACGAGGCGCGATGGGAGGATACCGTCGATCGAGCGACAGAACACGACACAGCGCTGTACTCCCTCTGCAAGAAACTCACCGGACAAGACACCCCCGTTTACCCGCTGCTCGATGCCGCGGGTAAACGCACCTATGCCGCCAAGGATCGTGCTGAGATTCTGGCGGCACACCTGGAACAGACATTTACGCCCAACGCCCCCAACACCTCCAACCTCCATGTCATCCGTCATCACGCGGCTGTCCAGGACAAGCTGGAAAGGTTCCTGTCGGCCCCTACACCGCCGCTCCGGGGAGAGGACTTCATCTCCCTGTCAGAGCTGCGGTCGGTCGCTGCTCGCCTTGATAAGCGAAAAGCGCCAGGCCCCGGCGGAATCACTAACGCCGCGCTGATGCTGCTGCCCCGAACAGGTCTCGTAGCGCTCACTAGACTGTTCAACGGAGTACTCCGCACCGGCCACTTCCCAGAGGCGTGGAAGACCGGGAAGATCATCGTTCTTCCCAAGCCGGGGAAGGACCGCCGCCTGCCTGGAAGCTACCGGCCGATCACCCTGCTCTCGCACATAGCCAAGCTGTTTGAGCGTCTGCTGCTGCGTCGAGTCACGCCCCATCTGCCCCTGCGCGAGGAGCAGTTTGGATTCCGCAGCGGCCACTCGACGACGCTCCAGCTGGCGAGGGTAATCAACCACCTGACCAGTGAGCGGAACAACGGGCGCTACACCGTGGGGGTCTTTCTCGACATCGAGAAGGCCTTCGATCGTGTGTGGCACGCCGGGCTCCTGGTCAAAATACAGGACACCACCATGCCGCCTGCTTATGTGCGAGTGCTGGCATCATTTCTACACGGCCGTAGCTTTTACGTGGCAGTGGATGGTGCCGGATCCCAGCCACGCACCATCCAAGCCGGAGTACCCCAGGGCAGTTGTATATCGCCGCGCTTATACGCGGCGTATACGGATGACATCCCCACCCTGCGCCACCATCTGCGGGAAGGGGAGGAGGACGTGCTGTTGTCGCTGTTCGCCGACGACAGCGCGTATTTCGCGTCGTCCTACCATCAGATCGTCGCCACCAACCGCATGCAGCGTATGCTGGACTTGTTGCCGGAATGGCTGGACAAGTGGAGGATGGCCGTCAACGTCGGGAAGACGGCCGCTCTGCTCACCAGCCGCTCCAAGCCGCTACGTCAGCTGACTCTACGAGGCCAGGACGTAGAGTGGAAGACCACAGTAAGGTTTTTGGGGTGTGAGTTGGACCGCAGCCTGTGCATGATCCCCACGGTGAATCACATCGTGGGTCGAGCTGCCGCTGCTAGGTCCAAGCTTCACGCGCTATTCACATCCCATCTACCTATGAACACCAAACTGCGGGTCTACGGTGCCTACGTCCGCTCGCGCTTGACGTATGCGGCACCCGCCTGGTACGCGTTATGTTCGGCGTACCAGAAGCGAAGACTGCAAGTCCAGCAGAACCGCTGCCTGCGACTGATCGTAGGAGCCCCGAGGTATGTGCGGAACGACGTCGTGCATCGGGATACCAAAATGCCGACCGTGGAGGAGTATGTCCGTCGCCTTGCGCGCCGGATGTTCGCGCGTGCGGACCACAGCGCGCACGTACACCTCCACGGCATCGCGCCACTCCATGCGCGACCACCCGATGGACGTTCCCTGCCTCGCGAGCTCCTGCGGTCACCGTCTCCGCGGCCCGATGCGGATGACGACGGCGACGACGAGGACGACGCGACGGGCGAGAGGGCGACACCACGGATTATGACACCACCGGATATGACACCACCTGACGACGACTTTGAGGTCTGGGAGCTAATATTCCCAGACCTCCCCACCGAACCAGACATCCCTTAGGTCACTTAGGTGACCTGGGCTCACGGCCCAAATACCGACACCATTAGGTCACCTAGGTGACCTCGGCATACGGCCGAAACACAGACCGGGCTTAAGTGCCCGCGAGGAACTGCCTGGGCAAAGAGGTACGCCTCGAGGCCCGTACCCCGCTTACCCCCCACCCGGGGAGTCAGCGAGATGACCCTGCTGCTTGCGGATAAAAGATAGTAATTTATAAAATATATCATTTAATTAACAAGACTAAAAAGAATTAGGGAAATTGTTCCATCCGTTCATACGTGATGCACTCTGCAAGGTAAAAAGAGATTAAATATTATATTTATAAGATAAGATTAGAAGCAAGTATTTTCTAAATCCCCATTTCCCAACGTCAAACGAGCTAACATCATTAAAATGATTGCAGGTTTTATTAAGTTTTGCACGATTTTAACTCGAAATCACTCGGTAAGGATAAGAGCTCCAACCCATTTAACCATCACGGCTTGCTTTTTAATGTCGTTGTAAATTAAATCACATTTACACGGTGCGTGTCGCAATGCAGAGGTGTCACTGAAAATTAGTTAGCTGACATAATTTACATCTCAATTAGTGCCGAACGGAGTACCTGTTTGGAAATTGCATTACATGACGGGCTTGTATAAACTTAGATTCTAAATTTAGTTTGTAAAAATTAAAACAAGTTAAATTTTTCTACCTTTTAAAAGTTTTAAAATTCAAATTCAAAATATTCTTTATTCAAATAAACTTGTAAACAAGTGCTTTTGAACCGTCAACTCTGCCGCTGATTCGGAAAGCTGTTCCTACCGAGAAGAGCCAGCAAGAAACACGGCGGTTGCTCTTTTAAAAATATAATTCTTAATACCATTTACATTCAGTCGTTACTATCTTGTACAGGTTCAAAGAGAGCTATATCCACACATTCTTATCTTCTAAATAATCTTCAATAGTATAGTAGGCTTTCTGTATCAGCCTCTTTTAAACAGTGAATTTTAAACTGCTGCAATGGCAAAGCTGAAATTGATTGCGGAATATTATTATAGAATCATATACAAAAGCCCACAAACGACTTACAAACTTTTGCAAGGCGCAAAGCAGGAGCCGCAAGCTTATGTCGGTTCCTGCTTTGTCTATTGTATACATATTTATTCACAGGTTACAAATTGACCCATTTCTCGGTGTCCGATTGAGCTGAAAATTTACAGACTGGTCCAGTCCTGATGATTATGCTTGTTTATGATAAGCTTGACCTAATGCTGCTGCCAGGATTGGCTCCATACGAGGGAAATCCTCAACGGAAATCCTTGATTTGTTACAATGATTAGTATTTTTTAACCCGATTTGTTGTTCTAACTAATCGAAATATAATAATCTATAAACAAGCGGTGATAGGTTAGCGGTGAGACCGTATTCGATCGTATCGTCACGGGTTTAAATCCCGAGCAAACACCAAAAAGGTTTTCTGTTAAAATTTATGTTTCTAATTGATAATAACATTTTATCGCACGCTTTTCTATGAACGAAAACATCATGAGGAAACCTTGTATATCTCTAGAGAATTCTGGGCATATGTTTATTTATTTTATTTACTTATGTACCACAAAACAAAAGTAAGAAAAACATTATCAATAAAGAAAAGTGTACAAACTTATCCCTATGATAGCGATCTATGCAAGGCAACATTTGCTACTTACCAATCCGCATTGGAACGTTGTAGCTCTTAGCACCAATCTTTCTCTCCAAAAACGGATATACTCGTATGAGGCCTATATGCCTAGTAATTGGATATTAAAAAGTCGTTGTTTTACTCCTTCACTTTATATATGAGCCGAAATAGTAAAGCAATTCAATATTATTTCTGGCTCATAAATATATCTCCGGATGCGTCTCAGAGGTGTGTCAGTAATTTTGTCCTCACAATCTTTTGTGTCGATGGGGGCTCGGTGAGACGTTTATGGGTCGTCGCTAGCAGCCGTCGCACTACAATGATGCTATTCATCTGATAGCGAACTCAATAGGTATTGTTGAATACGATGAACTAGTTCACGCTCAAACTTTACTCAAAGCTCCCATGACTTCAGCTACATTTTAATCACGATTTGAAAGTGATGATTATATTATTTTGCTATAATCCACGACTAGCTAATCATCATTTAAATCAATAAAAATCAAAATAATGTTTATTCGAGTAAGTTCAACGATAACAATTCAAAAGTGCCTGAAAGAGCACTTTTGAATCGCCAAGGATCATATTATTATTGAAGCCACACCTGGTTCGGAATGTTGCTCTTACCGAGAAGAACCAGCATGAAATCCGTCAATCTTTAATGATTTTAAAAATAATATTTTCTTAATTTAACATTATTTAACCGTAGTCTTGTATGAAGCTGAAAGGATTTTAAAATCCAGGCATTTTTATCATCCAAATAATCTTTAATTTTGTAATATGCTTTACGTATAAGCATATCTCTTACACTTAATTTAACCTTTCTGTAGACTGGTCTACAGAGGCAAGCTAATACGGAGGCCAATGAATGACTTGCTAACTCTGCTGAGTCGCGACAAAGGAATCGTAAGCTTTTTTTTATCTATTATATAACTTATATTTTTATGATATACATAAAATTTCGTCTTATACTATGTATTGATCCGTACGAATAGAATATTAGCATTTATATTGTGACGCTACAGTAAGTCTACCTATTGCTTTGAACGTTTCGCGAAGGGATTCACTTTGCGTCATATTATAGCCTCACATATATAGGCTCACTTCTGAGCTCTCTCATTTTCTTCATCCATCATCTGTCCCCAAAGTAAGTAAACTTAATACTAGATATTACTGTGAATCAAACTTAAAAACATGACCCCACGGGAGTTCTACGGTAAAAAGTAGCCTATACGTTGCATCACAACCCGAACAAATATTCACTGAAGGTCCTATCCGAATCAGTTTAGCCGTTCCGGAAAATTTATTATAAACCAAAACTTCCACAAGAATTGCACATCAATCTTTCAGTATAAACCATACAAAAATGCGTTTAGTGTATTTTGAGAAAATATCACACATAGCCAGGCAGCTTTCGGAGACTTTTTATAATAAGTATAGATTAAATAAGAAAAGCAGATTAAAGTATTAGTTAAGTCGTATTGTCAGCAATCATTTGCAAGACGACCAACACCTGATTTATTTTAAACTCAGATTAGCTCATAAGTTGGATTTAGTTAAATATGGTTTAAATCAATTTTATTGCAAGCCACCGTTAGTGTTTTTGTGTAAGAAGATGTAGAAACCATCACTGTAGTTAAAAATTCATTTATTGATATATTAGAGCTAAATTTTTCAGGGTTAATAAATGCGTATCCCCCTTGATGATTTAGGTCAATGACTCAAGGGCAGCTGCGTCGGCTCTGATAAGACATGGTTCATCGCGTGTCCTGTTTCAATTAAGACTATTTAATATAAGTCTGCAGCTGGCCATGTCTTGTGAGTTCATTTTAAAATCGACGAGACCTTAAATACTTATGGTATATTATGCGCAATGCTCTCTGTTACATCTTCTCGGCTAATCCGATGGAGTAATAAAGATGAGATTCAGGACAAATAAAGTTTATCTATACTTATTATTAAACAAAGTCCCCAAAAGCTGGCTGTATGTATGTGATCGATTTTCTCAAAATCTATTGAACGGAAGTTCGTACAATTTTTACTAAAAGATAGTGCAATTCTTTCGGAAGGTTTAGGTTAATAGTACATTATCGTTTTATGGAAATTGTGTTGAAGAGGTTGCGCGGTTGCAAAAGTACTACAAAAAGGTCTGCGTCAGCATGTAACAATATCTCATGGTTAATTCAGAATAACTATTTTTATGTTTAAAAAATTTTATTAGGGAAAATTTTGTGAAACACTGTTTTCCACGTTTTGTTGTTTTCAAAGCAAAGCCACTCGGACAGGTAGAATAGAATAAAAAAATCGAGCTTTTCCTTCGAGTTCGAAAAAGTGTCACTATTATTGCCACTGTACAACTTTACAAATAAAGAACTTTACAAATAAAATAAAAATCAATATTAACGTCGGGGAAATCCCTCTATTCCCTCATGTATTCTGAAGTACAAGATTTTCGAATATCGAATATAGGACAACATTAGCAAATGAAAAACTCACGCGAACGAAATCCTGGATAACATCGCGTCTTTAACATCGAGTACTGTTATAAAAATTTCGCTCTACCCTCATAAGAAAAGCCGTAACGTAAATGAATATGGGCCATATGTTTTCCTATATATGTGCTGTTGTGCCGAAGGTTTCCAGTTCGGGTAGCATTTAATTCCACTAATGTTAGTTGCGAGGCTTGGCACATCCACACGTTCGCACTAATCTTATTTTAGGGGTCCACTAACGGGGCGTAGACTGTCACGAGTTCACGACAGGTGTGCTCAAGAAAACTTATTTTAATACCTGTAAAGGAGCAATTCTTGTATATCCTATACTATTAATATTATAAATGCGAATGGATTTATGTTTGTTACTCTTTCTTGGCGAATCGGCTGAACCAATATCGATGAAATTTGGTACAATTATTCCTTATACACCAAAATAATATGTAGGGAATAGAAATCCTGTTAATTCTACAAGAATAGGATACATCGAAAAGTGCCATCAATTATCGACCTATCACGCGACAATAGTGCACGCGAATGAAGTCGCGTGTAAAAGCTAGTAGGTATATAATTTAAAAGCCGTGTGGTATCCGGCTGAGTAGAATAGACCACCCTGATTTCTTACCAAGGTGTCGTAAAATACGACTGAAGTAAGATGACCCGCCATGTGGTCCGACTGAGAAGAATAGACCAACCACATTTGTTACTGAGGTGTCGTAAAAGACAACTATTCTAAGTTGACCCGCCGTGTGCTATCCGGCCGAGTAGAATAGACAACCCTTTTTCTTACCGCGGTGTCGTACAATACGACTAATCTAAGTTGACCCGCCGTGTGCTATCCGGCTGAGTAGAATAGACAACCCTTTTTCTTACCGCGGTGTCGTAAAATACGACTAATCTAAGTTGACCCGCGCCGTGTGCTATCCGGCTGAGTAGAATAGACAACCCTTTTTCTTACCGCGGTGTCGTAAAATACGACTAATCTAAGTTGACCCGCCGTGTGCTATCCGGCTGAGTAGATTAGACAACCCTTTTTCTTACCGCGGTGTCGTAAAATACGACTAATCTAAGTTGACCCGCCGTGTGCTATCCGGCTGAGTAGATTAGACAACCCTTTTTCTTACCGAGGTACCGTAAAATACGCAGCCGAATCATATGACATGTTGAGATTTTTTTAGGAAATAAATTAATACTCAGCTTGGATATAGGGCACAATAAATAGACACCAAAATTGAAATCCTTTATCGATTACATCCATCAAATCTTTATATTTAAATGAGTTAATCTTGTATGTATATATATATTTTCTGAATCTCGAAAACGGCTCCAACGATTTTCCTGAAATTCAGCATGTAGAAGGTTTTGGGGGAAAAATTAATCTAGCTAGGTTTTATGTAAAAAAATATTGTTTTATCCCTGTTTTTGGGCATTAAAAAACACTAACATTTATATTGAATTGAATTTTCGCCATTAGCTGTCAAGTCCACGTAGCTTATTCGGGTAACGGGCAGCCTCGAGAAATGTGAATGCCAAGGATCGATCCCCTACTAAATAATTGTATTTTTCTTTTTTTAAGTTTTTTATTTGAAAAAAATTACCGAGCGCAGCTCAGTCACCCAGATATTCTATACTAATATTATAAAGCTGAAGAGTTTGTTTGAACGCGCTAATCTGAGGAATCACTGGACCGATTTGAAAAATTCTTTCAGTGTAGGACAGTCCATTTATTGAGAAAATCTAAAGGCTATATAAAATCACGTTAAGAGGAGTAGGAGAGGAGCAGCAATAAAAAGTAGTACTAATACGGCAAAACTTTAGGGTTCCTTGCGTGCGCTGAGTTAACGGTGATAGTTATTCAAAAATCATGTATAGCAAAATTGTTCTCCTCTAAAAGTTCTAAATAAAAGTCTGGACAGCATGCGTCTAGCTTTTAAGGTTAACCCACTTTAACCATTTTTATGGTTTTCAAAAGACTAATATTACGGTTTTAATCTTTCCACGCGAGCGGAGTCGCTGGCGATTGCTAGAATTAAATATCGCTTATAAGATTTCATATTGTAATCTTCTAAGTGTAATTTCTTATCTGTATATATGAATGCACGTCCATTTACTAAAAACACTTCTAAGTCAGCAAAAAATAAAAAAATATTAAGCTTTGAGCTATGAAAAGGAGCATTATAATCGTCTCGCTAATGAGTTTTTCATAACAGGCTTCTCTTGTTGGCTTTCTTGGAATATATTTTTCGTAGATTTTACCTTTTCCCTCGACGTCATAATAACAAAACGTTCAATTAGTGCATAATTTATATTTTCGTTACGCTGGAATAAGGTACTTCGCGTTTCTGCTTATTTTGCATTGAAAATACATTAACGGAATGTTTAACCTCAACTGCGATCTGGATTTACTTACCCTTTTACATTCAACTCAATTTATGTATGTATATGTAAATACATAGTAACATACATCATCATTTTCCTGCCCTTATCCCACTCTAAGTGGGGTCGGCACAACATGTTATGAACATGTTATCACATGATTTTGCAACGTATTTTACGACCGCTCGCCTGCCTGACGTCAACTTACCTTAGTCGTAATTTACGACCACTCGGTAAAAAAGAGGTTAGTCTATTTTATTCAGCCGGATACCACACGATGTGTCCACTTACCTACCGGATACCACACCGTGGGTCAACTTAGCTTAGTCGCCTTTTACGACACCTTGATAAGAAATGAGAGTGGTCTATTCTACTCAACTGGATACCACACGATAGATTAACATACATTGTAATTAAATAATTACACGATTCTTAGCGGATCTTATCATTTGTAATTAACGAAGATAAAACAAATTTAGCTTTATTTGGATTCTTGATTAAAGTTATAACGTAAGATCTTTAGGTTACAATTTCAAGAGGATGTATTTGTACTTTATGCGAAGAGCGCTTCGAATTAAATAATTATTTAACATTAATTAACTTGAGTGTGAGAGCTTGTGTTAAAAAATATTATATTGTATTTTAGATTCTAAATAAGCTGAAACACGGAGTACCGCGTATATAGGCCGCGTATAGACATTGCGAGGCGTCGCGAATGGTTCGTCACGTATTTCCCAACCTGAGGCATACGACGGTACATTTATACATGCGTCCCGAATGACACATGCTTAAGCTGAGCACATAAACAACCGCGGATGATATTCTATAGTAGAAAAATGTATCGGACTCCATGACTAATGAGTTTGCGAAGCAAACAAAAAAACCCATTATGGGTCGTCACCGCCCGACGGGGACGAGCGGCGGGTATGTCGGACTCGCACCGACTAAAAACAGTGCTCCACCACGCTGCTGGTGGCGGGGACAGGGTACCGTTGTACACATTGCCCCCATCCCCGCCAGCAGTAGCTCTGTACACCGGAGAGCACCACCTCCGGGTCGGGGACTCTCTAAACAGTGGCTCCTCCGTCCGCTAATCGATGCATCGGGAGCACCAGATGCATCAACCGCCTCGGGGACCTAACTCCACCGAGAGTCCGATAAACCCCGTTCGAAACGCTCGAATGTCTCCGCTAGGGCGGGACTTCGGCGAGTCGCCTGCGTCCGGCTCGCTTGCGGTGGATTGGATCCAAGGAGTTGACTTCCCGGATCCGCTCCGCCGCCTCCTTCCGCGACCTAATCGTTTACAGTCTACGTGGAGCACACGGCTCGCATTAAGGCAGCGTTCGCAACGAACGTATGAAATGCTCACTGTGAGCACGCAGATCGAGGCATGTAAAATTTACCATTCGCAACGCATGCCTCGCTATGTCTGTACGCACCATAAAAACCCCCCAGCCCCTAAAATAGACTCCAAATAATGGATATTGTAAATTGAATAAAGATAATCCATAATTTTTAATAGTATTCCTGTAAACCCCCAAAATTTAATGGGCAATATTGGGTACCGAATTTAATTCGCCAGTGGTCATAGTGGCCATTATCAAGAAATAATTAAAACAAAAGTAATAATAAAATTATTTTGCTATAATCCGCGATGAAGTAAAATAGAAAATATATATAATGCTAAATGTAGAGTGGACAATCCGTTTTCATGCCTGATACATGCAGGATTCGTAAAAACACATGCACAAACCTCCACCACCGCCACCATAATTCACAAGCACTACATACGTTTACTATCACAAACTCAACAAAGAAATAATTCAAGAAAAGAAAAGAAACTCAAAGAAATAATTATATTTTGTGAAATTTAAAAACTTTTCTTTTATATCAAATTTCTGTTATTGGCAACCCTTATTTATATTTTAAGACTTCCCTAGATTGTATGATTGCAAATTAATTGCAAAATGGTTCCGGTAAATATACGAGAATCCCGGAACAACCGGAAAATTTGAAATGCCTCCTGGGTTAATCCGCTTGTTACGTGGCGCTCGTTAATAAACAAGACCGGAACATATTTTCCCGCGAAAATATGCACAATTTTTAAATTGCTATTAATTTCTTCTTCATTCACATAATCTCAGTATTTCTTTAGCTGTGATAGCTAAGCGGTAAGATCGCGTGACTCTCTCGGGAGGGTCAAGGGATCAATTTCCGGGAAAACCCAATGAGTTTTTCTGTTTGAACTTATGTATCTAATTGATAATTACAATTTTTATATTACAATTTACCACGCTGAAGGCAAACATCGTGAGGAAACCTGCATATCTCTAGAGAATTCTGAGGCTCGTTTCAAATAGTTCTCGATTGTAAATAGGTAAAATACAAAAGCATTCGAATGAACGCGTATAGCTAACCTTGTCCAATCCTATCAAAAATTACTACTACTACTACTACTACTTTATTTTCTTAGTCTTTGAGTATCTCTGTGTATGCGTATGTCCGAAACAAAAGAAATTAAATATTTGATGATACTTTACTTGTTTAGTAGCGGAAATGTTACTTGTATGTAATTTTACTCCTATGACCTATAAAACTATTGTTAATTATTATTTTATGACTTCGCATTGACATTGAGATTGACATTATATATGATATATTATTGACATTATTGTTGTGCGGTAGCTTTAATTATTTTTACGAATGACGAGATAACCTTTAAGTAATAGAACATTTACATTTACAATGAGATCAGAATAATTTAATTTAAGTAAATAAAATGTATCTATTGTTGGTTGTCCAATAAATAAATAAATGACAATTCCATTCGCAATATCAAGAATCTCAATGTTTTAAACATGCTGTCACATGATTTGGCTACGTATTTTACAATCGGCTGCCTGCCTGACGTCAAGTTTTGCAACACCTCAATAAGAAAAGGTTGGTCTATTTTGCTTAGCCTGATACAATACGGCGGGTCAACATACGACGCCTTTTGCGACAACTCGGTAAGAAATGAGGGCCAGCCGGTTAACTCTGCAATAATATCTTATGTTTTATTCCTAACAAATGAAGAAAATTACGCAATCAAATATTAAACTTACAATTTATATTTGCTAAGGAAAAATATATTTTCCTCGGTAAACTAACCAAATAAAAGAGAACTAAAAGTCGTTTAATGTTAAATGAACTTAATAGTTCCTAACAGTCCCTTTCGCGAACCAATTACATAACGCAAACCAAGCAATTACGTTCACTAGACCTTACCTGAAAGGAAACAGTACAACCTATAACTTCGTCTCGGTGCGTTAACAAAGTTTTGTTTTCGAAACAATGGATCGTGAACTTAAGATCTTAATTAATATATTACGTCCATATAACAGACTACAAAGGTTGCAAGTTACATTAAAGTCCTGAAATAATAATCGATTTTAATATTAATTGATTATCTTAATATTATAATGTAATTTAATAATCTAATTTCCTAAATAATAAAAGTCGTTTTTTATGAAATCGTTTATATTAATTACCCTATTTACTTCCCTTATGTTTATACTAGATTTTACTCGTAACTCAGCAGCAGGGTCTTCTCGTTTACTCCCCGGGTGGGGGTAAACAGGGTGCGGGCCTCGAGGAATTCCTCTCTACCCGGGCATCTCCTCGCGGGCACTTAAGCCCGGTATGTGTTCCGGCCGTAGGCCGAGGTCACCTAGGTGACCCAAAGGTGTCGGTATTTGGGCCGTAAGCCCAGGTCACCTAGGTGACCTTATGGATGTCTTGTTCGGTGGGGAGGTCTGGGAATGGTAGCTCCCAGACCTCGGGGTCAATTTCGGTGGTGTCTCGTCCGGTGGTGTCTTGATCGGGTAGGTGAGTCATATCCGGTGTATTCGCCCTTTCGCCCGTCGCGTCGTCGTCGTCATCCGCACTCGTAACTTCGCGTGGACTGTTGTCGCGTCATAGGTTGATAATAGATGGCGCTTTTCAATGTCATCTTATTTCTGTAGAATTAACAGGATATCTATAACCTATATGTTACCCCGGTGTTTAACGAATAATTGTGCCATATTTCATCAATATTGATTTAGCGGATTCGCCGTGTAAGAGAAACAAATAGGTGTACATCCATACTCACAGACTTTCGCATATTAATAGGATTAGTAGGCAGTAAGATATTTTTAGTCTCTTTTTACCTTTTTTTAGATAAGATATTTTTAAGCGATGAATTCAATGTAGCCAAATTACGTATTTTAAACGAATTTGGTGAAATTTGTGCCGCTTGGGACATGCATTTTGATATAAATGTTTCGTATATTCAATGTTTTTTCCATGTTCCGTATATTGTGCACTTATCTAGTTATCCAGAACAAATTAGTTGATTTTCATATGTATAGTATTTTGTCGTTTTCCATTTTACTTGATACTTCCTCAAGAACTTAAAGTAAAGTATCAAAAAATAATAAAGATACTTTCAAAGGCATAATTTGACATTAAATCTATACTAATATATAAAGCTGAAGAGTTTGATTGTTTGTTTGACTGTTTGAACGCGCTTATCTCAGGAACTACTGTACCGATTTGAAAATTGTTTCAGTGTAAGATAGTCCATTTACTGTCGAAGGTTATAGGCTATATAACATAATGCTAAGATGAATAGAAGAGGAACAGCAATAAAAAAATAAGTACTACGAAAACGGAAAAATTTAACGCTTTCTTTACGTGCGCTGAGTAAACGGTAATAGTTATTCAAAAATCATGTATTACAAAATTGTTTCTCTATACGTTCTAAGGAAAAGTCCGGGGCAGCATATGTCTAGCTTTTTAGGTTAACCCACTTTAACCGTTTTTGTAGTGTCAAAATAGTATATTACGGTTCTAATCATTCCACACAGGCGGATCTAGTTAATTATATATCTCTTGCTCTCCTACTAGACTCGAGCCAACTTTACCCGAACAAGCGTTACATAGGTGCACAAAGGGTTCAATCTCGTTTATTGAACACAATAGAAGTCTTCACTTCAAAGAACTCGTTAATACCTGAGGTCTGAACCTATGAGGCTCACACGGGTCACACTTTATAGCAATAAGTTATCGCGGATTTGTACAAGATGGCATATTATGATTGCAGTGTAAGCGTGCCGGGATACGCGGGAGGTCTGTCGGCGTCGTTGCCGGGCGGCGCGGGCGCGGCCTGGGAGCGGCTCGGCGCTGAGCTGCTGCTGTCGGGGCTGGTGGCTGGAGCGTATTTCGCAGCGATGGAGCGTCGCTGGACCGGCGCTGCGCCAGCGCTACTCGGCGCTGCGTACTGCGCCGCTAGCTTTGTTTCTGTGAGTGTTTTATTTTAATACTGATGGTGATCATACATATGTCGAATAACCTTAGTGCTGTTTTTTTAATAATACTTTTCTAGCCACTATATATATTACGTAATCGAGTATGTCGTGTGGTATCCGCCTGAGTAGAATATACCACCCTCATTTCTTATCGATGTGTAGTAAGAGGCGACTAAGGTAAGTTGAGCCACAGCGTGGTATCCGGCTGATTAGAATAGATAACCCTCATTTCTTACCGAGGTATCGTAAAATATGACTAAGTTAAGTTGACGTCAGACACTTGGCCGGTCGAAAAGTACGTATCAGAATCATGTAAAAACATGTTTATAACATGTTGTGCCGACCCAACTTAGAGTGGAATAAGGCCAGGAGGATAATGATGATCACACATATGTCGATTAACCTTAGAGCTGTTTTTATATATAAAACACCCATACCCGAGCAAAAAAAAATATCATTCCTTTTGTATTATGGATCTCCGCAAAGTAACGCCTAATTCTATCTTTCTTAGTCTTTGAATATAGTATGCGAAAAAGAAGATAGCTACTTCTTTAGCTATATATATAACTTAAATAATGCTTCGTACGTCGAATATCTAGCAGAACGATAATAAAATGCCACTGTAAACAAAAAATATATACCCACATGAAACATAATGACATGAAAAACACACAAACAAAAGGGGTACTGGAATGTTTAAATGGAAATGTTTTTGGGTCCCGTCATATAAAAGGTAATACAGAGGTATTTTCTAAAATGAGAAAATTTTCCTTAGTACGCCGTGTGGTATCCGGCAGAATAGAATAGTACCACCCTCATTTCTTACCGAGGTGTCGTAAAAGGCGACTAAGGTAAGTCGACCCGCCGTGTGGTATCCGGCTGAGTAGAATAGACCAACCTCATTTCTTACCGAGGTGTCGTAAAAGGCGACTAAGGTAAGTTGACCCACCGTGTGGTATCCGGTTAGTAGAATAGACCACCCTCTTTCTTACCAAGGTGTCGTAAAATACGACAGAGGTAAGTTGACGTCAGGCAGGCGGCCGGTCGTAAAAACGCAGCCAAATCATGTGACAGCATGTTTATAACATGTTGTGCTGACCCCACTTAGAGTGGGATAAGGGCAGGAAGATGATGAGAAAATTTTCCTTAGTATCTATGTCCATATATTAGGTTAGGTATATTGAGCCTAATATAAAAAAATAAAAACAAAAAAGGATTATTTAAACACCTAAGCCCCCATCCGCGTCCATCTATTTACGATTAACTTAAAATATACTTAACGAATATCGTGCAATTTTTACCTATACAGCAATTATCGAAGAACGTTCAATTACGATTTTATTTACCTAAATTTATTGAAATATATCGATTGTTTAAACCAATCTTTAACGACTGTATTTTAAATGCATGCTAGTTCCAATAAATCGTAAAGAGATACGAACGTGTTTCATTTTGATACCAACTTGCGAGAGAAAAATAGACACAATTACAGCAACATATAGTCCTTCGAGCCGGATCGGAATTACAAAATTTAATGTATGATTCAGAGAGAACATCTATAATTGTTAATAATTTCAAAAAAAGTCAAAGATTTAGCCAGATCCCTGGCAACTTCACAACTCACCAAATTTACTTGCCCTATGAATTTAACTTACTGCCCTTGCTTATTAATGCGTGTATAGAATAGTGGTATTTGACTGAGTAGAATAGACAACCCTCATTTCTTACCAAGTTCGTAAAAGTGACTAAGATAAGTTGATGTCGTTGATGCGTATTACGTAAAATACCCAGCCAAATTGTGTGACAACATGTTTATAACATGTTGTTACAATACATCCACTCGACTCCACTTAGAGCGGGATAAGGGCAGGAAGCATAGAAGAAGTCTCCAGAAAAGTTGATATTTCACAAACTTCATTGATCTAAATGTGTTATTCAACAATAACACGGCATAAACGATTTTTGTTTGTTATCAGAAAACTGAATAACACAATAGTAAGTTTTTAATATGTTGTCGCGGACTTTTATTTAGAATAAAAGTTCTAAAATTGTTACCTTCTAAAAAGAAGGGAACAATTTTGTAATACATGAATTTTGAATAACTCTCACCGTTTACTCAGCGCACGCAAGGAAAGGTTTAAGTTTTGCCGTTTTCGCACTTTTTTATTGCTGTTCCTCTCCTATTCACCTTTTTTTTTTCGAATTGACTATGTGCTGTTAGCCCTAACGTATTTTACAGCGTCAGCGGGCGGGGCTATTCATTTTAGTGTGATGTTGGCCTATAGCCTTCTACAATAAATGTACTATCTCACAGTGAAATAATTTTTTAAATCGGTCCAGTAGTTCCCGAGATTAGCGCGTTGAAATAATCAATCAATGAAACAAACAAACAAATTCTTCAGCTATATATATATATAGCTGAAGAATTTGTTTGTTTGTTGAGTTATAGATAAATGTAACATTCACGCACGTCGTAGCTGTTTCACAGTTTTCTTACCACAATTAGCAAACTGTCGTATCCGGTAAGAATTTATTATCTCAGACCGGAATAACAATAGTGAATTATTAAAGATACGTCGTATGTGCTATTCTTTACAAGGCTTTGTTCGCTGCTTCTTATGGTCAGAAATTAAGTTTTTTGACAACTAAATGTAAATATCTGGCTCTCTTTTTATGTCCGATTAGACAACAGATAGATATTAGATTACGAATAGTAGTAGATATTAAATTACTAGTTTCATTTTCTCTTTCAATATTTATAGTGTCTATCACATTTACAAACACTGCCTATATACTCTGTATATCAACTCTCTGTGTATTTTTGTCACCGCTCCATACCGGGCCCATAGTGCCCTTGAAATGCACATAGGTAATGTTATTTATTAATAATTAGTAATTTTATACATTAATTTATTTATTTACGTGTACTGCGTATATGTGTATTTATTATCTATATGTATGTATATAGTATTTATTAAATATGTATATGTGTATTTAAATCCATAGTTATTATACTTGTTCATGTTGATTGTTATTGTTGATGCACCTATCTTATTTTTATGTTACGATTTTTTTCTTTTTGTACCTTGTGTTACGTAATGTGTGTGCAATAAACAATTTCTATCTATTTCTATCCATATATTCCCTAATAATCTCAATCGTGGTGGCTTCGAATATAGAATTACGTGGGAATAATCGATTATATACCAAGCAATCGTTAACACGTGTGTTCGCCATTCTACGTGACTCTGGAAGAATGTTTTGTACCTAATTTGCATTTTACAGATCATAAAGGAACATAATAACATTCACCAACCTTCAATTTTTTCCAAAATAAAGGATAATAACTTTTAACTCATCATTCTCCTGCCGTTATCCCACTCTAAGTGGGGTGTTTTAAACATGTTGTTACGTGATTTGGCTAGTTTTTACGTACCGGCCGCCTACCTGACGTCAACTTCCGTTAGTTGCCTTTTACGACACCTCGGTGAGAAATGGTCTATTCTACTCAGCTGGATACCACAAGGCGGACACATTTTACTACGGTGAACAGTTGATGAAAAACATCATCGTGAAATTTAAAGATGGAGGCTGTGTCTGGTGGATAGCCTTGGTACCATACTACTGACAAAGCCGTATCGTTAAACGATGTAATGTTTTCACATTGTTCTGAAATAATAAGATCTGCTAAAGCCATGCAAAGGTTTACTGCTGTCTTTTAATGAGGAAATACCCCTTATGGGTCATCGCCGCCCGACGCATTTGCTTATGTCGGACTTGTACCACCTATAAAAATCTGAGTGCTTCACATTGGTGCTGGTGATAAGGTCAGAGTACCGTTGTACATATTGTCCCCATTGTCACCAGCAGCAACGCTCAATCCCATAGTGCTCCATATGGGCCGGGGACTCTTTACACAGTGGCCTCACTTTTTACTTCTGCCGCAATCAAATCAGTTCTATACAACTAAGTTTAAACTAAGGTATTTATATATTGACTAGCCCGTTAGCGCAGTGACCCTGCCTTCAGCTCTATGGGCGGGTTCGATCCCGCCGAGGGTTAACATTTTATATTAAAAAGTTGTTGGTTCTTCGAGCCTGGGTGTGTATTTCTATTTAAGTATGTATTTAAAACGATATATATTTACCAGTTGTTTGTCGCCCATAACACAAGTATTACTTTGGTATGGACGAACTTGTGTGTAAGTGTCCCATATATTTATTTCTTATTTTATTATATGTTTTGAAGGCTTAACGTAGCAGTCATAGCAAGCAGGCTTACTTACAAACCAACCCTGTGCTTAGTACGTGGAATATAAAGGAAATGTACGAATATCTGTCTGCCAATAGTCGCCGTTTCAATAGCTCAGCCGAGTAAGATTGCCCGGTACAATACACATCCACCCGCTATACTACCTGCCTTTTGTGGAGAATCCTTAACGGACAGATGTTCTTTTTTTACGCCAGATGTGTACGAACAAAGTTTGACGAACAAAAACCTGAGCGCGGAAGATACGTTCAATATCTATTGAACAGTTCACCGAACAAAATATCCCATAGATCACATTAACATAAGAGTACAATATGTTCTATAAATATAGTTTTATACAAAGAACGTGTAGGCGACTTAGTTAGTATTCAATTTATGTCGCTTTGTATCTATCATTTTTTTATTTAATTCAATAGCAACAGTCTTAAATGGCTCTTATGTTAAGCTTTTTACTCTTTAAGAGGGTATTTAAATGTAAAGCAATGTTAAGCAGTCAAATTAAATATATAGAAATATATTTTTAACAATGTTTTAGGTACAAAAGTAATAATAAAATTATTTTGCTATAATCCGTGAAGAAATTCTTCGCGGATTATAGCAAAATAATTTTATTATTACTTTTGTATTATGGATCTCCGCAAAGTAACGCTTAATTCTATAAATGTTTTAGGTGTTTAAAACTAAAGCGGCCTAATACAAGTCTACATCTGGGCAATGGTCTTTTCGGTACCTTTAGAGACTACGTCTTGGAGTTAGTAGATTACAAATATCCAGGAATTTTCCAGAAATATGCAGATTTCCTCATGACGTTGACCTCCATATAAAAACTCTTAATAAATCATTACAAATTATAAATGTAAAAGTATATCTGTCTTCGTGCTTGTAACGTTTTCACAGCTGATCAGCTCGATCTATATTGATGAAATTTGTGTCAATTAAAGCTTCTACACGGCAAACTTACTACTACGAGTCGAAAATCCCATTTTTATATTCGAGAATAGAAAAGAAGAAATAGTAATTGAGAGTAGCCGATATAGTATTTTCGACTCTATACCATTGTATTAAAATGAAAATTGCAATGAATATTTAATCCAGTCAAACTGTACGAAGTGTCGCAACAATTTTTCATTTATTGGGGACATTCGCACCGAATAAATGTATTTTAACTACCGGCAGCTCTTAACAGCGAACTCGACAACACCATCGCTCGCATTTCACATTGTAAAGTATTCAAGTGGCTGGTGATTGCACTACATTCGACGTTACTGGGAAAAAAGCAAGCTACATATGAGCATTTTGACGGATTCACATCTCTCAGCAAGGTATAATAAAGATGATTTCGTAATGAACACTTTCGCTCCAGAATTTTTGCGCAACTTTTTTCACATTTTATTTTCGAACGGAAATGAGCGAGCCATTTAAAAACGTTGAATGGATCCTGCGCTATTTCTTGACTACAGTTGCAACAATGGAATACCTGCGGGTATATTCTGAATTAAAATACCCTTTTCATGAGATCAGGATTGTTATCTGTAATTAGGACAGATGAAAAAGGTTTTTGCTGTTTCTGAAACAATCTTACTGACCGCAAAAGCTAAAAAGGAATGGATAGTTTTAATTCCGTCATTGTTATCGTTATATTACCATGAATATCAAATCGTTTAATTTAACTTTATTTAACACAACCTCGTATAAATCATTAAACAATTGAATGTTATTTTTTTAATTAACTAATTCGATGGCACTTTGGAGTATTCTAAAATGAGTTTGCACCTATCATTTGTTACAAATTGATGTACAAAAACAACTCTCAAAAAAATAATACCTACAGAATATTCTCCATTATTTGCCTTATTAGCTCTCCTATAATAATCTCATATAATGTAATAGTCTTTTTGCAGTGTGTTATCCGGCTAAGTAGATAGACCACCGTAATTTTTTACCAAGGTGTAGTATAAGGCGACTATGGTAAGTTGGCACACCGTGTGATATTCGGATGAGTAGAATAGACCACCCTCATTTCTTACCGAGGTGTGGTGTCCGCTCGTAAAATACATAGCCAAATCATGTTACAATATGTTTAAAACATGTTTTGCCGACCCCACTTAGAGTGGGATAAGGACAGGAGAATGATGAATTATATAATATGTCACAATATGTTTCTAATACAACCTCCTTCATAAGTTGGTCATTAATATGAAAAAGCATTGTGGCTGTCATATAAGTGTGATTGAGTTCATAGATAATACACTATATAGGATAATTGAGTTGTTGAGAAAGAGTAAATGGGTTGGCTTTGGGTAAATTGCTTATTTATTGAATAAGAAATATCGTCGTTTGTTATAAATATTTTGAGTATATTTTACGCATATTTACGTGCAACATAAATATGTTTAGAGAATAAGTTTATGTGTACGAATGGTCGTTTAATTTTTACCAAACTTGAGGAGGACGTAAATTTCGATTATTTTTTTGATCCTTCATCGTGGCTATAGAAATTTAAATATTTTCAGATGCCATCACTGAACCCAGCGCGATCTTTGGGACCATCCTTCGTGCTTTCCCGCTGGGAAAGCCACTGGGTGTGCTGGGTGGGAGGCATTGGTGGCGGGATAGCCTGCGCGCTGCTCCACGAATGGGGCACGCGTAGACCACGCGCCAATTCAAACTCTCGCGCCTCCTCGCCGAGGGATCTGGACGATTTGGACAAACCCGCTTTTCCCTCGCATCATCACTACCGGCATGCTCCGACTTACTGCTCGGCGGCGGCCCCTCGACCAGATACGACGGAGCCCCTGTACTCCGGGACAAAGTCGATGTACTGCCGGTCTCCGCCTCCCTCGCGCCACACGCTCCACAGGTCTGATGGAACCTCATGTCAAATGTAATTATTTGTGTATTAGGTGGATTATATTTTCTCCAACAAACATTTTACACCTAATAATTTTCAAATCAAGCTTTAAAAAAAAGTAAAGTAGCGGCCTCCGTTTTAGGGAGAAAGGAATTGGAGCAAAGTGGTAGGTACCACGCTGCTCTAATGAGGATTGGTAGGTTACACATATCTCCAGAATTCTCTAGAGATATGCAGGTTTCCTCACGATATTTTTGTTCACCGAAAAGTGTGTGATAAATTGCAATTATCAATTAGAATCATAAGTTTTAACAGAAAAACTCATTGGTGCCGTCATTGGTGCTCTTTTGAGAAGGTGTTACCGCTAGGCTATTACAGCTTATGTATAATCAAGCTGTATTCGCAGCAAATTCAAATTATTCTATATTCAATTAAACTTGTAAACAAGTGCTTTTAAATCGTCAACTCTATTTCGAGAAGCTGTTGCTACCGAGAAGAGCCAGCAACAAACTCGGCGGTTGCTCTTTTCAAAATATAATTCTTATTACTAGTTACATTTAGTTATTACTGTACAAGCTCGAAGAGTAATGTCCACGCATTCTTATCATCTAAACTTAAAAAAATCTTAACCCTTAAAAAACTTTTTTAATTAGTGTTTTTAAACTGCTGTAACTTCAATCAAGTCATCAAGTTAAGTAATAAAATACTTACCATCTGTTTTTTTTCTGATCCTGAAGAAATGTCAATTGTACCTATTTACATTTCTATTGCTCTGGTGGATTAGTAGTCACAGACAGAATTTTAAATTAATAATATTAGTACAGTTAGGATTGATAAAAAGATTTTCCCCCCCAGCTCTTGAAAACGATTCGTTTATTTCAATAACAGAAACGCCCATTCATCTCTGCCCGTTTGTTTTGTTCAGTCGATCTTATGTCAATTTGAAACCTAACTCTATTTGTCAATGGGTTTTTGCTCCAGTTGATCATCCTCCTACCCTTATCCCACTCTAAGTGGGGTCTAACATATTAAAATATGTTGTGCCGACCCCACGTATGTTACGACCGGCCGCCTGCCTAACGTCAATTTACCGTAGTCGTAAATACACTTCAGTAAGAGGTTGGTCTATTTTACTCAGCCGGATACCGCACGGCGGGTCAACTTACCTTAATCGCTTTATTCAACATCTCGATAAGAAAGAGGGTGGTCTATTCTGCTCATCCGAATACCACACGGCGGGTCAACTTACCTTGATCGCCTTTTACGACACCTCGATAAGAAAGAGGGTGGTCTATTCTACTCAGTCGGATATAAACGGCGGGTCGACTTTCCTTAGTCTTTTTTCCCCGACACTTGGTAATAAAAAGAATGGTCTAATCTACTAAGCCGGATACCACACAGCGGGTCGACTTTTACGACATCTCAGTAAGAAACGAGGATGGTCTTTTGTACTCTGCCGGATACCACAAGGCATCAGTTTTTTCTCCAGTTATTATTATATTTACAAACGCAGGTCCCAGTCGGTGTACAGCAAAGGCAGCGGCGCGGCGGGCGCTGGGCCGGCCGGCAGCTTGGCGGCGGCACAGTCGCTGCTGCTGCGGCCGCCCACACACACAGTCACCATGAACCAGAACGTGCACAACTCACAGAGGGACCCTGCTTACGGGACCACTCCTAACGGCATCCGGCCAGGACCCGCCGGTAAGGGCTGCATGTCACTTGCACATATTGCTAAATAAAATGTCTTGTACACGGTCGAAGAGTAGCTATATTCACACATTCTTACCATCTAAGTAATCCTTAACGTAATAGGCTTTTTTGTTTTTTGCTGTAAAATTGATTGCGGAATTTTATTATAGAATCTTATACCCAAACCTACAAACGATTTACGTACTTTTGTAAAGCGCAAAGCAGGAGCCTCAATCTTATATCGGATCCTACTTTGTCTATTATATACATCACCTTACTTTTTTTATAATTCTTTATATATTTACTAGCAATCTCCAGCGGCTCCGCCCACGTGGAAGGATTAAAACCGTATAGTCTTTTGGTAACTTTTAACTTTTAAAAGTGGGTTAACCTCAAAAGCTAGACATATGCTGTCGCGAACTTTTAGAGGGAAACAATTTTGTAATACATGATTTTTGTATAACTATCACCGTTTACTCAGCGCACGCAATGAAAGTTTTAATTTAATTTAACAATTTTTTATTGCCACACTTCTTCTTTTCGTGTGATGTTATATACCGTATAGCCTTCCTCGATAAATAGACTATATTACACTGAAAGAATTTCTGAAATCGGTCCAGTAGTTCCTGAAATTAAAGCGTTTAAAGAATCAAACAAACTCTTTAGCTTTATATATTACAAAAATTAAATTATTTTTTTCTTTTATACTAGGGGCAGCAGTACAAGAGCGTCGGGACTCAGTGTACGGAGGTAACACAGTGGGCGCTCGCCGCGGCCCTCTGTCCTCTGAAGACAGTGCGTATGGCAGCTACGCACCTGCAAGAACCTTCCGCCCCCCAGAGCATTACTAGCGTCGCGCCTCGCAGCACAATATTGCGCTGCTGTTTGACGTATGAACCACTATTGCAGTGGCTCTTACTGAATTTATAATAAACTGTAAACTACCGATGTAAAACATCACAATCGGGAGTTCATTTGTGAACAGTACCGATATAAAAATCACATTAGGTACTTTAAATGTGTGAACATTATCAATATAATCAATCGGAAGTATATGTGTGAACAGTACTTATTTCTAAAATGACAATAGTGTGTTAATTTATCGTTATAAAAATCACATTTAGGGGTTTAAAGTGTGAATTGTACCGTTATTATAGACACACTTGGAAGTTTAAAGTGCGATTTGTAACGATGTAACTCAAATGGGAGTTTATTAGTGCGAACTGTATCGATATAACTCAAATGGGAGTTTATAAGTGTCTGTACCGATATAACTCGAATGGGACTTTAAAAGTGCGAACTGTACTAATATAACTCAAATGGGAGTTTATAAGTGCGAATTGTACCGATATAACTCAAATGGGATTATAAGTGCGAAATGTACCGATATAACTCAAACAGAATTTTATAAATGCGAACTATACAGATAACTAAAATGGGAGTTTATAAGTGCGAACTGTAAGAATATAACTCAAATGGGATTTTATAAGTGCGAATTGTACCAATATAACTCAAATTGGAGTTTATAAGTGCGAACTGTACCGATATAAGTCAAATGGGAGTTTATAAGTGCGAACTATACCGATAACTTAAATGGGAGTTTAAAAAAGTGCGAACTGTACGAATATAACTTAAATGGGAGTTTATGAGTGCAAACTGTACCGATATTAAAATCACATTTAGGAGTTTATGACTGAACAGTATCGATACAAAATTTTACAAAAGGGAGTTTAAAAAGCGAACTGTATCTATTTAACGTAATTAACAATTTATAAGTGTGAACTATACCAGTATACAAATCACCATCCGGGGTCTAAAGTGCGAAATGTACCTTTATAAAAATCACAATCGCGAGTGTAACAGTGAGTTAAATTAGTAAATCACAATTTTTAACAGCAAATATGTATACTGTATATGAATATTTGTTTGTATATAATGTATGTTTGATGTTTGAACTAATGTGCGTCCGAGTGTTAAAAAAATGTAAATTTTAATAAAGTAACGGGTAGTAATGAAGAAATGTTTGAAAAGAAAGTGAAAAGGATGACTCGACTTCGCTATTATTTAGTTAGATATAGTTACTAATTATACATAAACTTAATAATTAGTACCTAGTACTAATAATTGATACTGCTCTGTAATTTATTGTGTAAGCGTTCACTAAATCTTTGTAGATTTCAGTATACATTGAATAATACTTAATAAGTTTTTAAACTAATAGTCACAATAGGAACTTATAATTTGACCGGATGCCTTATTGAAGAAAAATGAAAGAACTTTTTTTAAGGACTAAGAAAGATAGTTAGGTTCTAGTCGTTAAGTAGTCTAATTTTTCAACAAAAAAAACATTAATTCTATAAAATAACCCTAAAAATTGTAAAAAAAATAATTTTAACATTTCTTTGAGTTCGTTATTTGTTTTTAAATTATTTGTTACGACATCGTTTCAAAATACATCATTAAATTATAGTCCTCACATATAAAAAATTATAATAATTAATTATAATAATAAATAAGGAGCGTAACTGCACAAATTTACTGTGATTGTGTTTGTTATTTTTTTACAAATAAATAAAAAAACAAATTGTAAATTGGTTTAGTCATGGAGATAGATTAGCTGATGATGAGTTATACCAAATGGCTTTTCCAAATACTTAATTATAAACATGCTCTTATTTATATTTAGGAAAGTAAGATTAGATAAGGCCATTCTGTGTTATTATTAGGAACATTCATTGTTTTTAGTTATAATTCAAAATTTAATGAAATATACTTACACAAATTATTTCGTATTATCGAATTTGCTTTTTTCTAGAATTTTACTCTTACAAATAGGCTTAGGCTCTTTTAAAAATAATAATTACACACATATCGAAATTAGAGCTCCAATTATAATCTAACCGAACTATAAACAAAGCCTAAATAGATTAAATTTTTTTTTTTACAAACTAATAATATTTTATCTATATTAAAAATAAAATATTTTCAAGCGAAACTTAGAGTTTTGTTCTTGTCATATTATAACCATAAATAATGGCGCAAATTTTTTATTGTGTTCTTTAATTTTAAATTGAAATAAATTTTATAAAATTATATTTTTTGAATATAGATTAAATTTTTTTTATTAATAATCAATTCGAGGTTTATATAAAATTAATTAAAGTTAAGACTATATTCGGAATTATTCGGTAATTACATAATCAATAATTCAAAATTCAAAATATTCTTTATTCAAATAAACTTGTAAACAAGTGCTTTTGAATCGTCAACTCTACTGCTGGTTCGGAAAGCTGTTCCTACCGAGAAGAGCCAGCAAGAAACTCGGCGGTTGCTCTTTTAAAAATATAATTCTTAATGCTATTTACATTAAGTCGTTACTGTCTTGTACAGGTTCAAAGAGAGCTATATCCACACATTCTTGTCTTCCAAATAATCTTCAAGAGTATAGTAGTCTTTCTGTATCAGCCTCTTTTTAACAGTGTTTTTAAACTGATGTAATGGCAAAGCTGAAATTGATTGCGGAATTTTATTATAGAATCTTATACCAAAACCCACAAACGAATTACGTACTTTTGCAAGCCGCAAAGCAGGAGCCGCAAGCTTATGTCAGTTCCTGCTTTGTCTATTATATACATCACCTATCGTTTTATAATTCTTTATATTTTTACGTACATAAATAAGATTGCTTAAAATATACTGTGAAGCAAATGTAAGAATACCTGTTTCCTTAAACTTCTCTCGCAGGGAATCACGCGGTCTTAAATTATAAATGCCACGTATAGCTCTTTTAGCTCTTTTTAATGATTTCGAATACTTAGTTAATAACATTTGTGACATTTATAAAGACATTAATGCGGTTATACTGTATATAGTAACACTTTCTTTCAATAAAAAATAGATATTTAAAAAAAATAGACATAGTAAGATATATGTAAATACTCCGTACCACAATTACGAAAAAAACGTAAGAAAATATAGCACGCTTAGTATTAAAGTGACCGAATTCTTCTTGCTGATCCCAGTTATAGGATTCTTTAACACAAACTTTTTGAATTCGGTCACTTACGAATGTGTTGAAAAGCATGCGATATATGCTAATAATGAAGATTATTTACATATTTAATGCGAGTCAAGTTTTTTCGTATTCAGAATATTTGTACAACGAAGTAGGTTAAATAAAATTACGACATACTATGCTTTATAATTAAGTGTATAAAACCTTTTCGAATTTCTTGATATCGCTGATTGAGAAAGGCACTATAGTCGTGTGTTTAAACTTTAGTACCTAATGGTTGCTTCTCAAATAACTGATAGCTTGTAAAATAGCTAGGTACAAAGAATTTCGTGATATGTACTTAGTGACAGAGTTCTGCGATTTATAATAATTTATCTGCAGGCAGTTTGTAAAATATCTAATCTAATAATTATAAGACTGTTACCTTTATGTACTTTAAGGCTTCCAAAATAATATAGTTTAAGATATTTTAAGTACAAACCTCATTTAAGTGTAGATTAATACTGTCCTCCTTTGACTACTTGTACTTTAACACTGGAATTGATTCTAATTCTGAATCGTTTACATTCTGTAACTTGTTAATTGTATCTAACACGCTGTGTAACATATTGAGAAATAAATTTACTTGCGGTTACTATGGGTTTTTTTTACCTTATAATCGAAATTCATATTAGTTGTCTTGTTTTAACGAACAAAATTGCAATAAGTATACTCGCGGAGCTCGTCTAATTTATAGAATACTAGCTTTTACCCGCAACTTCGTTTGCGTACTGTTGTGTGATAGGTCGATAATAGATGGCGCTTTTCAATGTCATCCTATTCCTGTAGATTAACAGAATTTCTATAACCGATATGTTATTCCGGTGTATAAGAAATAACTGTGCCAAATTTCATATATTAGTTCAGCGAATTCGCCGTGAAAGAGTAACAAAAATACATCAATACTCACAAACTTTCGCATTTCTAATATAAATAGGATAGATTTTTTTATCTAGCTTCTTACCTTGATGGCAAATAGTTAGGCACGCACTTATTACCAATGATTCGCGGATTACAAAAAAAAAGAAGTAAAATGAAACAGAAATACAACTTCAGATATGGCTGATTCAAATTGGAATATTACAAGCGATCCAAGTTTAACTCATAGAAAGAACATTATTCCGTTTTTATACTAACAATAACGTTTCTTAAAATTCGTACCAAAATCAAATTTGACCTACTTATACAAAAAAATAAAGATATGTGTTACCTTCAAAAAATGTGAGAAAAAAAAACAGTAAAACAACATTTGTATTTAAAATGCTTTTATTATTCGGAACATTACGCTAAATTCGATTAATTGTAAAACATGTTTATACTGTTGAAGCTAAAGCATATTGCATAAGAACAAATTCCTAAATCGAAAGTCGAATCTTAATATATCGATAGTATAGCATACAAAACACTAGTTAAAAACCTTTCAATTCGCCCCCATATTGAAATCACAAATATAGATCATACTAAACGTATAATATATCTAAAAGGAATGTCTGATCTACTTACTTCGGCAGTGAGTTTCTATTCTTAATGTTTTAAAAAGTTAAAAAATTTCACAAAATTTCAGCCGTCCTACTGTACGAAATCAGCTTTATCTAACTTACATAAACTTAAAAGAGTATTAACTAGCAAGTTAAAATACTATTTGTGCTTTATAATCACTATAGAAGAAGATTAAATTCCTATATTAGATTAGTCTTAGGTATCATCAGAGATCGCGAAGTCGTATCGGGCAAGCCATTTTCCGAAAAAATACAACAAACTATGTACAAAACATTCTATCTTTGCAGTATATCGGGCCGCTAGGGTTCATAGACAACATTGGTAATTGATTTTTATCTATGCAATAAACAAAAATTTAAAAAATCGTTTTATACACAATAACAATTTTGTGTACTAACATTGAAGCCTGCCCGAATAGTAAACGTATTTTATTGGAAATATTTTCACTAGCGTCCCCGTACCGAACATAATTATAGCGTCTCAATAATAAATTCATAATACATTTTCCATTGTCTATGGTAATAACATTCGTTAAACAACAAACAATAGTTGAAAATAGTCACTATATGGAAATCAGTAAATACTAGAGTAGAAGAGCCAGACTAAAATATGCACATCGAAGAAAAGATAGAGAAATGTCTTTTTTTGTTTATTTCTCATTATCTAAAAATTTTATTAAATTAACATAAAAGTGCACATAAACATTTAGATGAGCTAAAAAATGTTCAAAGTATGTATTTCAATGAAAAATGTGCCAAGTATAAATATATGCGCATGTGCGATTAAATAGAGATAACTATGAGCCTCTCGTCCTCTTTTATTATTTGTGGGCACTAACAGAACTGTCTATGGCTCCCCTACTCTATATACTCTATGGAGAATACCGGTATAATAGTGTTGGTATCCGAGCCTTGATATCGACAGCTGGGCGCGAACGATCCGACTGATAGCGTCCGTGAAGCGGTGCGGGGGTGCGGGGCGCATGGTGGGGTGATAGCAGAGGTTGTTCAGCACACACAGCCACTCTCGTTGCCTTCCTGCTCTGATCCCATTGGCGACTGAGTCTGCAAGTCCACGGCTGTTGAAGATCGAGTTAAGGAAGTGGGAAGAAAGTTAATATGATAAAAATTAATAGAAATATGTCGTTACTCACGACTAAAAGGTTCATCATAGAACAATTTAGATGAGAGTTCATAAATTTTTTACCTTTACAATAATATATTTTCACTAATCTTTTAAGACAGTTTTTTACATACATATATACACCCAGGCTCGAAGAACCAACAAATTCTTTATTTTATTGGCCCTCGGCGGCAATCGAATCCGCGACCCTAGGAGCTGAAGGCAGGATCACTACCCACTGCACCAACAGGCCAGTCAATAGATTTTACATCATAGTGCGAGCTTTTTTTTACAATGAAATCGGTGGGTAAACTATATCGTCTTCTCATTAGCGATAATATATAACCATCAGTAATAATCCATAATTTGCAAATTAACATTAAAACAATAAATAAATAAATAAATATAAGACCAGTTAAATATAAGGCCATTTGGCAGTAAATCCCAAATCTGGTGTTTCTTTTTACAAACCTATTTATGCGTATTATAAAAATATATAGGATCTTCTTATAATTAAGTAAGTTGCTAAATATACAGCCAAAATTTATTTACACGCTTCAAAATATTTTCTAATTAAATTTTTTGATACCATTACATTATATTATTACATAACCAAAAGACAAGTATTTATATTTTTAAACCAGTCAACCAGTAACGTTAACGCAACGTTGGCACTTCTAAACGTATGTTAAAACTTTTTGTATAAACGTAACGCAAAAGGTAACAAAAGATCGATATAATTAAAAAACAAAACAAATTAAATAGTGTTTTAAGAATTTTATTCAAATATCAGCGTGAGATACGGGTATTTACAAACAAGTCGGCGACACGTCTATAGACTACGTAACACTATGCTAAAGCCATAATCTCTCGACTTCATGTCAACAGCGCAACGATCACCATAGGTAGAATTTAAAAAAGAAATAATTTACGGAAATAATTGAAATTTACAAAGCGGACAACATTACATCGATATAATTTTCACAGTAGCCACTCACCCAATCAAAGGGCCAGATCCTAAATAAAAAGCAAGAATAAATATGAATGAAGAAGCCAGATAAATATGAATAAAAAAATATATATCACGTGTTACATAGTTATTATTATACTAACAGGAAAGCCTGTCTAAAATGTGCCCTATTAATATAAAGAGAAACCAGAAGACTTACCTGTCTCTCTTTTTTATGTGTGATTAGAGATAGATAAGCATAAAGGATGATTCACGCTACACCGTGCCGCGACCGGGCCGTGCCCCGGCCGGGGCACGGCCACCGTGCGCCGGCCGTGCCAGTCATTCATGTTACACCGGGCTGTTTGGGTTTATTATTTGCACGACTTATATCTATGTTAAGTAGCTTTTGTCAGCAAGTGATTTCATCTATCGATAGACTTGACGCCTAAATAAATATGCAGTTTCACAATTTGAATTAGCAGCTATTGCAATTGCCATCGATGATGAAGTATTGGAAATTATTTTATTTGTTATCTAAATACTTAGGATGGCTCATGTCGTAAATCACAGAGCAAATTACACACATTCTAAACAATTTGCATTGTCCATTTTGCTGTTAAGCTGCTAAACTCACTAAGATTTGACGTTGACTGCTCTGCGGGCGCCCGGGCGCATATGTTTATGTTACAACGTGTCGCGGCCGAACCGTGCCGGAGCCGGGAAACAATACCCACCGACATTTCAACGCCGTGCCCCGGCCGTGCACGGCCGTGCCCCGGCCGGGGCACGGTTAGGCATGAATCACTTCATACCAAAAGTATACCATAATGTTCGACCGTGCCCCGGACGGGGCACGGCCCGGTCGCGGCACGGTGTAGCGTGAATCATCCTTAAGGCTTTGTCTGGGATTGTTCCAAATTTATTTTTTTCGGGTCACAGTTGATTTAACAATATTTCTGTTACATACACTTTCAATGTTAACTAGACGACAAAAACAAAAAAAAAAAGCAAAATAAATGTATAAATAATACTAGCAGATTTTATACGTAAGTCAATTCATACTTTTATACTTGCTTATTACTGGTTTTGTTTCATCCTCGCTGTGACTTCCGTCCCGGTTTTGGGGTTTTGTGATTATACTATGCCCTTATATACATATATATCAGTGGTAAAAACATTGGGAAATATATATGTAGCTGACCTTGTACACTGATATTTCAAACAAATTTCTTTTCTAATTTACAACAAATTATTTCATCGATGTAATGTTGTTAATTATACAACTCGATATTTAGTTAATAGATATAAATTATTACCTAAGAATATAAAACTATAATTTAATTTAAGAAGGATATAACATAAATCTCACGTAAAAAAATTATATTCATATCAACATATTCTATAAAGCTAAAAGTTTTCAGAAACTATAAAATTTTATTGCTTCTTAATTATTATGCTTAATAGCCTAACGCAGATCACCGAAATTAATGCCAAATACTTCGAAACATGATCGGTGAAACAACAAGCATTAACAACTTAGACTTAAATAACACTGATCATGTAAGTCCAACTATTAGGCCCCTCAACCATCACGCGTGTTTGTAGCTATACAGTAGCGATGCGCCCAGTCGCCCACTTAACTACAATTTTGTCGCGATGTGAATATTTTAATGTCGCGATGTAAACGCGATTAAATAACGGCATAAGAATACTTGCAATAGCCCATCTTGCAAGTGAAACGAGTTGCAAGATGAGCTCCTTAATGGAGTCAACAACATCAGTCAGTCTTGGGTGCTGCTTTATAAGTGAGCAAACAAAAGCAGCGTCACTAATGAATGCTCCCATTAATTTAATAGATATTACTTGGTGGATGTCATAGAACAATTAAAATACTAAAAAACTATCATCATAAATTCAGAAGTTGTTACATAATATCAAAGTCAGAATTGCTTAGTCGCGTGATGTAAATGCGACCAACGCATGTAAGTAGTAATGCTATCGCGCGCTTAGTAAAAGCGAGATAGCATCGCTACAAAAAGTTGATGTGGGCCTTACTTTTAATTAAAGTAAAGAATAGAGAAAATCAAATCTTCAAATAAAGAAAATGTTTATTTTTTCTGAATCAAAATGACGGAATTTCATTAGACATTTAAAATTAACTGTTATTCTGTATTCTAGTATAAGAAAATATGTAAATTAAATTAGAAACCGATTCCGACAAGATTCGTCGAAAATTTTAATATAAACCTGACATTAGAATCGGTGTTCTGCGATACGCGTTTTTAATATTATAAAACGTTACAAAAGCTGGAATGGAAATTTTCGATTATAAAATGTAGTAAATGTCAATTATACAAAACTGATTACAAGCTAAACGTGAATATATCACTAATTGATTGTTTGTTAGAATATAAAGTCATAAGATTTTCTTAAGCACTAAAGTAAATAAATAATACTAATGTACATAAGACCGCGTCACCTCTAACGTAAGTAGAAGCAGATTTTTATAAAAAATATAATATATGTATTGAGCCAATTTATTAAATTTATAGTACTTAAGTACATTATTTTGAATTACTCTTGAGCTATTATTTTATCAACAGTCAGATCCTACCCTTTGTAATAAGTGTAAACAACCAAATTTTTCAGTTCAATGACAATATAAAACTGTAAATATGTACTGAATAATTTCGTCAATTAACATAGTATATACTAAAATTGTTTTTATTTATCAATATTTTGATTTAGTGCGTGATATACCGTGGCTGTGTCTTAGAACACATTTTTTTGCAAATTATCTGCCTACCCTCAACTTTGGTAAAAGATGTGTTCACTTAAATAAAGCCCGGCGTGAATGAAATATGAATAAAATCAAATTACTCAATTACATACCCTAAATCAAGGAATCAAGAATTATGTTAAACTAAGAATAAGGAATCGTTTATGCTGATTGCTTGCATTATAATATAATTATATTTTTTAAATATATATGAAAAATTAACGAGGTGTCCGCGGCCGCGCGCTATATACACCATCAGAGCGGTTCAAATTAGCTAATCCTACACGCTTGGCGCATCCATACAATCATATGCACTCGAATTCAAGTCCACACCCCTTTACTGCGCGATTCCGAAATACTTTAATATGTCACTTCAATAAAAATAATATGACGTAAAGGAACATTCGATTAACGAGTAATACCAACATAAATTTAAAGACAAACCGCTACACGACCACCCAGAGTGAGTCTCCGCGGAGTTACACACAACACGGTGTAATAACTTCGACGATTATAATAATAAATCTCAGAAAGCTTTAAGAAAAATTACATTAAGAAACTATATTGAGGAATTGGCGCATCAATTTTAAGTGGTAATAGCTGATACAAATAATGTGAATTAGACATTGTTACTCAAATCACCTTTCATAAATTCAAAGAATTTATAATTTGCAATTTAATTATCAAAGATTAAGCGATACATTACGTCGGATATATCATAAGACCTCCTAAGCACCACATAGTTCCGACGAAATTAATATTTATAAAAAGTAATTAATATGGTCTATGCATAGTCCAAGGATAACTCGCGAGTAAAATTGCAAGGAAAACTTTTATATTGTCTAAACTCCGACGTAATAAGAGGGTCTTAATGCAGTCTTTTAGAGGCACAACGAATTCGCTACAACACAGAAGCAAAATACAACGGTGTATTCGTGCTTTTGTGTTTACAAATGTTTAAACATATTGCACTTACTCCAACATGCTCTCGGTTTATTAGCATCTGAAGATGACCTTTCAGATGCTGATAAACGTTAATTGTGCAAAATGTACAAGGAGAACGCTGAATGTACATTAAAATCTAATATCACTTTAAATGCTAACACACAAAAGCACAGCAATGTTATGTCCAATTACATAATCGCTCTCAATGGATGATATTAGGTATAAGGCTGGTTAAACTTCTATCAAATGATTTCAACAAACGAGATTCAGCTATGTATATAATTATATTGTAACGTAACGAAAATGAGCTAGCCGAGGGGAAGTGTGGAGGGGAGAAGAGGTGCGGTTATGATAGGCAATTTGACGTAGTTATGACTTGTGCATGGATTGGACAAGTCGCTAAAAAAGAATATACTTATTGACTTTTGGGTCGTTTATTATTTATTGAATAAATGAAGGAAAGATATTGGTTGTAATAATAAATTGGTTGACGAATTTAACGTTCAAGTAACTGAGTCTATAAAGAAATTGGTATATTATCAAATGATTATTGCGTTTAAATTAATAAGCATTTTAAAATAATATATTACCATCTGAATTTAAAAAATCCATCAGCCATAAATGAAATGTGGAATTTGATTTGTCGAGCTCAATGTTTGGTGTTAAGTAAACTGAGCTCTTACTAGATAAACAGACGAGAATTGGCCGCATTAAGGATTCTAGATAAACCCCTAGCAAAAATCTTATAAACAGCACTGGAAACCTGACGTATGTAGTTTAACGGCTTATAAGAATTTCATTTTATTGAATTCAAAAATGCGATAGAAAGTGGTATTAGCTGTCAACTTCAAGATCAGAACACCTCAAAAAATCCAAATCCAGGGCAATGGAGATTCAAAGATCGAAGATAGTAAGTTGAAACCTTCAAGATTAGTTATGCCAGTTAGTTGTTTAAATTGCAAAAGATGGATTAAATGTTTACCAAGTAATATTTAACATATGTCAAATTGTGCTTATACCATACGAATAAATGTCAAGAAATAAAAAGTTTCTGTTTTAAAATGAGATCGGATTTACGAATCATATAAGAGCTGCCTATGAAAATTTGCAGAAATGAATCACTGAGAGCGACAATGATATATTTATTAACAAAATCGGTTACTTTGAGCAATTAATGTTTTTTTAAATGAAATGTATATAGAAAACATGTAATTAATATTCTACACACAAATATGACAAATAAGCATACAAACTTGCAATCCATAAATGTTTTAAACACGATTCACTTAAAGTAACCAATATTGTTGACAAAAACTGTACGGCTACATTATCGAGGTATAAAATTCATTAAGAAACAAACAAATAGATTCTTAAGAAGCCCCTTTTTTATGAGAAAGTTATAATGATAATTTGAGACGTGAATGCAAGTATCAGAATCCTTAAATTCAGAATTTCTTAAACATAAATGATTACAAATATTTTTCTTACCAAAGTCTGATGCAGGAGGCAAAATACTGATTTCAATTAAGTAATCGCTTTAGAGCTATTCAAACATAAATTCAATGTCCATTCACTTGTTTATTTTATGGCTTTCAGGAGGCTTTGATGTCTAGTATCATGTGACGCTATTTACTTTGTCAATATCACGTGAGATGGAAGAATCACGTTTCTAGACGTTGATCGATTAAATTTTTATAGGCAATAGTCCGGAAATCCATTCAATACTTCGTTATATTTTAAATTTTTTTTATATTTTTTTTATATTTTAAATTTTTTTTCAATCGTCAACTCTAAATACTGAAGATACCATAGATTATAAAACAATCGAAATATCAACCAAAGCAAAACCTTGCAAAACCAGGGCTTCTCTGAAAGACCGACCCATTCTAATTGAATAAACAATAACAAATCGGCAACGCAAGAGTTTTAAGTAGGTCTCAAAACGGGGCAGAACCCTGGTGAAATCCAACTAGTCACAGCTCAAACTAAAAAAGTTTCACATGAATTAGCCGTGTGATAATGTAGCCGCACGGTATTTAGGCTTACACCGATTGCGTCGCGGGTGGGGAAGTGCCTTTGTGCAGAGATGAGTTATCTTTAACACGCGCAGCCGCTGTCGGGCTCCTTGCTGTCTCCGGGCGCCTGCCGCAGGATCACCTCGTGCACTGAACACATAGTATTAAGGAAAATAAAAAAAATACTACGGGGGTACTAGGCTATCGAACGTAAAATGTAAGTCATTAAATAGAATAATATGTGAGGCAGTCAGAAATCAATAAAATTGAATGCATGCAAAATTGGTATAGAACTCTCACGCGTGTTTGAATTAAAATAAATGCGTATTTTATTACCTTTCTTCTACTATTTTTACGTCTAAACAGATCGATGTGGATTTTTATATTTTATTTCGATCTTCATTACATCATGGAGTTAATATAATAGAGTATATTTAAAACATTTTCAATTTTACATAATTAGGTATTTCATCATCCAAATAATCTTCAATTGTGTAATATGCTTTACGTGTAAGCATATTTTTTACACTTAATTTAAACCTTTCTGTATACTGGTCTAGTATCGATTGCGGAATTTTATTGTAGAAGCTAATTGATTCTTATATAATGAATATTCTATGGTTCATTATTTTGGGAATCATTGCTACTTCGAAGCTGTAGTATTAGTAATGTTTAGATATTAGTATTGTTTCAAACGTATGTATTCTAAACATAGAAGATAAAATATACATCAAATGCCCATATACTTCTTTATCTCTAAATACTAACATTTACTAAGTTTACTGATATTTATCTATCTATAAAAATATACATGCAAATATATTTAAGAAATATTAGTTAATATCACTAATGTAATATATATAAGTAAGTGTGCGTAATTATTCTATCCTTCAGCCGGATAAATGTTAAACCTCAACTAAGCAAAGAATTACTTTTTCTTGGAAGGATTGGATATCACATCTAACACACTGATCCAAGGCAAAATAGATAAAACTTATCCCAGAGTTTGTTTGAGGATAAACAAATCTTCTCAATATATTTTTCTACAGTGGAAAACGCACAATTTATTGTAAATAGCAATAAGTTTTGGGAACACCCGTGTGAACCCGAGATGCAGTATATCTCCGTGGTCTCAATTTTCGGCTATCCGAACCTTAACCACTTAAGTTTTTGTTTCTATCGAAGATCCTCTCGCGCATTAAAAGTGTTCGGATTTGCGCTGCCGAATACCTCTCGCCACTTATAAATATTAACTTTATTTTTTTATCTGGAGCGATTATTTCTCGACCGTTTGTATTTCATAGAACTAAGCGTACGTTTGAATTTAGTACGTGCATTAAGTCGTTAATGAAATGCTGAGCAAAATATAAAAGAACGATATAGTATCTTACTCGATAATTTGTAGTGCTTTTAGTCTAAACGCATATTATAAAACTTGCTAAATATGTATGTATGGAGTATTTACATTAATTAAATTATCGTTTTCGTTGGTTTCACTTTTTAACGTAAATATGATAAATAGAATAATAGCAATTTGAATATCATTTATATATTTCTAGTCTATGACTTCAACAACGCCATCTTGTTAATATTTCGAAACGGATTGCGATTGTGTTTTGTTTCATAGATTAGATTTACTAATATAATTGTTTTTTCTTTAATTAATACGTTTTAAACCTGCACAGAATTAATAAAATTGTGCTAAAATGTTCAATATATGCTTTTGTTTGACGTTTTAGCGTTTTTATTTATTGTTTATAGGGGGCTTAGGCTTTAATTCATAGGATTTAAAAAGCCCTTACTGTTTTAATATTAATACGTTTTGAACCTGCCAGAATTAATACAATTGTATTAAAACGTTCAATATATGCTTTAGTTTAACGTTTTAGTGTTTTTTTTATTTTTCTTAGGGCTTAGGCTTTAATTTTAATTAAAAAAACCCTTACTGCATTAAGGTTGGAAATAGTATTTCTACGACTCTGTCGATACTATATCGTTGTCTTAACTTGATTTTGTGATCGACAAGATAAAATTACGAAAATTAAGAATTACAGTTTAAACTACGAATCAACGACTAAGAAATAAAGCTATAGAGATGGATGCAAAGAAATTAAGCAGGCAACATTAACACGAATACAGTAAACATTAGTAATGTTAGCTTTACTTACACGTGTTAGCCAAATTAACCATCACCCACACACACAAATCCAGACGTCACTGATGTACCGTTCAATTTTATCGCTTGTATCGAGCGCAAACGGAAATGTGTTGCAAACAAAAAAAAATCCGCATTATGGTGTCGGAAAGCAGATAATTATTTTAATAATGTTAAACTTAAATTTCATAATTCTGTTGAAGATACGTTGATAATATCAATTTATTTAAAAATAATTATTTTCGCTATTTTTAGATTTTTATTTATTTATGTACCAAAAAATGTTGGGACAATTTATAGTGAAGAAAAAGTTGATAAAAGTTTAATATTCATCCTCCTGCCCTTATCCCACTCTAAGTCTGCGCAACATGTTATAACATGTGGCCACATGATTTGGCTTTTTTTAATTTTAAATATTTGTACAATTTCAAATAACCTTTGCATGCCGGAAAATTGACAGAGCATGAGAATTTATTTTAATAATTTTTTTTAAGTCAACCTCATAACCATGTTCTAAGCAAATGTAATAAATAAATAAATCATTTTCCTACCCTTAATACACTTTTAAGTGGGGTCTATACAATGTCATCTTACATAGAAGAAACATATTGATAAATTATTTATTATCTATTTACATATGTTTAAGTCGGAATTGTCAGTCTTTTGTGACATAAATGGTTTAATCTGTACACACTGAAAGAGACACCAGACACACTGTACATGCATTATATATATTATAATAATAAAAACATATCTTTATATTATGTACAACCATACCCCACTTTAAACAAATATCACAATATAAACAAGAGGCCGTTCATAAAATATTCGAATCGTGGAACAAGAATAAATTTCCTTAGAAGGATAAGGAGAGGGGCAAAATATGAAATGCATTGAATGCGGACCGGCGAATAGCTGAAGTGTATTTTATCGCATTTTGCAACCTCTTGATGCTTCTGCGCTCGCCCTTCCCGTAATGGCTACCAACATATAATCAGTTCAAAAAAAATACGCTATTATATAGGTGGTACCGACGACACGACATTAATTGAATTCACTGATCATTTTGTACGTAATAGATAACTCTAGCGTAATTCTATCTTCTCAAATATCGTTTAAAAAAAAGTAATTTCGAAGTAAATAAATATAATTTAATTGAGATGTGCCTTTGTTAGTAATGGTTGACTGAACTGGCGCGGCGCATTTGTTAAAAAAAACAGAAGAAAACAATAACATTCTTGGTTTCTCTACCTCACACTACTAGTACTATTTAGTTGTTGTGTCAAGGTTATTTTTTATTTCATACGTCGTAATAGGGTACGGTCATTGATCTCTATAAATCATGTTTATTTTTTTCAATCAAATAATTCCTGCGGCTAAAATACTTCACTGAATTGACTGATTTTTATTTACCTAGAGTGCTGAGGTGTGTATGGCCGTAAAATTAAAATTAATGTCGTATGGTCGGTAACACCTTAACAAGCTGTACCCGCGATTTCATTCGCATCAATTGAGGTGATTAATACCGTCAATTATAATATGCGCGTTTCCGTTTCCGCGCGGGATTTTTAATCCAGTATGATAGTGAGCTTCGATAGTACTAAATTATATTAAACGCTCCATCGGATTAGCTGAGAAGACCTCTTTTTGACTAGAATGTCTGATCTGTACAGCTATAACATAATGAAAAAATAAATATATTTAATTAACTTTCAATGCCCAATGAGCCAATATACCTAAACCATAAAATTTAAAAATATTCGAATTTAGACGGATTTTATGGACGGCCTCCAATACTATTAGTTTACAAATATGTATTATAACAGATTTAAGACAAGAATAATATTACAATTAATACTGACTATTGAACGGATATCAAATTTCTCTTTTTTCTTTAATATTTGGTAAATTAAACAACATGTGCATCACATTGTGAAATACCATATTGGCTTGTACGTATGCTGAACAAAAAAACCTGTATTTGAATAGGTGTCTCTGTGCATATATGGACTGCGTGGGGTGTTTATGAAATGTGTCGCTGTTGAAGTGATATTATTATGAAAGAAACTGGTATTATAATAAAAAAGGATACTGTCTTCAGGTGGCTTGCTCTCAGCTGAATCCATGCCAGGCAATGCGGCCGCCACTCGTCGGAATAACTGGAAAATTTTAAGTTCTCATTTTAATTATTAGAAATCATATCAATCCTCATCTGCCTGCCCTTATTTTTCGACATCCCGGTCAATTTATTTTTCTTTTTTTTTGGTGTGGGTAATTATATTCAGTTTTACCTGCACCTATTGGCAAATAATATTTTTCTACTTAAAATCATCATAAATACCTAATATGGATTTACACAGTGAACTCAGAAAAAACATGGTTGACATTGTTAAATTGTTTGAGACCCGAATGGATAATTTTGATAAAGTACTGGCAGATTCACTAAAACCTTCAACTTCTTCGTGTGGCACTTCAGATATCTCTGCTTTAATCTCGGACTACGCTATTTTTGAAAATTAAATGTGGAAAACTCTTGGTAATGCTCCGGCAATAAGTCCAATTACTTGGTGAAGGGTTTTACAAGCATGAAGCGTTCTCTCGGGGGAAAATTCTTCTATTTCATGGAGCCTTTGAAGATTCGAGTGATTAATTGGACCAAAAGATGAGTGCTGTTTTTAGTTACCATTTAAAGATGTCCCACATTCAGGTTGTGAACATTGAATTTTGTCACAGGCTGGGGGTGAAAAAGGATTCACCCCGTCCCATCCTTATTCGCTTCTCTATTTTAAAGTACAAAAATTATATATGGAACTCCAAAACTAATCTAAGATCCGGAATATCAATATCCGAGTTTCTTTCTAGACCTAGGACCTATGTTGTTATTGTTATGGAAACCTACACTTTTATTTTTTACTTTTACTGCAGTGTACAGCCCTCCATCCATTAATTATTTGACTTTTTCCAATCCCTTTTGGAAAACCTTCGTCCCTCTTATAGCGTCATCACCATAATGGGTGACTTTAATACCTGCCTTATTAAAAATGACAGCAGATCTAATAAATTAAATGCATTGATTTCTTCTCTCAATATGACCATTCTTCCATCGTCCGCAACACACTTTCCACCTACTTTTACCCCTTCTCTTCTTGATTTAATTATTACTTCAAATCACGATAGCATTACAGCTCATGGACAGCTCAATGCACCTTTCTCCTATCACGATCTACTCTTCCTGAGGTAAAACTTGCGAATTCCTAAACGTAAAAGGAAGGTAATTCTGCTTCGTAATTTTAAGAACATTAATCTCCTTGATCTAAAGAATAATGCTTCAAAAATTGATTGGTCATTAGTGTTTGATTCAAATAATATTGATGACAAAGTTAAACATTTTAATGAGCTACTTATTAAGCTTTATGTCAGCCATGGCCCAATACTCTTAGGGCTGCTAGAAGAGATCGCTTATAGCGATAAGCTTTCCTATGTATACTTTGTTTTAATTTAATTTTTATATATTATCTGTCCGTACATAAATAAATAAATAAGAAAGAGGGTACTCTATTTTGCTAACCAGGCTACCACACGGTGAGTCAACTTACCTTAGTCGCTTGTTAAGACACCTCGGTAAGAAATGAGGGTTGTCTATTCTACTCAGCCGGATACCACACGACGGATATACGGAGGAAGGAATTTAATGTCGTATCGCCGGTGCCAGACGATACGACATTAAATTCCTTCACTGCTCACTTGGAAATATTACATTACATTGGAATAATTCAATGTATTTAAATATAGAATTTAAGAAAAATATATTTTCTAACAAACTTAATACGTTTAAATTGTGAAACACGCTCATTCATTAGGCTCACACGCTTCACGCTCGTTCACTCACCTTGTAGTGCGCGCGTACGGCGCTCGGTGTAGATATGACGATCGCCGCGAAGATCAAACGGAGCGGTGAAATACAAAGGTCGCGGCGCGGCCATTTTTAAATTTTTATATTTATAAATACAGAGGAGTATAATATTGGTTATACGGTTTATTTTTGTATGGCATACTGCCATCAGTCATTGATCCATATATATCATGAAGTTTAGTTTCAAAATGAAAAATAATATCCTGTGGCGAAAGTATTTCATTGAATTAACTAATTTTTTTTTTATGTAGGCTGCTAAGGTGCGTAGCTATCTAGGATTACAATTAATGTCGTATCGTCGGTACCACTCTGTATAGAAATATTAATCTTAAGTTATTATATATTAGTAGCATCTTTTCATCTATTTATTTTACCAAAATTAATTATTAGATTAAAAAATTAAATTTATATAAACTTTTTCTTTTTCTTTTCTCTTTTATTTATTTAATCGTATGGCATTTATGTCACTAAAAACTATAAGCGTCGCATAATAATAAAAATGTTAAATATAACATTAACATAGTATAAAACAAAGTCGCATTCTTTGTCTGTCCCTATATCCCTATGTATGCTTAAATCTTTAAAACTACGCAACAAAAATATTCGAATATATAACGAATAGATAAATTAATCAATTCGAAAAAAATGAATCAATTAAATTAAAAAAATAATTAATCAATTAATTGTCAAATATAAAATAATAATAAAAATGTTAAATATAATATAATTCACATTAACTACGAATATAATTCACATTCAAATTCAAAATATTTTTTATTCAAATAAACTTGTAAACAAGTGCTTTTGAATCGTCAACTCTACTGCTGGTTCGGAAAGCTGTTCCTACCGATAGAGCCAGCAAGAAACTCGACGGTTGCTCTTTATAAAAAATACAATTCTTCATACTGTCTTCATACTAGTTACATTTAATCATTTCTATCTTATACAGGGCCGAACAATATCTATATCCACGCATTCTTATCGTCTAAATAATCCTCAACAGTATATAGTAGGCTTTCTGTATCAGCCTCTCCTTAATAGTGTTTTTAAACTGCTGTAATGGCAAATCTAAAATTGATTGTGGAGTTTTATTATAGAATCTCATACCCAAACCAATAATAAAAATGACAAATAAATTTGTAAAATTAAAATTGAATTATATTATATTTATTTTCTATTATAAGTCAATGTCCAAGTCTTTCAACCAATTTCTGAAAGATGTAGGAAGATCAAACAGGTCTCCAAACCTTGGTATGAGTGTATGGGACAACGCTGGAATATATTATGTTCCATAGTTTGATCTTCCTCGCCGCATTCGCAAGCAGCGGAGGGTTTCCAACCCCATTTGTGAAAAAAGTAGCTTCAGCGTCCATGGCCTGTTCGTAATCGGTTTAAGTGGCACCAATATTTACGTGGTAGGTGGAAACCCTTCGGCTTTACTGTGCAGTCGGAAATATATGATGCTGGTGGTCCCAATGTTGTCCAGTCTGATTTCCAGGCTTCCTGCAGATTGAACCCCTTAATCACATGGGCCTAGGAGTAAACAGCACGGCGAGATTTAAAGATGTTGTTGATGTAGAGTTGGGGGCTTGCATCAATTTTGCTAACTTCCTTTTTTAGGGCTTGTTTTTTTCCGTAAGTGTGGAGGAGCAATGTGCGACAGGACCGGGAGCCAGTACTGAGGTGTGGACTTTACAGTACCAGATATGCATCTCATAGTGTCATTTAGCTTTGAGTCCACCTTGTTCACGTTAACACTGTTTAACCATACAGGGGCGTAGTGTTCTGCAGCGGAGAAAGCTAATGCAATATTGGAGGTTCTCAAAATCTTGGCGGACGCTTCCCAAGAGGTCCCATAGAGCTTCTGTATAATATTGTTTCTTGATCCAACTTTTAGTAATAGCTTGTTGAGATGTTGTTTGTAGGTGAAAGTCCTATCAAGAGTAACTCCAAGATATTTAGGAGTAGCGTTGTATCTGAGGCATCTTGTATACCAGGTACAACGCTATTCCCAAATATCTTAGGGTTTTCTCCCGTATGTGAATCTTCCCGTTATGACCCGTACTCTCTTTCTTCTTCAATTCTTGTCCTTTTCCGTTTACGACTCAAAGGTTTACTGGAAGAGATTCCGTTTTAGGGATAAGTCCGCCTTTATACATGTGCTTTTTTAATTTTTCTTTCATTTTTCTTAATATATGTATAAAATAAATAAATAAATAAATAAGGTTCTTGTGAAAAAAAAACACATTGTAAGTTTAGCGGAAATTTTAGAAAACTATGACTGAAATACTTAAGACAAGACGTCTATCGGATCAGCAACTTATTTAATATAATCAATAACTGTGTAACACGCTTTATATTACTTTACGTACAAGTGTATTACTTACACTTAATTGACACCTTTCAGGTCAGGTCTAATACGGTTTGCGGAATTTTATTGTATAAGCGAATTGCTAACTCTGCTGAGTCGCAATACCTGTCACAAGATTATTTTGACCCCATCTATACTTTCAAAAGATCAAAAGTTATCAAAAGACTATTACGGTTTTAATCTTTCCACGCGGGCGCAGCCGCTGGCGATTACTAGTTTATGATATACATCGAATTTGGTATGTTCATATGAAAAATTTACTGTAGGGAATCGTTGTTTCATATTATAGATAGTCCATACGGCTATATGTTGAGCAACAAACATCTTTACAATATAAGCCATTTTACCCTAGAGGATTATTCCATATGACATAATGAAAATAAAGAAGTCGCGCTTTTTTAATAATAGTTAAATGTTTTATCTTTCTAATATCGTGAATAAAAATTTCTTACGAAATTTTGGTATGGAAACGTAGACAGAAGCCCATAAACGAGTTTCGAGCTTTCAAATGACTGCTTGTCATCAATGACCATACCTGTTTAACATTGTATCCAGCTTTAGCGCTAGTCTCGATGAACATTACATTCAGCTCCTTGGCCTTGCGGTCGCCGTCCTCGGTGGTGACCTGCCGCTTGTCCGATAGATCAGTCTTGTTGCCAACTAGCATTATGATCACGTCGGAACCGCGCTCCGTGCGCACGTCGTCGATCCACTTCGATGTCTGGTGGAATGAGTTTGCATCTGGGAATAAGGAAATATAAAATTAATCAATATAAAAAAGTTACGGTATGTTATTATTCCACTGCTGAGCAAAGCCCTCGACTGGTTTTTTCTTTTTTTGAGAAAAAATTTTGAGGTTAGACCACCTAAGCTCAAATGCGGATTTGTAGTTTACAAATGATCGCTTTCCTGCCTTTATCCCACTCTAAGTGGGGTTGGCGCATAAAAAAAATATGTTGTCAAATGATTTTTGCTAGGTCTTTTACCACCGGCTGCCTACCGTGACGTCAATTTACAATAGTCGCCATTTACGACACCTAGGTAAATGAGGGTGGTCTATTCTACTCAGCCGGATACCACACGGCGGGTCAACTTACTTAAGTCGCCTTTTACGACACCTAGGTAAGATATAGGATGGTTTATTCTACTCAGCCAGATACCACACGGTAGGTCAATTTAGTTTAGTCGCCTTTTACGTCACCTCGATAAGAAATGACAGTGGTCTATTCTGCTCAGTCGGATACCACACGACTTCTTTGTAGGCTATACATATCACAGGAATTATCCACAGATATGCAGTTCTTCTCACGATGTTTTCCTTTACTGAAAAGCGTGTGAAAATATGAAAAAAGTTTTAACAGAAAAACTAACATTGGTGCCTTGCCGATGTTTGAAACTACCTAAAATTTTAAATATTAACAATTTGTTAAAATTTAAGATAAGTTAACAACTTGTTAAAGTTTAAATTTTGATGCAAAAACTTTTTTGTTTTGATTATTCGACAGTAAAAAGCACGTAATCAACGTTGGGACAAGCGATAATATTTCTAGAAGCGAGACAATAAAATCGTGTTTATTGTTCGAGTCCAGTAGTTTTACGAGCAATTAGCGTGGTTTATCGCCTAACGCCTTATCCAACGCTGCGAACGTATTAATTACACGCTGTGCAATCCCAAATTTGCTACTACTATAATCTGGCACGGCCTAATCCTTATAGCAAATATTATTAAACTTGCTACGGATGTATGAAGTATAATAATCGTACAAGTGAAAGTTAATGCAGTTTATCTGAATTCAGGCATTGTTCAGAACATAATAGAAATTGCCGTCCACAGCCTGGGGGATAGTCCTTGTAAACGTTGACTATCATTGAGATCTTGACCTTTTTATCATCTACTAGCAATCGCCGGCGGTTCTGCCCGCGTGGAAAGATTAAAACCGTAATATTATAGTCACTTGATAACTATAAAAACAGTGGGCTAACTTTAAAAGCTAGACATATACTGTCGCGGACTTTAATGTAGAACTTTTAGAGGGGAACAATTTTGTAATACATGATTTTTGAATAGTTATCACCGTTTACTCAGCGCATGCAAGGTAAGCTTTATATTTAGCCTTTTCCAATTTTTTTTGCTGCTCCTCTTCCATTCTTTTTATCGTGATGTTATATTGCTTATATATAGCCTTCCTCGAGAAAAGGACTATCTTACACTGAAAGAATTTTTCAAATCGGTCAAGTAGTTCCTGAAATAAGCGCGTTCAAACAATCAAACAAACTCTTCAGCTGTATATATTAGTATATATATAAAGGTCAAAATAAACCCATCATATTCAAACGATGGACGTCTACTGCTGGACATAGGTCTCTTCATGGGATCCTCCTCATCCCACGATCTTGTGCGCTTGGATCCATCGGTTCCAAGATCGTGTGTATGGAAATCCCATGAAGAGACCTATGTGCAGCAAATAAAACCGAATCCCTTTTATTTCAGTGGCTTCCACCTGCACGAAGTTTAGATCGATATACGAAAATACAGACGTACTAAAAGTACGAATAATGTAGTACGCACACAGAATTTCGATCGTCGAGAGAAGCGAGGTCCAAGCTTTCTGGCATCAAACGCCTTTTCGCCACACATCAGATAGCATAATGACTATTCACTGCCAATGGTTTGACTCTATAGCTGTAGTCCTTTATAGGAGGCTTAACTAAAGCCGAAGAAATGACGTTTCTTGACTATTGTGAATTTCCACGCTCTCAACATATATTTGAATTGAAGATCGTTTAGTGTGGAATAAGTTATTCAATAGAAAAGTAGTAATAAGTATACACACGAAAGACAGAAGCTATTTATATAGAGGTGTGCCGTAATGAATGGATAACCTTGTAACACCTGATCTTATTTGTGGTGAAAATTTCGGCAATATCTTAAAAATAAACTCATAACTTGGCTACTAACTCGGAAATCTAATTTTTTTTCTAATGCAATTTGAGCCGTGAATAGATATACTATCCGTTACAAGATTGTTAAGAAGACAGTTAAGAAGTTGTTACAAGATTATCCATTCATTACGGAACACGCTGTATAATTATATAAAAGAAATTCCTAATTAAATTAAAATCCCAATATCGTATAACATCATTTATACTTTTTGGCTCCGCAATGAATTCTCTATGGGCGATATTTCTTCAAATAATGGGACAGGGCACGCAGCGAACGGGATCTGGGATCTTTATTAAATAATAAAGCGAAACAAAAAAGCTGGTGTATTTACATTTCTTAGATATTGTTTTTTTTTTCGAGTATGGCTAAAGTGGAAAATAAGAAAATAACATTTCGATTGGCCCATTGGCGCAGTTGGCAGTGACCCTGTCTTCAGTTAAACGGATTCGCATCCCGCCGCAGATCCACATATTCTAAAAACAATTTGGTTGTTCAATTCTAGGTGTATTTAAAATTAGAGATGTGTATATTTACTAACTATCTGACACAGATAGCACAAAAACCGGACAGGCATCAATGGGTTGTTCTATTAAAACTTTGTGTCTAATTGATAATAACAATTTATTACACGCTTTTCGGTAAAGGAAAACATCGTGACGAAACTGCATATCACCTGCATATCACTAGAGAATTCTGGGGATATGTGCAACCTACTAATTACGCATTGGAGCAGCGTGGTCTCCCACCCTCCCAGCAGTGAGATAGATAATAGAGAACACTTACTGCTACTTTAATAACACAAGAATTAAGTTACTTATTTTAGGGACGGATGACCGTGTGTAATTGTATCGTAAATTAAAAAAAATATTCTTAATTCTATCCGCGATTTCAGTACCTAAAAAAGTAGCCTATCTCACTTTTAGCCTTTCACATATCTGTACCAGGCGTGAATATGTTGATAAGTCGACTTGCGTCCTTTTACATGTTTGATCATAATCTACATTAAGATTGCCTAATTTATATGGTGAATAATTCAATACAGTCGATAAGTCTTTTATATCGCATATACAAATTTGTGAATATTTAAAATAACTGTCTTAAACATAATATACTAAACGTAAACCTATGTATTAAAGCTGCGCTGAAAAGTGTGCGTTTTGGACTTGTTTAGTTATTCACGCCTGGTACGGGTCAATCCATGCAAAAACCATATTGATCTGTTGTTTCATTCGGTGTGAGTGTAAGATATAATAAACAAACCCACTCTCGCAATTACTATTAGTATGAATTCTTGTATAATATATTTAAAATCTTTTCTGCAAAGATGTGCAACACAAACTACTATTCGCTTAAAATAAACACTTTCTACAACTCATACAAACTAAACTTTCTCAACTTTCCGATGTCACATTTCAATTAAAAACATTATATCATACTAATGTAATCTTTGAATACGATGTCATTAAAGCAAAATTTTATTGCACTAATAACCTATGAGAATGAGGTACCTACAAATCTCATAAAACATCTCACCATCTCTTAAAACGAGTGATGGAGCGAGCTATGGCTGTAGATTCTCTATATGTTTAAATCAAGAATGGGGATCGGAGAATTACGTATATGATAAGAATGCGTGGATACTGTTAGACCCTGCATAAGATATCATCATTCTTCTGCGCTTATCCCACTCTAAGTGGGGTCGGCACAACATGTTATAAACATTTAGAATAGACAACCCTTTTGCTTACTGAGGTTTTGTAAAAGGCGACTAAGGTAATTTGACCCACCGTGTGGTATCCGGTTGAGTAGTATAAACCACCCTCTTTCTCACCGAGGTATCGTAAAATACGACTAAGTTGACATCACGCAGGCGGTTGGTCGTAAAATATGAAGCCAATTCATGTGACATGTTTATAACATGTTGTGCTGATCCCACTTAGAGTGGAATAAAGGCAGGAGGATGATGATGACAAGATTAGCTCATTTAAATATTAATATTTAAAGATAAAGGCGCAATTAGTGAGTATGTTTTTATATTACTTTAACGCTCTAACAGGTTTGAAAGAAAATTTTCGTCGTATATGCCACACAGGCTTCTTTTCGCTTTGGTGTAAAACATTGTCAGTTGAAGTAAAAAATTCGGCTCAATCCGATAAAATAAGACGTGAGTATAGCCGGTTTCTATACATTAATACTCATTCTATACATTAATACTCACGATAGTTTAAATTCCAAAAAAGTAATAAAACATGATTAATTTTTAAGAAATTGATATGATTTTTTTTGTTTTATGAAATCCTAAAATGAAATATATACATAATTGTTAAAATATAAATATCTTTATTAATTACATTATTATATCTTGTCATTAATTAAGACTATCTAGCATTAATTTAATATGGAATAAGTATTATTAGTTGCTTAATTGCAGTAAAAGCGAAACTAAAATTATTTTTCTAGCAATTAGTGTAGACTATTTAACCTTAAATATATTTATAATTCGCTTCCTTTTCTGTTTCGCCTTGACTACACGACTAGATGCACACTCAGCGTTAAATGCACAAGTTTTAAAAGAATTTTTAAGTTTTGAAGAAAGATTTAGTTAATAAGTCCTTTAGGCTAACCGTTTAACTGAGTTCTCGCCTTCGGCGGCACGAAGGTTGGATGAGAACGATGACTGAGGTAGGTGCGCGTGGTCACCTCTTGTATATCACCTATTGTATACCCAGCAGGCGAGGAATAAGTTAAACGGTTTTCCTATAACCAATACGCCCTAAAGTTACACGGCATAATTCGAAAAATTAAACTTTGCATGGACACATGGACTTCACATAATGTACAAAGCCCTAGTTAACCAAGTTCAATCTTTTATTTTGATCCACGGTAAAGATATTTGAATACTTATTCGATAAATTTACGCAATCTGCATGTATTAAAAAATTGTGACCTCAGTTTGTTCTACGTTCAATATCAAATAGATTAGTTTGATGATAGCTAGCAACAACAGAAAAAACTTAAATAAATTTATCCCTATAAGTCGTAATAGCGGCAAAACGGGTCAAACTGATGGTCAGTGCAGGTATAAGAAAGGTTGGAGCTAAGATTCACCACGCTGCTCCAATGCGAAACTGGTAGATTACACGTATACCCTTATTTTCTAGAGGTATGCAGGTTTTCTAACGATATTTTCCTACACAGAAAAGCATGGCATAAATTGCAATTGCGGTTTCAACTCGTAACCCTCTCGAAAGAGTCGCACGATCTTACCTCTGGGCTATCACAGCATAAGTAGCGCCTAATTCTATAAATTATGCGTAACAATTGACGTAATATACCTTAGTATTTTGGTAATGGTATGTTAAAACATGTCCCCAATACGAGTTGGGTAACCTACTTACATTAGCCGTCTAGTATGTGATTCGCAGCACCCAATGTCAATCCGGCTTTAGGGGTTGGGGCGGTTCGAGACAAATATTTGATATGTCGGGACGCAAGGTCACAACAAACAGATTTATCGTTATTTGGCTATACAGTAACATACAATTCTAGAACCTACCCCTTTCAACTTACAGCACAAGTTGCCTCGGTACAAGATAGATACGAGAAAGTGAATTCGTTTAATTGAAAGGCATAGCAGCGGTGGATTCAGCTGTAAAACTTTATGAAACACATTGCAAAATTGCTACATTTTTCGGCAATGAGTCAACGGACTTGTCCGCCAAACTACATATCACAACTAATACTTAGGTTGATTTATAAATTAACTGTTAATTTGAACCCATATTAGTGTGTTAATATGAGTCTTTCTTTTATATTCAAACTGCCTATACACTGTTAGCTCTTATGGTTTTTACAGCGTCAGTAAGCGTCAATTATTGAGGTCGAGAAAAGCGTAGAGTAGAGCTGAAATTCCATCAAGCAAAAAGAAGAAGAGCTGAAATTTTACTTGGGTCCAGGAACGACGCCCTAAGCATAACTCATATATATACTTGTATAGTGAAGCGCGTGGTATGACCGTGTCTAGTCATCGGGTAGTCGGGTGGCTATAAATCAAACCACCGACAGACATCAGAAAACTGGGACTGTGTATATTTGTATTGGGTGTTTTTGTGTTTGCGACCCTAGGTAAAGATCGATCTGATCGTCGGGGTTATATAAGACTCTTTTAGGACGCCTTAATTTTAGCCAGGTCGGGCTTATATGCACTAGCTTTGCCTTCGGCTTTACCCGCGTAGAAAACAGTGTGTTTATATGAAATTTTGCACATAAAAGTAGTGATTGTGAGTTAACCATAAGAGATTGAGACGTGCTGTTGCGGACTATTCTGTAGATCTACAATTCTCTAGTACATAATTTGCGCAACCTCTTCAATACAATTTACATTAACCCGTAATGTACTATAAACCTTCCGAAAGAATCGCACTACCTCTTACTAAAACCGTACGAAAATCCGTTCAATAAATGAGAAAGTCGGTGACATACAGACAGACAGCTTTTAGGGAGTTTGTTTTAAAATAAGTATAGATATAAATATATTTACTTTTATTTAGTTTAGACTAAAGTCGCGGGCAGAATTTAGTTAAAAGACATCGCAACCATCTATTGAATAAAATATTGTAATCGTTAACAAAAGGAATTCAGTGTTGTTGCGTGAAAGAAACCTGAAGCACTGAAAGTGTGCCACTGACCTCGGCAACAGAAAGTTCACTAGTGATATTGCAGAGGGGTGTTACTACACCTATGCGTCAATCTAACGAGATATAAATTCTACAAACAATAATGAAGTGTAAATTTTTGTGAATCTCTATGACACACTTATACTGTAGTTGCGACTTTATTTTTGATAGAATTGAAAATTACGAAAAATCTATACTAATATATAAAGCTGAAGAGTTTTTTTGTTTGATTGTTTGTTGTTCTGGACCGATTAAAAAAATTCTTTTAGTGTAATATAGTCCATTTATCGGAGAAGGCTATATAACATAAAATGAATAGGAGAAGAGCTGCAATAAAAATAGAACAAAAAAACGGCAAAATTTAAAGCTTTCCTTGCGTGCGCTGAGTAAACGGTAATAGTTATAAAAAAAATCATGTATTACAAAATTGTTCCCCTCTAAAAGTTCTAAATAGAAGTCCCCGACAGTATATATCTAGCTTTTAAGGTTAACCCACTTTAACCATTTTTATGGTTATCAAAAGACTATATCACGGTGTTAATCTTTCCACGCGGGCGGAGCCGGTGGCGATTGCTAGTCATTAATATGCCCATAGTTTCAGATTGACCGAGACCTTGATCAAATTCTCGGTGAAATTAAGTGCCCTCAAAATTAATATGAGCAAGACGAAAATGAGAAACAAAATATTCTTTATAAGTATACTATTCAAGTTAGTTCAAGTATAAAAATTCTTCTGAATCGTCAAATCTAGCGATTGTTGTTTGTTTAATGGAAACGACACTAGACTGCGCGAACAGATGAATGGAGTGTTGGCGCGTGTTCGTACGCGCTCGCTGCTGAGAGCGTTCTCTTTAAAGCATTCATTCGGCCAATCTGGTGCAAGGCTTACAATTTTTGATGATTTCGTTGATATTTTGATGTAAACGCCAAGTACGGTCTTTCGTTTACACTAAGGGATCGAGAAATTATGCCTTTGTTCTAGGTGTAGCTCTTTGTTCGTTTGATTTAAACCGGCCTTAAGAGTCGTCGTGCCTTTTATTTGCAAAAACAATTCAGTTCAGTGAATATGAAAGTAATATTTAAAGTGCAAATTATTATTAATATTTAATACATAATATTATTGTTTGGTTATGAAATACAGTTTAGCTAACGTTGCAGATCGAACTGGAACACTGGCATTTGCAAAATTTACGTTATTAAATCGTCGTTATATCATTTACATTGTAAATTTGAACTCGTAAAATAATGGGAGGCATGTATAACATTATGCAAATTAACTTTTGGAAGGTCATCAATTCATTCAAACTCCATGGTTATTCAGGTTACAATAGTTTTATTTAGAATATTCTATACGACGGTTGGATATACTGAAGCCGTGTTGTATCCGGTTGAGTAGAATAGACCACCCTCATTTCTTGCCGAGGTGTCGTAAAAGAATCTCTGTGAGAGACATCCAGATCAAGCAATCTGCGCCGCTAGTATCTAGCGCCATATTAAACAACTAATGGGGGGGTCAACAAAACTGACTTTTCCAGTACGTAGTCGCCCACTTTAGAGTTCCAATACCTATCGGTTTTTCACTAATAATTATATAAAAGTAACGATCTATTACTATCCCGCAGCTGGATATAGGCCGCCTCTCTTCGTTATTGGAGAGAGGGATGGAGCTCTATAATTCTCTAGAGTTATGCAGGTTTTCTCACGATGTTTTCCTTCACCGAAAAGCGTGTGATGAATTGCAATTATCAATTAGACACATGTTTTTACAAAAAAAACTAAGGTAAGGGCACTAATAATTGACCATGTACTAGTAGTCGACCGTTTTGTACGAAATTTCAAATAATAAGCGTTTTGTTTGAAGTAGCTAATAAAAAATATTAATTAATAATATTAAATTTTAAATATTACACAATGGGCTACAGTTCTGAACTTTCGGGCAGTTGTTAATAGACCTGTTGCCAACAGGTCAATACAAATTTATTCTTATGAGCTACAACAAACACAACGCTTATTATTTAAAATTTCATACCTAACGGTCAGCTTACCTTAATTCTCTAGATATATGCAGGTTTCCTGACGATGTTTTCCTTCACCGAAAAGCGTGTGATGAATTGCAATTATCAATTAGACACATAAGTTTTCACAGAAAAAGAAAAACTCATTGGTGCCTGCCGATCGGCGGCACGGTAGACGGTCTCACCACCTATCGCAGCTTATTTAATTATTGTATATAAGAACTTAAACCACAAAAATGATGAGAAACAAAATAAAAATGGGCCATAACATCCATTTTCCAGACGTTCGGTGATAAATTTTTGCGCGGATAACACGGCTGGGGGTTTTATTTCGTTTTGGATCGTAAACATTCCTCGGGACGTCCGAAAACCGAATGCTTTAGTACAGCCCGGCGCAAAGGGGGAAAAGGTTGACTTATTAAATTACATTTACCTAACCGACGAGCGAACTTCAGGAAATTTTTCAACAATTTTATTTGCGGTTCTCGGCATGGATAAGTTGTTTAGAATTCTAAAAACGTTATTTCTTAATAGATAGATAAGATATTCTTAAATAATTTATATAATCAGGAATTACTTTGCAGAGATCTATAATACAAAAGTAATAATGAAATTATTTTGGTATAATGCGCAAATAAGTTAGTGGAAAATATATACAATGCTTAATGTAGAGTAGACTATCCGTTTTCGTACATGATACATGCAAGATTCGTAAAAACATATAAGAAACATCCACCGCCGCAACCACAATACACAAGCACCACACACGTTCATTATCACAAACTTAAAAATCTTATCACCTCGCAACCAAAGCATTATCAGGACATTTTGTCGTGGAGTCCACTTTACATTTAGCATTATATTGCATCGTCTATTTGTTTTATCGCCGATTAGCAAAATAATTTTATTATTACTTATGTAAGATGTTCTTCTTAAGTAAGTTTTTCTTAAAGCAAGAAAATCAAGGGACAAAAATTCTTAATTAGAGAAACTAGGAAGAAGACCTCGTGTTCTTCTTTCTTGTTCACACGATTATTAACAGGTGGTCGGATGGTCCTAATGTCGGAAAGACATCGAAAACGAATGATATACAGAAAGGTTTAAATTAAGTGTAAGAGATATGCTTATACGTAAAGCATATTACAAAATTGAAGAATATTTGGATGATAAAAAGCCTGGATTTGAAAATCCTTTCAGCTTCCTACAAGACTGGTTTAATGATGTAAAATTGAAAATGTTTAAAGGATTGACCGCCGAGTTTCTTTCTGGTTCTTCTCGGTAAGAGCAACTTTCCGAACCAGTTGTAGCTTCATTTATCATGATCCTTGACGATTCAAATGTGCTATTTATAAGATAGAGCATATTTGAATTAAGATTATTTTTATTTTATATTCAAAAGAAGTTTCTGCTCGCTTATAAATCATTGAGAATTCTAAAACCTAATAATTTAAAAAGGATTCTTCAAAGGATCATACTATACTGTGGTTATTGCATGTATACAAATACGTTTTCTATGGTTTCCGACCTTAATAATTTCATCATCCTCCTGCCCCTATCCCACTCTAAGTGGGGTCGGCACAACATGTTACAAACATGTCATATTATTGGCCTACATATTTTACGACCGGCCGCCTGCCTTACGTTAACTTACCTCAGTCGTATTTTACGACTCCTCGGTAAGAAAGAGGGTGGTCTATTTTACTCAAACGGATACCACACGGTGGGTCAACTTACCTTTGTCGCCTTTCACGACACCTCGGTAAGAAATGAGAGTGGTACTATTCTATTCAGCCGGATACCACACGGCGGGTCGACTTACCTTAGTCGCCTTTTACGACACCTCGGTTAGAAATGAGGGTGGTACTATTCTATTCAGCCGGATACCACACGGCGTTCCGACCTTAATAATTTAGAAACAAAATATGTTTTCCAGGGAAATAAGCTGCATGTTACAATATAGGCTGCGAATCTCAAGTAGATTATTTATGCGCGGTCGTGGCGGCGTTTCGGAAGCGGCAGGCCGGCGAGCTGACAGTATAAGGTTACAACACACGGTCACGTAATATTACACCGAGGCCGTGACTCATCTGTGAATGTGAAACTATAGGACAGGTTTGTCTGGCTCGTCTCGATGATGTAAGAGATTTATTTGATAATGTATTAATGATTCACTTAATAGAAATACTCAATGAAGCACAAATACTATATCAGATATGTATATCGACGAATATTATGGATATAGGTCTTGCTCCATACAATTTTAATTGAAGACATAGCGTATCCTAATATATACAGAGCAAATTTCAATTTTTGGCGCAATTGGTAATGTCTTCAGCTACACGGGTCGTGGGATCGATTCTCGCCGAGGATCAACATTTTGAAAAAAAAAACCATTTCTTGGTTTTTCTAGTCTGGGTGTATTTGTGTATATATTTATTTACCAGTTGTCTGTCACCCATAACACAAGTACTAAGTTACTTACTTAGGTGACGGGCAGTCGTTTGTGTAATTGTCCCATATATTTATTATCATCGTAAAGTGACATTTCTAAGAAGGGAGGATGCTCAAAAGATTTTACGCCATAAATTACAGCAAACCGACACTAGCTATATTTATAATACCTTTAATGCATAAGAGAGGTCCAAATGCTTGCAAATAAAAAAAAATATACCTGTCCATGTCGTATACAAACTAATCAATTATTACTAAACCAGCTTGACATCCACGAGAATTTCAATACAAAGGTATAAGGTAAAAAAAAAGCTAAAGCCTTAAAATACATTGGGATTCCTTGTTTATTTTCTCTTCTTTCAGGTCTAAATGGAACAACGGATATATTAGAGTTCACGTATAAGGATAATCCAAGAGCTAGAGGTTGATAGACTATTTTTAAATCGATACTAAAGCACACGTAGACGAACTCGCGTCGGCTGAGTGAAGCTAGCAAGATATAGTCTTGCTAGTGCAGTGGATTGCACTATTCACTATTGCAGTGGATGCCACTTCCGTAACTAAATTAAAATGAATCAAAATTATCTTTATTCAAATAATCCTCAGCTATACCTTATATACCTTAGTCATAATAAGGAATAACTGACATAGGCTTGCGGCTCCTGATTTGCGCCTTGCAAAGGTACGTAACTCGTTTGTGGGTTTGGGATTCTATAATAAAATTCCGCAATCAATCTTTTTTGTTTATTACAGCAGTTTAAAAAAACTGTTAAAGAGAGGCTGATACAGAAAACCTACTATACTGTTGAGGATTATTTAGATGATAAGAATGCGTGGATATAGCGACTTTCCGACCCTGCACAATATAGTAATGACTTAATGTAACTAGTTATAAATTATTGAAAAGTGCAACTGCCGAGTTTCTTGCTGGCTCTTCTCGGTAGGGACAGCTTTCCGAACCAACAGTAGAGTTGACGATTCAAAGGTACTTGTTTACAAGTTTTTTTGAATAAAGAAAATTTTGACTTTGAATTTGAATAATGTCGCGACCTAAAACAGTAATAACTGTAGGTAGACAAGCCTTGTGAAATACCAGCGTAACATTAGGCATTCGAGAACCACTGAACCCTACATCGATTTATGTCCCCAAATTGGCAGTCTCGACCGTTGCGTCGGTAATCAGACTGTTTGTAAAACAAGAGTCTACATACAAAAGTATGTTTTGTAAATCCTTTAAACGCGAAATTCTTGTATAAATGTATAATTTGAATTGCGGAATATGCTCCAGCGGTTTGAATGTATACAAATAGTTTTTAGCTACGATAAATTGATCTGCCTTAGCCACGTATAACGTATCCTAAAACGTGTGTTTAGGCAATGACAAACTGTAATAATGTCATTGGATATATAGGACACCTTATACGTGTTTTAAGGCAGTGAAAAACTGTAACAAAATCATTAGAATACAAGGTAAATTTCGACACTATCACAAGTTTATTATAGCTCAGGTGGGAAATTGGGGGTCCCGAAATCAAAAGACCGCGGTTCGACTACAGATGTCTCCTGTCCGAGTATTTTATTCCTTATTTTTTTTTCAAATCCCGTTTTAAGTAAGAAAAAATATTATCGGGAACATTTCATAGACGAGCCTAATTTGTATCTTAGTATATCTTAAAAAAAATTCAATACATATCCCTAGAATTCTCTAGAGATATGCAGGTTTCCTCGCGATGTTTTCCATGACTGGAATGCGTTTGATAAATTGCAAATATCAAATACTCATAATGTTGCCTGCCCGGGGTTCGAACACGTGAACCTCTCGAAAGAGTCGCCCGACATAACCGCTGGGCCATATCAGCTGGTAAATATATGATGACAATTAAGAGTTCCGGACGCTTTAATAACACTTATAAGGGGGAAAGGTCTTTGCCTTTTATAGGGTCAATCCGTAACTAAGTATTCTGTACTGTGTTCTCGAAATAGTAAATGTATGACTATATGAAATGTATACAGCCAATAAAAAAGTGATTTTTGATGACAAGCGCTAGACCATTTTACTTGGAAATATATTATGATGTAGTTCACGTTAGAAACGACCTAGAATATGTCTTACACATTTTGAAATATCAGGCAATTACAGAAATAAGCATTAAATATAAATATATAGAACCTGGGTGATGAGCCTTGCTCGGTAATTCTTTTAAAGATATAAAAAAAATAAAAATAGACCGTAGGCGACCATGACATGTGGGAATCCGGGTTTTGAATATTTTTAGTCCGTCCATTACCCATCGGCTCTTACATTACGTTTGACAACTAAAAAAATCCTTTGCTTTCAATTTACATTTAACCATTTTTTAAATTCCCAAAAACAGGGATAAAACGATTTTTTAAAATAAAACCTAGCTAACCACCAGCTAACCAATATCGATGAAGGATATCTATCCATCTATAGAACTTCTGATAATTCTTCGGGAATAGGTTGACAATAAAAAGCGCTATCTATTATCAACCTATCACGCGAAAACAAATCACTCGAACGAAGTCCCGGGTAAAAGCTAGTTATCCATAGGATACACAATGCATACTTGTACTACAATATTCCCTACTCATAGTTTTATAGAGACTCAGCGAGTCTAGCAATTAGCGACAAGTGCTCAGGTCAAAAGCTGTTATTGCAGTTAAGCCTGAAACCAGACCACAATACAAGCCAGCTCGTTACAATTTATAAAATTAATACAGAGAACCTTCCTATAAAACGGATTCTTTAACACCGTTTTAATATAAGTACCTGGGTCGGTCAGAGCCTTGCTGGGTAATTTTTAAAATGATGTAAAAAAAATTAAAATTTAAAAAAAAATTAAAAGAAAAATGAAAAAATAATAGGGCAGGTGGGGCTCGATAGGTATTTTCACCTCTCTAGACCGCCCGTTCCCCAAGTGAATGCCTTGATTTTACGTTTGACAGCGAAAAATTGTGATTGTATTCAACGTAAAATTGAAAAACAATTTAGAGGTCGAAATCAGGGATTAAACATTTTATTTAAATAAAACCACTGTGTGGTATCCGATTTAGTATAATAAATTACCCTTTTTCTTATCGAGGTCTCGTAAAATACGACTAAGGGAAGTTGACGTCAGGCAGACGGCCGGTCGTAAAAACATATTGTGCCAACCTCACTAAGAATGGGATGAGTGCAGGAGGATGTAAGAAACTTCTATATATATCACGTATCGTGATATAGAACCTACTTCTATAATTAACAGATTTGACTTTGACAATCAAGATAAAAACGAATCTAGGACAGATTAGGAGTTTTTATCCTCTAAGTTGGACCAAAAATTTAACTACATAGAAAATTTTATTGAAATAGGTCCAATAATTGTGATGGTTAGCGTAAATGCACATTGTAACACATACACAACGTTTATAACACGTAGTGTCGACCCCACTTAGAGTGGGATAAGGCCAGGAGGATGATAATGTTAAATTATTAATCTAGCACTTACTGGTAATATCATAAACGACTACAGCAACGGTTGAATCCCTGATGTAGGATGGTATCAGCGAGCGGAACCTCTCTTGTCCAGCTGTATCCCACAGTTGCAGACGCACTGTACGATCCTCCAAATACATAGTCTTGGAAAGGAAGTCTATCCCAATTGTTGCCTGTTGAATGAATAATTAAAATCACTTTATCATGATGCATATGGTACATTTTGCTATAATCTGCTATTAAAGAATATATATGTTATGCTAAATACGCGTAGTGTCATTTCTTACCGAGGTGTCGTAAAGAATAAATATAAATAAAATAAATTCTTTTTTATTTCTCACTATATATACCTTTTCACAGTCTGTGTATTAGTAATAAGTGGAACCTAATTTTGATATGTGAATTAGTAATAATTGAACATAAATATGTATAGTAAATACATATTTATGTTCAATTTGTACTGTTTGTTTCCCAAATAAAAATAAAATAAAAATTAAAGAGGTCTAAGATAAGTCGACCCGCCGTGTGGTATCCGGCTGAGTAATAGACCACCCTCATTTCTTACCGAGGTGTGGTAAAAGGAGACTAATTTAAGTTGACTCACCATGTGGTATCCGGTTAAGTAGAAGAGACCACCCTCTTTCTTACCGAGGTATCGTAAAATACGCCTAAGTTAAGTTGATGTCAGGCGGTTGTAAAATACGTAGCCAATGTGATAACATGTTTAAACATTTTGTGCGAACCCCACTTAGAGTGGGATAAGGGTAGGAAGATGATGCCATGAGTATCCATTTTCATACATTATATATGCAGAATTTGTTATGTCTGATATAAGCATCAAAACAACATATAAACACACAACATAGAAAAACATAAAAACACCGAAAAACAAATAGATAAATTCATAGAGCAATTTAATTGTGGCAAAAAAAATAGATTGTGGCAGTGAAAATATGCAGTGCTTATGTATTGTTGTGTTATTAGTGCATGTGTTTTTACTAATTCTGTGTATATCTGGTATGAAAATGGATATTACACTCTACATTTAAGCATTACATATATTTTCTTTTATTGAGGTTCATAGCAAAACAATATTTTCATTTGTTTATATATATTATAATTGAACTGGCCCGTTGGCGCAGTGGGTAGGGACCCTGCCTTCAGCTCCGCGGGTCGCGGGTTCGATTCCCGCCGAGGGCCAACATTTTCTATAAATGAATTTGTTGGTCCTTTGAGCCTGGGTGTATATCTGTATTTAAGTATGTATTTAAAAAATATATATGTATATATTCACCAGTTGTCAGTCACCCATAACACAAGTATTAAGTTACTTACCTTGGCGACAAACGACTGTGTGTGTAAGTAATATATTTATTTTATTTATTTATTATGGAACATTGTGGTGTTCCACCTATTCTATATATTAAGATTTCTAATTCACTTTCTTCACTTACTTCACTTTAAAACATTCTGATTGGTAAAATTTATGTATTGGTAAAATTGGTTCAAAGTAATAGCAAATACAAAAAATTTCGAAGAAGAGATCGCACAAAGTGTCCCATATATTTTAAAAATTATTTAAAATATATAATAACAAAAAAACATTAGAACAGACAGCTGTATAAATCTCACATAACATTAATAAACCAAAATTTTTCAATCCTTATGTATAAAATGATTATTAAACTTTTATTTGTATAAAACTGGCCAGATGTATAATTTTAATAATCTACTTAACAAAATAATCAAATAAGTAACTTTAGACATATACATTTTTATAAGAATTTATACACAAAGTAAAATATTGAATTAGAAATGAAATTTAATTAGTTAATTAATATTGCGGTATTATTCAACTTAGTTTGAAAGACTGACAGGAAGAGATTGCTACATATACATGTACTCAATTTTAATTAAAAAAAAAAATATGTTTTAAAGTGAAGGATAAATAAAAGAATTAATTGGCAGGGTACATAAAATGCAGATTACAATAAACAAAGTACTTAAGATACTAATAGTTAATCATATTACAAAGAGCTAATATATGTTTGCTATGTTGTGTGCAATGCCAAATGTGAGAAACTTCATACTGGATTTGTTTTCTCTCATTGATAACTAACTCATCCTGCCCTTATCCCACTCTAAGTGGGGTTGCTACAACATGTTACAAACACGTTATCATAAGATTTGGCTTCATATTTTGCGACTGGCTGCCTGCCTGACGTCAACTTACCTTAGTCGTATTTTAGGACTCCTTGGTAAGAAAGAGGGTGGTCTATTCTACTCAGACGGATACCACACAGCAAACTCGATTACATAGTACCTATTTATAGTTTTTTCGTATTTAACTAACTAGTATATGCATATATTTGTTGTGGTCATTTTAATATATTTTCTACAAGCCTGGTTGGATTGATGAATATTATATTAATTAAATTTATATAATAAAATACCCTTAAAACTGGTATTCTATTCTATTAAATTTTTACCAAATGCGCTGTATCTTCTGTGTTTCAATAATTGTATGCAAAATATAAGTCACTTTGTGGCATTATATCATATCATCATTTATGATTATGTGATATCAGTCATGAAGAATTTTCTTAATAAATATTTCTTGATTTCTGCATATATAGTATGCAATAATAATAAATAATAATGTGTTCAATGTCTAAATTAAATTAATTCTTATAGTGATATTTTTTTGACTAATCTGAAGATAATCAATTATCAGAATACATTTAAAAAAGAACATCTGATGAAATAAGTGAAATACACAATGAAATATGTCAAACATGATTATTAGGCAATATTCAAACATCAATTTGCAATCACAAAATAAATGTCATTTTGTTAGTCCTTATCACCAAAATACTGACTTATCATCTAATAATCATAATGAAATATAAATTGCTTACAATTTTTGTGTAATCATTGTACACTATATATTGTTCAATTTTGCATTTGGACAAAATTATTTTTCTTCAAAATGCTTCTCCATGATAATGACCAATTGAAAACAAAAAGTTAACACTTCAAAATTAAAAGATTAATGACATTCCTGTATATCTTAAGCAATAACAGTGCTACTTACCTGGTAAGTGTTGTCAAAACTGTCGTACATGAACCTAGTGATCAGCGATGTCTTTCCCACTGAAAAAATACGTTACGGGTCAATGCACCTTCTAATTGTAAGAATGCATTTAGTAACGGGAGCATAGAGAGCAAAGAAAAACGTGAGAACTTGAAGAGCGAGGCACGTTGAAAGATTCTTATAATCTCAAGAGTAACCTACATCTACGCTGCGTAATCAATAGTAATTACATAGTTAATCGACGTTTAAATAAACGTAAAACTAGCGAATAATTGTACGACGATCTAGGTCAGTTATTCAATAAGTCTAGACAAATCTATATACGTGTCGTAAATTCAAAAACTATATATTAAAAATGTACGACTGCTTGGCCAATTTGACTTCCACTTACCACTCTGTTCACCGAGAAACACAAGTTTAAACTTGCGTAAGGGGTTACCAAATTCACCTGACGTAGACATGGTTATAGTTATAATAAATTAGTTCGCTTAACTATAATTTCACAGTAATTCTTATCACAGAAAACTACATGAACAATGACAGTTCGTCGACCACTCCTGCGGCACACACGAGCGCAGCGCCGCCACGTTACGGCAGACTGACGGCGCTACTCAAAAGCCAACTCAGCAAAATGACATCATGGTGAAATTTAATTTTATTTTTTACTCATTTAAAATCCTTTTTCTTGCAGTATATTGAACAACATATGCGAATGTTATGTTTTGTGATAAATATACATAGTGTTGGTATATATAAAAAATATATTCCTATCAGAACACATCACTAATTCGTATGTACTTCATACTTTTCGTCTGCGATGACCATAGATATTTTAAATTTTAGTTAGTATCTATGAGCATAGACAATCACAAAACGGACTACAATCAATAAAAATAAATACTTGATTTTCTTAGCCACAAATATGCTGGACTTTTTCATGCATAGAAACATGAAAAAAACATTATAAGATCAGAAACATCCACCTGTATCACTTTTGGAGCTAAGGGTTTTAAATCATGTATTCATCATGTATGCATTCAATCATGCATTGTTTATGCAGAAACTAGACTGTATTGCCTAATAGTCATAGATACGCGCTACAGATGTGTCTTGTATTGATGAAAGATTATTTATTATATTATGATTATTTATAAGAGAGTACGATCTACTTTCACCAATATTGTTATATTGATTTCACTACTCATCGCAACAGCAATTTAAGTCCATATATTTAAAAAACTGCTGCAACTAAGTATTATTTACATCTTGATTACCTTTTATTTTTAATTTAATAGGAATATACTCCTAATCTTTTCATATGAATGCATATAATCACTTAATGATTTTAGGTGTTTAATTCTAAAAAAAAACAATTGATTTAATTGAAAACTTTATTAAAATAATTGAATAACTGTACAATATATTAACATGAAAATTATCACAAAAAATATTCATCCTAGAATTTCACCCACTTGGATGTTACTAACTTTATACATCACATTTACATTATAATTAGTATGACTAATGAAATAATCCATAGATGCTCTTAACACAACTATTAGAACGAGTTGGAACACGTTAAAAGGTAATATTGTTACATAAGACATTATCTGAAGACGTTTTTAACTTAATTGCTAAACATAGTCATTACAATGTCCAGTTTTTTTTATCTCTAATCACCATTAGGTACAAAAAGAATGTGCCAAATCATTTTACTAAATTCTTTATTTGTACTTTGCAGAGTGCATGCTAATATTATAATTTAAAAAAATTACAAATATCAATGATGATCACGCCGTGTGGTATCCGGCTGAATATATCACCCTTATTTCTTACCGAGGTGTCGTAAAAGGTGACTAAGGTAAGACGACGCGCTGTGTGTTATTTGGCTAAGCAGTATAGTACCACCCTTATTTATTACCGGTGTCGTAAAAGGCGTCTAAAGTAAGTTGACCCACCGTATAGTATGCGGTTAAGTAGAATAGACCACCCTCCTTCTTACCGAAGTGTCGTAAAATACAACTGAGATAAGTTGATGTCAGGCAGGCGGCGTAAAATACGTAGCCAAATCATGTTACAACATGTTTATAACATGTTGTGCCAACCCCACTTAGAGTGGGATAAGGGCAGGAAGAAGCTTACAAATATCAATGATTGATGCAATATTTGTGGCTATTCATTAAATTTGTTTTTTGGACACATGTTTACGTTTGGTGTTTATAATATGGAATAGGTTAGTCTAAAAGCTAGTATTTTTTTCTCTAGAAACTAGTCCCTTAACCCTTATCCCACTCTAAGTGGGACCGGCACAACATGTTATAAACATGCTGGTCTATTAGTAGATTGAAATATGACACATTTTATCACTACTATAGAAGACTATTTTGGCGTGCCCTAATGAATTTCAATTGTATTTAAATTGATAATACAAATAATTTATAAAATTAGGCCCTACTTTGCGGAGATCCATAATATAAAAGTAATAATAAAATTATTTTTAAAGTATAGCTAAACTAAGCTAATCTGAATAATCGCAAAGCGTTGCTACTTTGTCGTTTAGCCTATCTCCTGATGATGCTACGGTTGTGGGGCGAAACTTTGTTGAGTTTGTGATTGTGAACGTGTGTAGTGTTTGTGTATTGTGGTGGTATTGGTGGTGTGTAGTGCGTGTTTTGAATCACAGGATTCATACATACAGATGTATCAGGTATGAAAACGCGTTTACTCTTACATTTAGCATTATGTAGTTATGGACACTGGTCCCAAGCAATGTATGGTGGTCTTTGATAATTACAATCACGTATAATCGTTAATGGGTGATTTAGTTTTGGAGAAGTAACGACCAGATTTCGCTAGAGCCATTGCGAAGGATTAATCCCTAACTCGACTCCAATATGTTTAGACTTATTTTAATTAGATTAGTCATTATTTTACTTTTTCTTTCTCTATATGTATCTACTTAAAGAAAATAACTAAAATTCATTGGTGTCTGCCCGGATTTGAACTCGTGACCACCTCAAAAGAGTCGCACGGTATTACCGCTGGGTTAGCATAGCTCTTGTAGCTAGTAAAAAATATTAATTAATAAAAATAAATTTTAAATTTTGTTGTTAAATTGTTGTTGTTGTTAATAGATGGCAACAGGTAATTACAAATTTATTTTTAATTAGCTACAACAAACAAAACGCTTATTATTTTCAATTTCATGCAAAACGATAAGCTATATGGTCGATTACTAGTGCCCTTACCTTAATTGTTTGTGAAAGGTCAGTATAATAATTGACTCAAATCTTTAAATTTGACTATTTATCTTTTTTATCTACTTTATCGCAGATTACAGCAAAATCATTACATTATTACTTTTGATAACATAATATATAAATTAATATATGTATATAGGCTAGTAAGTTAATTAATTATGGCGCATTTCGCCTTGGAGGAAACATGTTTTCTTCGACAACAATAAAACCGCACAACAAATGGTAGCCTGTACGGTTGTGACCAAACAAAATATCACAACACAACACTTTATTTAAATTTCGTAATATATGTACATAGGCTAGTAAGTTAATTGATTATGGCGTATTTCGCCTTGGAGGAAACATGTTTTCCTCGACAACAATAACACCGCACAACAAATCATAGCCCGTACGGTTGTGACCAAATACAAATAGCACAACACAAAGAGGAAACAAAAGAGACATTAGAAAGTTTTTCATAAGTGACCTGAATAGTGCTACAAGAAAGCTTACAGGTTCGCCGGGATATAATAGAACTGTCTCCCTAGGCCTGCCTTCCACTGGTATGATAGCTGATGCTGTTACTACTCTAAGACCAAGCAAAGCTTTGCCAGGAGTTGCGCCGCCAGTTCGTCCCACACTGCGACTTAAACAAAATGCCTGGAACAGTATCGTTAATATTTAAATGAATCTTGTATATCGGTATATATTGTTAGGAACCTAGATCTCTAAGCTGTGACAGACCATATAAGATAATTTCTGACGTCATTCGCTCTCTTTGGCTTGCGGCATTCGTAGAAGCGAGACGTGTTTGGGTTACCTCTTTTGTATTTCGCGTTATTAGAATCTAACCTCCAATAATCATTATTCGTAATAAGAGCGACCACCGAGTTTCTTGCCAGTTCTTCTCAAGTTTTTTTTATGTCCGGAAAACCCATTATGGGTCATCACCGCCCGACGGGGACGGGTGGCGGGTATGTCGGATGATGATTAAAAAACTGACAGTGCTCCAACAAGCTGCTGGTGGCGGGGACAGGGTACCGTTGTACACAATGCCCCCATCCCCGCCAGCAGCAACTCTGAACCCCAGAGTGCGCCACCTCTGGGTCGAAGTTCTCAAGTGGATTAGTGTTCCGAACTGGTGGTAGAATCATTCAGTCGTTGGATTTCTTAGTGAAAAGTATTGGTGTACAGTAAGATGCCCGGCGAGATTCCCTGAACGCATTCATTTATTTTTTATTATTAATTTTAAATGGAATTTAGACCTAATAATCTAACAATACATAGGTAATCATTTCTTATCGAGGTGTTGTAAAAGGCGAGTAAGGTAAGTTGACCCGCCGTATGGTATCTGGCAAAGTAGAATAGATTATACTCGCATCTTACCGAGGTCTCATAGAAGACGACCAAGTTGACGTAAGGCAGGCGGTCGATCGTAAAATAGCTAGTTGTTAACAACTAGCTAACTAACAAATGTTAACAACTTGTTTAAACATGCGCCGACTCCTCTTAGAATGGCATAAGGGCAGGAGTATGATGATGATGTAAGAATGTGATATTAAATCCTTTTGATTGTGAGGCTTCTACACTTCTCTTATCTCTCTGGTGAAGCTGTCATAACCGTTAGTTGTAACAGCATTAGTTTATAAGAAAAAAAAACAATAATATTGCAGCAGCACTATAAAAAACTTAATATTTACCTAAGATCCTGTTTTAAGATATTTTATTTAAAAAAACACACTTATTTTAAGCCTTAATTCGTTACACCAAGAATAAAAAATACTATACCTCAAAAATGCATACTATCATTCTATAAAAGAATTCTAATATAAGTATTTCTGATGTAAATTCAAGTGCAAGTTTATAATCATCGTAGCGCTGGGTCAACTTGTAGAAGTCAAACTTATTCATGTCACTGAAACATAAAATAATTAATAATAGAATTTATTCTCTTCAAAATGCAATACAGAATATATTATAAGCTAGGAGCTGGATGACTGGATGCTGGTGGGTAATTTTTAAAATAATGTAAAAAACAATTGAAAAAAAATTGAAAATAAAAATAATAGGGCAGGTGGAGCTCGATCCTAGGTATTTTAACCTATCTAGACCGCCCGTTCCCCAACTGAATGACTTTACGTTTGAAAGCGAAACATTGTGATTGTATTCAATGTAAATTTAAAAAATTTTTAGAGCCCGAAACAGGGATAAAGCAACATAGTTTTTTAAATAAAAATAATTACATAAATTCCATAAATTATAGCAAATTAATATTAAAATAAATTATTAACTTTGTAGTACTTACACAATTTCAAAGATATCAATAGCTATAAATGTAACCATAAGCTTAAATATGAAGAGAAGCATAAAATCAATAAACTCTGCCAGCAGTCTCTTATATAAGGGTGGTATTATATATTCGTACCCGCCATGTCTTGCAATCGCTAAAATTAAAAACATATTGCAATATAAAGTCATCCTAAAAAATAATAGCATATTAATAAACTTTTTTTACATAATTTAAGAGACCTTATAACATTAGTATATTAAATAATGTCTCAGCCATATTTTTATATTACTTGTTTTTGCATTTTTCAAAGCTATTTCGGTTATAAATTTAGCACTGCATCATAAATGCCTAAATAATTATAAGTACGGGTAATATCTCAACAAGTATGAATAGATTTTTGTGTTGCATAAAAATATAGCAGTTCAATTCCAACAGTTTCTATTGCAAGTGTTTAACACAAATAGGTATTTGTATTTGTATTTAAATATAATTTAGGTAAATTATATTTAAATATGGTGTAATTTCCATGTAAAGTTACTCGATTATGTATTTTTTTAGCATTGATATCACTTGGCTTTGATTGGTTTTGGTTGCCTTGTTTCCCATAAAATATACTCTGTATAGCATTACATCCACTCTCAAAAACAACAACAATTTAATAAAATAAAGTACTTTTTAAGTTGCCAATAAGTAAAAACTGTGCCGCTGTGTTCTTTAGTCATTTTATTTTCCTAACCTGTAATAAACTTGACTGTCACCATTACACATACCAAAATTTCGAAAAAATCCGTTCATTTGTTTTCAGATTGGGTGCTTGCATGTGTTGAATGTTGTTAGTAGGAGTCATAGATTATCTATATGTTGTTAGTAGCTCAAACTTTCAAACTGTAAACATGGCAAGTATGAGAAAATCTCTGTGTATTGATGAAAAAGTTTTACTGTTAAGTGCAATAGAGGCAGGAGAGTAGATAAGTCATGTTGGCAGACGCTTTGCATTTAATCGCTCTACAGTGTGTCTACAGATTTTTCTCCTCTCCATTTAACAACTCTCTATAACATCAAAATACGCAGTCCCTTGAGGGTTGTTATATAAATATATGGGACACTTACACACACACACTGCCTCAAAGTAAGTAACTTAATACTTGTGTTATGGTAGACAGACAACTGGTGAATATATACTTATATATTTTTTAAATACATACTATTATACAAAAGTACACCCACTTTATAATCAACAAATTTATTTGTAAAAAATGTTGGCCCTCGGCGGGTATCGAACCCATGACCCGTGGAGCTGAAGGCAGGGTCACTAACCACTGCGCCAACAGGTCAGTCAGAGTTAGAAATAGAGTCAGGACCATATAGAGTTTGCACTATATATTAAAAAAATGAAAATGTCAATCAAAATAAAAGTATACTTTCTGCAGGGGTTTGTGGTTGTGGTACTGCTTGATTTATAGCCGGTGGTCGAGCCGCAATAGGTACTTGAAACGGCGGTTGTTGTCCTTGAAACTGGTAATTATTGTTAATAAGGGGTACATTTGAAGCATTATTCTGAAGTCCCTGCAGCGTTATCATGTAATAGGGGAAAGTCGTAATGTTCTGATACATTTGCGTTTGCTGAATCCACAATCGGAGAGCCTTAAAGTACAGTTCGCGCTCCGACATTTCATTAGCCTGTTCACCATTATCAACGAGTCTTTCGGTATCCAACATTGTATTTACTACATGAATCTAAGGATACAAGATAATTTCACAGCAATTTTAATCTTAGTACACGTCAGGTTTGTTATTTTTAATCTGATGTAAATCAGTTAGTAATCTATGATGTAAATGTCGTACGACAATGCCAATTTTTGCTAATTTTAAACTGTCACTGTCAGTTGAATTTTATCGAATATATTATTATCTTGTTTATGGTATAGTAAAACTTAATAGCGCTGTGAACAAATAATCGATTATTTTAATTATCTTTTTTACTCTTTATTCTGGTTTTTAAGATTAGATATGCATTATTGGATGAAACCAATGTAGCCAAACTATACATTTTAAACAATATACAATAAATATTAACTCTTTTCAACTTAAATTTCGTTTGACAAAAAACTTCATCTTTTCGTGACTAAATTCACCTTTCACAAAGCTATGAAATGTCACAGACAACTGACAAGCGCGGAGCGCCGAATTAAGAGGTAAGAAGAGCGCTAGCTGGTGGCAGAATCAGGTAAAAGCATAGACCAAAGACAGAAAAGCATAGGTAAGATAAGACTAAGGTATTTACGAGGTATTTTTCACTCCACGCTTTGTGTTTCATAGGGATGGATAATATGAAAAATACAATTGATTACCCAAAGGATAATGAACAAGAAATAAGTATATATAGTAATATCCCAAAATATCTACGTTGTATTTTTCAACACACGTGACTATGGGCAACAATCGTAAGCAAACGTCAAAACGCGCTTGTCATCCGAACGTTACCGGATGCGTGCGCAATTTTCTCTTGAATTTAAGAGTGTGGTGTGGACATCGGTGTTAAAGTTAAAGTAAAGAGATTGTTCATTCGGAACCAAATTGTATCTTACGACGTTGGTTTTATTTGGCTTACTCCCGTGTTACTATGCGAGATAATACAACTACATTAGTGTTGTGTTTACATAAGTTCGCGTGAACGAGAAACATTTGTGGCCAGTTCAATCGTATACTGTATTTGTGCCCAGTACAATGCGATGTTCTCGATGGGTGACTGTTAATACAAATTGAATATTACCAGACAATTGTTTCGTGAGCAGCAAATTGTAAGTATCGATGATTCTATACATATTTTTAACAGTCATTGAATACGATAAAAAACATGACTCTTCAAACAAGTCAACAACAACCTGACTTCTTTTCAATTTGCTGGGTTTTGTAAATAATTACTACATCCTTTCAAACCTGAAATTAATCTTGTAAATGTGAACATATACTCAAAATAAAATTATTATAAATAAATATATGGGACACTTACACACACGGTCGCCCATCCCCAGAGTAAGTAACTTAATACTTGTGTTATGCTAGACAACTGGTGAATATATACTTATATAAGTTTTAAAAACATACTTAAATACAAATGTACTCCCAGGCTCAAATACCAACAAATTCATTTATAGGCTATGTTGGCCCTCGTCGGGAATCGAACCCACGACCCTCAGAGATGAAGGCTGGGTCACTACTCACTGCACCAACGGGTCAGGCATTGCTTTTGCATACCCTTTAACACAAGAATATGTTTTCAGAGAGTTCAGTATCATTATAAGTGGGTCACTGTACATCATGCATCCTTAAAAGCTTCCTGATACAAAATTTATCAGTGTATACTGACCTGGAAGTATGCCTGATACTCTCTTATCACACTGTATTTTACTCGGCTAATTTGTATTTAAAAAAAATAAAGTTTAATTTAGCCGCATGGTATCCGGCTGAGTAGAATAGTACCACCCTCTTTTCTTACCGAGTTGTCGTAAAATACGACTAACGTAAGTTGACGTCAGGCATGCGGCCGGTCGTTAAAACGCAGCAAAATCATGTGACAGCATGTTTATAACATGTTTAGCTGACCCCACTTAAAGTGGGATAAAAGCAAGAGAATGATGGTAATTAAAAAATGTATGTTAAATTAAACTTTATCTTTTTCATCCTCCTGATTTTACAACAGCTGAGACTTTTACAACCGCCTGCCTGCCTGACCTTAGTTGTATTATATTTCACCTTGGTAAGAAAGAGGGTGGCCTATTCTGTTCAGCTAGATACCACACAGTTTTTTTTTAATTACCATCACCTTATTAATGGCTTGGTTGTGGTATCATCAAGTATAAATTATACTATGATGCAATGATTATACTGTATACAATAATATTTGTTCACCAGTATGTAACATCTGTGGTAGTTAATTCATTATTTACTACATTCATAAAGATCATTAAATATTTCTTAAAAATTTAATTATCCAATAAATAAAAGAAAGTAATGTTTAAAACAATTTATTTTTAACACAGGTTGTGATTAGTTTTGTTATCAATATAATGGACCTATTACTAAAACTAATTGAATAGTAATGGTGAATAGTTATCTATCAACTAATATAAAGAAACAACTATGGTTCTTTTGGTTCTCGAAATATAGAACTTAAATAATAAAATAAATGTTAATTAAACATTCAGTTAAATAGGCTTGAGATTATTTAAACTTGCATTCAAAGGTTTTTCTAATAAAGATATATATGGATGGCTAGCTGTGTGGTATCCGGCTGTATAGGATAGTACCTCCCTCATTTCTTACGGAGGTGTCGTAAAAGGCGACTAAGGTAAGTTGACCCGCCACGTGGTATCCGGCTGAGTAGAATAGACCAACCTCATTTTTTACCGAGTGTCGTAACCTTTTACGACACTCGGTAAGAAATGAGGTTGGTTGGAGGATAGTTCCTCCCTCATTTCTCACCGAAGTGTCGTAAAAGGCGACTAAGGTAAGTTAACCCACCGTGTGGTATCTGGTTTAGTAGAATAGACCACCCTCTTTCTTACCGAGGTGTTGTGAAATACGACTGAGGTATGTTGACGTCAGGCAGGCGGACGGTCGTAAAAATGCAGCTAAATCATGTGACAGCATGTTTATAACATGTTGTGCTGACCCCATTTAGAGTGGGATAAGGGCAGGCAGATGATGATGATGAATTTCATTTTAGATGATGTGCCAAAAAGATTGTGTCACATGTCATCAATGACTGCCATGAATGCCATTGATTCACCATCCCTGGTGTCAAAAAAAGCTGTCAGGGGCCAGGGCTAACATTAAGTCAATTAGAATTAAAATGCTACCTATTTAAGTATTAGATTAGATGCAACAGGTATTTTTTGTGAGATACTCATAATATGATGTCAATGCTGCCAACTTTACGACACTAAGATAGCATTGACATAGAGCAATTCATGTTTTATATTTAATTTATTACCAAATAAACAGATTGCTAAAGGCTTTGCATTATAAAAAAATTTTGACGGCAGTTCGGTTTGCGTACTACTTCGCCATTGAAAGAGGCGCCATATGTCCTAATTAATATTTACTGCGCAGACGCAGGCGACGCGGCTGCATTACAGGACACTTACTCATTGCCCTTTCGTGACGTGAATTACGACGTGGTTGACAGTGGCCAATTTAACTGACCCTTTTACATGTATTTTATCAGTACACGTTGATATTCTAATTATAATAATATTATAAATGCGAAAGTTCGTCTGTTACATTTTCGCAGCTCATTGATTAGATTTCGTACAAATGAACCGTAAGCCTGGTATGTCTTTAAAAATTTAATAAAAATAGGAATAAAACAAGTATGCCGTGTGGTATCCGGCTGAATAGAATAGTACCACCTCGGTACACCTCGGTAATAGTACACCTCTGTAAGAAATGAGAGTGGCCTCATTTCTTACCGAGGTGTCGTAAAAGGCGACTAAGGTAAGTTGACCAACCGTGTGGTATCCGGTTAAGTAGAATAGACCACCTTCTTTCTTAACGAGGGGTCGTAAAATACGTTGCCAAATCATGTGACAACATGTTTATAACATGTTGTGCCGACCCCACTTAGAGTGTGATAAGGGCAGTTAGATGATGAGGAATAAAACAAGTGTATAATTGTAGGAATTTTGTCACTAAAAACGCAAACTATATTGCACATATAGTTTTTTTACTAAATACCTTTGATTTTCATCTAATCATAACATTTGTCAATCTTAATTTCGACTGAAATTTTAGAATAAGTTGAAAATGAAAAAAAAAATTATATAGCTATATTTGGCTTTGTAACACTATTTTTATTTGACTCTTTATAAATCTTTACAAGATCTACTTAAACTTTTAAGTGTACCATAAATGATAATATGTATGTAACATATCATCGCACGCTTAGTATTAAAGTGACTTAAAAAAAAAAATTGTATAAAGAATAGTATAGCTTCTACCAAAATTGTGGATGTTAAAGAGACCCACTAGTTTTTTAAATAGGTCGTAGCGTGGTGCCATATATTGCATTGAAATATGGATTACAATGTATCACACAATCAAGCTTTAATTTCAATTATGTCACTTACATACCTAGCGTGCCATATGCCCTAAGGATACAAGTAAACCATTTTCCTTGGTAGAAATGTATCTAAATATTATATAACAAACGACGATATTTCTCCTTTATTCTTATTCAATAAATAAAAAACAGTTTTCCCAGAGTCAACCCATTTACTCGTTCGCAACAACTCAAAGAATGACACATAAAAATATGACAGCCACAATGCTTTTTCATATTAATCGCCAACTCTATGAAGGAGGTTGTATTAAAAACATGTTGTAACAGTCGACCATCCTGACAACATTTGCGACCCCGCAAATCTCATAAGCTGACTTCTGGGAATGAATCTACCACCGATTCGGAATGCTGATTGTACTGAGAAGAATCGGCAAGAAACTCAGTACTTGCTCTTTTAATCTGTAAAAGAAAACCGCACATGCCATGACATGACAGGACTACGCTCACGCTTTATGCTCAACTCTAAGCTCACACTTTATGCTCAACTCTTTAAGCTCAACTCCTCAACTCCTTAAGCTTTTCGCACCATAAGCATTTCGCACCTCAAGCTCACCCTCAATCACTGTCATGGCATAACACAGCTCAATTAGTGGCAACCAACTCAGCAGATACACACGTAAACAGACTCGCAAATGATAACGCTCAAAGAACAATCACCACTTCTAGGCAGAGCCTAGCTGACAGTCGTTGCAGATGTCCACAGTCTAGAAAACAATCGTTACAACTGGAAAGATCCAGGGAACAATCGTCATTCTAGCTGACAGTTTCATCGAACAAAAGTCACGGGCGCGTCTAAGGCCTCACATAGCACATCGTCACGTTGATCTCACAGAATTAATTAACCGAATACCAATTACCATCAATAATCTCTGAAATAAAAACTCTCATTTTTTATTCCATAGCATCGCATATCGCAGCTATCTCTCATATTAACGAAATTCGCACTCCCCGTGTTGTCTCAAGATATTGATCGTCATTTGTCTTTTCTTTAAAGTCTTTAAATTTCCAGATATTCCTTATGTCCACTCTATTTGTGAGTTTAGGTTACATCCCCTTCTGAATATAACAAACGACGATATTTCTCCTTTATTCTTATTCAATAAATAAAAAACAGTTTTCCCAGAGTCAACCCATTTACTCGTTCGCAACAACTCAAAGAATGACACATAAAAATATGACAGCCACAATGCTTTTTCATATTAATCGCCAACTCTATGAAGGAGGTTGTATTAAAAACATGTTGTAACAATTATCTATTTAAACTTAATACCGTATAACAGATTTTTAAAAGCAGCAAAGGTATATCATTTTTTTCGTGTGCACACGCGTAATAATATCCGGTTCCCCTCGTTGCATTTTCCCTCCCCACTAGAGGACCCTCCCTTAATTACGACATGCAAGTCCTCTGCTATCCACTTAAAAATGCCTTTGACGTCACGTTACGTCAAGATCCTTAATACACCCTTTTTCCATATTCGAGCGATCGTGAATTAAACTATATGAGGTACGACGTACTAGAAATAAGCGTTTTTTTTTCATATACAAGATAATTTATCTAAATAGAGGCGACAAGAAACGGTTTTATAAAAGAGTAAGAAAATTTTGGTGACTTTTATTCTGATCGTCGAATTAAGAAAAATAATTTTATAAAGAGAATAATAGTAGAATTGACCACCCTAATATATTACCGAGGTTTCGTAAAAGGCGACTAATGTAAGTCGACCCGCCGTGCGGTGCCCGGCTGAGTAGAATAGACCATTCTAATCTTTTACTCAGGCAAGAGGCCAGTCGTAAAATACGTAGCCAACTCATGTGACAACATTATTATAACATGTTGTGCTGACGTCACTTAGAGTGGGATAAGGGCAGGAGGATGAGGAATTTTATAAAGAGAAGAATATGCTTACCATGTTTTTTCAATGGCGGATACGTTTTAAATATCCCAAAAATTCTCCACAAATATGTAGATTTCCTTACTATATTTTTTTAACCGTAAAGGGTATATATTGTAAATATCAATTAAGTACATAAGCATCAGTTTTCATAGAACACTCATAGGGATAGGGATGGAATTCGCCATCCTCGTAGCGCTTACGCTCTCGTCGTTGTCGTGATTGTAAAATTTTGCTTACGTATAAGATGTATCAGAATATAAATCAAGGTATTAAAACAAAAGGCTGAATATCTAGAATATGCCAAGGTAACTTTGTGTTAAAAATTGTTTTATTTAAATGAGTCTGTCTTTTCTCTAGAAACGAGTAAATAATGTTGATAAAAACGTTTTGACATACGCTATATATAAAGTGTAAAACGCAGCTTTATTGAAGCCCCTATTAGATGGTACAGACGAACTCAAAAAAGCTTGCAGAAGGCCGATGGTCTCAACCATGATAAGATCTTGTGGCGTTGAAATTCCTTTACAAGATTTGTTCTACCGATTGAATAAGACGATGATAAATCTAACGATGAAAAGATTTGCTCATCGGGTAGTGAATCATATTACCCCTCAAATGACGTTCCGATAGTATGATTATTTAACACAGTAGGTCAATGTTCGCATTTCTCTTTAATAGCTTATATATGTACTTATACAGAATCCGTTCTAAGAAGATCCCTATCGAATGCAGCTGAGTCATAAACTTGGACTGGTTATAAGATCCGTAGTGATATTTTTGAATCAAAAAGTGTTGTTAGTTTATTGTATTTAGCTCACTCATTTCAATTATAATTGATTTCTAAACATATTTTGTACAATATTGTTGACATCGTAAGGTAAAGTTTCTGTGTGTGTTGCCAGTGATGACATATGGCTTTGAAACTTGGTCGCTAACTATGGGCCACATAAGAAAGCTCAGAGTTGCTCAGCATTCTATGGAAAGAGGTGTTCTCGGAGTATCTTTACGTGATCAAAAAGCGAAGTAGAAGACGCTAAGTAACGGACATAGCTTAACCTCAAAGATCACGGGGAGACGCTGGATCTAGGCGGCAGAAGATTGAGTAGCGTGAAAGTTCTTGGAAGAGACATCTATAAACAGCGGACATTTATTGAGAGAGGGAGGGTAAAGTAATGCGTTTTTTCTTTACTCTTTCTAAAGGGCAAACTGTTTTTTTACTATTTCTATTACCCCAAAATATAAGGTTCAATTTTACCCAATTTCATTAATACGCTCCAGCAAAATTAGCGAGGACTGTTTTCATATAATTATCTGATAAAATAATTCAAAATTATTTGCGCATAACGTCCGTCTTTAAAGCGTTTCTAATTAATATGAAAAGAGCTAAATGTACCGTCATAGTATTTAATCTGTTAAAGCCTTTTAAAATTTTTAAGAGTTCTGCTGTTGAATGTCCATTAAAAGTTAATGGCTGCGGGTAATGGTCTCAGTAATTTTAATTGTAGATAAGACTTAGCTCTGTTATTTAAGTTCATGCGAAGTAGTAAGTTTAGTTAATTCAAAGTACAAACGGGTATCCAAAGAGATTTTAGGGGAAGATTCATTAGTTTATATCCTCTTTTGCTAACCTCACTCGCCTGTATACATTTCAAGTGACTGTGACTGTTACTCGCCACAACATGTTTTTCTCTTCCATTCGTCCTTTCACTCAAGCGCTACTGCTTTAATATGCATGTCATATTTCACAATTTCCAACCATCTTTTTAGGCCTCCTTCTAATGACATATCCATCCAAATTCAAATTTAACACTCGTTTGGTCACATGATTCTCGTTCTTCCTTTTTACATGTCCATACCATCTTCTCCTCTCGTCTTTTCCATAATGGGCGCAACTTTCATACTTCCCCTTATATACTCGTTTCATATTCTATCAAATCTTGTCACACCACACATCCACCTTAACACTCTCTCACTCACTCTTCTTTCATCCGTATTTTGTTTATTATCCAACATTCTGATCCATACAATATGACTGGTCCTCAAAATATAAATTTTCCTCTTGTTAACATGAAATACTTTGTTATTTATTATGGCTTATAGAGTTAGTACTAGAGTAGGGGAGTCATAGGCAGGTTTGTGAGAATGTCGCAACAAATAATGAGAGGGAAGATGAAACCCATACTTATCTTTGTCTAATTACACATAAAAAAGGGAGTCAGATGATAATAAGTCTCGTTTGCTTTTTCTTTAGTACAACTCTATGATCAACGACAAGTACATGATCGCCATAGACCAGTAGTATATGATAAGGACAACCGTAAAGACTAAATGAAAATTAAAATTTTGTGAATACTAAACAAATTAATTATATTTAGGTATAATTCTTTTTGGACAATGCATTAAGATGGCCTAATTTTTTTATTTTTTGTTTTTATGAAAAGATTTCCATCTATTTGGTCATATTAATAACTACTGACCCATCTCCAGTATAATTATATTATCACATACCATATGAATGACTGTATGACGCATTGACATTCTTATTGACTGACGCCATATTTATGAGCCTATACAAATATACACACATAATCCGACAAAGTCTCACCAATATTTGATCAAGCGAGATAAGCGTCAGACATTACTTGATGATAAATTATTATACAATTATTGAGCGGTAAATGAAGATATTTTGGTTCGTACATTACGTAATAGTATGTGTGAATTGATGATTTTGCGACTGTTGTATTTTACGAGAATATAAACAACAGAAGAAACACTTAAACAGAAGTTTAAGTGTTTCACTTCTAGACTAAGGCCTACTCACGTTTTAGAGAGTACCATTGAACCTTACATCTTAACCTATCACATTGCTGCAATGCGCTTTGACAGTATTGACCAAAATTTACATGGTAACAAGTTTATATGTAAGCACGTGGTGACCCTATGTAACTTTTAAATATGTAGAACATAGTCAAAGTTTTAACCTACTCCCGAGTCTTTTAAAAAAAGAAACTAAATTTTTTTAATATTTATTTATTGAACACTTTTACATAAAAAAAAAATTATACACTATCTTACTGCACTATATACTACCTAACTATTCTATCTACTACCAGGTCTTGTCTGGTAGGAGCCGAGTTATGGACTGACTCTTTGCGATGGCTCCAGCGACCATCGGGTGAGCAATGCAGGTGGTCGCTCATTCCCGAAAACTGATTTAGCATTTCTCGCGCTTTACCACCGCATATTGAAATCCGATTATTTAGCAAATACCACCCTGCAAGGCGTGGAATTGACATCCATAACTACATACAATTACTTATTTATTTTGTATGTCGTGTTATATTCGGCTGATTAGATTATACTACCCTCATTTATTACCGAGGTGTCGTAAAAGGAATGAGGCGATGATAGATTACACATATCCCCGGTATTTCCTAGATATATGTAGGTTTTCTCACAAAACACGGCTTGCAAAACAGCTTAAAACCTGTATAGTTAAGGAGTATTACTCGGATATGTGTTACCTACTCTAACACAATTCCACAAAATAAGTGGAGTAGCTTTTGCGCAGTGTTGGGATAGTAACAGCCTGCTACTTTTTTTTTTTATAAGATTCATCTGCGATCAGTCATAGACTATAAGCAAATTTGTTGAATGTCATTGTTTTGTATTGGTCGATCCACATTAGGATTCGACACTATCTGTTGCCGCCTAGACTCATTTGCCTAGATCGAGGATAGAAATTTTTTTAAGCCTCCTGGGAAATTTCTCTTCCAGGAGCTGGATGGCCAAGTTATTAGGATGATTGAGAAGACGGTTTTTATATTTAAGTGACAATCCTCGTACCTCTTCCCTAATTGTGGTGATATTTAGGTTTTGATGTATTTCTTGATTTGTAACGTACCATGGTACGTTAGATATAGAGCGCAAGATAATATTTGGAACTCTTTGTAAGCTAGCTATACTGGAGTTGCACGCGCTACCCCATAGCTGAGCGCCATAAGCCCACGTTGGTTTTAAAATAGATTTGTATATTAGCAGTTTATTGTCTACTGAGAGCTTGGAATTTCTGCCCAACAACCAGTTGTAGTGCTTATATTTAATATTAAGTTCTTCTCTCTTAGCTTTGATGTGTTTTTTCCAGGTTAATCTAAGCCTGTACTTAAATACTTCACAGTTAACGTTAAACATAATAAATTAACGTAAGACGATCAACTATGTTATGCAAGAAATATAGCGCCTATACAAATAAACACTACGTCCTCCAGCCTCGCACACGTATTCTCGGAATATGTTACAATTTTTAAATGAGGGTACATAATATAAGAGCGAATGGGTGTGGCTTGTAGTTAAGAGGTATAGGTAAAAATATAAGTGTGTATAGGAGTTACGATAGAATTATTTTAACTTAACATTACATTACATAAAAGTTGTGGTAGCCAAGCGGTATCACCGTGCGCCTCTTTCGAGAAGGTCTAGGGTTCAAACCCCGGGCATGCACCAATGAGTTTTAAAAAACTTATGTGTCTAATTGATAATCACACGCTTTTATCACACGCTTTTCGGTGAAGGAAAACATCGTGAGGAAACCTGCATATCTCTAGATAATTCTGGGGATATGTGTAACCTACCAGTCCTCATTAGAGCAGCGTGGTAGGTCTTAGCTCCAATCCTTCTCTCCAAAAAAAAAACGGAGAGAAGAGGCCTATGCCCAGCAGTGGGATAGTAACAGGCCGTTACTAACTACTACTACTTACATAGATTCTCTTAAATGCACATTATAGCACAATAATTCTTCGGAATTTCATAATCATAACTTCTGTATTATGAAATTCCGATTTAAATGTTTCGTTTCTTTTCCAATGTTTTTTTCTTATTATTTTCGAAAAACAAAGAACGCCCCTAACGTACTTACACCTAAGGTTAAATGTTAACTTTCACGAAGCTCATTTATCACAATCAGCCTGTGACTCCATACGAGGGGCGTGATCTGCCTTTGTATCTGAAGCTTTCATTTGTCGAGTGATCTTTACTTCGATAAAGTTTATGAGAAAGTGTTTTTTAATACCTTTCGATGTAAATTATGAATTTGGCGTGTCTGTCTTTAGATCTGTGTCCAGCTACTGGTAATCGAATAGGGAGATAGAATAATGATGCGTTTTTTTTTGTTTGAAGCCTTCTCACGGTCGAAATCAACCACTGTCCTTGGTCCTGTCAACTAATTTTGTATTTGTTCTAAATGATCGAGTTTTTGACCCAATTTGTCAGTTGTTACAGCATTCCAAACTTAAACACATCAATAGGGTTTCTTGTCTTTCAAAGCAACAGTAGGTCGGTTTGTCAATTACTTTTTCATGGTTGAATGAAGGAGAAAAAAAAAAGAAAATGGATGACTCAATAGCTTAAAGAGCTAATTCTTTGAAACGCCTTAATATATTATAAGTATTCATGTTTCTGAAGACCTCAGAAGAAGTAGTAGCAACCTTTCGTTCACAGAATTCGCTTAGTAAATCCATTGCAATATTAAACAACGTTCGTCCGCTTCGATTGACAAGCGCACATTGAAGCCGACCCGAGACGGACCGTCTCTCATCGGGCTATAGCGTTTCAGACTATCTGAACTTACCACGGACGCAGCTTGTCGCGAGAGATGTCCTCCCGACTAAAGCCGTTGGCATTAAACAAATATCGATCGGTTTAACCGACCTACACTGTCCATGTTTACACCAACCTGACAAGGAGACGATGGTCGAGTTACTTGGTCGATTCCGACCGTGTAGAACACGTTTTAGTTGTGTGTGGCGAAAATTAAAGCAAAAGTCCTCAAGATCAAAGTCTTCAGCTCTCATTCAAACTATGTAGTTATAAGACAGCAGGCTAGATATTTACGGTGATTATTTATTACTTTTGATATGTAAAAATAATAGTAATACGTGATACCTATCAATCTTCTCTTATCGTGAAATGTTAACATAATTCAGCAATGTTTATCTGCGTATTTTCAAAATGGTAGTATTACCTATTTTCTTTTTGTAAGACATGGCGCAAACGTAAATATGCCCATATTTTTTTACTGCATGCTTTTTCTCTTAGTGTATTATGAGTTTCGTGATTGGTGACTTGCTCAAAATGTTGTGCTATCGGTACGCTATTATTGCACTATTTACTCTACCGTCTTATCTAATAGTACTATATTTATATTCTGGAGGATTCTGAATACCGCCAGTATTGTACAGGATTTGTAACAAATCTCAAATGTTATTCCAGACATACACAGTAATGATAACGAGCGAATTCATCAAAGTTCATTTGTACACAGCGTCTTTGATCTCGGCACGATTTGACGTCAGGCGCGAAACGTTTGTTTTTTTTGCCATTTTATTGGTTCCTAGATGCGAGAGTCAGGTGTTTGAAAGAACGGCTATCAATCAATTAGTAAATTGCCATAGTTCAAAGGTAGATATTGTAGGGAGAAATAATAAAAAAGTCAAGGTTGATATGCATTTATAATACGTACACGTTCTGGGAAATTAAATAGGATTTAACAAAAAATTGGCCGTTTGTGGAAAATAATATTATATAATAGAGGTTTAAACATTAAAATCGCAAATTCTGTTTATCGAAGAACTAACTCTTTAATATTTATATTGAAGAAAAGCTTTAGTTGACATCTATGCCGTTATGTTTTAACGTGTATAAAGATAAAAAATAAAAAATATCTCTGGAATTTGCTCCTTTTAAATTTTTTTTTTATAGTTTGTTATGTTGGGAATTTATGAATCAAAATATTTTCATTACGATTCCATATAGAAGTAAATGGAATGTTTGTTTAATTGGTATTCGCAAATTAGCCACCCTATAATAATATTATATTTTCTGTCTTTGGTACTACAGTAAAGGTTTTTGATATCAACGTATAAAAGAAGGTAATACGATTTGAATAAGTAAGAATTTCGTAGAATTTATTATGTTCTAAAATTATATCACACGGTTACGTGGAAAAACTCGAGCGACAATATCGACTAACTTCCTAATTTTACACTCATATCTTATTAGAGGAGTAAAATATCTCAAGAGACTTCGTATTGGTGTAATCATTAGCATAACAACGTCTGTTATTCAAGAAAATGAGGCTGAATGAAGAAAATAGCTTCGAGGCGCGCTGACAATTTCCCGTTTTCCGGCGTTGACAGTCAAAGCTACATGCTCTTCAGTTTGTTATCTTAGTTTTAATTGCTTCTCTTGATTTGTTATTCATTTATGCACAAATTTCATGAAATTTTCACATCAATAATTAAATGTCAATTTTTAAATATTAAAAAAATATTATTTCTTGAGAGCGGAACAAAGGCCAAAGCTCCCGGTAGTTAGCATTACAGAGTGAGGAGGAATCTTCTCACAATACGTGCCGTGCTCAAACAATACTGCCTTCTGTATCCTGCCCATGATCCAACAAGTAAGGAAAAGTCACTGGAGATGTTGGGTTAGGCTCTTCAATAGTTGACAGTTTACCGATACAATAGGACAATTATTGTTGAGTGAATATTCCACATGGCGGTTACCTCATGAGTTAGGTCTATTATATTTAGTTAATTTTCTTTTTCAGCTTTTATGAGATTATCTTTATGTGGGACAATAATTGCCTGAAGCGCTGACCGATCCAATAACACTATATCCTGATATAGTGTTATTAGATCGGTTAAACCTGTTTAATGGCAACATATTTAAATCATATTTTTATCATTACTAGATGTCTTGTATATGTTAAGTTAATGTTTACTATGAGTCTTATTATATTGATTTGTTACATAACGTAGAGAAAAATCTTCATTTGTCAATTTACGAGTATCTTTGATTTCAAGAGCAAATGTAGTCTGATGGTAAAATCGTGGATAAGTTTTTTATTATTAACGAATATTAAACTCTACATTTAACATTACATATATTTTCTTTTATCGTGGATTATAGCAAAATAATATATTCATTACTTTTGGCTTGAAATTATCTAAAATTTTCCTAAACTTTCGTTATTCGTTAGGTACAAAAAAAGAGCATTCTCACCACGCGTAACAGGTCTTAAAGCTTTTTCGAGGCGGTCGTTTATCACCATCAGCTCGTGATTTCTTTCAAGGGGTGTCATCGGCTCTTATGTAAAGCCTTCTTTTGGCGTTCAATTTATGAGACGACGGCGCGAAAAAGATTTGCTATTAAAAACGTTACGTTACATTTGGAACGATATCGTAATTAAATGTGATCAGAGTGATATCGTATATTCTCGTCGTTAATTCTATTGACAAGGACATTCGCAGTGTCTTGTTTAATTAAAAATAATGTAAATCAGTCTCTTGGTACTCAATTGACATTTTTGAATAATAACCTCTAAGATTTAACATTCGGGTAAGAATTTACGAAATTGTAGTACTTCGAAATACATATTTGTAATACTAGCTGTGCATACGACTCCTCCCGTGTCAAAAAAGACGTAAAAGTAGTTAGTGTGAGATAACCATAAGAAAGAGAGATATGATTTCGCTAATTTTTTTGTAGTACTGATGTAGATCCACAATTCTCTAGTACATTACTTCAGTCTATCTCTGCTGATTTACGCGGCCCACGCGACTTAAGTTTTCAGCAGAGAAGATTTTACAACCACGCCAACTCTCTAACACAATTTACATAAAACCGTAATGTACTATTAACCTTAACCATATATTTGTCTTAAGTAATTATATATTAGTAGCATCTTTTCATCTATTTATTTTACCAAAATTAATTAATAACTTTTTCTTTTTATCTATATTACCCGTATTCTCTTTTTTCTTCACTTCTTGTCCTTTTCCTTCTGTTACTCAAAAGTTGACTGGAAGAGATCCCTTTTAGGGATAAGTCCGCCTTTATACATGTACTTTTTTACTTTTTCTTTCTCTTTTCTAACTATACCTATGTATAAAAATAAATAAAATAAAACCTTTCGTTCAACTTTCCGACAGCTTTCGGGACGTATAGATAGAATCATTTTTAAAACAGACAACAACAAACAAAGCGATATAGATGGGAACAAGAATCTGATGACGGAAATCAGTAACAGTGGGGATCGTAATGTTGTCAGTCATGGGTCATCAGGAATGCGTAAGCGACTGTTTCCGTTAACTGTCACTGGGATTTTTTATGTTTGTGAACCTGTATTGAATGAGAATTATTTTAAAAGTGGAATGGCGGCGTCTTTTGTTTATTTAAATGCCTTTCGATTTGTCTTTATTTTTTTATTATTATTTACATTTTAAACGGTATGTTCGGCGTATTCCTTACTTGATGTGTTTCGTTTGTATATTAGTATTAGTGTGACTATATTCATGCATGTAATATACGTATGTGTCTTGTATATACAAATAAAAGATACACATATCTCAACCTGCATACATTAAAACTATTATTCGAGTTTGTTTATATCCTAATTGTGAAGATAGCGCAGATGATGTTACGGGCAGACTCTAGTTTCTAATATAACGTTCTCACGTGTAAAGCTTTGTTACGGTGTATAAATGGAACGTAAAGCATCGGACTATAAATATAGAATAGGGAGAAGTACTCCAGGAATGCGCTCCCAACCGAAAACAGATAAGCGATGTTAACATATTCTCATGGTGACGTCATGATACTCGGCCTACAGCTAAATTGCCATTATACTATTTATCAAAAGAAAGAATAAGGGAAACTTGTTCTTACGCGTTAATAATTTAAGGAATTACGCTCTACTGTGTAGAATATCGTATTACAAAGTAATGGGATTAATTGAATTAAATGAAATCAAACATTTTATTCAAAATTGGTACATACATACACTTTTTGAACGTCAAAATTTTGTAATAATGATAATTACAAACAGTAATAATAATAAATATAATTAATTTAAATATTATTAGAAGATGTCCAGGCACGTTTATCTCTCATGTAATCGTCAAAACTATAATAGTCCTTAGTGCATAATGATTTTTTTTATGTACGATTTAAATTTCCCTTCTGGCAATACAAGTACTTTTGCGGGAATCTTATTATAAAAACATATGCAATTTCCTTAGAATGAGGAACTAACCTTTTTAAGTCTAGTCCTTCTCGTCTCAATTTTGTTTTTATTACGAGTCTTTAAGTGATGGCGCTCAAAATTAGTCCTATAATTATATAATTAGCGGCTTCAGAAAGTTCGTAGATCGTTATTGGACTACGTTATACATTTTTGTAATAAATTTTCACTATCTGTTTTGTACTTGCTTCACACTAGTCCAAATAAGCTATTAAATACATTTTTTTTTCGAATTTGACTAATGCTGTTAGCCCTTACGGCTTTGACAGCGTCACCGATAAGACGGGCGAGCGCAGAAGCATCGCCGAATACATTTATTAACAAAGCTTATTATTATAGTTGAACCTAGACTAAATTTTAAGTTTATTTGATTTGTAATATTACTAGACTTTTTTTTAGAAATTTTTAATAGACATACTAGAGCCCAACATTTTATAAAATGCACAGACTGACGCGGATCAAAACAAAATAATTTTTATTCAAATAAGGTTTTCAAGCACGTTGAATCGTCAACGATCAATATGATTAATAAGGCTACCACTGGTTCCGAAAGTTGGTCTTACCGAGAAGAACCAGCAAAAAACTTGGCGGTTATTATTATTATATTTCAATAATTAGTGTAGAGTATTTGTAATTCAAAAATTACAATATAATCCACTACGTAGCTGGTCGTAATTTTTTTTTTTTTTTTTGGACACTAACTAAGGCTGTTAGCCATGAAGGCTTTGACAGCGTCACCGGGAGAGTGGGCGAGCGCAGAAGCATCGCCGGGGCGTAATTTTAATACAAGCTTTCTTTTAAATCCTCAACAGTATAATAAGCTTTAAGTGTAAGTGTCTATTTAATTGCTTTTGAACTTTTGTAAAAGTAAGTGCAAAATAGATTGTGGTATTTTATTTATAAAAATGTATACCGATTTCCAACCATGACTATCCGTGAAATCGTATCAGATAGACAGACAGACTCGCATTTTATAATATTAGTATACAAGGCGCGTTGTAACAACTGTTTCTATAAAAAAGTCTATTAATAGTTTGCCACGAGACTGAATATTTTAGTGACACTCGGAACCGAAATAGTTCGACTACTTTTTTGATTATTTATCAGTTCGTTGTCATACGAATTCAAATATTTTGAGTTAGAAATATTATTTATTAGTTTTTACCCGCAACTTCGTTCGCACTATTGCGTAATAGGTTCATAATAGATGGCGATGTTCAATGTCATCCTAATTCTGTAGAATTAACAAGATTTCTATTGCCTATATGTTACCCCGGTGTATAAGGAATAATTGTGTCACCGATATTGCTTCAGCGGATTCACCGTGAAATTACTCAAACATTCACCCATACTCACAAACTTCCGCATTCCGTTTTCACCGTGCAGCATTCAACGGCTTAAATAAGTATGGATTAACTGGCATCTTCTATTCATGAATATTTTGAAGTTAAACTCACCATCCTCCCGGCCTCATCCCACTCGTAAGTGGGGTCAGCACAGCATTTTATAAACATGTCACATGATTTCGCTCAGTATTTTTCGACCGGCTGCGTGCCTGACGTCACCTTACCTTAGTCGCCTTTTGCGAAACCTCAGTAAGAAAGAGGGCGTCTATTCTAATCAGACGGATACAACACGTAGGGTCGACTTATCTTAGTCGCCTTCTACGACACCTCGGTAAGAAATAAGGGGGGTCTATTCTACTCAGTCTGATACCACACGTTGGGTCGACATACCTTAGTCGCCTTTTACGACACTTCGGTAAGATAGAGGGTGGCCTATTCTGCTCAACTGGATACCACACGTCTGGTCGACTTACCTTAATCGTATTTTGAAGTTAAACTATTATCTATATTTTTATATTAAAAATAATTATATATGGCGTTAATTAGGAACCTGCGTCAATGGCGGTTAAGCTTTTTCCCTAACATTAACCACATTATAGGTTAAATGCGAAGCTGTAATTAATCATTAATGCATTAATTCACATGTTATGATGTTAATTAATGTCAATATTAATGTGGCCCTGAATTTATAATGGGGGGTTGTGATTTCCCAACACGTGAAAGATAGTGTAATTGGATATATATGCTATATTTAGCATATAATTTCCTTATGGGCAGGACAATTATATCGCACGCTTAGTATTAAAGTGACCTAATTAAAAAAAAAAAGTTGTTTTGTGGCAAATTTCAATAAAGCATAGTGTCTTTAAAACTTATGATTGTTAAAGAGACCAATAATTTGGTAAGGCAAGAAAACACTAGTTTTTTTTTTATAATAGTTCGTAGCGTGGCATTGGAATAAGGATTACAATGTATCTAACTCAATTAAGACCATTTTTGAATTCGGTCATTTTAATACTAAGCGTGCGAATCGGTAGTAGCTAAATGATTTAAGGACTTCTTTAGTTTATAAGTATTTTAGTTTATATATACAAAAAGTAAAATATAAGTAACATTTTTCATGACTATTCAAAAGATGTATGAAATTATCCCAATTTAATGCCGTTTTAATATCCGGCTGATTAGAATAGATCATCCTTTTTTTTACCGAGGTGTCGTAAAAGGCGACTAAAGAAAGTTGATGTCAGGCAGGCGACCGGTCGTAAAATACCTATCCGGATCATGTGACATGTTTAACATTCGGGATAACGTGAGGATTTTGAAATTATCTCAATTTAATATTAGGAATTGGATGACCGAGCCTTGTTCGGTGATTTTTAAAATGATGTAAAAAAAATATTAAAAGTAAAATTGAAAAGAAAAATTAACAAATAACAGGGCAGGTGGGGCTCGATCCTAGGTATTTTCACCTCTCTAGACCGCTCGTTCCCTAAATGAACCACCATGACCTTACGTTTGACAGCGAAAATTGTGATGGTGTTCAACGTAAATTTCAACAAAAATTTTAGAGCACGAAAACAGGGTTAAAGCGACATTTATTTTAAATAAAACTTATCTAGAACGATTTCCCTCCCCAAACCAACGAACCCAAACCCACTACATGCTGAATTTCAGGAAAATCGTTGAAGACGTTTCCGAGATTCCGAAAAAATATATATATGCACACAAGATTAACACATTCAAATATAAGGTAATGATAATCATCATCATCTTCCTGCCCTTATCCCACTCTAAGTGGGGTCGGCACAACATGTTATAAACATGCTGTAACATGATTTGGCTGCATTTTTACGACCGGCCGCCTGCCTGACGTCAACTTACCTCTGTCGTATTTCACGACACCTCGGTAAGAAAGAGGGTGGTCTATTCTACTAAACCGGATACCACACGGTGGGTCATCTTACCTTAGTCGCCTTTTACGACACCTCGGTAAGAAATACGGTTGGTCTATTCTACTCAGCCGGATACCACACGGCGGATATAAGGTAATGATAATATGATACCAAATTTATTTGGTGAATATTATGTGATTTCTATTTTGGTGAATATTTGGATTAGCCATAAATCATCGCCGATCTCGTCGATCGGCCAGTTAGTGATGGTAGGATGTACGGGGGAAAGCATGTGAAGATGGATCGTGTTTTGTCTGTCGATTTGTTTATCTCTATATCTATTTCGGCCGTGTTCTTGACGTAACACTCCCATATATTATATCGGGATTTAACTACGTACAGCTAAATACACATTAAGAAGAAAATATGTATGTCTGTATCGGAAATAGTCCGATAGCACATATGTAGATCATCTCCCTGCCCTTATCCCACTCTAAGTGGGGTCAGCACAACATGCTATAAATATCTTGTAACATGATTTAGCTGCGTTTTTACGACCGGCCGCCTGCCTGACGTCAACTTACCTTAGTCGTATTTTACGACTCCTCGGTAAGAAGGAGGGTGGTCTATTCTACTTAACCGGATACCACACGGTGAGTCAACTTACCTTAGTCCCCTTTTACGACACCTCGGTAAGAAATGAGATTAGTCTATTCTACTCAGCCGGATACCACACGGTGGGTCAACTTACCTTAGTCGCCTTTTACGACACCTCGGTAAGAAATGAGGGTGGTACTATTCTACTTAGCCGGATACCACACGGCTATGTATTTTAGTATACATATAGATGAAAATTATACCCCCTTTTAAAAAAGTAGTATATATTGCCAAAGTATACAATTATTTTGGTTATTGAAGCCGTGATCGTGAAAGGAGAAAAGAGGAAGTTGCCATCTTGGGGGGGACCTCATATAAGCTTATTTAACGGCCTGGAATGCAGTCCTTTAAAATGTATTTGCGACACAGAAAATATCACCCGGTGAAAGTCGTAAGACCGAATAAAACAAAAGCACTACCCGCCACCAATAACACAGCAATACATAAGCACTGCACACATTCACCACCACAATCTCAATAATCATTTCGCTCCGTTAACGAAGCATCGTAGGAAATAGACTCCACCGACAAAATCGCACAGCGATTCATTTAGCATGACGTATATTTTGTTTTATCGCGGATTATAGCAAAATAATATTTTCATTACTTTTGTATTATGGACCATAGCAAAGTAACGTCTAATTCTATAAATTGTTCACAAGGACGACAATGCCTTTTTCCCTAATAAGCCCAAAAAATGTCATTATAAATTAAGATTAAAAAACGAAAATAATTTACATGCTAAAAATATATATGAGTGTGTTTGTGTTATTGTACGTGTGTGAGTCTGTATAATGTCCATTTATTATATTTCCGGGCTCCTTGGGCAGTAGCGTGATCAATATGTCGTTTTGGCATACAGATTCTTGACAAAGGAAATGAGCACACTTCCTGGGACAGCAAATTTAATGAAGTTTATTATAAATTGGCTACAAAGGAGTGGAAAGCTCATTTTGCCGTATAAAGTCGTTTGACCCCTGGTTCGCATCCGTTTCGAAGTATTGCTTGAAACAGTATAATTTTAAAATAGAACATAATTTGCTGATTTCAACAATACAAAACTGATGTAAATATTATTTTGCTTATCGCGATGCGACTATCGCGGATTATAGCAAAATAATATTTTCATTAGTTTTGTATTATGGACCTCCGCAAACTCCTAATTCTATTAATGATTTCAACAATCTAATCGCGAGTCTTGTCTGTTGACATTTTTTTGCGTCAGAAGGGAATAACAGTTTGATTAGATTTTTGGTAGGAATATAGGTAAAAAGCTCGAAAGTAAACGCAGGCTCCTCTTTATTTCGGTTCCTTTTAATTCTCCTACCCTTATCCCAATCTTCAGTGGTGTCGACACAACACGTTTTCACTTCCATTTTCTTCTATCATTCGTCACTTCACATAGTCTAAACGTCTCTTTTTAGGCCTCCTTCTAGTCACATATCTAAATTCATATTTAACACTCGTTTAGTCATGATTTTCATCCCTCGTCATTATATGTCCATACCATCTTAATCTTGCACTTCCCATCGTATTTGTAATGGTCGCAGACTTCCCCTTATATACTCATTTTGTATTTTATCTAATCTTGTCTCACCACACACCTATTTATATTATTTACTGTATTTCAGTACCTATTGAAAACGTAATCTACGCAAACGATTTTGCAAATAGAAGCTACGCTGTTACGATATCTGTCTTTTACAGTTATTATGCAATTAATGGAAAAGTTTGCGGAGCATCGAAGTAAATATTGGACAAAAATAATGATAATATTATTTTGCTATAATGCTGAGTGGTTTCCGGCTGAGTAGAATAGACCAACCTCATTTCTTACCGAGGTGTCGTAAAAGGCGACAAATGAAAGTAGATCCTCCGTGTGGTATACGGCTGAGTAGACTACCCACATTTCTTACCCAAGTGTCGTAATAGGCGAATAAGGTAAGTTGACCCACTGTATGCTATCCGGTTGGTCTATTCTACAATAGTCCAACCTCTTTCTTACCGAGGTATCGTGAAATACGACTAAGGGACGTCAAACAGGCGGTCGGTCGTAAAATATCTAGCCAAATCATTTGACAACATATTTATAACATGTTGTGCCGACCCCAGTTAGAGTTGGTTAAAGGCAGGAGAATGATGAATATTATTTACGATTAGAGAAAATCTATGTAATACCAAAAGTAGAGTAAGTGTTCATACCATATGCAAGATTCGTAAAAAACCACCTACGCTATTAGCATTGCAGATAACTAGCACAATCTTAACAACCGTTTTGCTCCGTAACCGAAACATTATATGGATATGGCTGGCCTGTTGGGACAAGTGGCAGTGAATCTGCCTTTATCTCCACAGGTCGCAGTTAGTGAATGCAGAATCATGCTTATGCTTATGCATGCAGGATCCTGCATGCACGCAGGTATGTATGCCCATACATACATACCCATGTATACACTCGATATTTAGCATTAAATAGATTTTAGAGTTCCCGCCGCGATAACGTCTTTTAAAGAGCTCATGAATAAGTGCCCCGTATGGGTTCGAAACTAGTCGGGCTAACCCGATAGAATAAGACGTGAGTAGCCGGTTCTATACATTAACTATTAAATAGATTGTTACTAATATCGTATTTTGTATTTAAGTATGTATTTGAAAAATGTATAAGTATATATTCACCAGTTGTCTGTCTACCATAACAAAAGTTTTAAGTTACTTTGGGGACAGACGATCGTGTGTGTAAGTGTCCCATATATTTATTATTATTACGTATTATAGAAAATCATTACTTCAGTATTATGAACCTCCGCATAGTAACTTATTTTATAAATTATGTAGATATTAGACTTGACTATGACATCCAGGGTGATAAAACGTTGTATCTATTATTGTTGATACGTGCTATCGATAATACAAATCACTAGTTGCTAAAAATATCGCATCAGATAAAATAATATGAGTGATGAATCAAGGTTTTTCATTATCAACTTAACTGTTATCGAATATATATTTTAGTATACATTGGATATAGGAATATAACGGAAAATATTGTCTCAGTATATCTCAATTGTAACTACCAGATATGATGAACCTCACAGAAAAACATGAAATTAAATCTATTCTTACATTTTATATTTGAAATCCGGCTGAGTAGAATAGACTACCCTCGTTCCTTACAGAGGTTTCGTAAAAGGCGACTAACGTTGACCCACCGTGTGGTATCTGGTTGAGTAGAAAATACCACCCTCTTCCTTACCAAGGTGTCGTTAAATATGACTAAGTTGACGCCAGGCAGGCGGCGGGTCGTAAAATACGTAGCCAAATCATGTGACAACCAGCATGTTTATAACGTTTGGTGCCGACCCCACTTAGAGTGGGATAAGGGCAGGAGGATGATGAAATACAGTAGAGTGATTGTGGTTATCTAATATTGTATTGTGCCATAAGATCGTGTGGTGTGGAATAGACTTCCGCACAACACCATTAAAGAGGCCGGAGAAAAAATGTATTGTATAAAATTGACATTTTCAATAAATACGGCCTTTTAAGATGACTAGTAGACTTATCACCGCGGTATTACGTCATAAGATTTTTATTAATTGGTTTACACATTTTAATATTACATATTTTAGTTTTTTTTTGTTCTACATTATACTTTTGCTTCTCAACCTATGGACATCCTGCTGAATATAAGTCTTCCCATGATCTTCATAAAACACGGTCCTATGCCACTTAGATCCAGCGATCTTTTTTGAGGTGATAACTTCATTTCCTAGGGCCTCGACCGACTCTACAGAGTCGCCATTCCAAAACATTAAGACTCCAAATCCGGTAGTAAAATAATTAGATAAATCAGGTGCCAACTTATTTATGACATATTGTGCCGACCCCACTTAGAGTGGGATAAGGGCAGGAGAATGATGCATTTTTTTTAAATACTATTGTTATATATTTTTTCACTATAATTTTCATACAGATATACTAGAGTAAGGGAGTTATATGGAGGCTTTTAAGTACTGTCGCAAACAATAATGAGTAAAAAATAATATCATTGTCTAATCACACAAAAAAACGACAGATTATTAAGTCTCATTTGCGTTCTATTTATTATCTATGTCACTTTATTAGTATAAATAGTCTATGATTTTAGTGTGGAAGTGTTATCTATGAAGTGCGACGTAACAGACAAGTCCAAAAGTTGTTCTATTACTCGCATATATCAGAATTGAAATTGACACGTGGCACCCGAAAGTTTGACAAGCTTCATATAAAGTTGTACCGCCCGATGTTTCGACTTCGATGTACTCGTAACTTGGGAAACGAGTAGGTCGGCACGTAATACAGTGATAGGCTACGTCGGCATTCACACAGGAAATAATATCCTATTGCAGAGTTTATGTAACTAAATTATATATGGGTCCGTACGAAAATATTTGCTCCTAGGTTTAACACATGCATTGTTATTCGCGCTTTTGTCGTTCTAGCTGCAGCAGTAATAAATATCTATAGTTAGAAGTCTAGTTTGTTTGTCTGAACGCGTTAATTCAAAATATTCTTTATTCAAATAAACTTGTAAACAAGTGCTTTTGAATCGTCAACTCTACTGCTGGTTCGGAAAGCTGTTCCTACCGAGAAGAGCTAGCAAGAAACTCGGCGGTTGCTTTTTTTAAAAAATACAATTCTTAATACTAGTTACATTTAATCATTTCTATCTTATACAGGGCCGAACAATATCTATATCCACGCATTCTTATCGTCTAAAAAATCCTCAACAGTATAGTAGGCTTTCTGTATCAGCCTCTTTTTAACAGTGTTTTTAAACTACTGTAATGGCAATGCTGAAATTGACTGCGGAATTTTATTATAGAATCTTATACCAAAACCCAAAACGAGTTACGCGAGGCTCCTGCTTTGCAAGGCGCAAAGCAGGAGCCGCAAGCTTATATCGGTTCCTGCTTTGTCTATTGTAGACATCACCTATCGTTTTATAATTCTTTATATTTTTATGTACATAAATTAATCTCAGGAACGACTAGACCGATTCGAAAATTTTTTTCAGTGTAAGATAGTCCATTTATTGAGGAAGGCTATAGGCTGTATAACATCACGCTAGGATGGGAGAGGAACAGCAATAGCTTTCCTTGCGCGTGCTTAGTAAACGGTAATAGTTATTAAAAAATTATGTATTACAAAATTGTTCCCCTCTAAAAGTTCTAAATAAAAGCCCGCGACAGCATGTGTCTAGCTTTTAAGGTTAACTCACTTAACCATTTTTATGATTATCAAAAGACTATATAACGGTTTCGATCTTTCCACGCGGGCGGAGCCACTGGCGATTGCTAGTTTTTTTTTTTTTTAAATAGCATTTTGCACTTCTGTATTTTAACTATAACTATATCTAATTTCATACTGCTCCGTCCGCATGTTTTTTCATAAAAAAGAGCATATTTTTGCGTCACGTATTAATAAATAAATAAATAAATATATGGGACACTTACACACACGGTCGTCCATCCCCAAAGTAAGTAACTTAATACTTGTGTTATGGGTGAGAGACAAGTGGTGAATATATACTTATATATTTTTTAAATACATACTTAAATACAAATATACACCCAGGCTCAAAGATCAACAAATTCATTTATAGAAAATGTTGGCCCTCGGGAATCGAACCCGCGACCCGTGGAGCTGAAGGCAGGGTCACTACCCACTGCTCCAACGGGCCAGTCAATTAATAAATAGATATACGTGCACATTTGGCACCAGTCTAAATTTATTATATTATCCGGTAATGGTGTGTAAAAACGTGATACGAGTAAACGTAAAATTTTAATTTGCGACCATATAACAAAATGAGCTTGTTCATCAATCTTCTACAACATTTTTATTAGCCTCCAAGCAATTCGTATCATCGAACACGTCTCTACACGCCCGTCCACGTTTTTATTTCCCCAAGCGATTTACACGTGTGCATCAAACCGCTATCTCAGTAACATTAAACGCAATTCCTGTTCGCAAACTTTACAACTTTAGGCTTTTATTCCGTTCTGTTATTGCGATGTATATATAAACAACTCGTTACTGGAAATGGCCTTGTGTTATATTGACCATTGCATTGTCATTTTAATAATCATCATCATTTTCTTACCCTTATCCCATTCCAAGTGTTGTCCACGCATATGTTTTACTAGTCTTGTCGTGTGATAGGTCTTGTCTACTGGTCGTGTGATAGGTCTTGTCTACTGGTCGTGTGATAGGTCTTGTCTACTGGTCGTCTGATAGGTCTTGTCTACTTGTCGTGTGATAGGTCTTGTCTACTTGTCGTGTGATAGGTCTTGTCTACTTGTCGTGTGATAGGTCTTGTCTACTGGTCATGTGATAGGTCTTGTCTATTGGTCGTCTGATAGGTCTTGTCTACTTGTCGTGTGATAGGTCTTGTCTACTTGTCGTGTGATAGGTCTTGTCTACTTGTCGTGTGATAGGTCTTGTCTACTTGTCGTGTGATAGGTCGATAATAGATGACACTTTTCATGTCATCTTATTCCTGTAGAAATAACAGGATTTCTATAGCCTATATGTTATTTCGGTGTATGATTCAGCAGGTTCGCCGTGAAAGAGTAACAAACATACATCCATTCTCACAAAATTTCGTACTTAAAATTTTAGTAGGATAGGATTTTCTTACTACCATTCGTCAACTGTTTCTTTCAGGCCATTCAGGCTTTCCATATTATTCTAGAACCTAGTCGTATATCCACACCATTGTCGTTTTAATAATTTGTATCAATTTATTAGAATTTAATATGTACAGTAAGTAAATGACAGATACATAAATATAGTCGGACAGCATTTTATAAAAAAAAATTAAAGTAGGCTACATTTTATTCTGTCATTTTAAAGACTGACTGTATTCAACGAATTAAAGGAAACACTAATTATATATAATAATATTATAATAATAATAATTATACACTTAAACTTTATAGATTTTTTTTGATACATTGCAAATAAATCACATGAAAATCTGTTCAGTACTTTATGAGGTTATTGCACACGAGTGTGAGACATTGACGCAAACAGACACAGTGTGGGACATTATTTTATCATAAAAGATTACACAATGAGGTTCTCATATATAAATAAACCTAAGTTATTAAACTTGGCTGTTAAACTTGCTCTAATTATATTGTGTACCGAGCAAAATGTTGTCTGCACACATTCTCTTACACACTAACAAGCTTCCGCATTCTGGGAATTCTCATTGAATAGTGCTAATATTATGCAAATGTTTTAGCCAATAAACCATTAATATGTCAAACATCCCCACGTGCATGCAATGTTATATCAAAGTAGCTATTTCTAAAAGTGAATTGTTAATGTTTAATATTTCGTGTGCGTGCCTGCATGCATGTGTGCAACGATTATCTTGTAACCATCAAATTGTAATAATTTTTTCAAAGATTAGCCGCCGAGTTTCTTGCTGATTCTTCTCGGTAGGAGCAAACTTCCGAATCAGTGGTAGCTTCTTTAAAACATTTGACGATTCAAAAGTACTGTAAACAGTCCACTTGAATAAAGAATATTTTGAATTTTGAATTTGAATTTGTGATGATTGTCAGCTTATGTGCCTAATTAAATTTTTTCCAACATTGTGCTCTACGCCCCACTTCGCGTCAATTTGATTTGATGTTTGGGATGAGTTTAACCTTTTCGCTGCGGATCATTTAAATTGCATTTAGATTGCAGTGCCAAAATAAAAAAAATGTCTTTCTGAATCGTATCATTCAAGTACCTTAAATGTACAATTAAATTTTTTAATAATAAAAATTATGTATTGTAAACGGATATTACAAGACGAGCTATCATGCGTATTATGAGTGTAGCTGATGGATAACGAACTCCGATACAGGCGATGGCGTGTTCGGCGTGATAGCAATAACATATGGAGCTTTCGGTGGCTAACAAGCCATCTTGTGTGATGTGACGTTTGAGTACGAGTGCGGTAATACAAGTTGAATTATACTTCTGGGTTCCATTGATACTCACTTCTGGACCTTCTTTAACAGTATGTTACATAGGGGGCCATAAGAATTTTAGAAAGGCATATGTGGTCCTTGACACAAAAAGATAATTTATCCCGCTCTTCGACGAAGGAAAAAATCGTGAGGAAACCTGGATATATCTGGAATGTGATGTGTGTGACTTGTCATAATATCGTAGTAGGTCTAAGCTCCCTTTTGACCAAAAAAGGGGAGAGGAAGCCGATGCCCAGTAGTTGGACAGTAACAAGCCGTTTTCATATACCTTAGCACCACGAGTGAGACCGTAGGCCAAAACTGGTATGTATCGAAATAAATTTGATTGCTTTCGAGAACAGTTAAACGCCTGCATCAAACGGTTTCGTTCCGTCAAACTCAATTTCCGAACGCGACTTTACAACTTGGCGCCATTTCGCTCGTTTATTGGTCAATATAATCCCCCGCTCGTACGCTAAGCAAGTTATAGGAAATTCGCATCTGTTTCACGCCTGCGTTACTTCATCTATTTACAAAATATTCCATCCTTACAATGTCGTGGAGAGATTATGTATTGCTTTTATAACTAGAGATTATTTTGCCTTGTTATTTTAAATATGGCGAGACCTTAAAAACATAAAAATGATTTACGATTACGTCATATGGGCAGTTCACATGTGATGTTGATATTTGTTAAAACAAAATCCTTATTTACATATATAAAAACACATATTTCAGTGTTTTTAGCTGCACTTGATACCGTTAACGTAACGGCAATTTGTATGGCGCTGGAATAGCGGTCACTAGATGTCGCTTTTGCAGCGTCATACAAATTGGCGTTACGCCAATATGATCGAGTTGTTTAAAAACTTATACTAATCATACAGGACTCAAAGAGAGTTATGGCGGTTTTGCGATTTTGTCTATCGAAAATCGTGTGATAAATTGTTGATAACAACAATTTTACAACAAACAATATTAAAAGGTGGCTAGTGGCGGTTTAAATTGCGACTTAAATTATTAAATTATGACGATTAATGCGTCTTAGAATAAGTTTTTTTTTATTTAGATTTATTGAGCGTTGGAACAATGCAAGTCTTACATACTATAGATTTTAACAACGCTTAACATTCTTAGTAAAATCTTTTTTCAAATAAAAACATCTCTTGAAAGAATATTTGCAAATCCTTGTAGCGAATGCTGGGAAGGGTCGCGTTCAATGAGAATGTTTACAGTTTTTGCCCTGAGGAATTTATTTCATCACTCTAGGGGCAATGGAATCCTTTATATAACGATTGAGAGTAACCTTCGAGGCGAACAACTTTGTCTGGATAAAATGTAAATAAATTGTCCTATTGCCACCTTCGTTTTTGTTTTTTTTTTTTAATATAAAGATGTAGATTAATATAAAGATATAAGCAGAGAAGTTTTAGGTATATAGAGATATGATAAAGATGGTTTGATAATAGCGTTTGACTATGTTATTAGCCCAGAAAAAAGTACTTAAACTTCCTATAAGAACTATTTAACCTATCGAAGTGTTAAGTAACGCTTTAGGGTTTCGGGTGCGATAAATCTATTTAGATAGGTTTCATTAAAAAAAATGACGTATTACCTGTTTTCAGGCACTGAAAAACTGCTATATTATTAATAGAAAACAAAGGTTAATCGCGATGTCACTTGCAAAGCAATATTAGCGCAGTTGGAAATGGGAGGACTAAAAAAGTGAAAATACACACGATCAAAACCAGATACCATTAGTCCTTTTCCTCTTCTATTTTTTCATATCTTATAAAAAATATCAAGAAAAGCTCGATCATCCAGGTAGATACTTAAATATCTTAATGCTGTTCAAAGTGTAATGTTTAATTCAAAAGTCTTTTAAACATGCACTGAAAGGAATGAACAAGGAGTTGTAAAACACACATCTTAAACAAGCACACTTACACGCACACACTTTTAAACACATGCACATACATACACAAGCATACACACATGCATGGTTTATGTTAAATATCTGGGTGACCAAGCTTCGCTCGGTAATTTTTTACAAAAAAAATAAAAAACAAAAAATAGAAACAACAATTATTTAGTTGGGATCGATCCTTGGCATTCACATTTCTCGACGCTGCCGTTACCCGAATAAGCTACGCCGACTTGACAGTTAATGGCGAAAATTCAATTCAATATAAATATTAGTGTTTTTTAATGCCCAAAAACAGGGATAAAACAATATTTTTGTTACATAAAACCTAGTTAAATCAATTTTTCTCCCCCAAAACCTCCTACATGCTAAATTTCTGGAAAATCGTTGGAGCCGTTTCCGAGATTCGGAAAATATATATAATAAACGGCGATATTTCTTCCTTATTCTTATTCAATAAATTAAAAAGCAATTTTCCCGAAGTCAACTCATTTACTCTTTCGCAACACCTCAATGAAAGACACATAAAAATATGACAGCCACAATGCTTTTTCATATTAATCGCCAACTCTATGAAGGAGGTCGTATTAAAAACATGTTGTAACACACATATATATATATATATACATATATATATATATATATATATATATATATATATATATATATATATATATATATATATATATATATATATATATATATATATATATATATATATGTATGTATGTACAAGATTAACTCATTTAAATATTAAGATATTGTATATCTACTTGACGAACAATAATTTGCAAAAAAAACTAATTAAAGCCATATAAGGATTACACTCCCTATATAGCTTTAGTTTAAGCTATTAATATTAATATGTGTTGAGTAAAAACTTTGTTACGCTGTAGGATTACCTAATAAACAAATAAATAATTTATTTGGTGTAATTTTTCAATAGAAGTCAACCCACTCGTCGTCTACACGGGTCCGATAACTTGTAACTCACGAATATTTGCTTGCCGTTACTCGAATGCGTTATAATGATTTGCCAACATAAAAATACATCATCAGGACATTAGCACGCCAGTAAGGTCTAACACGAAATAATATAATAAACAAAATTGAAACAAATTTGAAAGTTGGGTTGTCTGAGATATGTTTGTAGACCGTTAATTGATTGTAATAGGACTTAGAAAGAGGTTGTTATTTGAAATAGGTTCTAATACAATTAGTCCAAAATGGAATAAATGCAAATAAAAGGAGTAGCGCTAGAGTTGACGAATAATGATAGGAGAGAATAGAAGATGAAAACCTGTTGTGCTGACCCCACTTAGCGTGGGATGAGGGAAGGACAATGATAATTTATACTCGAATCTTCATCTTTAAGTGCCTCCCGAAGGTAGTGAAGGTTGGCTTCGTAAATTTATCCCTATCCCTTGCTAGCCGCATAATCCGCGATAAAGTAAGTGCAAAAATGGTAAATGTAGAGTAGAGTTTTCGCTTTGGGATTTTGTCGTGGAGTTTATCTCCTGGTTATGCTTCGGTTGTGGAGCGAAACGATTGTTGCGTAAATGAACGTGTGTAGTGCTTGTGTATTGTGGTGGCGGTGGTGGAGATATGTGCACGTGTTTTTAAGAATCCTTTATATATCGGGTATGAAAACGGATAATTTACTACACATTTAGCTTTATCTATATTTCCTATTTATTTCAAATTCAGTTATATCAATATAATTATTATTATGTTTTGTATTATGGATCTCCGGAAAGTAACGCCTCTAAATTTCATTTGATACGCTATTTAAATTCAGTCATGTGTAAAAATACATCGCAAAAGCAGGCGTTTTTGTAGTTACATGTAAATAATGGTATGTACTCGAAACGTCTGAATGGCCATTGATAAAACGTATCGAATGAGCGCGTATCGAATGTTGATAACGAGCGCTTATCTTGTACGTGATGCAGTTTCCGAATATAGTTTGAGTTTACATTACGTCGTATCGATTACATTAGAGATAGCGATGTGGTAAATTCCATTCTCTAATATAGAACTTAAATTTAGCTTAACTCAGATAACAAAAAAATTTGGAACAACTGAACAACAGATTAACACATTTAAATAGCTTTAATATTTAAATGAGTTAATGTGTGAGATGTGAAAATGTATATATACATTTTCTGAATCACTGAAACGACTCCAACGATTTTCCTGAAACTCAACATGTAGGGGGGTTTTCGAGGAGAAACATCGATCTAGCTAAGTTTTATTTTTTTTTAAATCTTGTTTTTTCAATGTTTTTGGGCACTAAAAAAACTACGAAATAGAAATAGATAGCAACTAATATTTGAGCTGTCAAATGCAAAGCTAGGATAGCCAAATGGTAACGCGCAAACCAAAAAAGTCCGTAACCTGGGATCGATTCCCACATGAAATCGACGCTTTTTTAGTTTTTTTAAATTGCATTTTTTAAAATCTTTTATAAAATGGTAATTTTATAAAAGATTTTAAGCTCGGTCATCTAGCATTTTTACTGTATTTTTAAACTTTTATTCAACTTGCAATGTATGTATTCTAAATGGAATTGCCCGTTAGCGCAGTTTACAGCGAACCTTTAGCTCCGCGGGTCGCGGATTCGATTCCCGCTGTGAGCCAACATTTTTTATAAACAATTTGTCAGTTCTTCGAGTTTGGGTGTATATATGTTTTTAAGGATTAACTTATTGAAAATGTTAGTATATATATTTACCAGTTGTCTGTCACCTTTAAATGTATTAAGTTACTTTGGGGACGGACCGTGTAAGGTTAAAAAGAACGTTATAATTTACTACTAGTCAGTCTTTTATTCCAATAAATAATAACTGTAATAATGAACTGTGATTCTTATATTTTCTTTTGGAAATATATAATATTTACAGAAGGAAAATATAATCACAGAATCCAACATGTTTTTGTGTAGCCAATACAAACAAAAACGTAAAAGGTTTGATTAATACTGACATGTTTTTTTTATGGATGTGTATTATACAGCAACGCGATGATAAATCAAACGAATCGCTTATTGGATTAACCCTTTTTATCTTGTCTCCAGTTATCGGATTTATAAAAAATATACCTAAAGTATTTTGCGAGCAAAAGTTAATAAATACATGATTTATTCGAGTGTTGTTGTAAATCATTTTTAAGAGCTATTTTCATTTCTCCCGAAAAATAAATAACGGGGTTTCGTTAGCGATGAATCTAGAACCTAGAGAAATGAATCTAGATAGAAACTAGCTACGTTTCATTAAAAAAAAGTCTAAAACGACTTTTTTTTAATTTTCCTTGTTTTTTGCCTTTTAAAAACTGCTCACATAGAAATAGAATGTTATGCTTAATTTTGCTGTAATTTTCATGCTTAGTGGCTCAAGGAGGAACGGGCGGACTGTAAAAATGAAAATACCCCGACTCGAGACCAGATATCACCAACTTTTTTTTTTGTTTTAGTCAAGCAATATATATCGCCATATGGTACCCGGCTGAGTAGAATAGACCACCCTCATTTACTTACCTTGGTAAGAAATGAGGGTTGTCTATTCCATTCAGTTGGATACAACTCGACGGGTCAACTTACCTTAGTCACCTTTTACGACACCTTGGTAATAAATGCGGGTGGTCTATCCTACTCAGCCGGATAATACACGGCGGGTTGACTTACCTTAGTCACCTTTTACGACACCTTGGTAATAAATGCGGGTGGTCTATTCTAAGCAGCCGGATACCACACAGCGGTGGTAGTTACCTCTTTATATATTAATTTTTTGTTTCTGTAAACCTCTAGTACTTATTTAAGACATAAAAAATTAAATAGTCTATTCAATTTCTATTTGAATCAACTTACGAAACAGATGTATTTGAAGCTAGAGGTGGAATAATTCCCTTGCAAATTAATAAATTGCAATCATATAATAACTTACTGTCTGCTGACGTCAATGTTCTCACTAGATTAAACAATTATCAAACGTAAATCATTGTGCGAATGTGTAAATATTCATAAAGCTGACATTGAGATGAACCGGTGTTCAGTTTTTATAGCGAATAATGAATGTATTACCAGACGGCTTGCCATGAATGAATGTTTATAATATATTCACAAGATACCAGTTTTTACGTCAATCTGTAGAGCTTTAGTTATCATAAGTAGGAATAAATTAATAGCGAAAAAAATAAAATAAAGGATGGTCGTTACAATATTAAATTGTACCAAATTTCATTAATATTTTCAAGCGGTTTGTACGTAACGGGCAGACAAATATTAATATGTTCGATACTAAGGCATCAGAAATCCATCTAACGGCCATCTGAAATTTTTTTTTTAATAAATCGTTAAATAATTAACACATTAAATTTTGAATAAATATCCACCAGATAGAATAGGGGAGCCAGCCAAAATGTCATCATCCTCCTGCCCTTATCCCACTCTAAGTGGGGTCAGCACAACATGTTGTAAACATGTTGTCATGTGATTTAGCTGGGCTTTTACGAGCGACCGCCTGCCTAATGACGACACCTCGGTAAGAAAGAGGTTGGTCTATTCTACTCAGCCGGATACCACTCGGCAAAGTCAGCCAAAATATGGTCGTCGGAAAATAAGGGAAGGAAAAAGACGCTACCCATCTGTCTATATTATTATGTGTGATTATACGTGAGGTATCCGGATGAGTAGAATAGACCAGCCTCTCTCTTACCGAGGTGTCGTAAAAGGCGACTAAGGTAAGTTTACCTGCCGTGTGTTATCTGGCTCAGTAGACTAGACCTCTCAAATCAAAATCAAATCAAAAATCAAATCTTTTTTATTTGCAGATTATGGGTCATATAAAGGTCTTAAAATTAATTAAATACAGCCATAAACTGCCATAGGTGGCGTGCAAATGTCAAAAATATAAATTTATAAGTTACATAAATTACAAAATCAGTCAAAATATAATAAAATATAAATAGTTCAGTCCAAATATTAAATTATAAAATTATGTAAATTCAAATAAAAATGTCAAAAAGAAAATCATTATATACTACAATTAACTAAAAATTCATTGATATCGTAACAACATAGTTCCAAAAGGTAATTAAACAATTTAATTTTAAATTGGGTAAAAGGCAGTTTCTTTAAATCGTCAGAGAGCTTATTATATAATGTTATTGTCATGCAGTAAACATTTTTTTGGAACAATGTTAGTCTTTGCGGGGGTAACACAAGTATTACTTTATTTCAGCGAGTTTTCTGCTTAAATAAATTAATATTTCTTTTTGCAAAAATACAAATTTCCAAGATATATAAGCTTGGTAAAGGTAATATCTTTTTTTTTTTAAACAAAGGCCGGCAAGGATCAATTACGCCACACAGCGATCTAATACATTTTTTTTGTACTTTAAAGGCTTTATCCATGTCAACAGAGTTACCCCATAGAATAAGTCCATATCTAAGTATGGAGGCCACATATCCGTGATATACACTTGTAGCAACTTCCTCCGATATTGTATTACGGAGTCGATACAGTACATAGACAAACCTATTAATTTTATTACAAATTACCGTGATATGTTCCTTCCAGTTACAATGTTTGTCTACAATGATTCCTAAAAATTTAGCTGTAGGTATTTCCTGTATTCTTTCATTATTGTACTGTATATGGAGATTTCTGGGTTTGCTTTTGTGGGTTTGAAATTCTATTAGTTTTGTTTTATTTAAGTTTATAGAAAGATTATTTTCATCAAGCCAATTTATAATTTGTTTTAAGTCATCGTTTATTTCCTGTTCAAATAAATTATTATTGCCTTTGACAATAAGTGTAGTGTCATCAGCAAATAATATTGTTTCATGTTTTGTGACCTTGGATAGGTCGTTTATATAAAGTAGAAACAATAACGGACCTAATATACTACCCTGTGGCACACCAACTGTAGTAGGTTCTCTCTTAATAAGGTGTAAATACGACTAAGGTAAGTTGATGTCAGGTAGGCGGCCGGTCATAAAATAGTAGCCAAATCATGTGACGACAGGTTTATAACATGTTGTGCCGACCCCACTTAAAGTGGGATAATAACAGGAGGATGATGATGTGTGATGAGATAAAGATAAGTATGGGTCTCCCATCTTCCCTCTCTTATTATTTGTTGGACACACGCACTCACAAATATGCCTTTAGTTCCGCTACTCTACGTAAAATAAATTTACTTCTGTATTATCAGTTTCCATAGTGCCGTCAAAACAGACAAAACATTACGTGAGCAAAGGATATGCGTATTCATATTAATGTATGCGTCGTTTATTAGTGCTAACGAACTGGCACCGCTTATGAATTATGAATTAGTTTGTCACTGGGCACTCGCGACACCGACACCGGACTACGCCAGGCACATTCTAAATTATTCGTTTGGTCACCGGTGCCGAGATTTAAAACGAGTCATACCTACGAATTCGTTCATTTAAGAACCCAGCATTAAGTTATAAAAGGCTAGCAATCGCCAGCGGCTCCGCCCGCGTGGATAGATTTAAACCGTAATATAATCTTTTGAGAACCATAAAAATGATAAGAGTTGGTTAACCTTAAAAGCTAGACATATGCTGTCGCAGACTTTTATTTAGAACTTTTAGAAGGGAAATATTTTGTAATACTACTGTCACTATTACTCACTGCACGCAAGGAAAGCTTTAAATTTTGCCGTTTTCGTACTATTTTTTATTGCTGCTCCTCTTCTATTCATCTAAGCGTGATGTAATATAGCCTATAACCTTCCTCGATAAATGGACTATCTTACACTGAAAGAATTTAAAATAGGCCCTGAGATTTGCGAGTTCAAACTATCAAACAAACTCTTCAGCTTTATATAATAGTATAGATAGTATAATTAATATTTGATCACCAACGACCAAAACACGTTCTTAGCTGGATTCTGTTAAAGATATTTCGCCGCCCCAAAGTTGTATATCGCGTTGAACCAGTCTGGTCTACTTTAAGTGGAGGTTCAAACTCTTACATCCAACCATCGGCTCTTGTTAATAAAGATCTAGATCTACATTTCAGTTTAACTGATTTACTGAAATTCCAAGACCATTTTTTAATCTTTGCTTTCATCAATTCACCGGTCTCAATTTTTTATTCCTCTTTTAAAAGAGAGTACCTGGTTGACCGAGCTATGCTCGGTAATTTTTAAAATGATGTAAAAAAAATTTAAAAGAAAAATTAAAAATAATAGAGGAGGTAGAGCCTAGGTATTTTCACCCTTTCTAGAACGCCCGTTCCCCAAATAAACCACCATGACTTTTCGTTGAACGGCGAAAAATTGTGATTGTATTCAACGAAAATTAAATTTTTTTTTTAATAAAACTTATCTAGATCGATTTTTCTCCCCCAAAACCTCCTACATGTTGAATTTCAGGAAAATCGTTGGAGCCGTTTCCGAGATTCGGAAAATATATATATATACAAGATTAACTCATTTAAATATTAAAGATATGTGCTTTTATGAATATAGATTGATACCATAGCTAATTTCAAGTCATTACGCATCTGTCACTATATGAACAGTTATATTAATTAAATATCCGATGCTTTGAACCTACACAACTTTTAGAATGTTGTCCATAATATTAAATGATTTATAGATTTGTTATGTTTGCGCATGTTTTAAATAATTTAATAGTTTGGGTTTCCATGAAAATATTACGTGATATATTTTGATGTAGGCGTTTCTTAAAAAAATTGGTGATGTAATCGCGGGATTTTATCTGTACATATTATTGGTTTATGTCACAGACATATCGATATATTATTCAATTATACAGGATTTTTATGTATTATTCCAACTAGATTATTTAAATCATTGTGCTTCAAATCATAATTTCAAATACTGAAACTTGTTTACGCATTCGCAAAAATATATACTGCAAGAGATATTCTGACAAAACGCCATCAGGCTTGTTATAATTCTAGTTGAATAATGTATTAAGAGCGAAGGTCGCGTTAGCTGGCCTCGTAGGCTAACTTATTTGAATTTGCTGAACACGATAGTGGCGTCAACTAAATATATATTTATCTCTAAGTCTACCTTTTGTTGAAAAACATATTGTGTTATACTTTACTGTTGCTTCATGTTTGAACAATACCGACCACTCGACTTACTCTTCTGACATTTTTCTCTGATAATCTATGAACTGATGAAATAATATTGGAAATCTTTGTTGATTAAGGCAAGGATTCAATGTCGACACATAGTAAATAAAAGATCAACGAACCTTTTTTCACCCAAATCCTCGAAATCAAATCCCTTGTCACAACTAGTTACCCAGTATAGTCTTTAGAATACTACCTACAATTCGATTACACTATATTCCTGTCAATCTGTAATCTACCAGATTCTTAAATATCGAAAATCAACTTATGGTTGTAAATAAATTATAGTTGTAAGAAATCATAAAAACAAGTTGTTAGGCAACGACGGAGTTGAAATGTAAGAAATCGTAAAGCGTCACACTTTACTACTTTTTTGTCGAGTCTTCTTCTTGTTTAACCGATGGACGTCAACTGCTGGGCATAGGTTTCTTCGTGGGATATCCACAAAACACGATCTTACTCCGATTGGATCCAGGGGTTCCCCTCAACCCTTTGAACTTCGCCTATTTGATCAAGTAACCTTCGTCTTACCGCATGATTATGCTTGTTACAGCACAAGAAGATCGTTAAGTTTATCCAAGTAACTTTTTTAGCACTGCCCTTAGCAAAAAAATATAGATTATATTTGATCGCGGATAATAGCAAAACATTTCGTCATTAGCAATTTCGTCATTATATTTGGAAAAAGAATCCGCTATGTCCTAAAACATTAAACGCTACTGAGCCGTCAATGGCACATAAAACCGTTGACTAAATTCGATCATGACATTGGATTACACAACAGTTTAATTGGCGAGAGCAATGGCCGATTGAATGGGTCAGATTCAAAAATGTTACGATACGTGTTTAGTTTATTTGTGATTCTGAACTAAATGTGCCGTTTGGACTGTTAACGCCTACCACGATCTCAGTTTATTTATTAATATTATAACGTCTGGAATTAGATGAAACATTTTTTAAAGATGAGACTTTAGACACAAGATTATATGACACGTGATCTAGTTTAAATAAAGAAAAAAGGAAATCAACGGTTTCTTATTATGCAACTGCTGGACATGGTCTTCTCTCCGTATTTAGGAGAGTAGAGTTGAGGTCCTACCACGCTAGTCTAATCCAGATTGGTAGGTTGCATATATCCCCAAAATTCTCTAGAGATATGCATGCTTCCTTGCGATGTTTTCCTTCATCGAAAAGCGAGTAAGAAATTGCAAAAATAAATCAAAAATATAAATTTTGGAGAACCCGTTTTGCCGAAGGGCTAGCACAGCATAGAATAGAATCTCTAAAAGTAAAGTAACGTCCCGTTGCTATCCTATATAACTCTCTCGGTTTTTGTTTTGGAGAGATGGGTTGGAGCTAAAACCTACCACCCTGATCCAATGCAGATTGGTAAGTTACACATATCCCCAGAATTCTCTAGAAATATGCAGGCTTCCTTAGTTGATTTCCTTTACCGAAGTGTGTGATAACTTTCAAATGTCAAATAGACAAAAGTTTTCGCAGGAAACTCATTTGTGTCTTGTTTTGAACCCGTGCCCTCGTCAAAAGAGACTCACGGTCTTGTCGCTAGGCTACAGCTTTAAATAAAGAAAGCCATTTCAAATTCTCGGAGGGAATCCATAACTGGTAATCAATTGACTGAATTTGATTGAGTATCCAATCGAGTTAAAGACAATAAATGAATTATTTTGTTGATTGAATTTGGTGGATTTAATGAATTGAAATTGTTATTACTTTGTGGAATTCCACAATTCTGTTTCCTTTAAATTAAGTCGTCTGTCATTAAGCTTCAATAGATAGATAGCAAACGAGCGTTGTATAAATTCTTTATCTATCCGTTTTGACCACTTAAAAACATTGATTTAATTAGTTGATAACTTGAATCACGCAATCGTTCTGTATCGTGTTCGCCTTTTAAGGTTCATGGGAAACTTACAATTATTTTCTGATAGTTAAACCAAGACAAAATATAATGTGAATATTCTTTACGATGTTTCGGCGTGTAACCGAGTAAATATTTAACTAATATGAATTGAATAGTAATAAAAAAATGTTTGGTACTTTTAGCATTACATATTATGAAGAAATTTTTCCTTAACGCTTATTTAATAAATAAGCATCAATTTTCTCAAAAGTCAATCAAATTATTCTATTTCAACACCTTGTCACAATGACGGCGACAATGTTTTTTTATATTAATGACCTAATATTTGAAGGAGGTTGTATTTCAAATATGTTGTAACAATATATTTTTTTTTATCGCGGATAAAGAAAATAATATTTTCATTTTGTAACATTGACCTCCGCAAAGGAACCTTAATTTATCTTTAATATTTAAATGAATTTATCTTGTATATATATATTTTGCTGAATTTTCTAAACGGCTCTAGCGATTTTCATGAAACATAAGCATGTACCTATGGGTTTTGGGGTGAAAATCGTTCTAGCTAAGTTTTATTAAAAAAATGTTGTTTTATCCCTGTAAGGCCCTGAAAAAAACTGCTATAATTTTATAAGAAGGGAAGGGAAGGAAGATAATTACGCTGTCAGTTGTAAATTCATGAAATCTCATTTGGGTAGCGGGTGGTATCTAATTCATTACACCAAGATCGATTACAGACAAAATATATATTTTTTAATTTTTGAAAGTTTTTTTATATATTAAAAACAATAACGAGCAAGTCACAGTCACCCAGCTACTAAATTCATTAAATAATCATTAGTTATTATAAATGTAAAGACTCTATCTTCGTGACATTGGTTTACGTAAATGCTTAATTGGCCAAGAGCGTTGACCGATTAAAGGCGTCGAATTAAAAAATTTGCATTAACTAGCGATTAAGATGCAAATGTGGCGCTCGAAAGTGTCCATTAAAGAGACGAAAATTAGTACCTAAGGCATTATATGGTATTATATTTTACACTTATATGTTCAATTTTTAATCCTTATAGCTTTAATCGGTTGTACAAACGCGATCATATAATCAATTTGGGAAGTAGTTTACGTGATCTCACATCATAATGACCAACCGTTGTATGTTAAATCGTAATTATCTAATTTATATTAAAATATAAAGATAAAATATACTTTATTTATATAGAAAATCACAAACTTGTTTCAATTCTTAATGCATCTAGTAGTCAAGAAGAAGCGGCACGAAATTAAGTGATTACTCTTCACTGATTGCAATTAGTACATGGGTGACCGAGCCTTGTTCGGTAATTTTTTTAAAAGATAAAAAAAATGGAAGAAAGCGACGGTGATATGTGGAACTCGAACCCGGGTTTAAAGATAAAATATAACGGCCATCACTTTGAAGATGTGAATTGAATAATATTATTTTGTGTGTGTACTATAGTAATGTGAGTTGAAATGTTAAAGATATTAACCGTATGACAGCTCATGCAAAGTATAAGTCACCATCTAAAATACTAAAAATTGAATTTCTAAAATAAATTAAATTCAAAATTAATTTTGTTTCAAATTCTAGTATTATTTAATATAATAATAAGTGTCTAAACGATAATCTTATAAAAGCTGAAAAAGAAAAATTAACTTAATATTTGGATCTAGCTCATGAGATACCGCCATGTGGAATATTGATTCAACAATAATTGTTCCAATTGTTATATCGGTAAACGGTCTACTAGCGAAGAGCCTCGACCAACATCGCAAGAGGCTCTCGCTTAGTTGTTGGATCAAGGGCAGGATACAGAAGGCGGTGTTGCTTGAGACGGCACGCATTGTGAGGAGGTTCCTCACTCTGTATTCCTAACCGCCGGGAGCTTGTATCCTTTCTGCGCTCTCCGTGGATATCAATTTTTTTATATTTTTAAATGTTTATTTTTCCTGTGTGTTTTAGAAAATATTTAAAAATGTAAATTAATTTGTATATAAATGGATAAGTGTCTTGATATTAATAACATGTACTTATCGATATATTTTTTTGGTAAAATCACGCAAAGATTCCTGCTTGTCAAAAGATCAGTCCTTTCTGAATTATTCACTGGCTTAAAAGGATTAATTTAATAAAAAGAGATTTATAGTAAACGGATAGTAAGTAGACTTTTTCTCTAGTTTAGTTTTTAACATTATAGATTTTCTATCATTGCACAATATACTCGTAGCAAAATGATTTACTATTTAGCTTTACAAATTGACGTCTATCCTATAAATTATTTTTAATACTGGTACCTCAATAATGAATCACGTAAACTCACCTAACGTACTGACAAACTCGTTTTCGCATTTATTATGTAACTATGGATATCCTTGAATTTAAATCTGAAAATTGGCAGCTATGACGCACATCCTTTGTTATCGTTAAGCTGTATAAATAAACATATGACGTTTTTTGGGGCATATAAAATGTATGGTGTACTAAACGTCTTTGGTTACCATATAAAATGTATTTTGTACTTGTTTCTTTCGCAGAAGTTAGAATAAAATTATTTTGCTGTAATCCGCGTTTGTTAAGAGAATATATGTAATGCTAAGTGTATGAAGCAGGCAACACTCACATACCTTATACATGCAGGACGAGTCACCACACGTATCACAAAACGCCGCCAAAACCAACACTCCACATAAGCACTACACACACTCACTACCACAATCCCTACGATCGTTTTGCCCCGAAACCGGAGCAAGCAAGGTATGTGATTGTATATATTTTTTTCTTCTTTTAAAGTGTTGAAGGTACCGTGGATTTACATTATAGGTTTTAACCCTCAACCACATTTTAACCACTTTATTTAATAAAGCAATAACATAGGTTACCAACTTTGTGGGAAATACCCTTTTATGTACGAGTAACATAATTTGCTTATCGTTGGGGTACTATATCGTACAGCACGTGAAAATTTAATGTTGTTCTATGTATTCAATATATCATATTTATCCTTACAATTTGAATAATTTATAGAAGCAGGCGTTACGTGGAATTTTACAGTACAGAATTTATGGTAGAATTATTTTGCTAAAATCCGCGTTTGTTACGAGAATCTTTGTAATGCTAAGTGTACGAAGCAACATACCTTCCTACCTACCAACATATCGTCAACATACCTTATACATGGAACACCATTCACCATCACAAAAAGCCGCTACGCAGCGCACTACATACACTCTTTATGATAATCTTTAAGATAGTTTCGCCCCGTAACCAAAGCATCACTAGAAGGATAGACACCACAAATATATCGCAATGCCTAATGCGTTCTCTTAGCAAACGGGGATTATAGTAAAATTAATTCTATCATATTCTATATTACACTTTCTACTTATGGCCCAATGGAGATCGCAATTCACTCAAATCAAGCACCTATGAGTTTTCTACAAAACATGTCCTTAATTGACAATGGATTTAATTTAAAAAGTGTAAAAATACCAAGAATATATCACTAGGTAAACTGACAAAGCAACATCGCATGGCACGATAAATCTCTTAAGACACACATGTTCAAAAGATATCCAGCAATTAAAAAGGGTTTATTCGATACCAATTAATTACGAAGTAAATTGAACGGAGAAAATAAACCAGTCCGCCATAAACCCTCAATTCAGATTGACTGGCCCGTTGGCGCAGTGGGTAGTGATCCTGCCTTCAGTTCCACAGGTCGCGGGTTCGATTCCCGCCGAGGGCCAACATTTTCTATAAATGAATTTGTTGGTCTTTGAGCCTGGGTGTATATTTGTATTTAAGTATGTATTTAAAAAATATATAAGTATATATTCACCAGTTGTCCGTCTACCATAACACAAGTATTAAGTTACTTACTTTGGGGACGGATGGCCGTGTGTGAAAAAAAAAAAAAAAAAAAAAAAAAAAAATAAGTAGTGCTCTAATGCTCAGATTTAATTACGTCTAGACTACTGCTATTGGCATTTTTCATAAGCTTTTATTAATTATTTCAATAGAAAAATTAATATTTTTATCATGCAGAATTAAATTAACTTTATCCATCGTTTTACAGTTTCCTGTGTGCTTATTGCGAGTTTTCAACCTGCTCGATCGCGTTAGCGTAACTCAATTAGTATGGCGCTGCAACAGTACTCACTAGATGTCGCTGTTGCAGCGTCATACAAATTGGCGTTAATAATTAAAATTGTTAACCGAAATAACAATAGGAATAATTATTGTTGAGACAACATTCCATATGGAGGTTATCTCATAAGAAAGGTCTAAATATTTAGTCAATTAATATGATTGTTACAATGATTATTATACGTTCGGTAATTTGATGTAAGGGTATTAAATGTAAATTGGAATAAATGTATGCTATTAAATATATAGCGACCGATATATTTGAATTATAGGCCGTTTTATTGGGTTTCTCGGTAAAAGCATCCTCCAGTCCCGAGGAAATCTAATTATTATAGGGGAGATAGAAGGCGTACGCCTCTCGTTATACTACCTACGATGAGCCCCGGGGAATATCGGGTAATATTTCTTTATAAGCACTTACCTATAGAAATTGTTAGTAGGGCCTAATATGTTGTATTGATAAAGATTCCAAGCCTTAAGATTTGTATTGGAGTTTAGTACATATTTTTAGTTGCAATTCCATACTAATATTATTATTATTAATTTATTATTTCTTTCGTATTGTATTGATCAGAATGTTGGGCATTGAAAAAGACGGATGAAAAAATTGTGCCTGCAAATGAGACGAGAATGTTAAGGTGGATATGTGTTGTGACAAAACTGGATAAAATACGAAATGAGTATTTAAGATAAGGTCCGAAAGTTGCGTCATTTCTCGTCTTTTCTATACCATTATAAGTTCATTAAGATAGTAGGAACATATAAGTTTTAACTAAGTCAGGAATTGCACTTATGATTTTAGCGATCTCACGTAGAAAAAGCTACCAAATAGTACATCAACAACAGATATCAGGCCAAACAAGTATTAACAGGTTAAGTTAATGATAATTTGGAATTATTATGCCAGAACGATTCTACCACCAGTTCGGAACGCTGTCATCCACTAAGAAGAACTGGCGAGAAACTCAGTGGTTGCTCTTATCACGAATGTTAACTATTTGAGGTTAGATTCTAATAATACGAAATCCTTAATGGGTAGACGCGGAAATACCCAAACCAACATTAGGACGTCACAGTAACTAAATATAGTTGGATTATTAATGACTCAACTAGATTTAACCATCTCGTTTAGTCAATACAAATTGTAACAGGGCCTAAACACGTAGGTGTTTAATAACCGTCTAAGTGTACAAGAAGACTTACTCCGTTTTGGCAAGCTTTCGTGCTCCCACTTTACTATTGGTCACGTGATTGGCGACTCACCATTATTCGTGGAATAAAAACTAAAGAGGTGATTGACTACTACCGTTCCCGGCATAATAATAATACTTTATAAATAATTTCTTACATTGGGAGGGATGAAACCAAACGAGTGTTAAATATTATTGTGGAATGGATATGTGACTAGAGGGAGGGCAAACAAGAGATGGTTGGATTATGTGAAGTATGACTGCATGTAAAAGGTGGAATGGAAACGAAACATCTGCTGACACTACTTAGACTGGGATCACTAAGGACAGGAGTATGATGAATTATGAAATTCATACTGACATCATAAATTCGAGTCTTTATTACAGTATTTTTGTCATTTACGCTTTCGCGGCTGATCCGTTGAAGCAATAAAGATAAAACAATCCAGCTCAGTCAAGGTTGTTAGAAATAGGCTAATTTTAAATTAAGATTATTTACAGATACATCTCGGAGATCATATTATTATCCAAGAATAAAAAAAACCTGTATTTAATTCTAAGCTTAGACATTATTGGGCCATTATGTGAAATTTGATATGTTCCGTTTAAATCCAGTGTTTCCCAACTTAGAACCCACGCCCTACCGGGGGGCAATTTGATTGTTAATTGATGCTAATTTAAAAATAGACTTGACATGACAACCCATTTAAATTTTACGAAAAAATCTAATAATTCCTAAAACATATGACTTGTTTCTTAAGTGAACAATTCGATTTTGAATATTAAAATTTTGATAGCCCAGAAGTGAGACCTTGCGAATCGTTCGAGGGAGTTACGGGTTCAAAACCCGGGCAGGCATCAATGAGTTTATCTGTTAAAACTTATGTGTCTACTTGATAATTGGAATTTATCACACGCTTTTTGGTAAAGGAAAACAACGTGAGGAAACCTGCTTATCTCTTGCAAATTGTGGTGATATGTGTAAACTAATAATCCGTATTGGGACAGCGTAGTAGGTCTTAGCCCCAAACATTTTTTTCCAAAAAAAAAGGAGAGAGAGAAAGCCTATGCCCAGCAGTAAAATAGCCACAGGCCGTAACTTTTATGGCACATAATGGGGACGAAATAATTTTCAAGGTGCGGTATGGCATAGACAAGGTTGGGAAACACTGGTTTAACCCTCGGAGCGTTAAAGTGGTATAAACATACACCAACCTTCACTTTTATAATTGTAGCAGGATTAGTTGTACTTGTTAATGGTGATAAAACGCAAGGTCGAGTTAGTTATATGATACAGTTGCTGCCAGGTGATATAATACATCTGCTTATATAACACCTTGACTATAGTTTACGGTAATAAAGTGTTATTATGTTTTCAAAAATAGAAAATTGTCATCACTATTAAATGTCATTTACACGATAGTATGTAACCGGGCCGTGTGGTTTCCGCCTGAATAGAATCGATCACTCTCATTTCTTACCGAGGTGTCGTAAAAGGCGACTAAGATTAGTTGACCCGCAGTTTTGTACCCGGCTGAGTAGAATAGAGCACCCTGATTTGTTCCTGTTTCGTCGTAAAAGTCAACTAAGGTAAATAAGGTAAATTGACGACAGGCAGGTTGCCGGTCGTAAAAAACCAAGCCAAATCACATCACAACATGGTTAAAAGATGTTGTGACAACCCCACTTAAAGTGGGATAGGGACAGGATAATGACACGATATTTTAAAACCTATTGATTCTCTTAGGACCAATTTGAATAAATAAGCGTCTTGTATAGTATTAGAAACGGCCTCCTATTATCCCACTGCTGGGCATAGGGCTCTTGTAGTATAATCAAGTTGAAATGTGTCTCATACCTTGTATATTTATATAAGAGATTCATACTTATAAAACATACATAAATATACTTACACTAACACTAATACTAGTCTACGAAGAAAACATCACACTGTCTCAAGCGCACTTAGTCAGTAACACGAGAGCTTTCGGCGAGAGTGGACGTGTAGTGACATATTCATACAACACAAGTCTATATTAATACAATACAAGTGACTACATACAACACAGTTTCCTCTCTCTGTTTTTGGAGTGATGGGTTTAGAGCTTAGACTGACCACGCTGCTATAATGCGAATTGGACAATGTACGTGCAATTATATTGCAATCACTTTTCTGAAAAACAATATTTTGCACTAATTACTTTCCTCGTACTAACGTGTCATCATAAAAATATTTGTGACCATTAAATACATCTAAAGCACGTAATTGGATCTAATTAAGAAATAAATCGTTAACCTATTTACGTTGACATCACATTTATTATCACTATAAAACAATCGTTCGCTCTTATTAAGATCGGTTACGATATAACCAGATGTTAGACGAGCTATAAAATTAGAACTATTGTTTCTTACAAGCTAGCTAACATCAAACATCTTGCGAGTATTATGACCTGTTCCGAACTGTGTGTACTCTTTGGCGCGATTGTTATATCAACACGAACAGCCGGCGTTACTTTAACGATTATACTTTTAAATTTGACCTTTATTATTAGCTAGATAGAATCCAGCCCTACTCAGTCAGGTGGAAGTTGTCCTGTAGTTAAGCGTGTCGAACAAATATTTGAAATAATAAAAACTGTGGCGCCAGTTAATTTGTTCTAGCTTGAAACTTATAGAATTAGCTGATGTTTATCTTGTCTCCAATTCCAGTTTTATACGGTGCAGGAGCCAGACTTGCCTTACAGTACAGACGTTACATTAAACACGATCTAATATATGTAACTATAGCATATCTCATACTTCATTCGTGAACGAGGTGTTAGTTTTTATGGTACAGGGATATTTAATGGTAAAAATTCTTTACGTATGATAGACCCCGGTAATAGTAAAAAAAAAGTAAGTAGTAACTATCCCACTGCTGAGAATAGGCCTCTTCTCTCCGTTTTTGGAGAGAAGGTTTGGAGCTAAGACCTACCACGCTGCTCCATGCGGATTGGTAGGTTACACACATATCTCCAGAATTCTCTAGAGATATAGATATGATAGTGATATGATATGATAATAGAATAGGATAGTGACGTGCGAGTGCGTTAAGAAAAGTGTGATTGAGTGAGGAAGTTGACACGGAGACATAATTTAGTAAAGATAAAAAGAGAGAAAGTTACGTTTCGCATTTCCTGCTATATTTTAAAACAACAAATTATGTTTTACATAAAATGTAAAACATTTACATAAAATGTAAAAAATTTACATAAAATGTAAAACATTTACATAATATTTCTAGCTAAAGAAGTGTTACTCAAGTCGTGTAGTTTAAAGCGCACTCTTTTTGTTCTGTCTAAATCGACTGGCAACATTACGTTGTCAGTCAATTTAACTGCAATTTACTTCAGTTTAAGCGTGAGCCGAAGTAAATCGCTGGGCACGACTTGTCTCTTGTTTTATCTAAGTAACCGGTAGTTGTGAATGACGTCGAACGTCTGTCAAATGCGAGCTATGAATGGCTTTTGTATAAATAATTCCCTTGATCGTAAATTTACATATGAATTGCAATGAAATACCAACTAACCATACGATACGCATATTGAATATTTCTGTTATGATAACATCAACAATTACTTGGGTAACCAACACGTTGCGGCATTTTGAATATTTTGGCTAAAATACCTTTTATGTTACTTACACTTATTTGATATTAACTTTTACCCGTGACTTCGTTCGCGTGAACTGTTTTCGTATGATAGGTCGATAATGATGGCGCTTTCCAATTTCATCCTACTCCTGTAGAATCAACAGAATTTCTATAGCCTACATGTTGTTCTGATGTATGTAATAACTGTGCGAAATTTCATCGATATTGGTTCAGCGGATTCAGCGAGAAAGAGTAACAAACATACATCCATACTCACAAACTTTCGCATTTATAACATTAGAAGGAAGTATGATAGGATAGGATTGTTGTATTTGGAGGTGTTGTAAAGGGCGACCAAGGTAAGTCGATGCGCCGTGTGGTATCCGGCTGAGTAGAATACACCAGCCTCATTTCTTATCGAGTTGTCGTAAAAGGCGACTAAGGCAAGTCGTCAGGACGACGTCAGGAAGGCGGCTGGTCGTAAAACTGCAGCCAAATCATGTGAAAGCATGTTTATATGGTGCTTATGGTTTCACGTCTTTTTCATTTTGGCATTTCACGACATTTGTTCGGTGCAAACCGTCGAACCACCGAAGTACATCACAACAGGAACAGTGGCAGAAACTTTTCCTCATTCCATCTCCTTTAACATCGGACCCCTACACTCTATATATGGGTTTTGACCTATGGGCGATTAATATTTCAAGGGCTGTGTACAAAGTGTTTCACTTTTTTTTTTGTTAAACGCACCGCTAATATATGGAATACCTGCCGAAGTTCTGTCTTCTCTCTTTTAGACAAGCGCAAATAATGCCTCACAGTGGCCCATTCTGATTTTATTAGCTTTAATTTAGCTTCCGATGTTATTTTATTAAAAGCCTTTATTTAGCCGTGTATTGTATGTGAATTTGGAATCTTGCAAGTTAAATTTAACCCACTTCCCGGTGTCAGATTGAACTGAAATTTTACATACTCATCCAGTCACGATGAAAATGCATGATTATGATAAGCGTGACCTGATTCCGCTGCCAAGATTGGCTCCTAATGTATGAAATCCTCAACAGTTTACAGTACGGACATTAGATTTTACTTTATGTTTAACTTATGCTTAAAGTTCCGCCTCGACACGTAGGTATGTGATATATACGCAGTGTCAATACTATAGCAATATATAAATGCCAAAATTTGTGTCCGTCCGTTAGTTACGCTTCGCACGACAGACTATCTGTGACTTCTATACCACTCTCATATTATATTATATTAGAGGTTTGTGTTTAGTTGTATACGAAAATATATGAATTTGTCTATATACTTTTTTTTACGGAGCTAAACCAATATATTAGTTTTGTACAAATTCGTTAACATGTTGCACTTTTAAGGCGCTGTAAACACACACATTCACAGATTTTGCCTTTGTAATAGTTGCAGAATAATACAGTCCGTTATTACTTACGATTGCACTTACAGAAACGACGAAACAGATCACAGATATGAGTGTATGAACGCAACAATAGAATCGACGAACAATAACGTATTTATAGGTTCAATATCGAATATCAATTCAATCAAAACGAAGACGGGTTCGAGACGTGATTCGTTTAATATTTATTTTTCTGAAATGTCGATGTTGGAAAATGTATGTACAATAAATGGACTGATATATTTTATTTTATCCTATATTTTCATTTATTAAATCTAAATGTTATGAAGCAAATACTTTCTACCCTTTTTATGAAAATTATGTGGATGGAGGAGTATGATATTTGACACAATTACAGTTTACATAAAGGACAGAAGAATGCTGATGTTTATAAAACTTGCAGAAAGAATACATTTAATCAATAAAAAATGTTTTTTGTTTACGGTTAAAGTAGTCTCAATTTTCGATACGTCACAAAGTCATGATTAAAATCTAGATTTCAAAATTAATAGGTTTCTTCCTGTCCTTATCCCACTCTAAGTGGGGTCGGCATAACATGTTACAAACATGTTGTCACATGATTCGGCTATGTATTTTACGACCGGCCGCATGTTTGACGTTAACTTACCTTAGCCGTATTTTACACTCTACTTAGCCCGATACCACACGGCGGGTTGACTTACCTACGTCGCCTTTTACATCTCGGTAAGAAATGAGGGTGGTACTTTGCTATTCAGTCGGATACCACATGGCGTAATAATTAATAGTATTGTGCCATAATAGCGATAAAGCAAGTTGAAAATTATATATATATATATGTATATATATATATATATGTATATATATATATATATATATATATATATATATATATATATATATATATAATGCTAAATGTAGTGTAGTGTAACAATCTGTTTTTATACCTGATACGTAAAAATAAGTGCACAAACCTGGAAAAATACTACAATATACAACAATGGTTTGCCTCATAACAGAAAGCATCATCAAGGAGATAAAGTCCACTTCAAATTTGCAAAGCTTTGTGTTGAGTTGAGAATCAATATATAGTAAACTCTTAGTTTTCAAAACTGACCTATAATATATTCACAAGTGCTGGCGGTTGCAGTGCAAATATAATCGCGTGCTCTGCCATGTGGACGTCATTCATAATTGATATACACGAACACTGTGGCCGATATGAGGGTGGCATGGCCTAGTTACGAGGGTATATCAAATGATTGCATTGGTTAAAGTTACCACTAAAGTAAGCGGATCGTTGACCGAACTGTCGGCCCTGTCCATAGTAAAGAACAAAGAAGAAGTTTCCTCTAACTATGCTTCAACTATCACAAGCTCTATAAGTTTTTTTTGGTCCCACTCTAAGTGGGGTCGGCACAATATGTTATTAACATCTTGTCACATGATTTTGCTACGTATTTTACGACCGGCCGCATGTCTGACGGTAACTTACCGTAGTCGTATTTTACTACACCTCGGTAAGAAAGAGGGTGGTCTATACTACTTAAAAGGATACTACACGGCGGGTCAACTTATCTTAGTCGCCTTTTACGACACCTCGGTAAGAAATGAGGTTGGTCTATTCTACTCAGCCTGATAACACACGGTGGGACGACTTACCTTAGTCGCCTTTTACGACACCTCGGTATGAAAGAGGGTGGTCTATTCTACTCAGCCGGATACCACACGACGGATTACCTTACCTTAGTCGCCTTTTACGACACCTCGGTATGAAAGAGGGTGGTCTATTCTACTCAGCCGGATACCACTCGACGGATTACCTTACCTTAGTCGCCTTTTACGACACCTCGGTAAGAAATAAGTGGTCTATTCTTCTCAACCGGATACCACATGCTTTACTATTCACTAGCATAAAATATTTATTGTCACATAATACAACACCATATTAATGAGATTAAAAAAAATTATGACGTAACTCTAACAGAACATAGTTCAGCGCGAAAGCCTTGATACAGATTATAATAATGGGATTAGTGTCTTAGCTCGGATAACGTAATTACCGGCTGTGAAACTGCACCGCCATCTTGATATTGTGTTAATAGTTGCGCTAAGCCTTTTTCCTATAAATAAATATATATCACATTATCTATAAATAAATTGGAGCAGTATATAGTTGGCAATACATTGTTAGTGTAAAGGGCTTAAGTGGATTCCCAAGATTCGATTTATTAGACACAAAATTAGTATTACTGTAAGTCGACCCGTCTTTGTTTTTTAGTCTTGTCTTGGGAGTTTTAACGCCGTAAGATTAGATTTTCATATAACGCTGCAGGTATAAAAATATTTATGAGGAGCAAAATAATTCTATTTATGTTTTACCTTTAAAAAGTTCGAGGAAAATTCGAAACAAGACTCACAGCAGAGAGTCACAGCAACGCGTGGCCGGACAGCTAGTTATTTGATAAAAATAAAACCTGCTTTTAATATTATAAGATGTTGCTTGTCGCTTCGTCCGCAGAGAATTCAGTATATCACAAAAGACACAAAAGTAGTTATTGTGAATTAACTATAAGAGTTAGATCATGGTATTGTTTTTTATACACTGTCCATTATATTAACCATCTTTTGACAGATTGACGATTTACATATTTAGTGATGTCCTAAAGATTCTCGTATGCGATACCATTCCGATTATAGTACCTACTATCATTAATCGAATTACGTACCTAAGTAATTCGATTAATGATAACCTACGTAAACTAATAACAGATATAGAAATCAACATTTTGATTTAATATTGCCTTAGTTTTTTGAAAATAAATGTTAATCCGTGTGTATTTATTATAATCATAAAAAATATATTATACATCAACTGGCAACATCAACAGACCTTCCGCTCGGCCGCCATTTTGACGTGATCTGTCACTCTCAACGAAACGCCCGTGATAGTCACACGCATTTACGTTCGCTGAGTGTTCTCTCGCATCTGTTACACCTTGAGTTAAGTAGCTTTATTCCTCGGAAAAACTTTTGTGAAACTTATATTAATTGATCGTGAAAATGCCGAAAGGACGTGTGTTGAAAGCACAATCGAGACAGTTAGTGTTAAAACTTCATGAGTATTTTGAGCAAGAAAATCAAAATGGCGGACCTCTTATACCTATCACGCAAGTCCGAAACCGTGTTGCAGCCGCGTTGGGGATCAGTCTATCAACTGTGACTAAAATCACTACTGATGCCTACGGCAGGAGCGGCTTGGAGCAAAACAAACCATCTACACCAAAAAGAAAGCGCCGGGCTCATAAGGTGACAGCTGTTGATGACTTTGACGCTGACGCTATTCGTCGTCATGTATATGATTACTACTTGAGAAAAGAAATTCCAACTTTGAGAAAACTTATTGTTTCTTTGAAAAGAAGTGGTCTATTTCATGCTGAAAAATCTTCTTTGGTCAAAGTTTTGAACACAATTGGCTTTTCATATAAAAAGTTAAATAAAAGAAAATTATTAATGGAACGCACAGATATAGCTATAGCACGTTGTGATTTTTTAAGAGAGGCAAAGAAAATACAAGATTGGGCAAATATTGTTTTCACGGATGAAACATGGCTCAACGCTAACCACACACTATCTCGTTTCTGGACTGATGATACTGCTGATTCCACTTCCTCAGTACCAATGGGAAAAGGTGAGCGCCTAATCATTTGCCATGCAGGTACAGCAAAAGGATTTGTACAAGACGCACTGTTGGCATTTAAATCGAAGAAATCAAATGACTTCCACGAAGAGATGAATGCAAATGTGTATGAAGAGTGGTTCAAAAAAATGCTCATTTCATTGGAAGAACCATCAATAATTTTTATTGATAATGCGCCCTACCACTCAAGTCAAATTGACAAAATGCCAACACAGGCTAATAAAAAGCATGAAATAATTAATTGGCTTCGGGACAATGGAGAAAATGTGGACGACTCAATGTTAAAAGTTGAATTAATAAAAATATTAAAAACCAAAAAGAGAGCAAAACGCTATGTAATCAATGAAATGGCAGCAGAATATGGCCATACTGTTCTTCGGATTCCTCCATACCACTGCCAGTACAACGCAATAGAACTTATATGGGCACAAGTAAAAGGGCATGCTGCGAGATGCAATACAAGCCCCCCATTCACAGCGAATAAAATGTTGCAATTGCTAAAAAATGCTTGCACCCACGTAACGGCCGAGAACTGGGCAAGTGTGGTGGAAAGAACTAAAAGAGTAATATTCTCTGATTGGGAACGTGATATTGCGTTTGATAATATATTATCTACACAAGAGCTAATAATAACTGCTACTGAAGACTCCTCATCGGAGGAGTCTAGTGTTGATTATCATTCCGACGACTCGTGCTAATAAAATAAATTAAAATATCCTGATTGTTTTATTTGTATTCATGTATTAACTAAGAAGAAAGTAAAACTTTATTTAATGTTATTAAATGTCTTTTAATACTCGTAACATCGATTTCTACCGATTATTTTTAATCTGTGGCATAATCGTAGTAACCATTATGTGTGTCATCACTAAGTGGGCGGTACCCATCAATAAAGTACAAATATTATTTGTATGATATTTGTACGTAAGCAACACAAAACTTAATGAGCGTGAGCTGTCAAAAGACTGATAATATGATGGACGCAGTATATTTATTGTAATAATTTTGTAGATCTACAATTCTCTAGTATATTACTTCAGTGTATGAGCAGGCGAGTTTTTTTTCAACTGCGCGACTTCAACACAATTTACATAAAAGCGCAATGTACTATTAAATTAAATCATCCGGAAAAATTGCACTATATTTTAGTAAAAATCGTACAAAAATCCACTCAGTAGATTTTGAGAAAATCTATCACATACAGACAGCTTTTGGGGACTTTGTTATATCTGTTTTTGGGCATTCAAAAAATACAAAAATTTAAATTGAATGTATAAAACACTATTTTTTCCGTAAACTGTCGAGTTAGCGTAGGTTATTCGGGGAATGGCTGGTCTCTAGAAATAAAATAACTAAGATCAGGCCCCACCTACCGGATTATTTTTTTCCTTTTTTTATTTTTTTTATTTTTTTTATTTTGTAAAAAATTACCGAGCAAGGCTCGGTCAACCGGGTACTGATAAGTATAAATACAGTCATAGATGCGTTTGTTTAATCCTAGCTTGCTATGTGAAAAATAATCGATTTTAAAAATGAAGAAAAAGAGTAAAAAAGAAAAGGAGAATACTGAGAGAACCTGAAATAGAATTTAAAAAAAAAACGGTTATTTCGGATCATAATAATCGTTTTTTTTTAAATCGATTATTTTTAAGGGATAAAAATCGATTATTTATTAATCGATTTTTTCCACTCCAAGTGACATCCCTAATCTTAGCCTATTCCATATTCAAATTATCGTTCTCAACGATTAAACAGTTGTGTAGGTATACCACACTTTTTCAACTTTCTCGGTTGGTATTTCACCGGCCCTGAGCTATGAACAATTTGTAACTCATTTTCCGCTAACAATGTAAGGCCTGTAACGAGCGCCGCGAGCTTCTCTTTGTCGGTCTCTGTTCCTAGAAGCGATCATTACTTACGAAGTATGTTTACAACTTGGCCCAGCGAGGTTTCTACGAGAAACATTTGTCATAAACAAACAGATGATTTTTAGGAATTGTGTTTGTGTCAATTCATAATATTGCGTGTGTACGAGGTCGCGGCAATGAACCTCATACCCGGTTATCTATAGAACATTAGACGTGGGAACAATATTTATGTTAAACGGATCACTGGATCAATTTGGATCGTGAAAATGACAACCCAAGAATAGATGTCAAATAAATATGAGTACCTGGGTGACCGAGCTTCGCTAATGTAAAAAAAGATGTAAAAAAAAAAACCAAATTAAACAAGTTAAAAAATAATAGGGCCAGGTGGGGCTCGATCCTAGGTATTTTCACCTCTCTAGACCGCCCGTTCCACAAATGAGCTACCATGACTTTACGTTTGATAGCGAAAAATTGTCATTGTTTTCAACGTAAATTTCAAAAAAATTTTAGAGTCCGAAAACAGGGATAAAACGAAATTTTTTTTTAATAAAACTTATCTAGATCGATTTTTCTCCCCTAAAACCCCTACATACTGAATTTCAGGAAAATCAGATTTTTTTTATATATATAGGTACATACAAGATTAACTCATTTCAATATAAAATATTATTTATTTCCATCCTCTTCTTATATATAAAAATGAATGTTTGACTGTATGTCGTTTATAGGCTGCGAAATGGCTGGACCGCTTTTAATGGAGTTTTACAAACTTTTGAATGACCCAGAGGATGATCCTGTAATATAAAGTTTGACGGTGATCGGAGCATTTTTTTAACTATTGAGTTCCGTTTCAAGGAAAAATCGAAACCAGACTGAGCCACAGCAAAGCGTACAGCTAGTTCTGAACAAGATGGTACCGAGAATAAGACATTAAATGTATTCACTGATCACTTAAACATATAAGATAACTTTGGCATCACTTAACTTCTTAAATTTTAAATAAAAGTTACAAAATTATTTTTTTTAAGTTTTCAATATCCAATAATTTATTTGTAAGATTTTCTTTTATATAAACTGTACACTTACATTACTCAAATGAGTTTCAAATAATAATGTCTATTTATTGTTTATGACTTTTGCGTGTGCATATTTGTCTGTGTTACACGTGTGTTTTGAAAATAGATAATAAATATTCAAACAATGTATTTTAAATTATAACCCTCCGGCTATGAAGGACTTTTAGCAAGCAGCTACCTTACTAGTATGGCATACTTTTTAAATATGTATTACTAGCTTTTACCCGCGCAACTTCGTTCGCGTGGACTGTAGTCTTGAAATTAGGAGTAGCTTCTGTCACCATCCAAACCTTCAAATATCTCCATCACAAAAATCAACTCGATCCGGGAAGAATCAGAAGGGTTTATCGTTTGATCAAGAGCTTAATATGATAATTTTAGTAAATAACCCGTACTTACATGAAATATATATTAAAATAGCGCAGTAAAAGGAGTACAAAAATTTTATATACATGAAAAATTCTTAATGTTTTCTGTAATTAAATATCTCTATAAATATTATAAGCTTTGGAAACATGTTAGAAAACTTATTTAAAATAACATTTATACGTAACGAATCAACTGTCAAATTCTTTTTTTTTTAATTACCTATACGTACGGCGCTGGATTCCAACGTTTTTAGTATAAATACGAAAAATTAAATTTCAATTATGTTTTCGTTAACATAATATTTTAAAATAGGTATCGGAAAATATATTAAACTTGACTTTATTAACTATAATGACTTTTCAAATATTAAAAATGGTGTTCAGAAATAAAATATTTTTTCATTAGCCGTATGGCTTTTAAGAATGCGTTTTCTTGAAACGTCTGTTTTTTTGACAACAAAAATTATATATGATTAAATTTTACTTGAACTTAAATGATTATAGCTTATTGTTATATTTTCACCACAAATCCTATCTTTTTAATGTGTTATTATGGTATTTAGCTAGTAATTTTACATGTTTTACCTCAAACTATAATAAATAAATATTAGATAAAATAATAATTGATACTAAGATAACAAATATTTTTCTATTTAACAACACTAAAATTATTACTCTGGTCTGGGCCAAAAGATGTTACATACATCATTCTGGCAGTCTCTTTTTTATTAAATATTTTTCTCCGGTTTATGAAATAAACAAAAACCGAAATATTAAAAAAAAAATTAATAATAACTTTTTTTAAGATTTTTATACGTTACCCCGGTATATAAACATTAATTTTGCCAAATTTCATCTACATATATTGGTTCAGCGAATTGACCATGAAAACGTTACAAACAGACTTTCGCATTTATAATATTATTAGTTTATTTATTTTACTAAATAACCCGTATTACTTATATTAATAATACATTGTTATTATAATGTTAAATTTTCTCAGTTAAATTTGTCCAGTAAACGAATAAAATAAAATAAAATATAAATACTCTTTAAAGATAACTCTTTTGACGTAAGCCGAAAAACTTGGAATCTAAATACTTCGTAAATACAGATTTGACTTGATTTTGACACATCGTAAATAAAAATTAGTTCCATAGGTTTATTGTAGATGGCGTTTTGAATGTCATCGTATTTAATTCTTCCTGAATTTAATTCCTGTTGAATTAACAGGATTTATATAGCCTATATGTTACCCCGGTATATAAGGAATATTTATGCCAAATTTCATCGATATTGGTTCAGCGGATTGGCCGTGAAAACGGAACCGACAGACAGACAGACAGACAGACTTTCCCATTTATAATATTAGTAAGGATTAGTAAGGATTATCGATTTCACCTACCTTAGCAATAGTCAGCATTACAGTTTCTTATTTTTCTTTAATTTAACTTATACGATTAAATTATGTACATGTCTTCGTTCGTGTTAAATTTAATGTTGAATACCCTCAATTACATTGTATTTTTTCCTCTTTTCGGGGCAAAAAAAGCTATACACCGGAGTAACAAATAAACCTGTTTATTTAAACCCTGTTTTTCTTTTGGGAACAGTTAAAATACATATTTCAACATTGACAATACCTTAACGATTGAATCGGCACGAACAAAGTCGCGTGTACTACCAGCATTAAATATATTTGAAGGTATAAATGTTTTAGAAGAATATTCGTTATTATTTTTGCTTATTCAATCTCTTAATAAGAAATAAAAAATTTTTGGAGTATTTGAAAAAAAGAACGATTTTTCGAACAGTAGATGATCGAAGGTGAACTTCAGTCCAATAGGATATGGTGCAGAAATGACATATTATCCCGATATAGTTAACGCATGTATATATAGCTACCAAAGAAATAAGCTGTAGGAAACTAAAAGCGTAATCCTCTTTTACTATAAGTTATGATAATTGGGAAGCTTATAGTTCAAAATCACAGTAACCTTTTGCGGTATCGTTTAGAAATTGATAGATATCGGAGGGTTTGAATTTATTTAATGTTTATAGTATAATATCGTAATGATATTTTTCCTCTACACTTATTCAATAAAATTAGAAGCAATTTTCTAATAAAGTAAACCCATTTATTATTTTTCAACAACTTGTCACATAATGACAGCGATAATGTTTTTTTGTATTACTGACTCGACTATTTAAAGGAGGTTGTATTTGAAACATGTTGTAACAATAAGCATATGATTATACTACCATACTACCACTATGGTTACCATAATACTAACAAATCAATGGTTTAGAATTTAAAAAAAAATCGGGCAAATTACTTCAAATGTTAAGGTCTTAAAGATTTTAAGATGTGGATAAGAGACCCCACTATAAACGAGTTTGCAATTTTGTCGTAATAAATCCACCTGATAATGACGGTAATATATAAATATTTAATACTGTTTATTTTCCCCATAGGTGAATGCAGGCGTTTAAATTTGTCACCTCAAGAAGACCGCGCCGCCTAGCCGCCTAATAAATCGTAAGTAACATTTGTTGATACCAGATATGTTTCTTTACACTTTATTCTAACGGATTGATTGTAAACCTTAAACAGAATAGCTTAATTGTTCTCGTATTCGTTCATTCAAGGCCCATACTGTATACAGAAGCTGTCATATCCCATGGGTGAGATCATGCGATTCTTTCGAGAGGGTCACGGATTCAAACCCCGGGCAGGCACCAATGAGTTTTCTAATTTATAGAATAATTTATAGAATTAGGCGTTACTTTGCGGAGATCCATAATACAAAAGTAATAATAATAATTATGAGTTTTCTATTAAAATTTGTGTCTACTTAATATTACCGATTTATCACATACTTTTGGTTGAAAGAAAACATCGTGAGGAAACTAAATCTCTAGAGAATGCTGGGGATATGTGTAATCTACCAATCTGCATTCGTCGATTCGAGCGTCGTGGGTGGTCTTAGCTCAAACAACAAAGAGAGGTGGCCTATGCCCAGAAGTGGGATAGTGAAGGGCCGTTACTTAACTATAATTTATTTTTTTAAGACAATATTGTACACGTGTTGTATCGTAAATCTAACTAATATAATATCTTAAGCTTTAAGAATATATGTATTTTTTTTATATTTACAATATAAAAATAAAAACAACAGGAAAATTACAATTCAACCACAAAGATAAAAAAGGAAACTCATTATGACATAATATTCTTGAACAATAATAAAATTAATTATATTGTTGTCTATGGGCTATTTATTGCAACGACGTCAATAGGTGCATGTTGTTGCATAGTTCTTAATCATTATAAGATAATCATATAATTATAGTGAATCACAAGAAATACTTGTACCACTTCTATTCATATAGAATACGTGAGGGATTTTTTTTTAAATTTTTAGGACACACTAATAAAATAGTACCACCCTCATTTCCTACCGAGGTGTCGTAAGTGGCGACTAAGGTAAGTTGACCCACCGTGTGGTATCTGGTTGAGTAGTATTCTACTCACCTCTAACCCACCCTCTTTCTTACCGATTTGTCGTAAAATACATCTAAGGTAAGTTAAAGTCAGGCAGGCGGCCGGTCGTAAAATACTAAATCAAATCATGTGACAACATGTTTATAACATGTGCCGACCCCACTTAGGGTGGGATAAGGGCAGGAGAATGATGATTTTTTGGAACACACTGCGTGTACGAAGAAATATATAATTAATATAGAATTCATAAAAATAAATTTATGTATGGCGATGTATATAGACAAAGTAGGAATCGAGATAAGCTTTTTGATAGTGAACGTGTGTAGTGCTTGTGTACGAATCCTGTATGTATCAGGTATGAAAACGGATTGTCCACTCTACATTTAGCATTATATATATTTCCTATTTTACCTCATCGCGGATTATAGCAAAATAATTTTATAATTACTTTTAATATTATTTTAGTTATTTTATGGCATGATATATGATTCTAAGATTTTTTTCTTATTTGGAAAATAGTCTCTGTAGTCATTGATTACGTTTTATCATTTTATGACCACTGAGCAATTACTATTTTATCAATAGCATATTATACAAACCTTGATTGACATTTAAGCCTCTACATATAATCGTATTGAAAATGTCCGCCTTATTTAACTTAAAGTATACAATGCTACCACTGTGTGCATTCACCTTTCACACATCAGCTTAAAGGTATAACTTGTTGCGTGTATACGTGCTTAATGTGACTGCTAGTTAAATTGAACTTTACGTATGTAGGTTTTAAGATTTAAAATTGCCTGCATGCATAACAGCTGCAGCTACGCGACAATGTTAAAGATGCCAGCGAGCAACTCATCTATTATACGTGCCCCTTTCTTTACACGCCATGGCGTATTCAACGTGTTTGTACCATTTTTCTTTCCCAGTAAACTCTCGACAATGAGTCGAGTATGAGTGAAGTAGAATGGATGACTTGCAATTCTGAGGTCAAATTATATCAGCTGGTGCAATTGCAATTGTTTTAAACGTTTCCTTGAAAAAGGGCGTGGTTTGACGTAATAAATGACTGTAGAGGCGTATGTATGCGGTAGACTAATTCAAATCATCGCTTTCTGTATTTGTATATTATTATGCTGTATGGTAAGCTGATGAATAGGATAGACCACCCTCATTTCATACCGAGGTGTCGTAAGAGGCGACTAAGGTCAGACGACTCGCCGTGTGGTAGCTGGCTGAGTCAAATAGTCCACCCTCATTTCTTACCGAGGTGTCATAAAAGGTGACTAAAGTAAGTCGACCCGCCGTGTGATATCCGGCTAAGGAAAATAGATCAACCTCATTTCTTACCGAGATGTCGTTGAAGGCAACTAAGATAAGTTTACTTGTCGTGTGGTATCCGTTTAAGTAGAATAAACCATAAGTAGATGTGTCGTTGATTACAATTAAGGTAAGTGGACCTCAGGCAGGCGGCCGGTCGTACAATACCTAGCCAAATCACGTGAAAACATGTTTATAACATGTTGTGCCGTCCCCACTCGGTGTGGGGGATAAGGGCAGGAGGATGATTTATGCTAAAATATTATATGCGCCCACCAAAGCAACAACCAAAATGTCTTTATGTGATTATTCAAAGGAAAAAAGGATTAAATAAAATCAATACTAGAAACCGCACGTGTTTTATTAGTCACTATTATGTAACTTAATGGGATTTTAACAACATGCTTTTTTACTATGATAATCAAACTAACAAGATCAAGAAATGTCATACCCAAATCAAACTGTAATATTACACGACAAGTTTATACGCCCCCAGGAGTCCTTGGAAGCCCGAAGGTCGCCCTCATTTCTACCGGGAGCAACTTTTGTCGATAATCTAAGAACTTTATTACCCTTTCTACGAGGGTATATAATTTTTCTGCTATGTAGGTCTATTATCCTTAAATTTGAGATTCTTTTTTTTTCATTATCTAATGAGAAAGATTTTGCGCAGTTTTATCCGTATTGATCATTCAAGCTAAATTCGTAAATTGAAAAGAAAATCTTCCCGAAGTCTCATTAAGTATTTGGGCTCTGCTAATGAAATTTTAGAATAAAAAATGTATGGGCTTTAGAGTAAAATCTCGGTTCTAAGAGAATCAGGAAACTTAAGGTTAAGTTACATTGTATTCATGCATCCATGTATCACTACTGCCCTCATCCCACCGTAAATGGGGTCGGCACAACATGTTTTGGTTTATGTTACGACCGGCCGCCTGTCTGACGTCAGCTTGACTTTGGCGTATTTTACAACACCTCGGTAAGAAAAAGGGTACTCCATTCTACTTAGGCGGATACCACACGGCGGGTCAACTTACCTTAGTCGTCTTTTAAGACACCTCGGTAAGAAAAGAGGGAAGTCTATTCTATCTTTAATATTTAAATGAGTTAATCTTGTATGTATATATATATTTTCGGAATCTCGGCTCCAACGATTTCCCTGAGATTCAGCATGTAGGGTTTTGGTGGAGAAAACACGATCTAGCTAGGTTTTATGTTCAAATAATTCGTTTTATCTCTGTTTTTGGGCATTAAAAAACTATAATTTATATTGAATGTAAAACACTAATTTTGCTATAAACTGTCATGCCAGCGTCGCTTATTCGGGGAATGGGCAGTCTCGAAAAATGTAAAATACCTAGGATCGACCCCTAACTACGTAATTATTTTTTTCAAGTTTCTTTTTTTATTTTGTAAAAAATTACCGAGCAAGGTTCGGTCAACCAGAAACTGTTACATTATATTAGTATAAAAAGAAATCCGATGCAGTTAATATAGAAATTAGCAAATTGAGTCGTCTTATTTTTAATTAAAGGCTGCGTAGCAATCTAGCAAGCTAATTGAAATTGGTTTGAAACTTTTTCTACGGAAATTATCCTCGTTGGAAAAAGTTAGTTCGTTATTATTCCCGATCAGCGTCTTATCTCCACTGTGCGGTCTCAATTCAATTTTAAATGAAACGGAATAATTCCATTTCGTCTACTTAAAGTTGACGTCCAATATCTTTTATTATGCACTAAATTGAAATTTTAGTAATAAAAGTAGCTATTGTGTATAAAGTAGTATATAAAGATATCGACTATAGCTATAAGTGCATCCAAGTTGAATTATATGCTGAAAGTGTACGCATGCGGAAGCCACGGTGGTATTCGTTGAATTAAAATAAAACCTCCTTTTTATATTAAGGTCGGTCAGTGTGCCGGTTTTAAATTCAATGCACAATTGCGCTTCTTATTGCATTGTGTGTAAATTTTACCATCTCGACATTAATGACTCATCATGCTTCTGCCCTTATCCCACTCTGAGTGGGATCGGCACAACATGTTACAAACATGTTGTCTCATGATTTGGCTACGTATTTTACGACCGGCCGCCTGTCTACTTACCTTAGTCGTTTTTTACGACACCTCGGTAAGGAATAGGGGTGGTCAATTCTACTCAGCCGATTTATTTAAACTTAAAATAAGGTTGTTATTAATTAGTCATTTATTGATGTCATTTACTGTTTTATTTATTGCACTAGAATTGTCACTATTCTTCTCACATGGTATGACAACTGATACATCATCTGCATACATTATACATTTATGTTGAGTGCAATTTGGGAGGTCATTAATGTATTATAAAAAAAAAGTGGACCCAATATACTACCTTGAGGCACACCAAAAGGATTAACTTCTGACCCTGATCTAAACGTAGTAACATAATTTTTCTTCATTGAGCTTTGATATTTCAACCAATTGAGTCCTATTACTTATAGCTATAATAAAATAATAGCTCTTTAACCATGACCAACACATTCCCCGTAATCCGTAAATTTCACATTTTGTCCATAATAATGAAATAAAATTCGACTAATAAAAAGGAAAACGTCCAGAACAAAGCAAACCTTATTATGATTCCTTTGATTTAAGTCATTTTGATTTCAAAAATCTCTGTGACGCATTGAAGCAATAACACGCTTGACAGGTTCTTGATTGGATCAAATCGAATTATCTGCTTTAAAATATTGGGCAGTTCTGATTGTGACGGCCGTGTCTTCTGCTACCGGCGCCTCTAAATATTTTTCTTCGGTTTAACTTCGTTTATATTATTAATTAAATATTGGGTATTTTTTTAGAATATATAAATAAGACACTATATGAAAAAAGGGCTCGCGATATCTGGACTTGATCCTGGTAATTTTCAATTCTTTAGACCGCCTGTTTCAAACTGAGCTATTATAAATTTGCAAGTGACAGCGTAACTAGCCTTTTTTTTGTAATTATAATTATATATATTTTTATATTTCTGATTCTGAAAACAAGGATAAAACGAAAATTTTGAAATGAAACCTATCTAGGTCGATTTATCGTTCCCGAAATTATCTACATAGTTATACAAGTTTTATAACAAGTATGACTATTAAATAGACAATTTTCAGTTTGAAATATTTAGGATATCTGATTAGAAGTGGCGAGAACACAGTAAGTGGATCATTACCATCTAAATTGTCGTCAACTTTGACGTAATTATAATAAAATCTGAACAGCCGCTCGTTTTCTGGTTGAAATAGCTTTGCAACATCTCGGTATTGCTATGTTTGACCCAGTTTCACAAACAATTACAGCTTTTAAAAATTAATTTCATCATTTTATAAGATGTTCCCTACTTTTGCCTCCCCTTGAAGGAGTATGCGTAAACAATACATATTTTTTGTCTTCGTTATTTACCCGTTATTCGTTATTTTATTTATTTTTCATTAAATTTAGCATGTAGGGGGCAAAACTGTTTATTAAATATAACTGTAAGTGAAAATAGCTTTATCATCATCATCATAATCATCATCATCATCTTTCTTCCCTTATCCCACTCTAAGTGGGGTCGCCACAACATGTTATGTAACTAGATTCGGCTAGGTATTTTACGACCGGCCGCCTGCCTAACGACAACTTACTTTAGTTGTATTTTACGACACCTCCGTAAGAAAGAGGGTGGTCTATTCTACACAGCCGGATACCACACGGTGTTTTAACTTACCTTAGCTGCCTTTTACGACACCTCGATAAAAATGAAGGTGGTCTATTCTACTCAGCCGGATACCATTGAAAAAAGCTTTATATTCCATCTAATTTTGTCTTATCTTAGACATTACCACTTAACATTTCAAAAGCAGTTAAGCGTAAATTGCACGTCAGCGTTTCTAATGGAAATACCTTTCTTATGAAGACGAGTTCTATCTTGAAATAACTGTTTCTATTAATAATAATATCAACACGTGTCAACTACGATAGTTCAAAACTAAACTAAGTGACAACATAAGACTGAATAAATTAATTCAGTGTAACGTAGATCAAACTGTCTAAACAGTGGGTTCGAGTAAATAATCAAAGCCAAGTGGGACATTAAACAAGTCGCGTAATTACAGAATCTTATTACTGGCGTTGTAATTTGTGTATTGGAATTTACGGCTGAGTAAACAAGAACATCTGCTGAGAATTTAAATTATTGTGTATCAATCGACGTTAAAAAATAATTGGGTTTTATTTCCGAGTCTTGCAACAATTGGAAGCTTTAACATTATCATCTCATAATGCATCTGCATTTCTCCATTGTATTAATTTAGTAACACTATGTTAATTTTTCATTGTAAATAATAATGTTGATGATGATGCTCCATAAATCAGGCACAAAAAAAATGAGGGATGATTTTACTACAGGGAACAGAAGAATTAGGGTTATAGTGAATTTAAATAATTGATTTTAAAGTAAAATATTGGACGCAATTTATGCATAAATTTAAAATCCGAATTGAAATAAGTGTTTGGATTACTCACTCACTTCCAAATTGATGATACATCAATAATTCTCCTGCCGTTATCCAACACTTAGTGGGGTCGCCGTAACATGTTATAAACATGTTGTAACATGATTAGGCTACGTATTCTACGACCGGCCACCTGCCCGACGTGAATTTACCTTAGTCGCCTTTGAATTTACCTTTTACGACGCCTTGGTAAGAAATGAGGGTGGTTTATTCTACAGAGTCGGATACCACACATATACTTGAATATGATACAGTTAAAGAATAATATTGAGTATATCACAAAGAAAAGAAACTAATGGGCATGTATCAGTTATTACATTTCTAAAAATATGAACGAGCAATAAATAGAAACTAACCGCAATTTTCGAATAAATATTTACAATACAGAAGAAAGTCGCGTGATTGCAAAATGTTATTGCCAGTGTTGTAATTTTTGTATCAGGGTTTACTGCTCCGTGAACATAAGCAGCTGTCGGAGATTTTGAATAACTGATATAGTGCTATAAAAATGTTTTCGGGTTAATATTGAAACCATCGTTGTTCAGATTAATTTTTCTATACATCAAATACAATTATATGTATACAGTCTTTAGTATAGTGTCAGAAAAACTCCAATTCACAATACCGTAAATATTTTAATTTCCACTGTTAATGCTTTCAACATAGTTTTCGCTAGACAACTGATCGTCTCGATGACTATCCAACAACTGGCCGAGCTCCTGACTCAATATTCAAACGTTGCTTCGACCCCACCACTCTCAATCCTTTCACCGGAAGTTGTCACAAAAGAGTGGAGGGGTCGAGCAGTGTTGCTATTTAATAAAAATAAGACCACTTTTTATAAAGTTATTACACTCGGCCATCCTACGAAATGTGTAGCCTCCTGGCACACTAAAAACATCAGGAACTCTGCCAATAAATTACTTACTAACTTAATTTACAAAGCTAAATAACATAGTATCTTAATTTAGTTTTGATTTAACAAGCATAATCTCATAAAAGTATATATTTAGTCTAAATTTAAATAAATACTCTAAACTAGCTTCTGTACATTTTAAAAGATTTCATGAGATTGTTAAAATATACAATATTTTATATTAATGCATACACTATATATTTACAAATAAATGAGTTCAACAAAGATGTTAATTTTCTCATAAGCGAACAACACAAACTTATGATTTTAGTTTCAAATAATTATGATGTCTGAAGATTTACCAATAACATGTTTTGTTTGCCCAAAATCAGTTTTAAACAAAACCTTAATATATAAATCAGTCATACCATTTGTAACAAAATTAGTATAGGTAATTTTGCATTTCATAGCAGTCATTATCATTTTTTAGTATTTTCATTATTTAGATTTCATTGTGTCGTATCCTTAAGGCTATTATAAAAAAAATAATAAATAAAATAATAATATCATATGTTTGCCTACTTCAATTTTCTATGTAGTGTAATTTTAAACGTAAATTCGTAACAACTGGCAAAGTTTCTATATATCAATACTACTCTTTATCACTACAAGATGATGAACCACTTGTTTCACTATCATGTACTTCTAAAGCTTTCACATTAATCCAGGGTCGAATTCTATCAAAAGCTAGTACAGATTCATAAGGCTTACCTTTTTTAGGAAAACCTGGAATATCCATTACTTGATAACGATCATTTCCTAACGCTTGAGAAATCTTAAAGGGGCCGACAAATTTAGATAGGAGTTTAGTACTTTTTCCATCATTACCGTAATTATTTCTTAAAATCTTCACTAGATCACCAACTTTGTATTTAGGTGCCGGAACCCGATCAATGTCATGTCTACGTTTTTGAATATTCTGGTCCTTTTCTATATTTGAACTGATAATACTTCTTACACATTCCACATCGTCTTGTGTGCTTTCAATTCCCATTTTGTTCGGAAGACCATCGCGCATTCTAATGCCAAATAACGCTTCAGTTGGAGATTTCTTAGTGGTTGTATTAATTGTGTTATTAACACCCCACTGAATTTTACCCAGTTGCTTGTCCCAGTCACGTTCATTACCATTAAAATTTTGAGCAGCTAAAGAATTGAGTATAACTTGATTATATCTCTCAGCTTGACCATTGGCTCTGGGACAAGCAACCGCGTTTAATATGTGCTTAATGCCGTGTTCATCGCAAAAAGCTTTGAAAGCTGACGATGTAAAAGAAGTGCCACGATCTGACACAATTCTTGCTGGCAACCCAAAATCAAAAAATATATTTTGAAGAACCTTTATTGTAGTCTTTGTTTTCGTATTTTTGACTGCCCGCACGAATACGTATTTTGTGAACCCATCTACAATTGTTAAAATGTGGGTGTTACCATTCTTGCTCCTAACGAAAGGCCCCAAGTGATCGATATGTATAGTATGAAAAGGTATACATATCTTTTCTATAGGGAACAAATGACCGCTTTTCTGCCGAGATGCACTGTCTTTGTTATATGCACAGTCAATGCAAGCACCCACATATTTCTTGACGAAACGCCTAAGCTTGGGGAACCAGTACTGACTTTGGACTTTTTCTAAAGTCTTGGTATAGCCAAGATGACCGATGTCATCATGGCTAGCTTTACATATTTGCCATCTAGCATTCCGTGGAACAACCAAACGTATTCCGTCATCAAGTTTCCTATACACGGTACCATTTTTCACTTCATAATTAGCCCTTATTTCTTTACATTCTTTGTCTTCCTCGGGTTTTAGAATTTTAAAAATCCGAACAATATCAGGATCTGCTAGTTGTAAACTAAGAAGCCAGTTTTCCTGTTCTAATTTATAAATATTGACGCATGGATTATCATCTGCTGTAACGGATAGTATGGTGTTTCTACTGAGAGCGTCGACATGTGACATTTGGACGCCAGGACGATATTGTATGTCAAAAGTAAATTCAGAGATTTGTAACCACCACCTTGCTATCCGCGGCAGCAAATCTCTTTTTGTCAAGGTTGTTCTAAGAGCCGCGCAATCTGTACAAATTTTAAAGTGTACACCCATCAAGTATACTCTAAATTTCTTCAAGGAGCACACGACAGCCAGTGTTTCGAGCTCATAGGAGTGAAGATGCTTTTCCTCAGGTGTGGTCTGCCTACTAAAATAGGCAACTGGTTTTAATACTCGCGTTTCTTTTTGCCACTGCATTAAGATCCCTCCTATGCCAAGAGCACTGGCATCAGTGTGCAATTCGGTCTCCAATCTAGGATCATAAAGAGCTAAAACAGGCCTATCTACAAGTTTTTCTTTAAGTAGTGAGAACGCAATTTCTTGTTCCTTCGACCACAACCAGGCAGTATCTTTTTTAAGCAGATAAGTTAATGGTCGGGCAATCAATCCATAATCTTGGATGAACTTGCGATAGTATCCCGTCAGGCCAAGAAACTGGCGAACTTCGTGAACATTACGAGGTGTTGGAAATGCTTTGACAGCTTGAGTTTTTGCGCTACCAGGCTGTACACCTTCTGCAGATACCTCATATCCCAGATAGTTGACTTTAACATCGAAGAAACGGCACTTTGATAATTTCAAAGTCAAACCAAATTCTCTCAACAATTTCAGAATTTCTTCAAGTCGTTCAAACATCTCATTTATATTTTTGGCAGGTATCAACACATCGTCTAGATATGCTAAAGCATATTCGTACCTTTTACTTCCAAGGATCTTATTTATCATCCGCTGAAAGACAGCTGGAGCATTTGCCAGCCCGAAGGGCATCCGTTTAAATTCGTAATGCCCATCGGGCGTGACAAAACCCGTTAGATGTTGACTGTCCTTAGCCATGGGTACTTGGTAATAACCAGAAGCAAGGTCAAGAGTCGTGAAATAAGCGTTTCCGCTGAGATTCGAGATCTGATCTTCTATCAAAGGGAGAGGAAAACGATCTTTTACTGTTTTATTGTTAAGAGCTCTGAAGTCTACGCAAAGTCTTTGTTCACCAGTTTTCTTCCTCACCATAATGATTGGACTTGAATAGCTGGAATTTGATTCTTGAATTATGTCGTTTTGCAGTAATTCATCAATAGTCTCTCTCACTTGCTCTCTCTCTGAGTGTGACAATCGGTAAGGGCGATATACGATTGGTCTATTATCTGAAAGTTCAATGTGCATCTCCATGTCCTTTACACGACCTATTTCTTTTAAATTCGTTGCGAAGCATTCTCTATATTCCTGTAATAAAGTGTGTAACCTGTCTACGACGTTATCGCTCAATTCTTTCCCAACTTTAATGTCTCCTTTTTGAAGAGGCTCAAAATCTTTGATTTCAGCAGCGATCCTATTGATTTGATAAGAGTTTGATTCTATTAAAGGAACTGCCCGGGCTATCAAAGTATCCGCTTCAAAGGTTATGCTACGCGTAGTCAGGTTGCTAATAATTAAATTCCCCTTTCCGTCTTTTAGATTGTAAGCACCCTGAAACAAACTATACTCACGTCTAGGTCTTGCAGTACAATATCCTTCAATAAAAACATCTCCATTAAAGTTGGTGTCTTTGGTGTAGACAGGGAGAGCCTCTGTATGTAAAATTTGGGTTGTTTCTGTCACGAAAAGTTTAATCGGATTGTCATTATTTTCAATATTGAATGGATTGCAGTTCGGACTTTTATAAAAAGTTAAATGAGTACCATCCTTTAATACGGTTATAAATGACAGCTCGGTAAAGTTCTGTCCTATGATCAACGATGTTGGCATAAATTCATCATCCACTACAAGCACAGTAATCGATGCCTCAACTTCATCAATTCTGACGGCGACATGAGATTTGTATAATGGATGAATTGCAGATTTCCCAAAACCTCTCACTGTAGGCAATTCATCAAAGATCTTAGACAATTCTAAGTAAGCCGCGTCGCTTTGTTTGATAAGGCTGCATTCACTCCCGAAGTCTATGTATGCTTTTAATAAACTGTCATTAACAAGGATATTCTTATAAAATTTTTCATTACTTTTATTCGATACGTCAATCTTTAGAGTTTTCTTTTCTGCGGGTTCAGCTCGCGTCGATACAGACGTTGTTGCCACTGCTGATCGTGGTACATAAGGGCGTAACTTACAGTCGTCATTATCATGTCCAATCCTATGACAACGTTTGCATTTTACGATCGGACTAGGGCATTTGTAAAATGGATGCCCTTTTTGGTTGCAGTTAAAACACGTAATCGCGGAACTATCGTTTAGAACCGTATTAGGATTATTGCGACTAATAAATCTCCTGTTATTGCGTTCTCGGTTACTATTTTGATTAGACGGAGGTAGTTGTACGCGTTGAGTACTTAAAAAGCTTAACAACCCCTCAGGTTCTGTACATCGAAGGGTCTGTGCACCACTTTTGATAGACAAGTCACTAATACCATGGATTATGCAATCGACAGCCTTTTTGCCAGTTATTTCGCATCTACTTAATAGACATAACTTATCATAAAAATATTCACGGAGGCTTTCGTCACTTCGTGAAGTCCTGTTTAACATTTCCTCCAGAAGGCGTCCATAATTTTCCTCACTCGGAAAAGCCTTCAAGAGTTTTTCCTGCCATTCACTCCATGAGAAAACCACCGTAGGCAGAGCCTCAAACCATTTCTTTGCCAAACCAGTAAGCTTTTGTAAAGAAAAATGAACAATTTGTTTTTCATCCCACCCATAAATGGCGGCACATTCATTGACTTTCTTTAGCCAAGATTCAATGGTTTGAGACCTGTTTGCAGGGTCAAATTCCGGTACAACATTATTTAAGTTATTGTTATTAAATAAATTTTTACTCGTCTCTCCTGTAAAGTTAGCTAACAGTTTCAAAACGTCGTTTGCAGTCAATCGTTTCGATGTTTTACGCGTCCTCCGTGGCGGAGGAGTATCCTCACTCGACGACGTTGAAATAGATGACGTCGAAGGAGCTCTTTTCCTCTTAACTTTCCTTCGTTTTTCGTGCTTACGCTTCCTTGGTGGAGTCCGAGGTGGCGTACCTCCAACTTGTTCATCGTCTGACGTCATATCTAAAGCCTGTATCTCTTTTATTTACATAAAGTACACTAGTTTCTTACAATCCAGCGAGCATCATTGCCCACTCAATCATAATCCAGCGTACATCATTGTACGCTCAATCATTATCCAGCGTACATCATTGTACGCTCAATCATTATCCAGCGAACATTCATTGTTCGCTCAATCATTATCCAGCGAACATTCATTGTTCGCTCAATCAGTATCCAGTGAACACCTTTGTTCACTCAATCATTAACAGAATTAAAAAGTAAGTAAATGATTCGCACATAAATAACGTCTCATAAAAAAAAATAGAAACCTCTATTATATTTTTCTCTGCAAGGACTTCTCGCTTGTACAACTGGATTTTTTTTTTTTTTTGTTTTGATCCCACTTCTGAAGTGTCAGAAAAACTCCAATTCACAATACCGTAAATATTTTAATTTCCACTGTTAATGCTTTCAACATAGTTTTCGCTAGACAACTGATCGTCTCGATGACTATCCAACAACTGGCCGAGCTCCTGACTCAATATTCAAACGTTGCTTCGACCCCACCACTCTCAATCCTTTCACCGGAAGTTGTCACAAAAGAGTGGAGGGGTCGAGCAGTGTTGCTATTTAATAAAAATAAGACCACTTTTTATAAAGTTATTACAATAGTTTCTATAATTTTTCTTAGTAACTTTATACTGGAGACTGACATAAAAGAATAAGATGAGATTGATTTGACTTTGACTTTGATGATTATGACGGTAAGGAATAGATTAAAATAGGAATAGCTAAAATATGGACCAAATCTAAACCAATCATCATTCTGGGGTCGGCACAACCTGTTTTATACATGTGACATATTTTGGCTAGTTATTTTACCACCGGCTGCCTGCGTCATGTCAAGTAACCTTAGTCGCCTTTTCCAACACTTCGATAAGAAATGAGCGTGGTCTATTCTACTCACCCTAAGATCAATAAGAAAAGAAAACGGAAGAAACTGAACTGACTGAGATTATTGTAGCTGAACCTAGAATTGTTATTGAATTACGTGCTCTTAAGTTAGGAATTCTTGAGAGGAACATATTATGTTTGACTGGAAACTAAGGTAAGAAGATGAATGTGGAAAATAGGGGAATAGATATTTAGAACTGCTCGTAAAATGTTTAATAATGCATTAAGAAAATGTATATACGTTCAGTGGGAACTGTTAACGTTTGTGTAAAATTTTAAAAGCCCTAAAGACTATAAGGTAAGAGTAGTTCAGAAGTCAGTCACCGGCCTATAGCCCGCCCGAAGTGGCGATGGTCGGGGCACATAGTAAGGAGAACCGATGGGCGTTGAGGACTTAAGGTGTTAGAAAGGCGACTCGCACTGTAAAACGCAGCGTTGGTAAACCCCTACGAGGTGGACTGATTACCTCATAAAGGTCCCGGGCAGGTGGATGGAGCGGCACAAAATCGTGTAGTGTGGAGATCCCGTAAAGAGAATTATGTCCAGCAGTGGACATCCATCGATTAAAGGAGAGGGAGAGAGACACAGTTCAGAAGTAGTGGAAAGTATATCAAAATCGGATTTCCATAGGGAACAAATACACATACATTTAAAACTTTGAATTTAACACGTAGATTTTATTAAACATAAAGGAATGTTTAGACATTAATATTTATTATCGTAGGAGTTTAATTAACTATTTTTATTCCAACAAAAACTAAATTAGACCAGATTAACGAAGTGTCTACAATATATTGAAAATTATTTTCTATAATGAATTTGTTATCGATTTTCATTTGTAATTTCACTTGATATTCAAGACATTTCTTTGAATATGAAACTATAAAGAAATTATAATTAACTCACTAGACAAGAATCCCCAGGTCGTGAACGGTCTGACCTTAAATGTAAAATGATTTTACTGCGAACAATAGTGTACCAACAGTAAAGGCACGACATTTATTGTGATGGTGATAATATACTATAATCATGTTTCAGTGCGGTTGTTTACAGCATTATTTTTGTGAAAATAATGCTGTAAACAACCGCAACGACTGACGACCTAAAAAAAAGTCATGGGGAGCCGTTGGGTCCAAGCGTTTTCGTCCACAAAATGCGCATGATGAATTAAATATATTTTTAAAGAAAAAAAATAGAACCCAGGCAGGTTTTATCCGGTAAGAATGTGCTGTGATGACGTCATCACGGCTTTTCAAACAGATATTCGTTATGTTCATAAAATTCTAGGACACAAGATAACTATTATCGACATCAAGGAAGCTATGCAAATGGTTATGTTTAACACTTGTTTGAACTTATAATACCGGGAAACTTTATAAATAATGATACAATTTGATATATTAAATGTCTTATTTGCTGTGTTCCAGATATTTTAATTGTAGTTGATTTCATAACCTCAATATAACACATATGTGAACGCCTTTATATAAATTGAATTCGCGAACTCATAAATTTTATAAATCTCTTGAAAATACGCCATTCGGTTCCAGATATAGGTAATAGGGCTACTACCACCCGTAATTTAATATTTAATTTCTAAAAATGATATTTCTTAATTTTGAAGTCATATCGTTGAGTCTTATCTCCTAATGATGCTTCGGTTGCGGGGTGAAACGAATGTTGAGTCTGTGATAGTGAACGTGTGTAGTACCTGTGCATTGTGGCGGTGGTGGTGGGGGTTTTGTGCATATGTTTCTACGAATCCTGCATGTATCAGGTATGAAAATGGATAGTCTACATTTAGCATTATATATTTTCTATTTATTTTATCGCGGATTATAGCAAAATAATTATATTACTTTAGCAAACTAATCCAAATTCTATAAATTATTTATTTACAATTAATCAAGTGCTTTATCTAGAAAAATAAACGTTGTAATAAAATTTGTATATCTCTCGACAATTCCTAGATTATGTGTATCTTGATTATCCCGCCGTGCGGTATCCGGTTGATTAGAATATATCATCCTCTTTCTTACCGAGGTGTCGTAAAATACGACTAAGGTATGTTGACGTCAGGCACGTAAAATACGTAGCCAAATCATGTGACAACATACTTATAACATGTTGTGCCTACCCCACTTAGCATGGGATAAGGGCAGGAGAATGATGCGTATCCTGTCTATACAAATTGGATAAGCATTGTATGTTCAATTTCCAATGTTACGCTTGTTTCTAAAGTATCTGTTAGACAGACATTAGTCCGATGTTCAAATCTTGTCGGATCATGTCACCAATGAAAATACGGAAAGTTAATTTGGTAAGTTTAATTAGGTACAGATTTTTAGTAGTAGTTGATCTCATACTCTTGGAACAGGACAAATACCTCATCTCTTTTACCAGAGAGAAGTATTGGGACTCAACCACAGGGCTGCTAAAATATGGATTGGTGGTTTATCTATTTGTGAGTTGCAAATAATGCGTAAATTAGTAACTGGCAACCCTAACTCGAGTCGCTTTTAACAAACACCCACGTACATTTCATTCGTACCATTTATAGGCTCAGTGTCTTTGCCCTGAATTCTTTTAGTAATTTTACACCTGCTGTTTATAAGGGTACTGTGCACGTGCGATAAAAATTGTTGAATAATTTTTTGGTATATAAATGAATTCATATTTATATACCAGCGTCAAGACCTGGAGCTGTGGCGGAAATGGCCGAATCCGGCAAACGGCGGAAGTATACATCTCTCATCGAGAGTTATATATTTGTGCCGTTTGCAGTTGCTCATGTTTTAACGTTAATGTAATTTTCTTTTGTTTTCTTATGTACATATATACTACGTCTCAATATTTTGTTGTTACCACAGTAGGCGCAGGCATTCCCGCCGCGTGGTAAAAAGAGAGGGGGATACTTCCTCTCCTACGCCTCGCCGGCGGTCTACTCTCTCTCCGTCGTACGAATTTTTTATCATAGTGAGTGCGAGTTTTTAAAAGTGGCATGTAGTGACTGCTGTTGCAATACTGTTACGTTAACGTAGAAGATTAAAAAACTAGCACTTAGCACACTGGTCACTTGTCCTGACGTGAGTTTAATTTTATACCCATCACAGAAAGTGCACAACGCAGCTAAAGGAGTTTTCACTTCAAAATACATATATTTAAACTGAAACCATCGATGCCACTCCAATGCGATAAGGTTACTATAAGTTACAGCCTTTAATAATTCGCGGTGCGCAGCTAGTATGCGGATATAACGCTTTGAGAACCTGTTTATTTATAGTTCAACATATTGCGAAGTGTATCAACTCAATCATTGGGCCTATGCTAGCGTGTACTGTGGGAACAGAGTTGGGTAAACAGCCGTTATAACATGTGTTCTGTGTGAAAACAACTTATCGCACGACAGTAGAGCCTTCTCAGAACATTTATCCATCAATTGTTACATACGCCTTTGAAATGTATGCTCGTATTAGGTATTCCTTTATGGGATGTCTCGATACACAGAAACAGTGAAAGCGAAAATCCCCTTTAAATCCTCTTTGATATTTAATGCCTTGGACAATGTCTGAGATGTGTATAAATAAATAAAAATGTTAAAGCGTTGTCTGGTAAAATCCTCCTTTCACGTTTGATAGTGGGTGTTGAGACTTTGTATGTTATAAAAGCGGTTGTTTTTCTTAACATCTTTCTAGTTCAGATACAATACCGTCGGTTTCCATGGTTTTCCCTTTACTGTCTAGCGCATAATGAACCGTGAATATCTTTAATATTTATATGATTTAATCTTGTATATATATTCTGAATCTCGGAAATGGCTCTAACGATAAGCAATTCAGCATGTAGATATTGTTAATCGCTGATTTCAGGCATTGAAAAATTGTTAAAATGTAGAATAGAATGTAAATGAAATTGTAGCTGCCATTTGTAAAGTTATGATACCTCAGTGGGGAATGCCTATTGGTATCATCATGTGGTATCTTTATTCCGCCTGGACTAAAGAAGTGAATATACCCGGGATCAAGTCCCTGTTATTAGTTTTTTATTTTTATAATTTTAAAAAAATTACCGAGCAACGGCTTGGTCACCCAAGCACTTATAAAATAATAGGCAATATTTTGAAGAACCTTAGAGTTACTTGCCGATGTTTGTTCTCAAATCATCAATACAAACCCTAACAGAATTTACAGAGTTAAGAGGCGGAACGGGAGAGTACGAAAGTATTGCCGAGGTTGCGAAATGCGAATATTAGAGCATAGAACAACACGCCTTCGGCAGTGCGGTTGTAAGTCGCGACCAAATGACTTCAGAAAACTGGGATTTCTGCCTGAGGTTAAAATCCGCAAGGACGTTCGGTAAAGATTACGTACTATAACCGTTAGGCAATCACGGCTTTAACACAGTAGCATATACTTCATACTTAGCTTATTTTAATAATCCTGCTGTTAAGTAACAAAGGCGAGGTCTATGTTCTTAATTCAATAACTCCGACTTATTATCATTGAATAACAATTTACACTTGCGTCATATGTCTGTATGATTTTTGTAATTAGAGCTCTATCAAATTAACTCCATTTGCTGTATGCGCAGTCTCTTATACGAATAATAAATAGCTAAAGTCATTTTGTGCTAAAAGTTTCGTATTCACTCCAAATGTATTTTTTCAATTTTAAGAAACATTAAATTTATAATTTTAATTACTCATTAAATAAATATGTATTAAATTAAAAATTAATTCAAAATTAAATTTTAAAATTATAGTTAATTCTATAAATTATATATAAATATATTTAAGGTATGGGGCTGGCATTTAACTGCAGATATTAAAGTCCCTTAAAAAATTAAGATAAAAAAAAATAGTGAATCCAACAAATTTTATGAGTTATATGACAGGTAAATTAAATAAGCAAATTTTATTTCTTTACAGAGTTCAATAATTCAGAAGTTCGTTTTAAGAATTTTTCCAAAAATTTAAATTTCAAATTATTCTGTATTCGACAAAACTTGGAAACAAGTGCTTTAACACTTCAACGCTTATTTTTGTATACTTTGGTATACTTTACAATTATGCTATAATGAATTTTGTAACCTTGATAAAACAGTAAATATGTCGCTAGCAATGAAGGAGTCTTAAATTTTCTTGTTAGAAACCATATTGTACTTTTAGAACTTTCAAAGTCAATTACTAGGGCCGCTTTCTAAAACAAAACTCGAAGAGTCGAAACTTTCAAGATATAGTGTTTCAAACTTTTATAGAAGTACTGAAAGTTTCGTATTACAAAAGAATTGTACTGAATTTTACGGCTGTCTAAAAGTAGTGTTTGTATAGTTTTTTAAAAAGCTCCGTTGTCGGAAAGTTCTGGAAGTTAAATAAAACAGACGAGATAAATTATTTCTTAAGAGTGAGCATTAAGTAAATGAATAATTTAGTTTTCGAGGCGCCTATGAACTTTATCCCTATTTAGTTGCCAACCGGCAAATTCCGTTCAGATGCTTGTTTTTGACATTTATATAATGTTTAATTAAATCATCATTCTTTTGCCCTAATACCATTCTAAGTGGGCTAGGTACATGTTTAAAACATGTTGTTAAATCATTTGTCTAAGTATTTTACGATCGGTCACCTGCTTGATGTCAACTTATTTTAGTCGCCTCCTACGACATCTCGGTAGCTATGAGGTTGGTCTATTCTACTCAGCCACCACATGATGGCTCAACTTACCTTAGTCACTTTTTACGTCACCTCGGTTAGTAATGCGGTTGGTCTATTTTACTTAATCGTATATCACTCGGCGAGTCCACTTACCTTATTCACATATTACAACTCGGTAAAAAATTAGGGTAGTCTATTATTATACTCAGCCGGATACCACACGGCACATACCACGGCATATGAAACAAATCCTGCCAAACCATGTGATAACATGTTTATAACATTGTGTACCGACCCACTTGAGTGGGATAAGGGGACTTAAAATTAGGTAAATGTATACATATTCATATAAACACATAATTTTTTATAAAATAACACTAGAGAAAATAAAATACGATAAAGTCACTAGAGACACCCCAGCTTCTTCCGCAGGAACTCCGCTATTATTATATTAGTCGCGAGCCTCCCGCGCTGTAAATATGCCGACGCAAATTGATGCCGTATAAATTATATTACGCCTGCATTTTAGAGGTCACAGTTTAGTATTTTTTTATATTTACCTTTAGGAAAACATTTTTGATATAAAATTTTGCTCTAGAAATTGTTGAAAAATTATTAGTGATACCAAAAATTGTGTGTAAAACACAATACTACTACTCTACTCTCTTTTAAGTTAGCAGTATGAGTAAATATCACTATACCATTAAACAATTTCCGCCGTGTGGTATCCGGCTTAGTAGAACAGACCACCCTCATTTCCTGACTTGGAGAATGATGACTATTAAACAATTTCATACACTAGGACGCTTAAGAGTTTTCGTATTTGATAATTTGATAATACTGTTATAGAAATTATAGTAATATAAACCCAGTATAAACCAAGCTGTGGTAGTCCAGCAGTAACACCGTGCGCCTATTTCGAGGAGGTCACGGTTTCAGACCTTGGGCAGACACCAATGATTTTTTCTAGTGAAACTTATGTGTCTAAGTGATAATTGATAATTGCAAATTTATCATACGCTGTTCGGTGAAGGAAAACATCGTGAGGAAACCTGCATATCTCTAGAGAATTCTGGGTATATGTGTAACCTACCAATCCCCATTGGAGCAGCGTGGTAGGTCTTAGTTCCAATCCTTCGCTCCAATAAAAAAACAGAGAGAGAGGCCTATGCCCAGCAGTGGGATAGTAACAGGCCGTTATTTACAAAAACAAGTAATAAATACTTTTAACAATATTTCATGACCCTACTGTTACCCGTTAAGCAGTTCCCTCCTTTGGAGGCATTCATGGCAACAGCATCAAATAATGCTTATCATAAACATGCATTGTCATCGGGACTGGACCAGTAAATAAAATTTCAACTCAATCGGACCCCGGGAAGTGGGTCAAATTTAACTTGCAAGAATCCACCTTCACATACATACGTGAATGGGAATAGAATATTCATGTCATTATTTTCAAAATATATTTGCAATTACCGAGTGCGATAGCGCGTTAATAATATATATTGGCACCCGCGTCTAGAATCATACGCCAATATTTCGATTTTTCAATTCCTTGCACTTCATTTTAAACGCCTGGTTGAACTTGGTAATCTTAAGCTGGCGTAAACGCTATAAAATACATAACGTGAAATTATTTACTAGCTCCAGTTTTTTTTATTATCATTCTCCTACCCGGATCCCACTCGTAAGTGGGGTTGTCGAAACAGTTTATAACATGTAACATGTTTATAACATGTAACATATTTTAGCTAGTTATTTTGCGACCGGACGTCTGCCTCCTATCAACTTACCTTATTCGCCTTTTACGACATTTCGGTAAGAAATGTGTTTTGTCTATTTTATTCAGTCGGAATACTATAATAACTTATGGTTGTATCGGGTAAATGTAAAGATAGGAACTTTCTTTCCATACGGAAATCTCGATGAAATTACGACAGTCTTGTCTAAAAATAAATTCTACATGCGCACGCACTTACTTTGTATTTTCATCCGAAAATTTCATTTTCTGTTTTAATAAACAAAAGTGTTAATACACTGAAAGAAAACTCCCGCTTAATAAACAAACAGTCATGGTCAGTGAACAAACTAAACAACATAATTAGTTAACATCAAATTTATTAGAAATTCGTGAAGTTAGAGAATTAGTTCGTTTAGTGAAGCAAAAGGTATCAAAGAAGCTTAGCTTTACATGTTACCTATATTACTCGAGCTGAAAGCAAAGGCTCTTTCGAGAGATATTTGAGACTGTAAGTTTTGTAGAAAGCCCAGACCTATTCTGCAACGTCAACGCCTTAAACCCAAACACATTTTCCACATATCTCGGCATTATAAGTACGTTTCGTATATTTTGACACGGTTTTGTGGACATCGTAACAATGTTATATGATGACACCGGCCATTGACCAGTGTTCCATACTAGGGTTGTCACATTTTAGAAAATAAATCACATAAATGTTGATTCAGACCTTAAATCTTTCCTACGTGCCGTCAAATATCTAGGTATTAGTATGAATTTTTACATATTTTGCAGCTCTTGGTTTTGCTTTTAGCTATAAATATGTCGCATGGTTTCGCTTCTAAGCTATTAAAGCAATTTATTGTATTTATATTTACCATAATATTTATATGGTTAACGTGCAGATATATAGTTAAAAAACTGGCTACAAAAAAGCCTACTTTTGAGAATTATTTAGATAATGAAAATGCGTTGATATAGCTAGTATTCGACTCTGTACAAGACAGTAATGACTTAATGTAAATAGTTATATGTATAATTTTAAAAAGACCAACCACCGAGTTTCTTGCTGGCTCTTCTCGGTAGGAACAGCTTGCCGAACCAGCAGTAGAGTTAACGATTCAAAATCACTTGTTTACAAGTTTATTTGAATAAAGAATAATTTGAATTTGTTAGTGCTTATTTTTAAAGTTTCATGTGGCATATGTAATATCCGACTGATAAGCTTCATGGCAACCCTAAATTTGCAGCTACAGTCGCTTATTTTTGTTTTATGATATAGGAAGGAAGAAAAAAGAGCACAACCCAACGTCAAAAGTACATTGAACGCTTAATACGAGCAATAAATAGCGAGGGATACTCAACCTTCCATGAACCTTGACCGCGCTATAACTGTCAAATATAGCCCTAATCCATTGTCGTAGCTTTAATAGACGACGATAAAATGTGGATTGAGCGCCTCGCCCTGGGTATCCTCGGTAATGAATATTCTTTATAACTTTTTTATTGTCCTTATAGTTATTATACTTGTAAAAACTCGTAAAAACTAACGTTATTGCTTTTACATTACCTATTGTATGTTAACTGCGTAGTATTATTGCTTAATCTTTTGTAATTTCTAAATGAGATTGATGCGTGTACATCCATTTTTGGGTCCATTGGCCATGTTCAGGATCAAAAATCAAAGTGGGACTATCTAATCATATAGAATTAGTCCATACTGTCTGAATGTTGATAAAATTTGATAACCTCGAAGCCTATGTACCAGCTAAAATATGAAGATGGAAAATTCTCTATTATACCTGCCCTTATCAAACTCGTGTGAGGGGTCGGCACAATTGTTATAAACGTCTTACATGATTTGGCTACGTATTTTACGACCGGCCGCCTGCTTGACGTCAACTTACCTAAGTCGTACTTTACTACACCTCGGTAAGGAAGAGGGTGTCTATTCTACTTTACGGGATACCACACGATGGGTTAACTTACCTTAGTCGCTTTTAACGACACTCGATAAGAAACGAGGATGATATATTCTACTCAGTCGGATACCACAAGGCATAATAGAGAAGAGTAGGCATTTGAATATAATACTAAAACCAGCTTTAGTACGCGTTATTTCAATTATCCTCGGTCACACCATTTAGGATTAGCCGACTCATATTTTGAGGGTAATGCCCCAAAAACCATTTTCGTGCTCCATCCGAACGGTTTTATTACGAGTAAAGAAGTGAAGTGTGAAGGGTAATGTCCTGTACATGTTATGAAAAAGCCAAATTCCTGAAGCTCTAATCTATAGTAATTTATGTTTACAGAATACATATGCGACTTTGCCCACTTGGTGGTACTTTATTTTATTTATTTATGTACTATAAAAAACGTTGGAAGACTTATTAATAAAAAAAATGTATACAAAGGTCAACTTATCCCTAAGACAGAGATCTCTGCAACTTACCCTGTCCCCGCCACCAGCATGGTGTTGCAGCACTGTCAGGTTTTTAGTCGGCGAGAGTCCGACATACCCACCGTTCGTTCTCGTCGGACGGTGAAAAAAAAGAGATCTCTGCCAGCTAACCTACGAATACGAAGGGACACAGTTTACGGAATTTTCGAAAACTTTGATCTTCCTATATTGTCCAAGGGTGCATAAAAGCACGCCAATCAGGTATTTGTCGTGCTTTTATGCTCCCAGGCCGCATTTTTATACGGCAAATACTGACTTATATCTGACTCCTTTAACCGATGGACGTCCACATCTAGACATAGGTCTCTTCACGGGATCTCCACACCAGGCGATCTCGCGCCGCTTGAATTCAGTGGCTCCTCCTTTTTTAAGATCATCAGTCCACCTCGTAATGGGTCTACCGACGCTGCATTTTCCAGTGCGGGGTCGCCTTTCTATCACTCTTAAGACCCCAACATCGATCGGTTCTTCCATTATTACCACTGCAGTTTCGCCACACGCTGAGCTATGTGGATGATTTTCTAAATTGACACTTGCACAATGATCGTGCCGATTATGGATGATCACATAATTTTTAAAACTATCGTGAGTAGTATTCATAGTAAATGAAACCGGCATATAGTGAATACTTACGTCTTATTCTATCGGGTAAGCCCGACTAGTTTCGAACCTATCCGGGTCACATGAGCTCTTTACACGACGTTATCGTGGCGGAAACTCCCGGATAGGGTCGAAACTAGTCGGGCTGACCCGATAGAATGAGACGCGAGTATAGCCAGTTTCTATTCATTAACTACGATCACAGAATCAGCGACGATTACTAAGATTGATAAGTGTAGAGCAGGTATTATATTGAGAGCGACGTGAACTAAGCAGAACCATTAATGTTATTAAAATGTTGGAGATATTTCTAAGCGCAGTATTTTTAACCGGGTTCCATGGCGATGTGTCACATGTCATGCCCCCTGACCCGGTGACGCTAATGCACGTCCCGGATAACGCTGAATAATGGATTCACGTCACATCTGCTGCCCTGTACCATTCCGTATACTGATATAAATAGATAATGCTGAGTACGTAGTGAATACAGAGTGCAGGATAAACTTTATAAAATTTGTCATTGAAATAATACGATGTAAAACTAGCTATTTATTAAGTTCTAGCGAAACCCGCGAATTTCTTCGTGAATTTTTTTTATAACATTTACGAATGTTATTAATTTCCGTATTTTACGACCGGCTGCCTGCCTGACGTCAACTTACTGTTGTAGCCAATGATTTCCGCTTTGTATTTTATAGCAACACAGTCATGAAACAAGAGTATCGCGCCCTTTTTAATTAAAATGGTGGCAACACTGTACCGTTGTTGTTTCCAGTGGATTCTTCCTATTGATAAAACGTTTCAGTGACATTCATTCTGTGTTCGTCATTCAAGAGAAGTGCATCCCGGATCGGGAATTGTGGTATTGTTGAAAGAGTACGCTAATATTACTTTAGTCGTATTGTACGGCACCTCGATGAGAAAGAGGGTTGTCTATTTTACTCAACCGGATACCACACGGTGGGTCGATTTACCCTAGTTGCCTTTTACGGGCTCCTCGGTAAGGAGGGTGTCTATTCTATTTAGCCGGATTCCACACGGCACATTATAACTTTTGTATTAAGTAATAAAATTATAAAGTATGTGTATTGTACTCTAAGAACAATACAAAAGGCGAATGCACTAGCTATTGCAGCGCCCATCCGTCAATATGTCTCCGCTCGCATTGTGCGTTTCTCCTATTGAAGATCACATTCTATTGTTTTGAAACTACTTGTTTGCTATTTGTTCCGCGATGTTGTTAACATCTAGCTGGCAACCACAGATAATACACTATACAGGATCATCATTCGTCTGCCCTCATCCCATTCTAAGTGGAATCGGCACAACAAGTTATAAACATGCTGTCACATGATTCGGCTAGGTATTTCACGACCTGCATCTTCACGGTCTGCATGATAATTCTACATTCAAATAATTTTTTTATTGTATGCTGTTATAGTAAATCCGTCAGCGGAATATTGAGTTGGTTGTGTTGTCCCATATATTTATGTAGGATTTAAAATCCTAAGTTTCCCAACAGTTTGTAAGATGAGTAATGAATGACGATTTTATATTGTATTATCTATGCGAGTGAGTGATTGAACCGCCCCTTCCCTTTTGATTTACGACGCCAATACGAACGCAAGGTCTCTGTATACAATTTTTTTTAAGAATACAATAAACGCAGTTATTTAAAAGTAAAAGTGCTTTCATTCAGACCCACATTTATATTTATTTCCTTTACACGTACGTCGCGTATTTAAATACGCGACGTACTATGAGGGTATTCTAACCCTTAAGTTGACGCAAACGCATTCGCGGATACGATTCTTAATACAATCGAAAAAATTGCATAGTAACTACTCAGATAATTTATATAGTTATGTAAATTGTCTATGATAATCTGTTATGATAATTCTACTCCGGATATCCGTGGCCGGAGCACCCACGTCAATTCTATTTAATCTCAATGCCGCAAATGGTTCGGAACGAACAATAACGTATCTAAATACTTTGATCTGATGCGGTGTATCAGACAATGCGCTCGTTACCGCCCCTCACGTCGAGATCACTTTTCCGCGAGCACTCTCTATTTGATGCATCCCACATTATCCTTTGCGTAACAAAATAGTATAGGTACAAACATGAATAACCCTGTCAGCATCGTTCTATTAATGGATTATCTGTTCTGTTATGTTATTAAAAGAAATATAATTTATAAAATTAGACGTTACTTTGTAGAGATCCATAATACAACAGTACACGTCTACAAAATCAATGACAAAATGTTTTTCGCTTCTAGCCTCTCCTGTAATTCGTCAATCTGGCGCTGTGTGTTTGTGAAGCATTAAATGCATATAAAAGGAGTTTTATATGCATTTAATGCTTCACACAACCATCTCCTTTTCGGCCTCCCTCTGGTCACATATCCATCCACATTCATATTAATCACTCGTTTGGTCACATGATTTTCATCCCTCCTCATTACATGTCCATAGCATCTTAATCACTCGTCTTTTCTATAATCTACGTATCACGTAACAATTTTATTAAGTCATCCTAGTTCGTGTATACTTGCAACATATAGTCTTTGCTACGATTGTTTTGTTTATAAAGATAATAAACAACGCAATTTATGGTACATGTTGATGAGATCGGTTACACATATACACAATTGAATTGACGCAGGAACAAACGTACACCGGCTGCATTTTTAATTGTGCAGTTGCATGATACAATATCGTCCGCTGAATTGATATAAAAATAACAATCGTTGATGCAGTTCTGCATATAACAAACGCGAAAATTATATCACATAGTATGTGAAATTTTTTATCTATATTATAACAACGATGTTTTTCCTTTATATTTATTCTCTGATAACAACTTATACTCAATTTGTCAATTTGACAACACTCTCCTCTCTGTACCTCTCCTCACCGCACCTTTCCGTCCGTCACCACACCTTGCCACTGCTATCTTCACATCTCTTTGATACAACTTCCGCTCTCTTCCTTCTTCTTCAGTTACAATATATTAATGGGTAAAAAGTAAAGACTTAGTTACGATATTTCAAAGCAAATTTCTCGGACAGAAGAATGTGACTCATTGATTTATACCTTCCATTTATACCTTTATACCTAGTGAGTCATTGGTTTATACCTTCATGAAATTCATATACGAAAGATTTTGTTTCAAAACTAAGATCTTTACAACAGCTTTATAGCTGATCTGTTATTGCTGTACATTATCCCCCACCGCGAATATTACTAGCCCCTTACGCCGAGATCACTTCGCCTGCATTTTATGATCCTTTCTATATCTACCTACTGCCTATTATTATTATATCTTTTTAAACCTTTGTGATTACTATATATTTGTTGTTGTTGTTGTATCACTTTATTTTACACAATTTTATAAAAAAAAATTATAACAAAGTAAAAAGTAAAAAAAAACCAAAATTTTATAACAAAGTAAAAAGTTAAAAAAAAACAAAGCTTATAAAAAAGCGCACAAAGGCGGACTTATCCCATAAAGGGATCTCTTCCAGTCAACCTTTGAGAGACAGATAGGAGAGTAATTGTATGAGTAGCGTTTATAGAGTAGTATAAACAAGGAACAAATCATGTGTACAAATTAAAAAAAAATAATAATAATAATAAAAATATGATAATAAATATATATGATATAAACTACAAAATAAAATATTTAATATCATTATAGATATTAAATGTATATAAGTCTGAAAGAAACTTATATTTATTTTTAGTAGCTGGCTATTGATAGAAGTAGCTTATTACCTCGCAAGATAATACTTAATTTTACAAACATCTTTTACACTATCTTTTTTCATTCGGGCAGATCCATCCCAAAAAAACTTGCTTTTGCATGTAGATATATACAGTATTGATAGACAATTATTTTCATAATTTGACACATAATACGAGCAACGCGCTTCCAAAGGGTTTGCTGTACGTCATATAAGTAGCGGCCTGTTACTATCCCACTGCTGGTAATAGGCCTCTTCTCTCCGTTTTTGAAGAGAAGAATTGGAGCTAAGAGCTCCCACGCTGCTCCAATGCGGATTGGTAGGTTACACATATCTCCAGAATTCTCTAGAGACATGCAGGTTTCACGATGTTTTCCATCACCCAAAAGCGTGTGATAAATTGCAATTATCAATTAGAAACATAAGTTTTAACAGCAAAACTCATTGGTGTCTGCCCGGGTAATATTAGCTTATTATATTAGCTTATTTAATAGAAAACTAGCTCACTCGGCAAACGTTGTTTTGCCATATAAATTATTTCTAGGGAATTTCTAGTGTACATTATAAAAAAATCTTTGGGGTGGACAACCCTTATCACTTAGAGGTATGAAGAATTGATAGTAGACGGTTCTCAGACCTACTGCATATGCATTTAAAATTTCATAATAATCGGTCAAGCCATTTCGAAGGAGTGTGGTAACCAACATTTTGTGACTCGAGAATTTTTTATATAAGATTATTCCATGAGTAATAATAAAATTATTTTGCTCTAATCCGCAATAAAGTAAAATAGAAAATATGTATAATGCTAAATGTAGAGTGGACTATCCGTTTTCATACCTGATACATGCAGGATTCTTAATAACATGCAAAACCTCCACTACCGCCACCATAATACAAATGCACTACACACGTTCACTATCATAAACTCAGCAATCGTTTCGCCCCGCAACCGAAGCATCATCAGGAGAGAAACTACGATAAAATCGCAAAGATAAATCGCATAAATTATTGTTCACGGAGCTTAATTTGACACTGCAAATTTAAACTTCTGTAAATATCATATACAAATGTAACACAGCGGTATGTGGTTCAACCATGTAATACCTTTACTGTCTCATATACACGAGTTTGCACTTTCCTTTGAAAATCTACCCTGAACCTTTGAGCAACACACGTTGTGTAAACTTGATTGGAATTGCAAATAGCGAGAAAATATTGCTAGTTCCCTTCACTGTTTATAGTGAGATTCTGAGTATATTGGATTTTTTTTTCTAAGCAATTTGGTTTACGGTTTTTACCTTTTACCGCAAAGAGTTGCGGTAACGTCCGATAAACTTAACGAAACGTCTATAATTCCTAGTTATATTGTAAATGCGGAAACACCGTGTGGTATCCGGCTGAATAGAATAGTACCACCCTCATTTCTTACCGAGGTGTCGTAAGAGGCGACTAAGGTAAGTCGACCCGCCGTGTGGTATCCGGCTGAGTAGAATAGACCAACCTCATTTCTTACCGAGGTGTCGTAAAGTACGACATTGGTAAGTTGACGTCAGGCAGGCGGCCGGTCGTAAAAACGCAGCCAAATCATATGACAGCATGTTTATTACATGTTGTGCCGACCCCACTAGAGTGGGAAAAGGGCAGGAAGATGTATTGTAAATGCGGAAGTTTGTGAGTATGGATCTATATTTGGTGCTTTTTTTTTTCACGGCGAATGAGCCAATATTGATGCAATTTGACACAATTATTCCTTATGCACCTGGGTGACATATAGGCTATAGAAATCCTATTTATTCTGCAGGAAATAGGATGACATTGAAAGCGCCATCTATTATCACCCTATCACGCGATAAAATCCGCGTGAACGAAGTTGCGGGTAATAGCTAGTAGATCATAATATCGTCGCGATTCCATAAGGGACAGCCGCGAGATGAGATTTGTTTGCCACAAATAGTCGCGTCGGCGGATTGCCGTGAATTAGTGTATTTCAAAATATGCTTCAGGGAAGGGTCAGGGTAGTGTTAGGTGAATACGACGCGTATCACAGCGATTTTGCAGCGAGTGTTTAACATTTTGTGAACCAATACGACTAATAACTACTAATAATATCGTTTCTATATACTCGCTCTAAAAGATTCTTTAGCGATTGCATGAAATATCGGGATCTTTCACATCTGAAGTAGACAAAGGATAGATTGAGTTTTCTTTTGTGGCAGGAGGACTGGAACTGATATTAGTTACTTTTTTAACTAAGCATTAAAAAATCCACGCGGACGAAGTCGCAAGCTGAAGGTTGTAGTAAAAAAAAACCTAGGAAAAACGACACCAACGGTGTTATAATTATATTGGTGATGATGCGTTTTACTTTTTAGCTTTTATTCGAGTATTGACATAATTATGCCGGCGAAGCTTTCGCACAATATTCTTTGAGCAAACACCCCTGAGTTACCCCCCGTCGGGTGATTCGTGATGGATTAAGCACTCGGAGTTCCGGTAAATTTATTTAAGAATATTTCACTGCTAAATATCCTGAAATACGATTCTGGGGAATATTTTATTATCTTAATATAAAGTTGGCAACACTAAAGCGTTTCAAAGGTTAGTTTATACTTGATTTTAGCCTGTAATTTAGGTACGATCATATAGTTTAACCACCGCAGCCAAGTTTAGTGAAATCTCTATATTTCACATTCAATACTTAGTATTTAAGCTGTGGTAGCCCAGCGGTAACACCGTGCGCCTCTTTCGAGGAGGTTTAGGGTTCAAACCCCGGGCAGGCACCAATGAGTTTTCTAGTAAAAACTTATGTGTCTAATTGATAATTGAAATGTATCACACGCTTTTCGGTGAAGGAAAACATCGTGAGGAAACCTGCATATCTCTAGAGAATTCTGGGGATATGTGTAACCTACCAATCCGCATTGGAGCAGCGTGGTAGGTCTTAGCTCCAATCCTTCTCTCCAAAAAAAAAAATGGAGAGAAGAGGCCTATGCCCAGCAGTGGGATAGTAACAGGCCGCTACTTACTAACTTAGTATTTAGTATTTTTAGGTACCAGTTTTTGTAAGAAACTCGTATTTTACGTTTGTTAGATACATCTTTTTTCATTAATTTTTTCTTTCTTGTAAGTGAGACGACTTCCAGTTATAAATAGCTAAATAGAAATGCCTGGAAAATTAGATTTATTAAATTTAGCGACTCTCCTCTCAATTTCTTTCTTGCTTGTGCTTACCTGTGCGTTACTGTCAAATATTAGCAATGAATAGAATTCACACCGAAGATGTATGTAAGGTACGATGGGCCCAATATTGGACCAAGCTTGCACCTATCCTTCTCAAGCTTGGCCCGAAGTTGCATTCGCACGTCGGCCCTAACCTTGTTTAAAGTCCAGGATGATAACTAAGGCCAAGGCTTGGTGCACAGCACTATACCAAGGCTGGCAAGAAGAGTTGGCCCAATACTGATGGATGAAAGGTCCTATATGGGTTTTCGCTAAAATTTATGATCTCGGAGATATTTATTTATTTATTTATTTATTTATTTAATAATAATTAGCACGGATAAAATCCAATTACACTAATTATGTTATACTTACATTATATTATAATACAACATTACATTATATTATATTCTATATATAAAATCATATCAAATTTTCACAAAATTTTAGTAATTCTATTCGAATATGTTGCCATTTACCTGCAAGGATATCACAGTGTGGGGATTCTTTAAGAAGTTCGTTGAGCAAAGACAGTGACCGCGGGATAGGTGACATAGCACGCGCCACGGTGCGGGACGACGGTACGGCAAATAGCTTATGACGCCTAGCACGGGTATAATTATTTGGAGCATATAATAAAAATGATTCGTTATGCAGATCGGGAGAGTCGATATCATCTCTGATAATTTTTAGGGCAGTGTTAAGTTGGCAATACAGTCTTCTCGTCTCAAGCGAATTATAGCCAAGATGTCCCAAGAGGAAACCTGTTGGATACAAGTACGGATAATAACCGTAAAGGCGTTTATATAAGAATCTCAAAAAGGCTTTTTGTACCTTTTCAAGAGCTAAAGCATAAGTACTTTGATATGGGTTCCATACACACGCACTCGACTCAATTTTACTACGGACTAAGGCATTAAAAAGAAGCTTCATAGTCTGGGGATTACGAAAATCTCGTGAGTTACGGAGGACGAATCCTAGACGTTTAAAAGACTCGGTAGCAAGTGCAGATACATGGTTGTGAAATGAGAGTTTTGAATCAAAGGTTACCCCCAGGTCCTTGACAACAGTAAGTCTAGTAAGCGAAACGCCATTAATAAAGTAATCAAAATGAATTGGCTGGACAATGCGGTGAAAGGTCATTATGGAGCATTTGGTTAAATTGAATTCCATTTTATTGGCTATGCTCCATCTTACTACAGCATCAAGGTCACGCTGAAGTTCAAGACAATGCTTTGTCTATAACTAGATAAAAGGTCTATAACAACGTAAGCTTCTTACTTTTTTATATAAAAGTCTGTAAAACTGTAGGACACAACCTAGTTATTAAATTAGAAATCTTTAAGATCGCGTTAGGTATTGATTTCGAAATCACCGATTTTACTTAGAATTTTACTGTCACCTTAATGGACGATCAAGTAAATTTACTTCAAGACGTCCAAGCTATTGGGTTTCCTTTAATTAGATTGACGGGTCCTCGGCGGTAATATTAAGTATTAGCTCAAAGGGACTTAGTTATTTAGTTTGATATTGCCTTTCCTTTCATGTTTGAGATTGGAAATTCGTTCCGAAACCTCGTCTATATTCAAAGTACGAACTTTAAGGGTGCTAAAGTTTGGTAGTGTTATAAGAAAGCTAGATAAAGCTTGAGACCTCGGCTATATGGACCAGATAAAAAATATCCTAACACACCTATTGGATTATATTCAAGGTAAAAATGACATCGAGCCGTTTCTCCCCAAGGACTTAAAAGAACGAGACAATAGCAAGAACACATTTGTATTTATAATAATATGGATATTAAAAAAAAGATGTAATATTCGAATTAGGAGACATGAAGCGGATCGTGGGTACTTATACATACACTTCAAAATTTTTGCATGTTTACGAAATGTTGCATGTTTTCTTAAAATATTTGAAGATAAAATATCGCTCATGGGTCGCAATAGTGACATAACTCAAATGTAATAAGGTGATACCGAGATAAAAGCAGAAGTTTACGGGTAGAAATCGTAAATTATATGATCTATGTGTGTGTATGTGCGCCGGAATGTTTTATTCAACTCGTATATAAGCTTATGTACGCGAAACTCTAAATTTCTCTACGGAATTAAACTCATGGATTTTGTACCATTTCTTACAAAAAGGTGTTTTATGTTTATTTATTAAAAATTTCTACGGTATATGGAACCTTTACCTACTAAACAAGAGTTTCCAAGCGTTTATAATTATTATCCCATTTAAATGGTTGATTTCGTTTCTAAGAAGCCCAAAATGACTAAATAATAGGCTGTCTCTAATTAGGTAATTTGATATTGTTTGAAGGTTCAGATTATTTTCATTAAATGTTCATTGTTTTACGAAATTTTCCTTTCTTTATACAACGGGATCGTCTGAGTAATCAGAATTAATTAAGGCCAATAAATTTTAGTATTTTCTCTCTAATAAATTTCGTGCTCGACTCTTAAGTGTCTGTTTATTGTTTAATCGATATAACACTTTGTTCACTTTTCATCAAACTCTACCTTATTTTGAAATTAAGACTAAATAATTTATAGAAGCAGGCGTTACTTTGCAGAATTTCATAGTAAAGAATTAATGATATAATTATTTTGCAATAATCTGCGGTAGTTAAGAGAATCTATGTTATGGTAATTGTAGGAAGCAGGAAACGTTCACATTCCTAATACATGCAGGACTAGTGACCACGAAAATTAAAGGTTACTCTATATTTGTTGATTTAAAAATACAGATAAATTATATGAGGTCTGGCATTGTTTCTTTTGGTTTCTCAACATTTATTATGTTTATATAAATTTGTTTTTGGCTAATTAGACTACTATAAGACATATTTATGTCCTGTAAATAGACTTACACCTCATACTCATTTTTTTGCAAAAATTGATACACCACTTTCAAAATAAACGGTCCATATTATGATGTAAACATTACATCATGTTCACAAAAGTTTCCGCACTGACAACACTAGAAAATGGGTGTGTAATAGTTACGGTATGCACGAGGATAATTAAATGGACGTTGAAAACAATTCTATGAAGGTATTTATCAATGCACATGGAAAGGGTAATGGACATGAAGTGCGCTTTGAAATATTTCCATTCCATGTAAACTTAATGTAACATTACAGTGGCATCCGATTGAATAGAATAGATCACCCACATTTCTTACCGAGGTTTCGTAAAAGGCGACTAAGGTAAGTTGACCCACTGTGTGGTATCCGGTTGAGTAGAATATACCACCCTCATTTCTTACTGAGGTAAAAGGCGACCAAGGTAAGTTGCCTGCTTTGCGGTATCCAGCTGAGTAGGATAGACTACCCTCATTTCTTACCAAAGTGTCGTAAAAGGCGACTAAGATAAATTGACCCGCGTTATGGTATCCGGCTGTGTAGAATATACCAACCTCATTTCTTACCGGGTCGTCGTATGTGCTTTTGTTAGAGATATTGAGTCATATATATTTGTTTTCTTTTCGAACTGATTATACGCTGGTGGCGTTAATAGCTTTTGAACGACATCAAAGCGGCAATAGCGGAATGGTTAGGGTAACGGACTTGCGATCGAGAGATCGTGGGTTCATATCTCGGCCATTATACTACCGATGTGAACCCACTCTTAACACAAGCATTAAGCTAGAAGGGCTAACAAGTTTACTAGTAATTTGTAACCCAAATTAAAGGTAACCTTTTTAAAAAAAAAAACGTTTTGCGAATCAAAATGAGAGAGTAGAGCGTAGAAGCTTTACAACCATCTGGGAACGTCGTTTAAAGATGTCTTTTCTAAAGCCGAACCACAGCTTACAGTAACATGTTTTTAAGGACAGATTATATTTCAGTCAATAGTAATCAAGCTTTCAAAAAAGGAGGCGAGAAGCTACAGGAGGCTAAGGTCAGAAAGCAAAAGTTTTTACTTGCGAAAAAGCTTTTGTCCGTAATATATTTTTCCTGTTTGCCATCGTTATTTGTTTATCAGGGGTTATACTTTATGATTTTTGATGCTTATACTTTCGGTAGGATTCTAAATGTTGAATAAATGGGCCCGAATATTCATTCCATTTGTGTCTCATGTAGAAAAAGCGGTAAAAATGCTTCTGTCGACAAAATTTCGTGGTATCCAGATTTCTCTCTTTAAATTATTAGTATCAAATCTTAAGTAGAAGATATAATAAGGCTAAATCTTTAATATTTAAATGAATTAATCTTGTATATATATTATACATATGTACCTATATTTTCCGAATTTCGGAAACGGCTCCAATGATTTTCATGGAATTCTGCAATTAGGGGGTTTTGAGAGGGAAAATCTATAGATTTTATTACAAAAAAAATGTCGTTTTACCCCTATTTTCAGGGATTGTAAAAACTTCTAAAATAGAAATAGATTGTTAAGCTTAAATTTTCTGTCATTTGTAAAGTCGTAATGGCGCAATGGCAAACGGAAATCCCTGGGTTCATGTCCTTTCACCAGCCCTTTCTGTTTTTTATTTTTTTAATTGCATTTTTTAATATCTTTTAATAAAATTACCGAGCAAGGCTCGGTCATCCAGGCACTCTATATAAACATAGTAATTCTAATATTCGATATTTGTTAGTTTTTGCGACCCTCATGGATCGAGTACATTAAAAGAAATGGCATAGAAATGAAACTTGTATGGTGACCATGCTACGTGTTTTTACTGTAAGTAAATGCTGTAGTGGCCTTCAACGTTTAATTATGCAACTAATCGATATAAGCCTTGTAAAGTGCATGTTCAACAATAATAAAATTTCTAAGTAGGCTTTTAAGACTTTGCAATGCATTCAATATTTTGAACTTTAGTAACATTTTAATTTACACTGGGAAGGAAACATTAATTAGAATATTTTAAATAAAAAGAAATAGTAGCAATTACTTAGGAATAGTAACTGGTTATTATGTCGTCATATCATCATTTTTAAAATCATTTATAAAAAGTCTATGTATTATTTTGTCAGGTATGAATTGCAATATGTTCAAAAATATACTATGTGTAATCTATATTAAAAGTTAACATATTGACCAGTATTAGACTGTTTTATTAAGCTTTTTCATGTTCTCATAATTAAATTATATGCTTTCGCTAAATTTTGATTATTACGACTATGTTTTTAATGAATTCTGCCCTAGGATTGTGACACTTTCGAATTAATGTCAATTTAATCTTAAAAAATAATAGTTATACTAGAGGGAAGCCTAAAATGTGCAATAAAGATAAAAAAGAAAAAGGCAGATGAGTGATCTGTCTCTCTTTTTTATGTGTGATTACAGAAAGTTGAAGTATATTATATTTCTTTCATTATTTGTTGTGTCACTATCACTTACAATCCTACCTATAGCTCCCCTTCTGTAGTATTAATAGCTCTATAAAAGTAATAATAAAATTATTTTGCTATAATCCGCGATGAAGTAAAATAGAAAAAATATATAATGCTAAATGTAGAGTGGACAATCTGTTTTCATACCTGATACATGCAGGATTTGTAAAAACACACTCCTTTGCGATTTTGTCGTGGAGTCTGTCTCCTGATGATGCTTCGGTTGCGGGTCGAAATGATAGTTGAGTTTGTGATAGTGAACGTATGTAGTGGTTGTGTGTTGTGGTGGCGGTGCTGGAGGTTTGTGCATTTGTTTTTTTGAATCCTGCATCTATCAGGTATGAAAACGGATTGTCCACTTTACATATTGCATTATATATTTTTTCTATTTTACTTGGGATTATTACAAAATAATTTTATTATTACTTTTGTATTATGGATCTCCGCAAAGTAACGCCGATAAATCGCGGATAAATCGGATAAAAATTTATCGCGGATTATAGCAAAATAATATTCTCATTACTTTCGTATTATTGAATTATTACGTCTCACGTGGTTATCCTAGTTGTCGATATGATTACTTCATCCCCTGTCGTCCGCACTGGTCTTCCATATTCCACATCTCAGTAATCATTGTAAGTCCAAATATATCAAAACGTATTTACGTTCGCCCCACTGATATCGTATTTATATTTCAGATGAATGTCTGATAGCGAATGCCCTGCGTCATTGACATGGAGCTTTTACCGTCATTACTTAGGATTTTATTAATATTACTTCGGATCTGGACCAAATTGAATTTGCTCTACAAGGCAATATCTCTTCATCCATATTAATATTACAAATGCGAATTTCTGTCTGCTAGGCTTTCAGGGCTAACCGTGCGACTCTTTCGAGGGGGTCATTATCTGACGCCATTCGGTCAAGTAAGCTGTGGTAGCCCAGCGGTTACACCGTGCGACTCTCCCGAGGTCACGGTTCAAACCTGGGAAGACACCAATAAGCTTTTCTGTTAAAACATATGTGTCTAATTGATAACTGCAATTTATCACATGCTGTTCGTTAAAGGAAAACTCTAGAGAATTCTGGAGATATGTGTAACCTGCCAATCCGAATTGGAGCAGCGTGGTAGGTCTTAGCTCTAATCCTTCTCGCTAAAAACGGAGAGAAGAGGCCTATTCTCATCAGTGAGAAACAGGTTGCTACTTTACTTTACTTTTACTATAGTTTATTCGGTCTTTATAAACATCGTGGAGAAACCTAAATACTTCTAGAGAATCCTTGAGATATTTGTCATCTGGAAATTGGAGCAATGTAGTCTTTTCCAAACTGTGGGATAGTAACAGGCTGTTACTTTTCTTCTTTGCTTTATAAATACCGTACGTATCAAATCTATTGTTACAGGGCGGCGCGGCGCTAACGTGAGGTGCTAAAGCAAACCCTGGAGCCGCACAAGGAATACTGTGAGTAAAAAATATTTTTATCTCGGTTTGACCTCATTTGCATGATTAAAAACAGGATAAAAGTCGCCGTGTGGTATCCGGCTGAATATAATATTACCACCTTCATTTCTTACAGAGGTGTCGTAAAAGGCGACTATGGTAAGTTGACCCACCGTGTGGTATCCAGTTGAGTAGAAAAGACCACTCTCTTTCTTACCGAGGCACACATTCGATTACATAACAACGCACACATCCACGAACTTCAGTATGAACTCCCCAGGGTACACGGATTGTATAATTCCCATTGAAGTCACGCAATAGCGTCACACTTTCTCACCCAATACCCGAAACCGTCGTTACGTTGTAGCGTGACGTCATTGACTTCCCTCGTTGTGTGTAAGTTGTAAGTTGTGCTCCGATTTCCTCGTTCCAACATTACTCAGAACATTATTCACTCCCAACGTAATGCGGCCCATCACGTCCTACGTCGTTTGTGTGATCGCATGCAAGTTTTGTAACGCCACTAGCTTTTGCCATCGATCTCGTTCGTGTGAATATTAGAAAGTACACTAACTTATTTATTTTGTATGTCGTGTGATATCCGGCTGATTAGAATATACTATCCCTCATTTCTAACCGAGGTTTCCTATAAGGCGACTAAGCTAAGTCGACCCGACGTGTGGTAACCGGCTGAGCAAAATAGACCACCCTTATTTCTTATCGAGGTGTCGTAAAAGGCGACTAAGGTACGTTGATCCGCGTGTGGTATCCGGCTGACCAGAATAGACCACCCCCATTTCTTACCGCGGTGTCGGGAAAGGCGACTAAGATAAGATGACCCGCTGTGCGGTATTCGGATTTGATAGAATTGACCACCATATTGTTTCACATATTTTATTGAGAACACAAAATACAAGTTGGGCGCGTAACAAAATTTATCTTACATAACATAATGATATGAAAATATAAATTATATCTGTTTTATTAAAACTTGCAAAACCTTTTTTTACATATCACGGACTGTAACCGTTTTGTTATCACACATTTTTAACCGCTAATCATTTTGACGTAATTAATTAAAATATATTTTGCTGTGATTATATTAATGTATGTCCGTACAAACGTTTAACCGTATATTATTTTAAGGATAAATAGGTAGAGATAAATATTGAGAGGTATTTATAACCGCAGCGAGGCAATTAATTGGTTAGTAGTGAAGTCACAGCGTAATGAACAGTTGCTTAACTAGTCAATAACAGTATTATAAAGTGAGTGTGTAAACAATTTTAATGTTTTAAATTTAATTAAATTGTGTAGTGTTTTAATAACCACATTTTGGATTGTCATCACTTAATGTTATAAAATGTTAAAGTGAATATCTTGACATCGTGTTTTATAATTTGCTAGTGGTGACTGTGATTGTATGAAAATTGCATATTATCAAGATGACTCTAAAAACGAAGGTCGATTTGCCGAACAAGGTAGATATATATCTAATTCTATTTATTGTTAATTGCGCATAATATTTTGCGGGCTTTGAACTTTAGGGTCATATGTATAAAGAAATCTGCGTTTTTTTATCTTTAATATTTGAATGAGCTAATCTTGTATGTATACTATATATATTTTCTGAATTTCGGAAACCTACCTTATACCACTGGGTTATCACAACTTTACAAGAAACAGTTAAAAATGTCATTTACATTCTTTCGTTTCTTTTATATTTTAATGCCCGAAAACAGGGAAAGGAAAATAAGCAAAAACGTAATTTTTTTAAAATTAAACCTAGCTAGATCTTTTTTTCCCCTCCAAAACCCCGACATGCTAATTTAATGAAAATCGTTGGAGCTGTTTCCGAGATTCAGAAAATATTAAATATATATATATACACACATAGATTAACTCATTTAAATATCAAAGATTAGATTCAATTGTGCGACAATCATATACCAAGGATTATGGTGTACGGTGTACACCATAATCCTTTAAGATCAGTTTACGATTAGACGATGTATTACGACCACTAGTAGTATTGAATTGCAGTGAAAACACAATGTTTAAAGCCCGCTAGACTTAGCATATCATCATCATCTTCCTACTCTTATCCAACTCGTAAGTGGGGTCGGCACAACATGTTATAAACATGCTGTCACATGATTTGGCTGCGTTTTTACGACCGGCCGCCTGCCTGACGTCAACTTACCTCTGTCGTATTTACGACACCTTGGTAAGAAAGAGGGTGGTCTATTCTACTAACCGGATACCACACGGTAGGTCAACTTACCTTAGTCGCCTTTTACGACACCTTGGTAAGAAATGAGGTTGGTCTATTCTACTCAGCCGGATACCACACGGCGGGTCGACTTACTTTAGTCGCCTTTTACGACACCTCGGTAAGAAATGAGGGTGGTACTATTCTATTCAGCCGGATACCACACGGCGTCCCGTTAGACTTCCTGCATGCATCAAGTGTGCAAACGGACAGTCCACTCTGCATTATACATATATACTTTCTATTTTATTTATGCCGGATAAATAGCTATAATAATATTTTTATTACTTTATATAATAAACGTTAATAAATCAATGAAGCTTGAAAGATTTCTCCTCTCAGGTTGTGATAATAGTTTGTATTTTAAACCAATAACATAATAAGACTAACCACATAAAATATGTAAGTAAACATTCAATATATTATTTCTAAACACATCCAGGGTTATATAATATTACTTTTCTTACTTTGTTTATCTTTATGAAAGCGATATCGGATTCTGTTGATATTTGTTATACCCTTAGGGCCTGTTAAAGACTCCTGTAGTGTAGTGATATTTTTTTATATAGTAAGTAACGGCCTGTTACTATCCCACTGCTGGGCATAGGCCTCCTCTCTCCATTTATTGAGAGAAGGGTTGGAGCTAAGACCTACCACGCTGCTCCAATGCGGATTGGTAGGTTACACATATCCCTAGGATTCTCTAGATATATGCAGGTTTCCTCACGATGTTTTCCTTCACCGAAAAGCGTGTGATAAATTGCAATTATCAATTAGACACATAAGTTTTAATAGAAAAACTCATTGGTGTCTGCCCGGGTTTGAACCCATGATCGTCTCTAGAGATTCACACGGTCGAACCGCTAGGCCATCACAGCTCTTATAATAAATATATACGACATTTACACACAAAGTAGCCGTGTGGTATCCGGCTGAGTAGAATAGACCACCCTCATTTCTTACCGAGGTGTCGTAAAAGGCGACTAAGGTAAGTTGAAAAAAAGGGTTGTCTTTTCTACTCACCCAGATACTCGGATACCACACAGCGGGTCAACTTACCTTTGTCGCCTTTTACGATACCTCGGTAAGAAATTAGGGCGGTCTATTCTACTCAACCGGATACCACACGGTGCGTAAACTTACCTTATTCGCCTTTTACGACACCTCGGTACGAAATAAGGGTGGTCTTTTCTACGCAGCGGGATACCACAGTGCGGAAATCATGTGTATTAGGTGATATTAGAAACCTAAATATACATAAACATGAATATAATGTACTTAATTCAATGTTTGCAGTGGTTTTAGGAAATGATAAAGATTATTCTACAGTGGTTATCCGTCTATTGTTGTAACCTCAATGGGAATTGTGAATTCCATGGGTAACTACAGCTCGTGAATGATATAATCTCTAAAAATATTTTTCATGTTAATTTTAGTTTAAAATAGCTACTATATTTGTTGCCAGCATTATTTAATTCGTTTAACATTTGAAACTTGTATTAATCAAGTTGATTTTTGCGAGCTGGTTAGTGTCTTAAAGTTTCGGTTCGCAAAAAAAGTTTTATAAACAAATCGCACGCTTAGTATTAAACTGACCGAATTCAAAATTATGTGATTGAGCTAATTGTTTATTTCAATGCCATCTATGATTTCACGCTACGAACAATTAAAAGATGCTAGTGTTCTTGCAGACGTTACGTTTTATTGCAATTTCCTACATAACTACTTTTTTACACATTCAGTCAATTTACTTTTATGTACTACTAAAAAATATACTCATTTTTGTACTTAAATTGACGCGAATGAATTCGTTGATACAGTCACATATAAAATCAATGTCAAATTATATTATTATTTATATTATATTATTAAATAGTACATGGGTAATTTTTATAAATAAATGCACATTTATTTTTGTGCGATGAAAATCCTTGAACAGACTTTCGTCGTCCATCTATGGAAAGGAAGCTATAAGTTTGACTGAAAGATATATTCTGGCGGGAGTAAACAGGTTATGTAACCTGTTTACTTCTGCCAGAATATATCTTCATCCCTATAACATTCCATGAGGCCACACTTGGAGTTGAAATTGTTGTTTCTCTTCTTCTTCTCAGTCGTAACACTCTTTGACAGAGTGGTCGTGGTTAACACTAAGTATTTTTATGGGTGGCAAATGTTGCTCGCCTCACGATGTCTCGCCTCCCTGTTCCTGCTCATTCTGGTGCACTTGTGTACAGGGCCGCCTACCATTGCCTTAACTTGATCGGTCCATCGCATCGGAGACCGTCCACGCGGCCTTGTACCTTCCACTCTGCCTTGGACAACAAGACGTTCCAAGGAGTCGTTTCGCCTTGAGATGTGTCCAAATAGCTTTAAAATGCGAGTTTGTACTAAAGTCGATAGACGCTGCTTTATGCCGAGTTCTTGCAGTATGGAGGTGCTAGTCCTAAACTCTGTCCATGACACTCGGAGCATACTTCTCCAACACCACATCTCTAGAGCATCTATCTTCTTTTTTTTCAGTATCTCGCGCGTCCACGTTCCTGCGGCGTACAAAAATATGGGGAATATAAGGGTTCTCACTAGCACGATATTTGTAGCTTTTGTCATGTTGTTGTTCCTCCATATTTTCCTCATTTTGTCAATTGTTGTTAATGTTGTGATAATTTTGTTGTGTAGTGCTGCGGCGTGTGCGGCGTCACTATGGACGACGGAGGCAGCAACAAACAGAGACAGGCCACACGGGTCTTCAAGAAGAGCTCGCCGAACGGAAAGGTGAGCTTTGATGACTTCATCGTACCAACCTGTACCAAGTACAAGTACCAAGCCTTGCTCGGTTATTTTTATTAAAGGTATAAAAAAAAAATTAAAATGAAAAAAATATAGGTGAGGACCGAATCTAGGTATCTTCACCTCTCTAGGCCGCCCGTTCCCCAAATACGCTGTCATGACTTGACATTTGACTGCCAAAATTATCTCTTGAATTCAACACAAATTTTTGCATTTTCCCGAAAACAGATAAAACGAGATTTTTTAAAATAAAACTTATCTAGATCGATATTTCTCCTCCAAAACCCCCTACATACTGAATTTCAGGAAACTCGTTGGAGCCGTTTCCGAGATTCCGAAAATATATATATACATACAAGATTAACTCATTTAAATATTAAACATAAACCAGCTATACTCACGTCTTCTTTTATCGGATGAGCCAGAATTGTTTCAAGCTCATTATGATTCATCTCTCTCTCTCAGCTCTCTTATTCATTCATTCATTACTTACTAACTAAATAATAACAAAGTATCATTTCATATGGTAAAGTGACCCCCACTTTTATAAAGGGGTCGAGTGCAGGATTAGTACGACTAAGTATAAGCTTCTTCTGCTAAGTATAAGCTGCGGCGTCGGTTTACGGCAGTAGCGTCTTAGTGGCAGATCCTGAAAAATACCTCGATATGAAGATAGCACGATTTGTCCTAATACTTGTGTTTTGACACCTTAACAGTATGATGCACACCGTTCCAAATATCCTTATACAAAATGTATCCAAATGTTTCATTCGTATTAAGTATGTAATGACGTTTGTGACTGACGTCAAAGACTGTGGTTCACGTAGGAAAACCTAAAAACCACTATTTCATAAGCTGGGTTGCACTACCCCGTATAACCGAATCACGTCAACTCATGTAAACAACATGGCAGAAGCTGTAATTGCTATACCATACTTACTAATATTATAAATGCAAAAGTCTGTCCGTTAAACGCTTTCACGGCTAATTCGCACGAAAAATATTGATGATATTTGCCATAGTTAAAACTTATCCACGAGGTAAAATATAAGATAGAAAAGAATTTTATCTTTCGGCAACAGCATGAAACAGATTGAAACAGTATGAAGACATACAGTACTTAATTCATCCTAGTACCTTCTATTTCAACATTGAAGTTAACGCGAACGAAGCCGCGAGTACAACTGGTAGTAGTCTGTTTATTTCATTTACAGTTCATATATAGAGTAAAGAAAGCCTGTAACAATTATTTTTATATTGAAGTTATTAATTTCCTATACATTGTACATTAAAATTAAAAATTCATATCTGGCATCGTACTACATCGAACAGGACAAGAACAAGAATTTTAAAATTTCATCTGTAATTTATTGTATATAAAAACAAAAAAGCTTTATATTAGAAGGTAGAGTTCGTTAAAGTTGGATTAATGAGAGAGTAAATGATTTCATATATTCAACGGAAATTTGGACCCATACTGTAAAACGCAGTGTTGGCCGACCCTCCTAAACTACTACTACTAATAAACATAAAAAGATCTATAAATCCGTCGGATTCAGGCATAATAGCGCGTAGCTTCAAATATATCTTAAAATTAATATGTAAATAAATAAATAAATAAATAAATATATGGGACACTTACACACACGGTCGTCCGTCCTCAAAGTAAGTAACTTAATACTTGTGTTATGGGTGACAGACAACTGGTGAATATATACTTATATATTTTTTAAATACATACTTAAATACAAATATACACCCAGACTCAAAGACTAACAAATTCATTTATAGAAAATGTTGGCCCTCGGCGGGAATCGAACCCGCGACCCGCGGAGCTGAAGGCAGGGTCACTACCCACTGCTCCAACGGGCCAGTCAACAGCGGTTGGCCATAAGTTGGTTATACAAAATAATAACGTCCTTGAATACGTGCGTGCGAACGAGCGTACGAGCGTGCGTACGAGCGTGCGTGCGTGCTTGCGTGCGTGCCTGTGTTTTCGTGTGTATCTATGAGATATGGTTAGGGGTGTAATTAGTATACTTATCATCAAGCGGTTTATAAATAATATTTTTATATTTCATTTTCAGATCACAGTATATTTAGGGAAAAGAGACTTCGTAGACCACATCTCAAATGTAGACCCGATTGGTGAGTCAGAATAAAATTAATTCCATTAACTTTCTTTCAAGGAGGCTTATAATAAATAACATTCAGTTATCTATGTACAGAACTAATATTTCAATTAAAAATCAGAAAAAACTTAAGCAGTAGGATGTTTAAATAATAATGTTTTTAAAAATTTATTTATTACATATATTATGTTTATATATGAGTTTGACCACTTTCATCGATTCTCCCATTTTCGCACATATTATTCAACACAGTGGTGATCTCGTGTCTACACCCACTCCACTCCTACGATCCATCGTATTTTGTCTATAAGTTATAGCTCCATTTTATTCCATAGACAAACAAGGGATAAGCGCCCACGCCTGTTACTTATCTGAAAAGAATAGCTTTTTATGTTTGCGTCCATTTTAATATCACATATGAATATTGCCAACACAATTTTTTTACATTAAAACAATTAGCTAATAATGCATAAGACTCCCAACCCTTATGCCATACTAAAAAAGTAATGTTAATTTTTGCAGAGTGCGGTTTGGGGATGGTTTAAATCGGAGTGTTTCCGTAAATTGTGCTAGTATTTCATATTCGCATATAATTTGTAAATATCCCGCCGTGTGGTATCCGGCTGAATAGAATAGTACCACCCTCTTTTCTTACCGAGGTGTCGTAAAAGGCGACTAAGGTAAGTCAGCCCGCCGTGTGGTATCCGGCTGAGTAGAATAGACCACCCTCATTTCTTACCGAGGTGTCGTAAAAGGCGACTAAGGCAAGTCGACTCACCGTGTGGTATCCGGTTCAGTAGAATAGACCACCCTCTTTCTTATCGAGGTGTCGTAAAATACGACTAAGATAAGTTGACGTCAGGCAGGCGGCCGGTCGTAAAATACGAAGCAAAATCATGTGACAACATGTTTATACCATGTTGTGCCGACCCCACCTAGGGTGGGATAAGGGCAGGAAGATGATGATATAATTTGTAAATATCATATACAAATAAATTTATAATAAAGCTGGGAGATGCCTCCTTGGGAAAGATTAGCGATAGCTCAAACGCTAGGATATAGCACCTAATAATCTCTATATAGAAATATATAATTAAGTTTGTTGGTGGATAAAATTAAATTTGTCGTTTTCAGATGGGGTTGTTCTAATTGACCCGGAATATGTGAAGGATAGGAAGGTGTTCGGACATGTGCTCGCCGCGTTCCGATACGGACGGGAAGACTTGGACGTTCTGGGCCTTACGTTCCGCAAGGACCTCTACCTCGCTGCCGAACAGGTAAATATAAAAATACATATCGCCCTATCCGAAGAATAAAGTCACATGTCTCATGTATAAGTATAGGAAATGTGACTTTATTCTTCGGATAGGGCAATATAATATTCCTAAAGTGCGAACGTGCGTAAAAAGTATTTCTAATATCTTTTTGCTATAGTTTTCATATCTGTTTCATTAAAACACATACACTGCCAACCATCATAACTTTCATGATACACAAGCACTGCACATATTTCCTACAGCAATCTCAACAATCGTTTCGCCCCGTAACCGAAGTATCATCAGGAGATAGACTCCACGATAGAATATTTTTCCGGTTCTATCCAATATTTTCCGATATTTTTTTCAACTAATTGGTTCGAATCTAGGTGTATATTTATATAATTATCTGTGGATATTTTTACCAGTTGTCTATCACCCACAATACAAATATTAAGTTGCCCACTTTGGGCTTGCTACGACCGTGTGAGTAATTGTTCCACGTATTATTATTTATTGTATGTTCTATGGCATCTTTGTATGATGTGACACGGTTTCAACGGAGGCAATATTTCAGATATACCCACCGAGCAATAACCCAAAGCGGCCGCTTACCCGGCTGCAGGAGCGCCTGGTGCGCAAACTGGGCCCCGCGGCCTACCCGTTCTACTTCGAGCTGCCGCCGCACTGCCCGGCGTCTGTCACACTCCAACCAGCGCCAGGGGACACCGGCAAGCCATGTGGGGTCGACTACGAACTGAAGGCGTTTGTCGCCGACGCGCAAGACGACAAGCCACACAAGAGGTATGTATAAAAATGGTACATAAGATTAGTAAATAACTAGACAAACGTAACGCCAGAGGCAAGGCACTTTCGCCTTCATCGAATTCGATAGCAGTTGGTAAACGCAGTTATACCAGGCAATAACAGGAGGCAAAATAACAGGCCATTTGTTCACTAAAAATATTCATGCAACCTTTTACGCTTCGGAGAGGGATTCTGCGCTGTAAAATAAAAAAGCGTAAATCTATGCCCTATTCTACCCACCAAACTTGACTTACCTAAGAATCTTGTAAGAACATCCCACCCGTACTACGCTAAAAAGGATGGTCTAATTTCCATATCCAATCCATATATACTTAATAAGAGCTTCCTTCATCCAACAGTGAGATATCTTATTTTAAACTCAGTTTCCAATGTTTATTGAGTCAGTTCTTGCAAGGTAATAAAACTCAGTAAAACAAATTATCGTGGTACCCTATAAGTGATAATTACTCCCTCCTTTAGTTGCGTGCTCACTGCTGAGCATCGTGATGGTCCCGATCCCTTTTTATTATGCATAAGCTGGCACCACTTTTCCCGGTCAGCAGCACTGTGTATAGCCACGCTCAGTCTGATGTCCAGGTGTTCAGACACCTGATCCGTCCATCTTTTTGGGCTCCGCCACCTGGATCTTTTGCCGTCTACTTTCCCAGTGACCATGAGTTTCTCAAGATTATAGCTGGATTTTCTAGCAATATGTCCAAAGTATTGGAGAATTCTGAGAAAGTGATAATTACTATCTAAAGAATTATATTTGTCCATTCCCAGAAACTCAGTGCGATTAGCGATCAGGAAGATAATGTACGCGCCCAGCAAACAAGGCGAGCAGCCGTCAGTCGAGGTTTCCAAGGAGTTTATGATGAGCCCCAATAAATTGTACCTGGAAGCATCTCTGGACAAGGTACATAAACATATATATTACCTATGTTAAATTACAGGTAGAAGAAAGAAAACTACATTGCATTGCATAAGTAGACAGGGTTTTAATGGTCCCTAAATTATTCATTACTGACAAATCTCTAGATTTAAATCCGTGATAGACGTGATAGAATCTGTAATCTCAAAAGAATTCCTGGGATATGAGTTATCTCAATCCATCAGCTTGTTAAGATTCACTTTCCAATCTTTGTCTGTTAGTAAAGATGAGAAATTCACTTAACAATGGTTTAGCAAAAAGCCGCTTAATTTCACAATGTCACATACATTTTAAAGGTTGACTTAGAATAGAATTTTATTTGTTTTACACAACAATATAAATACAAAATTCAGGTAAGTAAAACTAAGGTTAGCGCACTAATAATCAACCATGTACCAGTAGTCGACCGTTTTGTATGAAATTTTAAATAATAAGCGTTTTGTTTGTTGTAGCTAATAAAAATAAATTTGTAATTACCTGTGGCCAACTATTAAAACCTGCACAAAAGCTCAGAACTGTAGCCCATTGTTGAATATTTAAAATTTAATATTATTTAATAATATTTTATATTAGCTACAACAAATAAAACGCTTATTATTTAAAATTTCATACAAAACGGTCAACTACTTGTACAAGGTCAATTACTAGTGCCCTTACCTTATATATTAACAAGCAGAATTCAGTCACCTATGCCGAAATGATGGTATGCCCATCATTTCGGCATAGGTGACTGAATTCTGCTTCTGCTGTTTTTAAGATATTTAAATAAGCAAATAAAGAAATATCGCAAGTTATTTATACCGTTAAATGGCATCTTTTTACAGGAGTTATATCATCATGGCGAAAATATAGCCGTAAACGTTCACATAGCCAACAACTCTAACCGGTCCGTGAAGCGTATCAAAGTATCGGTGCGACAGTTCGCCGACATCTGCCTCTTTTCCACCGCGCAGTATAAGTGTACCGTGGCCGAGGCGGAGAGCGAGTAAGTTATATCATGTTCTCTCACTCGATAACCATAGACATTAAATATCTCCATAGATAAAAAATCTCCAGCATATTTATTTCATCTAACATTGCTTTTTCTAACTCATTATATATTTATTGAATAGCAACTACATTGACTGATTTAGGATGTATAAGTAGCAATAATATTAAAATTAATAACTGATTCAACTATTCAAAGCATGAAGACAAATTTTAGAACATTGCCTTAGGGGTATTAGTGTATACTTTGTGTTGTCTATCAAACCTAGCATGTATGTTAGTAAGCGGTTAGTTCGTAATTGTATTATTCAATTCTCTTATAATTATAGTTTCTAGTAAATTATATTTTTTATTAAGTAAATTAATCTTTTGTATAGTATAGATTGTTTTGACTCAATGTGGCGGAAACAAATTTTCAGCTAAATCTGCTGAGGAATAGGAAAACAGTTAAATTTTTTGTTTGTTTGATTATTCTGTTAATTTTAACAAAATATGTATGTATAATTATTATTAAATTATATAATCATACTTATTATAGCAAAAAGCAAAGCAAACTTTCTGACTGTTTCTATATTGTGCGATATTATTGGTCTTATGTTTCCTCTTTTTAAGTAAAACGCACGTCACTGCTTAATACGAATAATTTTAATTATCATCTTCTACTTATAGCGGGCTGTTTTCCGCACTTTTAATTATATACCTTTTCTAAACTGTAGAAGCCAATTCATGTATTGAATTAAAAATATGGGATTTCTTTTTATATATCCAAATGATACTTAATATACAAAAATGTAGGTAATCTATGATACAAAGTAGCCTATATGTTGCTTCACAATTTGAACGTTTAACTTCCAATGAAAGTCCAATTAAAATCGGTGTAGCTTCGGACTATCAACCTAAACCGTCCTCAAGTATTTGCAACTACAACTCAAGAATCTTTAAGTAAATCCGTTCAGTAAATTTTAACAAAATCGATCAAATACAGACGTACAGCTTTTTGGGGACTTTGGTTTTATAATATAGATAAGACGTGTATAGTATAAGTAATACTTAGGCATATGTTTATTCTGGCAGTACATAAGAAATATATTTCTGATTCAGGGAGCTGGTCAAGTGGAAAACGTTTAGGTTTCCCTTTATCGGATTGTTCAGTAAGAGTTTAAAAAAGTCTGTGTAAGTGTTTGGGCGTGAACCTGGTTACGCATGAACGCATTATTCCAAATTTGGTCCCAGTACTAATTGCTTTTTCTTATTAAAATGCAGCTTGTAGTTTTACATTTGGCTTTATAACAAAAATTAACCTCGTGATTTGATGATAAGGGTATGAATCTATGAAAAAAGGACGTGTTGCAAAATATTAAAGAACCCGCGATTATTACTTAGTAACTTTAGTATTAAGAACCCTCAATAACGCAAAATGCCTTTTATCTGTTCCAAAAAAAACCGGGATTTTTTATCATATATCATTTGCATAGTATTTAAGTGACCTAATTTTAATAAGTCGTTTTATGGCACATGGGAATAAAATGTAGTGTAGAGCCTACAAAACTCGTTAGTTTAACGACACCCATAACTTGGAAGAACTAGGTTTTTTAATATTTGGTAGTGTAATGTCATAGATGGCATTGAAATAAGGATTACAGTGTATCTAACTCAATTAAAACTAATTTTGAATTTGACCATTTGGTTTCTTTAATTTGTTTCATTTATATCACTCCAACGGCTTATCAGTGAAACCGCAACAGACAGACTTTTGCATTTATAATATTAAGTGTGGATTTGAAAATGGCTTGGTGGGGTGGGGTTATTATGCTTTTGACTTAATTAATGGGTGGTGAAGGGTGGATTGCTTTTGGTTAAATCACGAAACATGCATTATCTCATTAATTCAGGGTAATTCTAAACTAGGGTTTCGTATGTTCCCTTGAAGGAAATATGCTTTAACTTTACATTATTTGTTTTAGGGAGGGATGTCCTGTGGGCCCGGGGTTCACGCTGAGCAAGGTGTTCACACTTACGCCGCTGCTAGCCAACAATAAGGACAAATGGGGACTTGCGCTCGACGGGCAGCTGAAACATGAGGATACCAATTTAGCATCCAGCACACTGTCAGTAATCTATAATCTAATAATAAGTAATCTAAGTAGTATATAGAAAAGAAAGTGTGTGTGTGAGTTCCGAAATTGATAGATTCCGAAACGGCTGGATGGATGTTCATGAAATTTTAGACAAGCTTTAGATTGATCCAGCGGATAATGCTATAGAGTTTGATGGCGATCTGAGCATTCTTTTAAACTGTAAATGACAGTACGATGGAAAATCAAAACCACACTATCCACACACACATACGCACTCACGCACTCACACACACACATAATCGCACGTACGCACGCTTAAGTTCTTTTTCAATTTCTTTTATGTATTGAAATTGCCAAGTTGCCGTAAAGTCAGTACGCTAAAAGTATATCTTAGAATATAATCCATTTCGGTCACATTACACAATTTAAGGCTATATACTACGTATAATTAGATTTAAACTATATACAAGATTTATTTAAAAGAAATAATGGGAAAGATTGTAATAAAGGTAAAATAAGATTCTCACTATAAGATTCAGACTGTACAATAAGCTTGATTATAATCTGTTTTTTTTTCAGTATTGCTGATCCTTCACAACGCGAGAATTTAGGCATTATAGTACAGTACAAGGTGAAAGTGAAACTATGTCTCGGACCTTTGGGCGGGTAAGTTATATGACTTCTTTTTATATTCTTGACTTGATTGTCTGTTTTTGCCAGATGCATAGTTCTTGACATACATAGATTGATGGAGTGTCTCATTTTGCCAGATCCATAGTTCTTGATACACATAGATAGACGGATTGTCTAATTTGGCCAGCTTCTTAGTTCTTTACACACATAGATAGACGGATTGTCGTATTTTGGCAGATCCTTAGTTCTTGACATGCATATAGATAGACGGATTGTCTAATTTTGTCAGATCCATAGTCTTTAACACACGTATATAGACGGATTGTCTAATTTTGGCAGATCCATGGTTCTTGACTAACATAGATAGACGGATTGAAATTTGAGGGAAATTTGCCACATCCATAGTAATTGACACACAGATGGACGGATTGTCCAATTGTGCCAGATCCATAGCTCATGACACTAATAGATAGACGGATTGTCGAATTTTGGCAGATCCATAGATCTTGACACGCATAGATAGACGGATTATTGAATTTTGCTAGATACATACTTCTAGACACTCATAGATAGACGGATTGTGTAATTTTGCCAGATCTATAGTTCATGAAACTGATATATAGACGGATTGTCGAATTTTGCTAGATCCATACTTTTTAACACACACATAAATAGATTTATTGTCTGATTGTTATATACATTGTGTATCAGTGAGCTGAGCGCGGAACTGCCTTTCATTCTGATGCACCCCAAACCGGAGGAGGAGTGCGCGCGGCCAGTGCCCGAGCCCGCGCCGCTCGACCACGACCTCATCCAGCTCGACCCACACCCGTACGTACATTATAATAAGTACCTGGTTGACCAAGCTTGCTCGCTAATTTTTTACAAAATAAAAAAAAAGAAAAAGTAATTATGTAGTTGGGGATTGAACCTAGGTATTAACATTTCTCGAGGCTGTTCGTTCCCCAAATAACCTACACTGACTTGACTGTTTATAGCAAAAATAGCGTTTTATATTCAATATAAATTTTAGTATTTTTTAATGCCCAAAAACAGGGATAAAACGAATTTTTGTTTACACAAAACTAGCTACATCGATTTTTCTCCCTCGATCTCGATATTCATGATTTTATATATATATAGCACACAAGCACTACACTCACTACGACTCTCTCCACGATCGTTTCACCCTGTACCCGTAGTATCATCAAACTGTATAGGCTACACGACAAAATGTAATGTACAGACGAAATCTTAAAGTATTACGATTTTGTTTGTACATTACTGTACTGTAACGCCTGCTTCTATCGATTATACTATATTATTATGAAATTCTGCAAAGTAACGCCTAATTTTATATATTAGGTTAAAAAAGTAATACGTCCTAACCTGTATTTTTATTTCCAGAGACGAAAACGGTCAAGAGCAAGACGACGATATTATATTCGAGGATTTCGCTCGACTGCGGCTCAAGGGGGCTGACGCGGACGCCTGAACGCCTCACACCCACATTTAGCACCGGCCGTACTACATGGTGATGTGCTAAGGCTTATCTTGGAAGATACATCAATAGACCACATTTAAGAGAACCATCCTCCGTGGGACTCAATTGAATGTCCCCCTACAATGAACTGTATATAATGTTTTCTTTGAACATATCGAATTATTCGACGCGGCGTAAATTGTATATGGTTTATATCCAACTGGTTAACAATTCGCTTGATTGAGTTAGTTAAGACGTTATGGTTACATGAGTGGTATATTGGTTCGCGGGTTCGAACCGTTGGCAGCTATGAGGTTTTCTATAGAAAAATTATGTGTTTAATTGATGTCTAATCGTAATTTTTAAGGTGAATGAGAGCATTATGATAAATTTTCTATATCTTTGGAAAATTATTGGGTTATGTTTAATATACATTGTATTGACCGATGGTCAAAGTAAACAGCTTATTATTAATTGAAATCAAATGACTTTGTCATTTTATTTTCTTGATTGAATTTTATTTTGATGATTAAATAGGTTGGTATTTTAAAGGTTATTGGTCCACAAAAGTCGCAATAATAGGAATACTCTAGGCCTTAAAGGACTTGATTTCAAGTCGTTAATGGATCTAATAAAAAGAAAGGCTCTATGTGACTTAAGGAATTAGTTGCGCTTGACGTACAGAGTAGCTACCATGAAAAGAAAATTATTTGTTTCATTTAATCTGTAAATTATTACAATTACGCACAATACATGAAGCTAAAAATGTGAATGGATGTGGCATTTTAACGAGACAATTGTAAGAACATTGTCCGTGAATGATATCGATGTATAATGTACATGTTGACAATTTACTTACTCGATATGAATAGCGAAAGAAACTCACGTTTTGGGTGAATTAAATTGGATTGTGACATATTTGATTGGAAGATTTTGTGGTACAGTTTATTAAAGATGACTTTTGGCTTTGTGCGAGTATTGAATTACGGTAACGTACTGTAATTCGAACTTATAGTAACGTAATTCACGTCACGAGACGCAACGCGGCCTCCACTCGCAAACGCAACTTTCATAAATCCATGTTTAAAGTGCGTTATGCTTCGTGCATATTGTTAAAGGAATGGACGTTACGTATAAGTACCAAAAAAGAGTACGATGCATTAATAATATTAAATTTTTTATATAATATTTGATGTATATTATATGTGGAAATTTATTTCTTAATAGTTATTAATTATGTAAGGAATATGCATGCATATTATATCAGAAATTAAGTTTACCTTAAATTTTTTAAATTATCAAAGTGATTCCAAACCAATATTTTAGAGCTTTGTTTTATTATTAATAAACTATTTATAAAGGCCTCGGATGGGCTTGAAACTAGTCGGGATTACCCAATATTTCATATATTTAAATGGTTGACGGTCGAGTTTCTTGCTGGTTCTTCTCGGTAAGAGAAACATTCCGAACCAGTTAGTAGTAGCTTCATTAATCATATTGATACTTAACGATTCAAAAGTGCTTGAAAAGAGCTTATTTGAATAAAGATTATTTTGATCTGATAGACGTCCCGGTTTCAATACACGAACAATGAATGTCTTAGGATATAAATTCAATTTTTTTAACGAATCTATACAGTGTATATAAAAATAAAATGGTTTCCGATTATATTCTATCGAATATGTTTTACATATCGCCCTAACCCTTGGTCCGACCTTATAGGACCTTTAGGCACCCTTAGAACGACGCCCTCCGACACTAGTAGGTAGAGCTTCTGGGCTGTAGGTACTCTCCGCATTTCGCAACCTCAACGATGCTTTCGCGTTCGTTCCGCCCGGAGATCCTGTTAACGCCGTTGGGGCTAATATAGTATCTATCTAGTAGTCTATAAGTTCATAAAAAAGACAAAACAAAAAACAAATATGTCTTTCTAGTTCAAGCCCATCAATAACATTTCTGAACGTTCTAATATCAATACAACTCTGGATCAGTCAGTATAGTTTATAGTCTGTGATAGAATAGACACTATCACAGACTATAAACAACCTGCCTTCAACCCCTGCCTTCAGCTCCACGGCTTGCAGGTTCGATTTCCACAGTGGGCCAACATTTAAAAAAAAAAAAAATATTTGGTTCTTGGAATCTAATTGTATACATACTTGTATTTCAATTATGTATGTATATACTTACTACTTGTTTGTCACCCATATCACATGTATTAAGTTACTTACTTTGGGGTGGGATGACAGTTTGTGTAATTGTTCCCTATATTTCGCCCTATCCGAAGAATAAAGTCACATGTCCTATGTATAAGCATAGGGGATGTGACTTTATTCTTCAGATAAACTTCAGATAACTAAAGATTTCCGTTAGAGCATGCATATTCCTCAATCAGTACAATTTTAGGTTTCATTGGTTAGTTAGTGGTCACAGTCGTTCGATATTTTCTTTATTAGTAAATTTATAGTACAATGTGTTTGTAAATGTGCATTTATAGAGTAAACGTGTTTTGTACCTTTATGTTATTTACTTTTTTTCGGGTAGTGGGTGTATTATGTACTAATAATGGCGAGAAAAACAACTCGAGGATTTTATTAATAATCGTTCTGTATTTCGATATAAATTTTAATTGAAGGCGAAATTACATCTTATGAAATGTTTTAATATATATATTGTGGAGAGAGTTATATTTGTATATAAATTGCTTTTAACTTACTTTTTTGTGGCATAGAGTTATAGAGTAGGGGAGTTTCGCAACAATTATTGAAAGAATATAAAAGTCGTATATTTATCTTTGTCTAAACATATTCCTTTCTCTTTATTGTCTATGGCTACATTTAAGGCTGGCTCCTCTGCTCTAGTATAATAACTGTGTTTTGGTCGCAAAAGGCATATAATAGTAATAAAAAATACTGTTTTTTTCTTTGTTGGATGTTGTAAAGAATAGTCAATTACAAACAATTGTTGCTGGTCAGCAAATAATCTGTTATGTATTTCATCAGATGTATAAAAGTCTGTCTCTGAGGAACTAAATACAAAAAAAAGACTTAAATTTGCTAACAATATATTTTAGGTTTGTTTATGGTACATAATATAATCCTAAGAATAAAGTTACATCTCCCACGTATGTGGGATATACGGAAATGTGACTTTATTCCACGAATAGGGCGATATATACGTCATTATTGGTATAAAGACAAAAAAACATACGTCTTAATATATTTTATAAAGTCTATTTAGAGACAGACTTATCACACAAATTTCATATTAGTTTTCCATCCATACTATATGCAAATTGACTAACTAAATCCATACATAATATGTATGACTGTAAAGAATGGGATTATATTTATTGACTTAAGGAACTATGTAGCTTCAATTTCTTATTTTTTTTAAAATAATACGCAGTTTAAATAAGATTTTTTTTTAATCCGATTATGGACGTTTAATCTTTGGTTTTTTTTATGATCCTTTTTATTTATAGACCAATGGAAACAATCGGTTATATATGAAGACTTTGAATGTCGATAAAGTTAAAAAAATTAAGCTCTGTTTTAATATTTATAATATCATTCTTTATTCAATTATCAATCCTTACTACATCAAGTGGATCGAAACATAAATGTCTTACAAAGGATATATTATCTGTGTACATTTGTTCTCTGTACAGTAACTAATTGTAAATTATGTGGCATGTTTATTTGTAGGTTAAGCTTTATAATGCACAAGATATTTTACTATTAATGTTAAATCAGAATAAGGAACAAGTATTTTAATATTATCTACTATGTTACTTCTTTATATGCATTTCAATTATTTAATCAAACGCCTACAATAAAAGTTGTTTTCAGTCTTTCGCTGTATACGAAATTTTGGAAATTAACAATTTTGTTGATTGTCGCTCATTGGATTATAAACTTTATCGTATGGTATGTCTTATTGCAGCTATTTTAATTTGAATAGGACAACCATAAACAAGAATTATTTTTTTACCATGTGTAAATATATAATATAAAGAAATTACATAATTTATCTGTTTTGTGATAATCTGACAGATTTTTTAAATCAAAACAATAAGTATCAAATGGAACCTATGTTAGAATTATTTATGATTTATTACCGTATAATTATTATTTAATATGTTTAGTTATTATAATGTACCTATGTAATGTATACTATTTTAGTGATTATTTAAAGTAAAATAGAACAAAAAATTAAATCACACAACGTAGCCAAGTTACAACACTGCTTTCAGTAAAATATATTAAACAAATTAACATATTATATTATGATTATTTTGTAGTGGCAACACGTTTTATATTATTATTTTTAGTGGTCGTGATGCGAACCCTACATCTGCCTTGGTCCTTTTATAAATAAAGTATAGTTTTGCAGACATGACTAGTGAAAATAGTGATAAATAGTGTTTTCACGACAATAAAAAAAGTCATATATGTACGAGAGAATTTTATTGATTTAAAGTAACTTCATGAAAGAAATAAATTGTAAAAACGGCAAAATCTGATAATGTATTTGAGAACACAGCACAGTAAATGTCCATAGAGAGTAAGCAAAGCGTTGCAATGTTGTAAGCGTAAAAAAATGCAAAAAATTACACAATTTTTTTTACATCGAAAACTTTTTGATGTATACTTTTTAAATAAATATGTAATCTTGAAAAAAATGTCGTTTATTATTTTCTACCTAACTTCATTTAAATAATATACACATGTGATTTAAGCACATATTAGTATTTAACTTTTAAACGTCGATAGGCACTGAAAGTAAAGAAATTATAGGACATCTAAAAGTTTTGCAGTTTTTTTAATCACGATGAAACATTAACGAAAATAAAAAGTACATCATAAAAACTAGTTCTAATATCCACATGAGTCGATTGTACAATAGTTAGACGAATGTACTTAACATGGTCAGAAGAATGTCTATATTACCATATTGTACATTCGTTTTTCAAATTATGTTCATTTTTAAATATGTCTGCTTCGTCCTTTCAAAAATGTTTTAAATTATATTAATTTTGGTCCTTACATGGACAAGACAGAATTATTTTCCTCTTTTCATAGATACCTCCACGTAATTTAGCCAAATTAAGCTCAATTCATAAACTAAGCAAAATGTCAAATCTTAAATAAGCGCCTTAAATGACTAGAGTCTAGGCCGTTAATAAAATAAACTTAATTAAAAATATTTTAGTTAGTAGTCTATGGTTAAGAAAAAAGGCGGGAACCTTCGTATGAAAAAGGCGCGTTGCAAAACTATAATTTTTATATTGTACTTTTAACTACTTCAATTATTTCTAATCAGTGTATTTCCAAAATTATAAGTTGCCCTAAAGTTGGAAAAACTGTTTTGACTCTTCCCCAAAATGGGGAAGGGTGCTAAAAGACGCAAGCAAGATTTGCCAGCGTCAGAAGCTGAGCCGCCCGATTCATCGGATTCGGAATCTTCAGAACAAAATAGAAGAGATGCAGCTGACAACTATAAGATCTTCAAGATGCCTGGATATTCTAGAAAATATCCTGAAAATTCAGATAAGAAAGAATTTATAGTGTTCCTTGCACACACTGACGACAAAATACCATTCTCTGACAAAGATAGACTAGCTCTTTCCAAAGCTTTGCGGGATCATTGCGTATCGGGTATCATGCATTTGAGGCCCATCAACCGCTACAAAGTTGGTATTACATTCGATGTTTCTAATAATGCCAATGTATTTCTTACAAATATTAATCTTCAAAATGAGCTTTCTTTAAAAGCATCAATTCCAGCGGCTGACACCGAGGTGACTGGAGTACTTACTTCAGTTCCCGTAGAGCTGTCAAATAAAACCATATTCTCTTTAATTGGTAGTTCTAGAAATGTAATACAAGTAAGGCGATTCATGCGCAGAGTAAGAGGTGAAGGTGGTGAGATCTCTTTTCAACCAACTCAAACTGTAGCAGTAACTTTTGCATCCACACAGCTCCCAGAGCATGTATATTTGGATTCATGGCGACATGAAGTTAATGTTTATATACCACCAGTCAAACAATGTTTAAAATGTTTACGTTATGGTCACATTGCAAAATTTTGTCGCAATGCTGATGTTTGCTCAATCTGTACAGAAAATCATAATTTTAAAATTTGTAACAAGGACAAAAATGCTCCAAAATGTGCAAATTGTCAAGGAAATCACATTGCCATTTCATCTACATGCCCAATTAAAAAACAAAAAATTGAAGAAAACAAAATTAAGTCCCACTCTGTTAAATATTCAGATCTTTTTAACAATGCAGCCTTTCCTTATATTAATTCTAAGGGTATAGAGGTTCAATTAAGTAAACTATGTAAATCTGATATTTTTATGAATTTATTGGTAGAGGCATTAACAAAAATAGTAAGTAATAAAAACAATATTCCCATAAATTCAGGATCCATTCGAGAAATCATTCAGCAAACCATAAATAAGAAACAAACTTCTGGTAATCATTAATTTATGGATAATTTAAATATTTTTCAATGGAACGCACAGAGTATTTTAAGTAATAAGCTGAGTTTAACTCGTTTTTTATATGATTTCAATATACATATAGGTATCATATCAGAAACTTGGTTAAAGCCTAATATTCGTTTTAGTATTAGTGGATATCAAGTAGAACGAAATGATTGTGGTAGCAAACACAATGGTGTAGCTATTTTAATACACAATTCTATTTCTTATTCTAAAGTAGACTCATATTTTGATAATTCATTGCAAAACATTTGTATTCGTATTAAAGTTAATAACAAAGAAATAAGTATAGTTAGTTTATATATGCCAGCAGACTCCATTCCTGCTTTCAATAAGCTGAAATTAGATAGATTGATCAAATCTATACCTAGTCCAATGATTTTTGCTGGTGATTTTAATGCTCATCACATTTCTTGGGGCTGTGTTGACACTCAGCAACGGGGAAGAGATGTCCTGGATATAATAGATGATAATAATTTAGTGCTCCTTAATGATGGCCAACCAACTACTGTGGGCACCTTGACTTGGCGTCCTAATGCACTTGATTTATCACTAGCTTCCCCGTCTTTAGCTTCTTCCTGTGAATGGTATGTACATAATGACCCCCTTGGTAGTTATCATCTCCCTATAATGATTAAATATGTATTTAACAGTGGTGTAGGTATTAATGAGGTAACAGCCTGTCCATATAGTAATTTACATTTACCTATTTATCCTAAATATAGGCAAGTAGATTGGAAAAGATATGAAACTAATATGCAAAATTTATTGTTAGATTTTAGACCAGACTTGTATTCACCTTTAGATGCATATGAAATTTTTATTAATAAATTAAAGCTAGCTATAATAAGATCTATATCAAATAATTCAGTTCCAAATACTGTTAAAAGTCATTCTTTTTGTGGTAAGAAAGCTAAGCATAAACCTAATCTACCATGGTGGAATAATAAATGCACAGAAGCTGTTTTCAATTCAAAACAAGCTTATTTAACTTTTAAATACAATCCTTCAGAGGAAAACTACTTGGAGTTCAAAAGGCTTCAAGCTTTAAAGAAATATACTTTAAAAATTGAAAGAAAGAATAGTTGGCATTCTTTGTGTAGTTCCTTTAACCGCTGTACACCTTTGTCTGTCATTTGGAAATTTATACGTAAGTTTAATAAGTCATTTATCCCATTTAATGAAGAAGATGATAGTTGGATTTTGGAATTTTTACAGACATACACTCCAGATTTTGTTTGCAATAATACTAAAACAAATTATTACATGCTAAATTCAAGCAGTGAGTTCATTATAAAATTATTTTCAATTCAGGAACTCAGATCAGCTATTTCATCACGGAAAGATACAGCTTTTGGACTAGATGGTATTCCATATACTGCCTTTAAGAAAATGAATGAAAAATCATTAAATTCTTTTTTAAGTGTTTTGAATTCACTCTGGATCAATAATGAGATTCCTTTTTATTGGAAAGAAGATACTCTAGTTCCTATATTGAAACCTGATAAACTTAAGCTAGACCCTAAGTCTTATAGGCCTATAGCTCTTTCATCTTGTACTGCTAAAATATTTGAACAGCTTTTGAAACAGCGTCTGGAATTCTTTATTGAACAGAACTGTTTATTACCATCAAATCAGTTTGGATTTCGAAGAGGTCGGTCGTCTCGCGAAAGTATATGTCAACTACATTTAGATATACACAATGCTATAATGAGTAAAGAGTACCTTTTATGTGTTTTCTTTGATATCTCTGGTGCTTATAATAGTGTAAATATTGATATTCTCTGTACTGAACTTTCATTGATAGGTTTGCCTGGAAAATTAATTAACTGGATTCATGGATATATGACTGAACGAAATGTATACATTAAATATAATAATCATTTATATGGTCCAAGGTTAGCTTCTACTGGAGTCTGTCAGGGTGGTATTTTGTCCCCATTATTATTTATTTTGTACATACGACAACTGAATATCATCCTAGGAACATCAGTTAAAAATTTGCAATTTGCTGATGATTTAGCTGTTTATGCATCAGGAAATAACATATCCATTATTACTAAAACGATTAATGTTGCACTGGCAAAATTGAATGAATATTTTAATTATCTTAATTTAGAAGTAAATCCTTTTAAATCAAAGGTTGTACTGTTTGGTAAAAGATGCAGTTTCCAACCTAATGTTTACTATAATGGTACCTCTATTCCAATTAGTAGAGAAGTTAAATTTTTGGGGGTAATATTCTCTCAAAATTTGTCTTGGAAGAGATATGTCGATATCATTACTGTTAGAGCTATTAAAGCATCTAATATTCTTAAATCCTTGACAGGTACATACTGGGGTGCTGACCCTAAGATTTTACTTATGTTGTATAAATCCCTTGTACGCAGCCATTTTGAATATGGCTCTTTTTGTTTTGCAGCAGATGAAAAAATTATTAATAAATTAGAATTAATACAAAATAAATGTATGCGAATTATAACAGGTGCATTCAAATCTACTCCAATTGGTACCATGCAGATTGAATGTAATCTCCCACCAATCTCAATTAGGATGGAATACTTAAAAGAAAAATTTATTCTTAAAATTTTTTATCTTCCCAAAAATATGCTTTTTAATAGCTTATGCCAAAATGCTTCAAAAATATCACAAAAGCCTTTCTTCTTATTACTAGAATTTTCAAGCATAATTCTTCTTTTTAAAAACCTTAATATTTTTCGATCAAATGCAGTTTTACCTTGTTATCAAGGTAGTTTTATTAGTAAATTCCCTTCTATGAATATTGTCATAGATCACACCTTATCTACAAAAGAACATGTTTATGTTAAACTTTCACACTGGCATGATCACAAGTTTATTTATACTGATGGTTCTAAGAACTCAGGCTCTTCTTCCTTTGCTATATATGACTCATCTCAAAATAATGGGTTTGGTTACAGACTAGAAAAACATGCAAGTATTTTTACAGCTGAAGCAGCTGCTATTCTGTTTGCTCTTAAGTACATAAAAAAATCATATCCTTCATCTAATAAATGGGTTATAGTTAGTGATAGCATGAGTGTACTTAAAAATTTACAAAACAACAAGTTGCATGCTAACACTAATTATCTTATTTACAGTTTAAAAGAAATATGGATTGAGCTTACACAGTTAGACATTCAAATTACTTTTATTTGGATACCATCTCATGTTGGAGTTGTTGGAAATGAAAGAGTAGATTATTTAGCTAAAGCAATTGTTAATTCTATAAATGTTACAACAAATTCTGAAATTAGTGATAATAGTATTACTTTGCCGTTTACAGATATTGTCTATAATTTAAAACAGCGTATGTGTAAGAAATGGGCTAAACATTGGTATAATTTTTCTGAAGTTTTAAATAAGGGCCGCTGGTATGCTTCTCTAGACATCAAAGTCAATAGTTCTCCTTGGTTTTACAAAACTCGAAATTATTCTAATAGAAAATTCTATGCAATCATGAGTAGATTGCGTTTTGGTCATTGTCGTCTTAACTTCCATCTTCACCGCATAAAATTATCGAACTCATCGCTGTGTGATTATTGCGGAACTCAAGAAGTACAAACTATACAACACATCTTCTTCGAATGCCCATCTTTCGGCATTCAGCGCCTTGTGCTGATCGATGAGCTTATTCAATCTTATGGTACTAGTGACTTGGTCCCGCGTCATATAACGGATTTATTAATGAATCCATCGGTTTATTATTACCTTTATAGGTTTATTTCATGCACTGTAAAAGACTTGTAAATATAGTGTATAATCATATTATATTCTATGATCTATCATCTATGGTTGTAAAACATCTTCAGAAACTGAAGATATACCCGTTCTGAGCTTTGACTTTAATTACTGACTATGACAATTTACAAGGACAGAGGACATTCAAGGATAATGAGAACATGCAAGGATAATGAAAACATGCAAGGATAATGAGAACATGCAAGGATAATGAGAACATGATAATTTACTATGTGAATTAAACTAATGAAGAATATTATAACCAATTTGAAGACAAATACAATACGAAAATAGGGAAAAATAATTATTTACGCAAGACAAAATTATTGGATATGACTTCAAAGATTTAATAAGTGAATATGAAAAAGTTAAAAATGAAAGAAGAATATACTAAAGACGAAATATCATTTTATTATTATGGACAATTGACAAGGCGGTATGGTCAACGACCTTAGCCTGCTCGTTTAGAAACGGGCGAATGGAAGAAAAAAAAAAAAAAAGTCTATGGTTAAAAATGCTTAGGTTATAATTTATAATCAAGTTATAATTTTTTTTATTTGTTGTTTTATACTATTAGAACTTAACAATATATGACGAAAAGACAATTTGAATCAGTTGATAATAAGAGTTCACTGACATTAGGAGAAATGGATGCTAGGTGCTATCATTTTCAACATCTACATTGTTGATATTAAGACAATAAGATAATAAACATTCAGAATGAGTAGTCGAGGCTTATCTAAGAAGGAGCTGGAAGAGCTGCGTAAGAAGGAAGAAGAAGAGGCAGCGGCCCACGTAAGTTATAGATTATATACAAAATATAAACATCTACACTAACACATAACACAATCACACATAATTTTGTTTATATTACATTCTTTCTTAATTTGTGTAACTTTAATTTAAATTAAAAATAACAAGTGTGTTTCCTTCATCTATGTTCAGCTAAAAATATTTCTTTTTTTTTCTATTTAAGTTTATTAATTATATTATGTTTATTACCGACATAGTTTGACTCAATGTCTACAATGTTTAGTCTAAAAAATGTAATCCTAAATGGCTTATGTTAATATTCTTATATTAAGAGTAATTTAGTCATAATTAGTTGTGGAGTCTTACAAATAAATAAATAAATAAATATATAAACTGCAGAATTATAAAAGTGTTTTAAATTGCTTGTTATTTACATTTAATCTTTACACCTTAGCATTTAAACTTGTTTCTTTGGCTTGTTACCATTCTTAGTTAACTGATGTTCTTAACTTGTCAATTATAATTTATAGAATTAGGCGTTACTTAGCGCAGCTCCATAATACAAAACTAATGAGAATATTATTTTGCTATAATCCACGATGAAAGAAAATATATGTAATGCTAAATGTAGAGTGTACTATTCGTTCTCATACCTGATACATGCAGAATTTGTAAGAACTCGTGCTCTACTGACAATGCTTCAGTTACAGAGGTGAAACAATTGTTAAGATTGTGATGGTGAATGTATTCAGTGCATGTGTATTGTTGTGTTATCGGTGTCGGGTAGTGCATATTTAGCATTGCATATATTTTCTTATATCGCGGATTATAGCAAAATAATATTCTCATTAGTTTTGTCAATATATTTGAGGCATTAAGAAAATAGAATAAAATAAGTCGTTAACATATTTTGCAGGTATTTAAAGAGTTTGTAGAGACATTTCAAGAGGTTCCCAGTAGCACATCTAAAGTTTGGGTAAAAGCTGGCACATATGATGCTGGGGCTCGAAGTAAGTGAATTTTAAAAATCAATAAACAGAAAGATTCATAAATATATATTTCTTAAAATGATAGTGCCCTTGTAGTATTTTTTGCAATCCTTAAATAGTACTGTAGTATTTTTTTGCAGTCAAGTGCTTTCAGTGTCTTGCTTGTTTACACATGACAATGTTGTGTTATACATTTATGTTTCTATTTATTTATATATTTCTATATCTGATTACCCTGATTGGTACTGATTGGTCTACATTTATCCGGAAGCTTTAAATATTTCAATAAAGAGAAATAATATATTTTATGTACAAATATGTATTACTTGATAGATTTAGAAAACCTTTGCAATGTTATGGTGTTAATGTCTTAAAGTGGCAGAGTGTAAGGATAAGGTATAAATTGGGATCTTATAAAATCTTTTGTGTTTGTGTATTCTGATATCAGAGATTCAAAACATGCATCCTTTGTATTATTTTATGTTTTGCTTACCTCGTCATACAAACCAACCTATAGCCAAAGCAAAGCCACAATAGTTAAGCACCATGACTGTCAGCCAAATCAAATTTATAGATGCTTCCATACTAATGTGATGTCGTCTTTTCTTCTTTCTCAACCAATGGACGTCCACTGCTGGGCATAGGTATCTTCATGGCATCCCCATACCACACAGACCTTTATGAGGTTGTCAGTCCATCTTGTGGGGGGGTCTACCGACACTGCGTTTTCAGGTGTGGGGTCGCCGTTCCAGCACCTTGAGACCCCAACGCCCATCGGTTCTCCACTCTATGTGCCCCGCCCATCGCCACTTCAGCCTACCGACGCGCTAAGCTATGACGGTGACTCTGGTTCTTCTATGGATCTCATGTCTGATTTGATCACATAGAGGAATTCCGAGCATAGCTCGCTCCATCGCTCGCTGAGCGACCCAGCTTTCTTATGAGGCCCAATTTGTCAGCTGTGCTAAATTGTTGCCAAGAGGGGATGCTTCAATATAAACCATAGCCAGCTACTTCTGAAAGCATTTTGATACAGTAAAAGTGTAATGTGCGATTGACTTTTATTTAATTTATTTAAATTTACAATACATAACATATCATTTGGTCGTAATAATATGAGTCACTCTTAATAAACAGAGGAAGATACCTCAGAGCGTGGCAAACTATACAAGCCTGTATCACGTTTGGACGACAAGCGCACTACCACCGAGGCTGAAGTGGTGAGGAGTCTCGTGCAGCGACAAGAACTGCCCAACCGGCCACGCAGTAAAAAGACTGGTGACAAGAAGAAAAGTAATTTGGAACTCTTCAAGGAGGAATTAAGACAGTAAGTGCATATGCATATATGATAACTATAATGAAGTGTGCCACCACTATATCGAAAAAATAACCACGATTTCAGCTCCACGGGTCGCAGGTTCTATTCTGTGGATGCGGATGTGGGTGAAATTACCCCATATATTTATTTATCAAATCTTTATATACTTTATTTTAATCGAAGTTTTATAGATCTTTATAAATTATTTTTACACAAGTTAAAGATATATCTTTAAACAATTTTAGTGTATAAAGCTTCTTATAAGTATGTCTTTTTACCTATAAGAGGATGCATCAAAGGAAAATCTCTGTCAAGGAACGTGTACTTGAATAACGATTATTTTGATTTTGAATTTTGAATTTAATTTATAGAATACAAGAGGAGAGGTCCGAACGGCATAAGTACAAGAATGTACTCCGCGACCGTGGCGTGGTGGGTAACGTGGAGCCCGTCATAGACATGATCCCCGATGTGGGCTCTTATGACACCGGCGATCCTAACACCACAAATCTGTACCTCGGCAATTTGAACCCTAAGGTAATCGTATTATTATCGTAGTATATTTCATGTGTTTTTTTAATGTTTGTCAGTGTATTGTATGCGGGTTGACATGTGTGTATCCTACCTTGCATATTTATATACAAGACATATGTAATACATATAGAGCGAGAGCCCGTGGACCCAGACCAGTAGTATGGAGCGAGCTGTGCTCGGAGTGTCTCTCAAGGATAAAATCAGAAATGAGATTATCCGCGAGAGAACCAAAATAACCGACATAGCTAGCAGAATAAGCAAGCTGAAGTGGCAGTGGGCCGGTCACATCTGTCGCAAGACTGATGGCCGTTGGAGCAAAAGAGTCGTGGAGTGGAGACCGCGTCTTGGCAAACGCAGTGTAGGGCGACCACCGTCTCGCTGGACCGACGACATCAAGAAGGTTATTGGGGCCAGGTGGATGCGCATTGTGGAGAACCGGGATGAGGAGGTCTATGTCCAGCAGTGGACTGCGATAGGCTGATGGATGGATGGATGGATAACTTGGATAGTAATAAGATGATGTTTCCTCATTAGCCAGACATTTTTGATAGTTCCAATACCCTATGAGACAGACAACCATGTAGGGCAACTATAGGAGCGAACACGAGGTAAACATACGGGTAGGTGCGAGAGAGATGACTTAGTTCAATACATGAACATACTAACATTAACTCACACTAATACTAAAGTACAGAGGAACATACACGGTCTCAGAATTTACTACGTCAGTAACACGAGAGCCCTTCGTGAGAGTGGACTACTACTCAGCCGGATACCTCACGGCTTCAAAAAAAATTGTTACAAGTGTTAAAAAGTAAAAATATATTCTTTCAGATAACGGAGCAACAGTTAATGGAGATATTCGGACGGTACGGTCCGCTGGCCAGCATCAAGATAATGTGGCCGCGCTCCGACGAGGAGAAGGCGCGCGGCCGGAATTGTGGCTTCGTGGCTTTCATGTCGCGGAAGGATGGCGAGCGCGCTTTGCGTTGCATGAACGGTAAGAAGGCGGCTTTTGTAGATCGAACTTTCAGTAACTTTCAGTGATGATAAATGAGTTAATTTAATCGGCTACAATGATTTTCATGAAATTCAGTTCGTAGGGGGTTTCGGAGGCGATAAATTGATCTAGCTAGGTGTCATTTTACATTGATGTTGTTTTACCTCTGTTTTCATGCATTTAAAAACTGCTAAAATATAAATTGAATGGAAAGGTTAATTTTGCTGCCATTTGTAAAGTTATTATAGCTCAATGGAGAATAAGCTGACTAAAAAGGTGAAAATACTCCAGATCGAGTCGCAGATATCATCTACCCTTTCTTTCTTATATATCTTAAAAAAAATTACCGAGCAAAACCCGGTCACCCACGTGCTGAGTTAATAAAATAAGTAAAAAATGGTTAAGGGGTACTGGAGAGACAGACTCCTGCTTTGCGGCTTGCAAAAGTACGTAAGTCGTTTGTGGGTTTGGGTCCGCATGAATCATGATCATGTTTAAGAGAATAGGTATTCTTACATTTGCTTCTCAGTATATTTTAAACAATTTAATTTTTGTAACTAAAAATATAAAGCTTTATAAAACAATAGGTGATGTATCACACACGGTGGTCCGTCCGCAAAGTAAGTAATTTAATACTTGTGTTATGGTAGACAGACAACTATTGAATATATACTTATATATTTTTTAAATACATACTTAAATACAAATATACACCCAGGCTTAAAGACCAACAAATTCATTTATAGAAAATGTTGCCACTCGGCGGGAATCGAACCCGCGACCCGCGGAGCCGAAGGCAGGGTCACTACCCACTGCGTCAACGGGCCAGCCAGCATAGTAATGACTAGATATAACTAGTTTTAATTTAAAATGTTGCCTGAGAGTATACATTGTGCTCTCGAGGTTTATAATGATATTGTGGTGCAGGCAAGGAAATAATGAACTACGAGATGAAGCTGGGATGGGGCAAGGCGCTGGTGATCCCGCCCGTGCCCATCTACATCCCGCCCGCGCTGCAGCAGCCCTGCAAGCCGCCGCCGCCCTCGGGGCTGCCGTTCAACGCTCAGCCACCCAAGCACTTACTCAATAAGGTAAGAAAGAATATAAAATTTGGTTTTTAAAGTAATAACTCTTTAAAAAAGATTCTATGCAATAATAAAGAGAAATTACAAAGTGTGGTGTTTATAAAATAAAATGTCCTGAATGCAATGATACATATGTGGGTAAGACTGGTCGTAATTTTGAAACTCGTTTTAAAGAACATATGGCCGCTTTCAGGAATAATAAACCACATAATTCACATTTCGCCAAACATTTGATAGAAAGCGGTCATAAAGTTCCTAGTGACCATAGTTTCGAAGTTTTGCGCACGTGTTGTAACAAAGGACTTAAGCTGAACCTATAGGAACAACTTGAGATTATAAAACATTACAATGGCACCCCCATTAACGATCAGATAAATGTTTCTAGCTCAAGCTTGTTACACTTGTCCGCAGGCAAAATATAATATATGGTGGTGTTGAACTGATTAGTATATATCTAAACTTATTTGGGTATTGCTTCGCTTTACGATTTTGGTCGTGGAGTCTATCTCTTGATGATGCTTCAGTTGCGGGGCGAAACGATTGTTGAGATTGTGATAGTGAATGTATGTAGTGCTTGTGGATTGTGGTGGCCGTTGTGGAGGTTCGTGCATGTGTTTTTTTACGAATCCTGCATGTATCAGGTATGATAACCGATTGTCCATTGTACTTCATCGCGGATTATAGCAAAATAATTTTATTATTACTTTTGTAAACTTTAACACATAACACATACCGACTAAAACATACCAATAACATAAAACAATATTATATAAATATACTGCATACCACAAGAAGATAATGGTTAAGCTCAGTTTAAATCGAGCGAAAAAATTCTATCGCACAACACTATTTTTCAGCAGTAGCCAGGAGCGACACAGTAAGTAAGGAAGTCTCTGGCGACCTGAAATACAGGGAATCCTAGTTCAGGCGCCAGTTTCCTTCCATAGCAAGTTTAACGTAAAAGCTAAATTAAGAATCATCAACAAACAATCTGTGTATCTGTTTAATCTCTGCTAAAGCATTAATTGTTCTTGTGTGTAATTGATACTTGATTTAATAAACTTTACTTACTTACTTACGAAAGTAACGGTTTCAAACATAAATTCGTTGATAGTAGAAAAAGACTACAATAGAAGCTCTTTATTCGCGCTTCCTTCATTCGCGTTTTCACTATTCGCGGACGAACTATTTTTTATAAGCTACAACAAACTAGACGCTTATTATTTAAAATTTCATACAAAACGGTCAACTACCACATGGTCAATTACTAGTGCCCTAACCTAAATGTATTTTTATACTAGCGGCCTGCCCCTGCTTCGCACGGGTATAAAATAAATATCCCATGTCAGTCAGTGTAAAAAAAATGATTAAAATCGATCCAGTAGTTTTTATTTATTCATTACTGCCCGCAAGCGTTAAATTTGGAGAAAAACAATTTCCTTTCCCTATACCAAGAAGATTTCCTGCTATCTTTGCAATATCTAATCTAATATCTAATATCCCGTAGACCCGTATCATCCACCTCTTGAATTATATGTGTCAAGTTTTTGCAATTCCAGAAAGCTAACAACCTGTCATATTGCCAGAAAAAACTTTTTTAAAACTGATTATGAAAAGATAACAATATATCTCAGTGAAATCGTGTGGGAGGAGGAACTAACTCCGTTTATGTCGGTCGATGACATGACAGAAACTTTCTACACCAAAATCAGAGAATCAATATCTAAATTTGTTCCCATGGGTAGAATGAAATCTGATAAAAATCCTTCATGGTTTTCAAAATCCTTACAGAAAACCATACGAGAAAAGGAAAAATACAGAAAATTGTTCTTAAAATACGGTAATCCTTTGGATAAAATAACATTAAACACCTTAAATTAAAAAAAATAATTAAGTTTACAATATTGCTACATTTCATATTTTATAATTTTTTTTTTTATAAAATATTTTATTTAGTAATATATTTAAATAATGTACGCGTCCCTATCACATGCCGTGGTAACCTATAATTAAGACTACATTTAATTGTATAGTTTATAGAGTATTTTATAGTAGCATTAATGTAAGTCTTGTTGGTTATCCTAATAAATAAATAAATAAATAAATCTAAATTCATATAGTACATTTTTACTTATTTACTTTTACATTTTCCCTATGTATTTTATTTTTACAATTAATTACAGAATGTGTTTAACAAACTCTTGAGAGAGCGACATAGCTGCTAAAGTCGAAGTGCTAAAGGGCGAAGCGTGGCGACCTCACGGCATTTTAAATCTGTAATATCTCCGATAATGTTCACTTAAATTACATGCTGTAAACGGCAATACTGATCTATATTAAATCAACTATTTATTTAAGGTACTTAATTAGATAAGGATTAATGCTGTATTGTATAAAAATTGCTTGAAAAATTAGGCATTTTTTTTCGTAAAAAGTAAATGACAAAAATGCTATAGTGGGTTATCCATAAGAGATAGACATATACCATCGCGGACTTTTCTGTAGACCTTTTCAAGGTGTACATATACTTAGTACATCATTTTGATAAATCTCTTAGGGTTTAGCATGCGTTTGCAATGTAAGCGGAAAAAAATGTAATTATTTACAGAAACCTCAAAAATTACAGTATTTCTCTACTCCGTATTGAATGTTATTATACATACAAACCTTCCTCTGGAATCACTATCTATTAAAAAAAATTGCATCAAAATGTGTTGCGTAGTTTTAAAGTTTTATGCATATATAGGGATATATGGACTAACAAAGAATGCGACTTTGTTTTATAATATGTAGTGATACACAACAAAAAGCTGTGGTAGCCCAGCGGTAACACCGTGCGCCTCTTTAGAGGAGGTCTAGGGTTCAAACCCCGGGCAGGCACCAATGAGTTTTCTAGTAAAACTTATGTGTCTAATTGATAATTGCAATTTATCACACGCTTTTCGGTGAAGGAAAACATCGTGAGGAAACCTGCATATCTTTAGAGAATCCTGGGGATATGTGTAACCTACCAATCCGCATTGGAGCAGCGAGGTAGGTCTCAGCTCCAATCCTTCTCTCCAAAAACGGAGAGAAGAGGCCTATGCCCAGCAGTGGGATAGTAACAGGCCGTTACTACTACTACTACTACACAACAACGATGTATTTTCATATATTCAATAACTATTGCAGATACCGAGACTCAGGCCTGGGGAATATTTTCCCAGCGATCCAGACGACCAAAAAGAGTATGACCAGGTAAGGTCTTTTGCCTAATCCTTAAATTTAAAAAGCTTACTGCCCGTCTGTATATAATACAAAAACTAGTAAACGTATTTTTATGCGCTTTTGACTTATAGTTAGAGATTAATGAGGAAGGTTTGTGTATAATTTTTAATGATTTGCATAACATCATCTCATTTGGATGCACTCTTCTTTCTTGCGTCTTTTTCATCAACATTAGATAGGTCTAACAAAAACCTTTAGTCCTTATCCCACTCTAGGTGGGTCGGCACAACATGTAAAACATGTAAAAAAACGCGTTGTCACATGATTGGGGTAGATATTTTACGAACGGACGTCTGCTTAACTTAACTTACTTTACTTGTCTCTTACGACAAATCAGTAAGAAAATAGGTGGTCTATTCTACTCAGCCGGATACCACACTGCGGGTCGACTTACCTTAGTCGCCTTTTACGATATCTCGGTAAGAAATGAGGGTGATCTATTCTAATCAGCCGGATACCACTCGGCGGACGACAGGTCCTACGACTATAAATATATACTTACATGCTGCTGAGAAGTAAGTCAGTAGCAGCCTGTTACTATCCCACTGCTGGGAATAGGCCTCCCCCTCTCCGTTTTTGTAGAGAAGGGTTGGAGCTAAGACCTCCACGCTGCTCAAATGTGGACTAAGAGCTATCACATTTACCCTAGAAATTTCTAGAGCTATCTATGTTTCCTTATGATGTTTTCCTTCACCGAAAGCGTATGATAAATTGCAATTATCAATTAACATATTGGTGCCCGGGGTTTGAACCAGTAACCCCATGACAGAGACGGTGTCACTGCTGCGCTGTCACAGCTTGATAATATGCGTACATTTATTAAAATCTCATGATAATTATTAGAAATATGAATGTCGTGTGGTATCCGGCTGAGTAGAATATACCACCCTTATGTCTTTCCAACAGTCGTAAAAGGCGACTAAGCTAAGTAACGTCAGGAAGGAGGCCGGTCGTAACTTATGACCTAATCGTGTCACACCTTGTTTATAAAGTATGCCGACCCCACTCAGAGTGGGATAAGGGTAGGAGAATGATGATAACATATTTATCTTTTAGAATAACTTACCAATCCCTTTTCAGTATTATTAATTTACTCGTTAGGTGTTATTTAGAGTTGAGTAGCTCGCGAGCTAGAGACAAAAAATATATATATCTCTCCAAAAGATATAATCACTCTCTAGCTCGCATGTGTTTCAATTATATTTCTATATCTTTAATCTTAAGAGTCAATTTTCGTGATGAGTTACGGCTCGTTCAGAGTTAGAATGAAAGAGATGAGCTTATGTGCATCTAAAATGTACGTATTAAAAATGTAAACTACGGATTTTCGGAACGACAACACGCGCCGGCGTTCAGCTTTATTGTGCTTTATGTCGAAGACATAAAATGCTTAATTGGATGCATATGTGCAAAAAAAAATCACTAATTCGCGAACGATTATTTGTTTATTAACATTCCATTCTAAGTGGGAATAAGTCATCCTTACCTGTACATATCAGAAAAGTGTTAATAATAGTGTACATAATAAATAGAAAAAAATAAAGAAAATATGTAGCATAATTTATATAATAAATAAAAAAGTATAATACCGCGTTACTGAGTTCTAAGTCAGGGCTAAAAGAGCCGAAGATATAAAGGATATATTTTTAGTCTTAGTTGCCTTATACTCTCTTCGAGCCGTACTGAGCTAAAAGAGTTAAAGATATAAAAGAGTGATATATATCCCAAGATAGAAAAGATATATATCACTCTTTTCTTGTCAGAGATACTTTTCGCCCATCGCTGATGTTATTAAAACAACGACGAGATGTTGAAATATATGATATACAGTCATACTAATTTTAACCCGCAACTTCGTTTGCATGGAGTATGATTTTCAATGTTATCCAATTCCTATAGAATTAACAGGATTTCTATAGCCTATATATTACCCGGGTGTATAAAGTATAATTGTGTCAAATTTTATCCGTGAAAGAATAATAAACATACATCGATATCATAAACTTTCGCATTTATAATATTAGTAGGATAGAATAGGATTAAACACTTAGAATACTTATATTTTTAATATTTTTACTCCAAATAAATTCCAATTATTTTACAGATTTTGTCACAGTCTATAGTGAGAGTCGTTATACCAACAGAAAGGTGCGTATGTTTTGCTTGTTTTGATGTCAGTCAGAGTAATTATATAGTCGCGAGTATGACTAATAAAATTAAATAGTCTATACATATTATAGAACAAAGTCCCGAGTCTGTATTTTATCTATTTCCTCAAATTCTACTGAACGCTATATATATATTTATTTATATATATATATCGCTATATATCGCTGAAAGTGTTATTCTTAAGGAAGTATTTACTTAGTAATATCATTTCCGGAACTGCTAAAATGATTATTATTTATTAGGAAAATAGGTTTTGGGATAATAAGTTTACTAATAAGGGCTACTTTTTATCCTAGAATTCCTGTGGGTTTCCGATTTGTGATATGCTGATTTCCACGCAGGCTTAGCCGCGGGCATAGCTATAAATAATATTAGGGTACATTTTTAAATCTATAAGCTGTGATAGTCCAGCAGTATCACCGTGCGACTCGTTCGAGGAGGTCACGGGTTCAAACCCGGGCAGACATCAATGAGATATTCTGTTAAAACTTATCTATCTAATTTATAATTCCAATTTATCACACGCTTTTCGGTGAAGGAAAACATCGTGAGGAAACTTGCATATTTCTAGAGAATTCTAGAGATATATGTAACCTACTCATTGGAGCATTGTCTACCAAGATATTGCTCCAAACCTTCTCCCCAAAAACAGAGAAAAGGGCCTATTCCCAGCAGTGGGAGAGTAACAGGCCGCTACTCTACTAAACCTAATAGTTTTCCATAATCCTCTTTATCAGGAATATCATGATGCTCATCCACCGTATGGTTGAGTTCGTGATCCGCGAGGGTCCCATGTTCGAAGCCATCATCATGAACAAGGAGATAAACAATCCGTTCTTCCGGTTCCTCTTCGAGAACCAATCCCCCGCACACGTTTACTACCGATGGAAGCTTTACTCCATGCTTCAGGGGGATTCCCCCAAACAATGGTCTTTAGAAGACTTTAGGATGTTCAAAGGTAAACAATGCGATTTGCATAAATTGATGGATCATTTGTTTCTATTATTGGATACGGTCAATGGGTGCTGCTTGAGTTCGTAAATATTAAAAAACAAAAATTCAATGCTTTTAAGAGAAAATTATATAGCTATGTAGTATGATCTTTATATCACATTTTATTGCATTTTGTAATTTGTATGTAATCTAATCTAGTTATATCGACATTTGATATTATCAAATCAAATCAAAACCTTTTATTGACAACCTAAACACTTACCCTAGAAGAACATGAAAACTTATAGAAAAGACAATATAAAACTAAATATATAATCGCAGGCGGGTCGGTGTGGCGGCCGCCGGTCATGAATCTATACACGGCTGGGATGCCCGACGAACTGGTGGAGGAGGATGACGCCAAAGAAAACATACGGGGGACGCTCTCAATCAAGTACGTAGGGTATTGGATATATGAATAATATATCCAATTTATCTATAGGTACCCAGTTATTCGTATTAAAATCAAATCAAAATGTCTTTATTCAAATAAGCTCTTACAAGCATATAGATGATCAATATGATTAATGAAGCTACAATTGGTTCGGAATGTTGCTCTGACCGAGAAGAACCAGAAAGAAACTCGGCGGTCAATCTTTTAAACATTTTCAATTTTACATTATTAAACCGCAGTCTTCTATGAAGCTGAAAGGATTTTCAAATCCAGGCTTTTTTATCATCCAAATAATCTTAAATTTTGTAATATGCTTTACGTATAAGTATATATCTTTTATACTTAATTTAAACCTCTCTGTAGACTGGTCTAGTATGGATTGTGGAATTCTATTGTAAAAGCGAATACCGAGACCATCGAATGAGTTGTTCGACTCGATATCGAACATCGACATCGAAAGACTAGTTATCTGTACAACCTAAATGCAACTAAACAATAATAGACACACGCAGCACGCTCGCATGCACGAACACACGCACGTACGAACTTACTCGCACGAACTTACTCGCATTTACAACGGACACACGCTTGATCTACACTAAGATAATAAATAGTTGACTGATGTAAAATATGTATTTCTCCAGTCAACGCGACCGCCTTGAGGAGATAATACGTTCGTTGACGCCATCGAGGCGCAACGTGGGCGAGGCGATGGCGTGGTGCCTCGAGCACGCGGAGGCGGCGGGCGAGGTGGCGGCCTGCCTCGCCGAGGCGCTGGCGCAGCCGTCCACCGCGCCGCCTCGCCGGGTCGCGCGCCTCTACCTGCTGTCGGACATCCTGCACAACGCGGGCGCGAAGCTCACCAACGCGAGCGCGTACCGCGGAGCGTAAGTATTGTTATAGGACGCATCTAGAGAGCGAGAAACACTAGAGTTTGTTTATGCCTTTATCTTTAACTAGCGGCCTGCTCCTGCTTCGCACGGATATAAAATATATATCCCATGTCATTCAGTGTAAAAAAAAATGATTAAAATCGATAAGTAGTTTTTATTTATTCATTACTGCCCGTGGCCCGCAAGCGTTAAATTTGGAGAACAACAATTTCCTTTCCCTATACTAAGAAGATCTTAATTCATATAGTACATTTTTACTTATTTACTTTTACATTTTTCCTATGTAAGTTGCTAATATTGGAAAAGAAACCTTAGTACCATAAAAATAAGACCAATTTATCTAACGATTTCCGAACAGAAATCTTATTAATGTGGCTTACTTAACTGTGTTTACATCTCACTTGTAGCGTTAAATTACGTCTTCCAATGAACCTGAGGAATAATGATTCTCGATTTCGCGCACTTTGTTGTCTAACATACTGTTTACAACGCCTGAAGAATTTTTTTCAAAGCAAGTGATACTATTGATCCGTAAAATCTGAATTCCAAACAAAATCCGATGTCCCTCCAGGTTCCAATCACGTTTAGTGGAAATAATGCGCAACTCACACTTGGCGTGGACGCGAATGACGTCACGCATGTCTAACGACCCGTATACAACGCTTGAGTCAAGTTTTTCAAAGCAAGCTCATAATCTATTACTATTGATCGGTAAAATCTGAATTCCAAACAAAATATAATGTCCCTCCAGATTCCAATCACGTTTAGTGGAAATTATGCGCAACTCACACTTGGCGTGGACGCGGATGACGTCACGCATGCAGCAGGAGGGCTTCCGGGCGCGAGTTACACGCATCCTGCAAGCGTGGGCGGACTGGGCGGTCTATCCCACCGACTTCCTCATGCACATCAACGACGTGTTCCTCGGACAGGAGAAGGTGAGTATCTGTATTAACGTGAAAGTTATTCTTAAGTTATAATACAATTGCTTACTTAACTTTTCCAGGGATCTTAAACTCTAAGCGGAGCTCAGCGTTTAACTGAACTTTAAGCTTACCAAAAGCAAAATATAATTAAATACGTCTTTAAAAAGGCATACTGAATACATGTCGGATAGTTCGTAAATTTTTATTACTCACAGATTAACAACTGCTAATACTAATACACTTTCAGTCAATAATAGTTTACCACTATGTTTGGCTAGAACGTCGCGATTGAGTAAGAAAATCCCATGAAATGGGAGATTTTTTCATTTTTCTTAGACCTAATCCGAGATAGCAATGACGAGATTTAACTAGTTATAAGAGTAATATTGTAAAAAGGACGACCGCCGAGTTTCTTATTTACTCTTGTTGATCGCATTTTTCCTTATCAACCGAACCGTTTTCGATTTGGCGAATCAAAAGAACTTATTTTCAAATTTACTTGTATAAATATTTTAAATTGAATTTGTAATAATAATAAGCATCATAATCTAAACTAGTGTTTCCTTACGTGGGGCCCACGACCCACAGGGAGGCAATTGAATGGTAAAGGGGTGGCAACTCGACACGACTTTAAGCCTTTCGCTCTTGGTCATTTAAGTGTAATGCTGCCAAATTTAACAGAAATAGCAATTTTTCTTCCTAAAACCTATTATTTATGTTCTTTAAGTGGACAATTCAATTTTTAATATTAAAATTTATGTATGTTACCTTTCGGGCAAAATAATTTTTAACGTGGGGCCTTTTAGGACCTAAAAAGGTCGGGAAACACTGCTCTAAACGGTTATTATTTCTTATATTTCAACATTTTATAGGAGTAATTTATAGAATTAGGCGTTACTTTGCGGAGATCCAGAATACAAAAGTAATAATAAAATTATTTTGCTATAATCCGCGAAGAAGTAAAATAGAAAATATATATAATGCTAAATGTAAGTGGACAATCGGTTATCATACCTGATACATGCAGGAGATAGACTCCACGACCAAAATCGCAAAGGCTTTGCGATTTTGGTCGTGGAGTCTATATCCTGATGATGCTGCGGTTGCGGGGCGAAACGATTGTTGAGTTTGTGATAGTGAACGTATATAGTGCTTGTGTATTGTGGTGGCGGTGGTGGAAGTTTGTGCATGTGTTTTTACGAATCCTGCATGTATCAGGTATGATAACCGATTGTCCACTTACATTTAGCATTATATGTATTTTCTATTTTACTTCTTCGCGGATTATAGCAAAATAATTTTATTATTACTTTTTTATTTTATAGGAGGGTGAACCTCGGATCGTGATCGGGGAGGGAGAGGGTGACTCCAGGGCGCTGGCGGAGGGCGAGGGGGACGGGGCGGCGTCCCCGGCCGGCTCCACGGCGTCGGGCGCGTCGGGCGGCTCCGGGGGCTCCGGGCCGCTGGACGGCGCGGCCCTGCGGCGCCTGGCCGAGCAGCGCCCAACGCAGTTCGCGGTGCACGACGCCGCTGACATTGACGGAGTACCCAGTGAGTAGTGTGACTCGCAATAACTCAGATATATTTTGAATTAACTAAAAAAAATTATATACTTTCATAATAATACAAAAAATTTCATAATAATTTAATAATATGAAAATAATATCCAAGCTGTGGTAGCTCAGCGGTATCACCGTGCGCCTCTTTCGAGAAGGGTTAGGGTTCAAACCCCGGGCAGACACCAATGAGTTTTCTAGTAAAACTTATGTGTCTAATTGATAATTGCAATTTATCACACGCTTTTCGCTGAAGGAAAAGATCGTGAGGAAACCTGCATATCTCTAGAGAATTCTGGGGATATGTGTAACCTACCAATCCGCATTGGAGCAGCGTGGTAGGTTTTAGCTCCAATCCTCTCCAAAAACGGAGAGAGGAGGCCTATGCCCAGCAGTGGGATAGTAACGGGCCGTTACTTACTTTTTACTATGACAATAATAATATCTTAATCATACTTATTATACTAGAGAAGGGTAGCCAGTCTTAAAGGTGTCCTGTTAAAATCTTCTTCCTGCCCTTATCCACTCTAAGTGGTCGGCACAATGTTATAAACATGTTGTGACATGATTTGGCTACGTATTTTACGACCGGCTGCCTGCCCGACATCAACTTATCTTAGTGGTATTTTATGACACCTCTATAAGAAATGAGGGTGGTACTATTCTATTCATCCAAATACCACACGGCGTGTCCTGTTAAAATAAAGAGAAAATAAATTAATATTATTACATTTATCGCTTTTTTATTTATGATTATACAAATATTTTCATCTTCCCTCTCATATTATTTGTTGCGACACTAGATATGGCTCCCCTATTGTTGTACAACAACTCTCAATGGAACTCCACATGTATAAGATAAAATTTGATTGAAGAGATTTAATATAAACATATGGGACACTTAACAAGTCCTAAACTACAAACAAACGACAATACAGAACTTTATAAAGCTAGTAAGCTTTATAAAGTTCTGTTTTATTTCACTATACTTACTATCTCAGATTTATAAAACGATAGGTAATGTATACAATAGACAAAGCAGGAACCGACATAAGCTTGCGGTTCCTGCTTTGCGCCTTGAAAAAGTACGTAAGTCGTTTGTGGGTTTTGGTATAAGATTCTATAATAAAATTCCGCAATCAATTTCAGCTTTGCCATTACAGCAGTTTAAAAACACTGTTAAAAAGAGGCTGATACAGAAAGCCTACTATACTCTTGAAGATTATTTAGAAGATAAGAATATGTGGATATAGCTCTCTTTGAACCTGTACAAGACAGTAACGACTTAATGTAAATAGTATTAAGAATTATATTTTTAAAAGAGCAACCGCCGAGTTTCTTGCTGGCTCTTCTCGGTAGGAACAGCTTTCCGAACCAGCAGTAGAGTTGACGATTCAAAAGCACTTGTTTACAAGTTTATTTTAATAAAGAATATTTTGAATTTGAATAAGGCGATTCGTACGCTCTACGTTCGCGCGTTAGTTTTAATCTCGCTAGATGATGTTGTTGGTTTCTTTTCTAGTGGACGAAGACATAGATGGCATTCCTCTGGAAGGTGATGGTGACTTAGATGGCGATGGCGAAGGTGGCGAGCGCAGCGTGGCGGGTTTTGTGCCGTCACGATGGGAGAGTGTGGAACCCGCCATGCCGGTCAGCGAGGTGATACGGGAACCTACGCCGCCACCGCCTGAAGAGTAAGATATTTTATTCTAGTCACACTTTTCCCTGTTGCCGACGGTACGATACAAACGAGAATTTTATCATATATTTTTTTTTTTAGTTTATTTATTCAAAACAATTTACAATTTAGTTTTAGCTTATGAATAAGACGCGTTAAAAAAAATCCGTGAGGTTTATGCGTAACGCGAATGCGTACACCTGCCCGCAGAATGTATTTTACATCACTAACTTAAATTAAATTAAATAAACGAAATTAAAGAATTACTTATACATTCCTAAATAATATGACTTGAGCATATGCTCACATTGTATCTTGTTTTTAAATACCTTCTTTAGTATAAATTCTGGTAAATTATTTAGGATATTAGGCAACATATATTCCCATGTTCGTTTACCAAAATTGTTATTGGTTTGCGGCAACCTGTAAAAAAAAATGCCTCAAACTGCTTGGTCTTAAAGTCCAGTATATACATATATATATATATATATATATATATATATATATATATATATATATATATATATATATATATATATATATATATATATATATATTAATCCGAGATGTATTTTTGTTTCAAATTTCAATAAGTGAAGTCTATATGTTATGACATATTTTTAGTTTTTAGAAGGAAACATCAGGAAACAACAACACCGTACTGATTAAAAAGAGCGGTTAGACGTATTTCTAAACTATTGTAGTATAATAAATGATAAAAACAATTAATGCTAATGCCAATTGTGCTATTTATTGCCGCAATCCTCGGCAAAGCCCGACCAGCAGGTCGGGCTTCTTCTTCAGGGTCTTCAAACTCGACTCCCTCCGGGGAGGAAATGAGGAGGTCCCTCGGCAGAGTTAGTCTTTGTCCATCGTACGGTCCTTGATGTACCGGTGATATACCGTGGAGGTGCACGCACACACTGTTGTCCGCCGAGGCGAACATCGTGCGCGCGAGCTTGTGGACGTACTCCTCCACGGTCGGTATGTATCGTGTTGCAGAGTCTCGGAGTCCCCGCGCAGCCGCAGCGCGGAGGCGGCGCTGCGTCGCGAGACGTTGCGCGAGATCGAGGTGCGCGTGCTGAAGTACGCGGACGAGCTGGAGGCAGGCGCGCGCGCGCTGCGGCCCGGCCTCACGCCGCACGCGCAGATACAGCACTACAGGCGGAAACTGATCAAGAAGGTGCGCAACATATATAGGATTTAGCAGCTATATGTCGCTCCTTCGAGAGTTTGTTTAATTACAAGAAAGCTGTGAATGTTGTACATAAAGACATTCCGTAATTAATTGTGAAAATAAAATTCATAGGGAAAAATGTAAAAATAAATATGTAGTATATGAATTTAGATATTCCAAAGATAGGAAATCTTCTTAGTATAGGAATTGTTTTTCTCCAAATTTAACGCGTGCGGGCCACGGGCAGTAATGAATAAATCAAAACTACTGGATCGATTTAAAAAAATTTTTTTCACTGAGTGACATGGGTTATATATTTTATACCCGTGCGAAACAGGGGCAGGCCGCTAGTAATATATAAAATTAAAAGTTCAACGCCGTGTGGTATCCGGCTGGATAGAATAGTACCAACAGTAATAGTTTTTTCTTACCGAGGTGTCATAAAATACGGTATTGTGTGAGGAATCCATCAATATTAACCCCGCAGGCTCTCCGCGAGGCGAAGGAGGCGGAAGAAGCGGCGTCCCCTCCGGCAGTGGAAGAGGACGCTTTCTCATCATCGTCGAAGAAGTCCAAAAAGTCACGAGAACCCACGCTGTCGCCGCCGCCGAAGCGCTCCCGACACGGGTAAGTACCCACAACTTGGAAAGTTTTCATCATTGTCCTCGCAAAGCGACTCCATACGGAGTCTGCTTTCCCAATCATGTGGCGCCATTTTTTCCTACAATAGGCATCTTAACGGAGTCCTAAATTTCTCATGTCCCTTTGGACAGTCGTCAACCACGTGGCGAAGGGCCTTCCTCTTCCTCTCTTTTCAATGGGAAGACATTTTTTAACTATATAATCATCAGGTTTTCTTTTGATTTGACCGTACCATCTTAACCTTGATTCCCTAAAGTTTTCTGTAATAGGTACCACTTTAAAAGAGCCTCTAATATAGATGTTCGGTACTTTGTCCCTAAGAGTGACTCCTCCAGACCACCTTAGCATGCGCATTTCAGCCGTGTGAATTTTTTGCTCTTGAGTTACCCGGTAAACCGGTAATAACTTGGTGAACTGGCTAATAACCCACTAGTGGGTATAAACCTCTACTATTTGGAGAGAAGGGTTATAGCATAGACCCGTGGCGTTATTCTAATTTGAATCGGTAGGCCTCACATATTCCAGAAAAAAATCCTTCACTAGAGTATCGTATTTAAGCTCAATATTGCATTATCCAATTAAAAATTAATCTTTAGAAATCCAGTGTATATGTTAGATATATCAATGTTATTCAAATTCAAATTCAAATTCAAAATATTCTTTATTCAAATAAACTTGTAAACAAGTGCTTTTGAATCGTCAACTCTACTGCTGGTTCGGAAAGCTGTTCTTACCGAGAAGAGCCAGCAAGAAACTCGGCGGTTGCTCTTTTTAAAAATACAATTCTTAATGCTAGTTACATTTAATGTTTCTATCTTGTACAGGGTCGAACAATATTTATATCCACGCATTTTTATCGTCTAAATAATCCTCAACAGTATAGTAGGCTTTCTGTATCAGCCTCTCCTTAATAGTGTTTTTAAACTGCTGTAATGGCAAAGTTAAAATTGATTGTGGAATTTTATTATAGAATCTTATACCCAAACCCACAAACGACTTACGTACTTTTTCAAGGCTTTTTTTTATTGATTATTATTATTATCTTGCTTTATGGCCTGTACAGCGCAAATTGGGCGCAAATCACTCTGCCAGTGCCACGTAAAATGGCAAACACACGAGTAATGGAATTTAGAATTTACCTTATTAATTTAATAATCCTAACTACCTAAAATAGTATAAAAAATGTAATCTATGGTATAACTAATTTATGACACCTGTCATATTTGACAGCCCTTTTCGTATACCGGCCTTCAGCAAGCAATACGTGTTCCATACAATAAAAATTTCAAGTAACTCTTTTATTTTAAACTCTTAACTTAGTGTTTATAAAAGTTACGCTAAGCGCAGACATTAGTATATAAGTAGATAGTTTTTTTTATGTCGGTACAGAGATCGTAAATCGAGGTCGCGATCAAGGTCACGAGAGCGCGACAGAGAGCGAGAAAGATCACGCGAGCGGGAAAGAGAACGGGATAGAGAACGCGAACGGGAAAGAGACAGGGAACGTGAGCGTGAACGGGATAGAGAACGCGAGAGGGATAGAGAGCGGGACAGAGAGAGAGACAGACGGAGACGGTCCCCGGCCACGCCGCCGCATCACAGGAAACACGCCAAGCATGCGAAATACAAGTACTGACATATACCTATTATGTAAAATAAAATTTAAGTTCATATTATATTTCTTCGTTTAATTTAATAACCAACTGTTTCGACTACAGCAGAAGCAAATTCATTGCAATAATAAGTATTATAGAACCACGAGAGGTTGGCAAATAACTCACTGGATGCTTTTATTTAAACGGATTTAAAAGGAGGAGAAAATTAAACTTTTAAATCCTACAATAGTTACTCTCAATGTAAAAAATTTCATCAATATCGCTACAGCGGATTACCAAGTATGGATCCTATAAATGCATCGAAGATTTATTCCATCCAAATAAGACATTAATCCATATTGCGCCAGTATTTTTTTACAGGTTTTATTTTTTTACTGTCTGTACATTAATTTTAATTTTTGGTGCATATACTCCTCAATACTATATATAAAAAACATTTGCTCAGAGAAGTATTTGAGCCTGAAGATTTGAGGAATTAGTTTACGTTTGTACAAAAAAAAACAGTTTATAGAAATCAATGACGTAATTCCAAATAATGTAATGAATGACGTCACCTTAAACTAAAAACTCAATAGTAAGGCGAGTTATTGTTTTCTGCTGTCGTGCGGCGCTTAAGGTCAGTGAACCATTATAAAGGCAGCTCGCAATTACATTATAATTATATTGTTGGAAAATATATTTATTTAAAAGTATATATATTAGAGAAAATTAAATAACCTAAGATATTTTAAACGTAAGTGGATTATTGAATTCATTACATGTCGTATGTTGATACCACTCGTATGTAATAACTTCCTTGTACGTATTTGTGCTTATAATATCGTAATTACAAATTGATAACAATTATAAAGAAAAGTCCTTTTGCGTAAAAACAAATTTTATTCGATAATTTAAAAAAACATTACATAAAATACGAAATAATTACAAAATAATAAAATAAAACGCCATTTTATAAATAAAATCTACATCCACAAAATAATACCTCTCCAGCTTTGGCTATTGTATTTAATTTATTGGTGTTAATATTTATGTTGATTTTAAATCAAAAAGAGGCTTAGCTTTTATCACTCTTAATAAGCCCGAGTAATTTTATAAACCTGTTAAAACCAAAATTGTAAATTTCATATGTATGAATATAATTTATTTTCCACTCCCACCAATTCTGAAATAATTTTTCTATGGAGAAATTCAAAAATTGTAATCTCCAAAATTCTACATATTCTTAAAATTCACTTTAACTTATAAAAAAAAGAGAAAACCACACAAACATAATAACGCACACACAAATAGTTGCTTGAAATTGCGCAATAGAACAAGCTTTAAGCGTGTCTCTTTGCGCAAAAAATAAAACTTATATTATAACATTATATAATTTTTATAAACTCCGGACATGGTTTGTTTGACATGATATTAACTTATTCATACCATGTACGGAATTGTTACTAAAGCTAATATATTTTCTCATAGCCTCCACGAATACAACTTATACACGTATTGTCTTGTTAATATACTAAAACTTCGATAATAATACTGCGAATAGAGAAATAAATTCATTGTAAACTCATAATAAATCATAGCCCAGTGTATTTTGGAGTCAAAGAAAGCAAGCGCATATCGAATAGTTATGCGATTTTAGTTATGAGTTTTTAGTATACGATATTAATTAAGTTATGTTTTTTATTAAAACATAACTTAATTAATATCGTATACTAAAAACTGAAAAAATAATTATGTTAAGAAAATTATAGGAAACATAATTTTTTCGGAAAATGAGTGTATAAAATAGAATGGCTTGCTTTCTCATTAATCCTATTTGTATGTTTTAACTTAAGCGGACTAATGAGCGAAAATAAAACTATAAATACAAAGATCATACACGTACCCGTAGCACAGGAATGTACAAAAATATAATTGATCGAATAATCACAGACTATATTAATTAGTAATAATGACATGTAAATTGCGTTACTTATTTATTAATTCATTATAGATTCCATTACAAATAAATTAAATAAATTGAGCTCATTGCTAAGCAATGACTTACAAATAAAACATGAAACAATTACAACTCAGACAAAATGTAGATTAAAAAAATGACAATCAATTATAGATATATATTTAACATTTGTGACGTTTGATTCAAATAAAGGGTCATTAACTAACTTTAGAGATTGTAGTAGTTCTGAAAACCCTTAAATAATAGGACTGAATAATAAGCACATATAAATAAATATAGAAATGTAATCGGATTCTGCAAAGTACCTACTACTTATATAATTTTATAGAATCTAATAATAAAATTATTTTGCTATAATCCGCGATGAAGGATTATCATATAGCGTAATTCATTTTTGCTTTCACTTCATCGCGGATTATAGCAAAACAATTTTATCATTACTTTTGTATAATGGATCTCCGCAAAGTAACGCTTAATTATTTAAATTATTTATAGAATCTCTATATGAATTACGATAGAGAATATTAAGGGAAAAACTTTACTTTCCTTCCTCCATTACTTAAACAACGAATTTTAAAATAGAACGTGATTGTAAAAATAAAGTTGACAGATAATTTATATTTTTGTCTTTGTAAAACGCTATTTCTCAGTTCCTAATATCATGGAATATTTCCACAATTTAAATTTTATAAGCAAAAATAATGTGCGCCATGATTTAGCGATACAGCATTGGCTTCTAAAACTATTAAACTAAAACCTCAAGCTTAAAATAATTGTAGGTCTAGCACGGCTATTAATATACGGCATCTAATAGTCAAATTTGTGTAAATTTTTGATTGCATATAGCATAATATATGCCACTGCGACCTAATATTGTAGTTACAGAATTTTTTCTAATATAATTCTCTCATTTTACACAATAATAAGATGTATGTAAAAAAATTGAGTTATTGTAAGCCGCGCTAGTCCAGCAAAGGCCCAAATCCAAGTTTAATGTGTTAACATTTCATCTTACACTAAGTTAGTACATCACGACAAAAGTTTTACAAAACTGCGGCTTCAAAAATTGTATACAACTAGCTAAATCCAGTACAACAATTATTATTTCTACTAAAGGCCATTTATTGTGTTTTTATTAATTGCTAAAACTATTAGTAGTGTCTATTTACAGGTTTTATCAAAAATTAAATCTTTAGCTACTTTGAGGTCCATTTATTATCTTAAAATTTCAAATTCCTTCAGTAAAACTAACCAATTGCTATTGTGCAAATTGTTAGAAAATTTAACTTTATTGGTAATATTACCGTAGAAAGGCAAAGGCTTTATACCTCCTTAGATTATGGACATACTTTACTAAGGTCCAAAAATCATAAACACTAGTACAATACGCATTCTTTTAACTCTTAGGCTAACTCTTAGTTTTAGGAAAACTTATATTCATAAATTTTAGGAAATATGGATCGCTGATCCATAAGGGATGATTTTATAGGCTAAAGAACATTCAAGTTGTTACAAATTAAAAAGCTATTATAATAATACAAACAAACGATAACTGTTCTACAACCAAATAATATGGAATGTAAAATTTAAACTTTCGTTTATATTAGTTCTTTTGAAACGAGTTGGTGAGAATTTACACAATTATTACAATATAAGGAACTATATTATTAATAACATAATTTTATGACTTTATGTTACTTATTGCATACGTTCAGATTAAATATCCGAATATTTTCGACGAAATCTAATGCTAAATTTAATGATAACTAATATCCATGATTGATTCGGAAATTATAACTGCATCCTACATGCTTATAAATGTAGATAAGTTTCTTTCAGCCCAAGTATTTTAGGAAACATTAATGGCTCTGAGGATTTACCTTAAATTTATCTTATGATATCGCTAAGGACTGATAAACGTAATATATATAACCTAAGAATCTGAGTGTATTTTTTTTGTGGATATCAAATATGTGACATAAGAAATATTGCATTGCTGTGGGTTTTTGGACCATTAAATGGTCAAATTTAGTTGAAATCATAAGATTACAAATTATAGCGGTGTAATAATTTTTTTTTCTATTTTATTTTTATTTCCCACCGTTTTTTCAATCGTTTGTTTCCCGCCTACGTTTACGAGCCAGAATGGTATAACAAACAATTGTTATTTGTTAAATTAAAATACCATTAATTGTTAAATTTTTCATGAGTGGTGTGATGTTTGTAGGATATGAGATCTTATTGGCCAATAGCGATATTTCATTCTGACTGCATACAGTCATAAAGTCGCCCTTTCTGAAGAATAAAGTCACATGTCCCATGTAAAAGGATAGGAAAAGGTGACTTTATTCTTTGGATAGTGCGAAATGTTCTGATGTCCGTAGTAGACTATTTAAAATCTTATACATATGCCTTAACCTAATGTTTATTTCTTCAATGCTGTTATAAATAATAGGTCTTATGTCTAATGTCTTATAGATTAGGCTGTTTATTATACAACATAGCCCTGTGTTATGATCTCGATTGAGTTCTTGATCGTAAAATAAGTCTTGAGTTCGGCATTTTTATTTCGTCTTGTGTCAATGGTTTTGGTATTTAATATTTCTAATTGAATACAAGAGAAGACCGTATAGTAAGCTTTATATTTCGCATTTCCGTTTTATTAAACGCTGATTTTCGTATAATAATTTTATAAGAAATGTTACATTATTCCGCGATTTATACCACCTTCTTCTATTAATCAATGTTTTATGCGAATAGGCTATATGTATCAGTTTATCTTCCATTGGATGTAGTTGGTAGGTTAGTCTATTATTCTACTTGTATAGGAAATCACCATCACATCAGTAACGCGACGGTCATAACACGGTCCATGCAGTCAGATCTATTAAGGACTATTATATTAGCGTTTGTGGATGGGTTGCCAACTTTTTATTACATAAAATAAAGTATATTAAGATCTGAGAAGAATACTAAACAGTATTTTATTTATGTAATGTTTCAAATACATCTTTTTTAGAGCTTCTCACACAACTTTTTAATTATATATATCGCACGCTTAGCGACCGAATTCAAAATTAGGCTTATATGTGTTAAATACATTGAAATCCTTATTTTAATGTCATCTATGACATCAGGCTACGAACTATTAAAAAAAGCTACTGTTTTTTGCTCTTCTAAGTCTAAAAGCCTCTTAGAAACACACGTTTCATTGCAATTTGTCGCAACACAACTTCTTTCAATTTGGTCACTTTAAGCGTGCGATATAGTTACTCTAAAAACTACTCTGAGCGATCTCATATTAAATAAGCTTTTTGACGCTAAAAACAATATTCTGTATACATAATTTTTGTCCCAACAATAAAAAGTATAATATAGTGATAAACAGTAAGGTGGCAACCCTAGTCATGGTTCATACGGACCGGCGTCGATCCAACGTTGGCTGTGATGGTGATACCGAATGCGGTGGGTGGTAGGGTCACCGCCAGGCGCGGCGCGTGCGCGGCGACTGCGGCGTCCCCTCGCCCTGTCACCTGACCGAGCTGGTTGCGCGGATTTGCCAACACCGCACCCTACCCGTGCTGTAGAAAGCATAACATTTTTATATGGGCCATTTTAAATTTTAAAGCGACGAATTTTTAAATGTTTCGTCAAACAGCGGACGTAGCTACGGCGACGCAACACTGGCGGGACGTGAAGAATTGATATATATTACTTAATGTAGAATACGTCACACAGTGCCGAGCGCCGCCGTCGCCCTCTAAACCTTAAAAGCCACAGAGTGAGGCAAAGATAGAGAGCTTGTATTTACAAATTTAGTAACACACTGATACGTTATTTTAAATTATTAAATACCGTAAGAGTTTTTTCCAAACTTTAACTCTAAAGACGAGGAAAAGATGACTCTTTATTTAACCATTGACAAATTTAATAATTGCTTTTCGTCTTGTAACATGTACTGATACTAAGGGTACATCTGTATTTGATCCTTCAAACCGGATCACCAACACACTTTCTTCTGGACAGTCATTAAACTAAGGAACTAAGAACAATAAACATTATGTGCAAATGACAAACATATAATAAAAATATAGGTTTTGTAAATAAATTTAATAAGTTTAATGTAAATATAGTATTAATTACCATTATGATTGCAAATACTATCTATTATCATTTCTGTTATATGGCCACTATTCAAAGTCTTTTAAGACAATTTTCTTAATTTTCGCGCTAATAGATATAAGAATTACAAACATTGTAAAGGGGAAAGCTTAAACTAAAATATTATATACTTTCACACAAAATATCTACATTGTATTTATTTGTAAACTCTAAGAAAGTTAATGTATTACTTTATAATCAACAGTATTTTTCATTAGAAATATGATTGTAGGTTATCTTTTATAAATCAATATATATATTCGTCAGGAAATATGAGACTAGAATATTTTTTTGTTAGTAAACAAATTTAAGTCATACGAAGAATCAAAAAAGTATGAACGTACGCGCGAGAGAAGACATAATTCTTTGGCGTCATTAATTTACTTTCAATTATTAATTAAGCTAATAGAGAAAATTAGCAATATTTTACATAAATTAAGACTATCAATTATTACATGGCTATACTTAAAAACCCCTGAGGAGGTGGTTGAGATATAAATAAGGACCATGAAGATGGATCCCATTAAGGAAGTTAAAAATTGTTATAATGTATGTATTTCAATAATTAATACAATTAAGGGTTACTTTGCAGAGTTCCATAATGAAATAACTTGCGATTATCTTCATATAGAAAATGGAAAAAATGATAAATACTCCAATGTAAACGGCCCAGATAACTTGCTTTTATTGCCAAAGAATTTATTTAGTATCAAAAATATAGCCATCTTATATTGTACAACATGCCAAAAGAAGTATAACTTCAGTAAGAAATCAACGGTTTCTAAATACGTAATATAAAATACCCAGTCTAAAGTCACTACAAGATAAGCTACGTACTAGATTACAAAAGTAATTGTTAACACGAAAAACGATGTGATGTGATTGGTTGACACTGAAAGCAGGTAGAAATTTGTGTACAGTAAAAGTGTTAGTCATAAGAAGATTTCAAGAAAGATTAAGAAAAAATCAGACTTTATTTCCAAATACCTGTAAATACACTAGCTGCTTATGTATGAAAAGTCATAGAATTGTATATATTTATGTTTTTGACCTATGATATAACACGTCTCAAGAATCGCAGATATGAAGGTGGGATCGTCAACGCAAAGTTAATTTTATCTACGCTATACTCTTTGATTTTCGTCTGATATTGGTATTTTAGCCAGAATATGCGCCTTACTTGGAATCTAATGCGTTTCACACGAAATCTTTATTAAGATTTTGTTCAATACCATCACAGAAAGTACAAAATTAATTATTTTAATGTAACATGATTGATGTTTTTATAGTTATTACAGTAGAATAAGGGAGCCAGGATAAAATTTGTCAAGCGAAAAAAAATGGATCTAGCTATCTCTTTTTTTGACAATGTTTGACAGTGATTAGACAATGATAAATATCGGTCTTTCATCTTATATCTCTTCACTTCACAGACCTGCCTATGCCTCCTGTACTCTATGTATAATAATCTTAATAATAACTTTTACAAACTCTTCTGTTATTTCTCAATGCACTAAAGTTCACATTTCGAAAAATCCATTTTATTTTATGATTGTTAGCAGTTTTTAGTTGTAAACGTTATATCGAAGAGATATATTATTTGAAAATAAATAAATATATACACTCTGTCTGTTCAGTATAAGCAGCGAGTGTTTGTAACAGGTAAGTTAACAAATCCAGCAAAGCAAACATTTGCCGTTAATGAGTGAAGCGGCGACGACGCGTGCGCAGCAAGCTTGGACTCGGGGGCGTGCAGAAACACGACTGACGACGGTGTTTTGCAAAAACGAGGAAATATGCATTACAATCTCGAATAATTAACCATCTGCTATTTATTAATTATATTTAAAATTATTTGAGATTGCTTTACCAATAAATTTATAGAAATATCCCATCTTCATTTATGATTAAATCTTTATTTCATATACTCAATCTTTAATATTGAAATGTCTGTATATAATCAAAGTTATTTATGCATATTCGCTCCATTTTTGAAAAACATACTTACTATGTAAAGAAAAAGATAAATTTAGCAGAGATAATACCAATATGGACAGAGTGTAGATCGTCCGCGGTGTTAATGCAGGGGCCCTGTGTGTGCGGTTCGGAATGAACCAGCAAAATGTGTATTCAATTTTTGGAAAAAGAAGTGTAACTGAATTAAATAAACACAACATAAAGTGTAATTAACACTAAATTTAAGTGTAAAGCACACGATGGTGTTTGAATCTTATCTTGTATTTATAATATTTGAAATGTTTATATTCTCTGTCTGTTGTTTTTGTGTTGCGTCGTGCGTTAGTGTTGGCTTTTTGTGTTGTGTTGAGGTTTCGTGTGCACCTGTGTCGCTCAGGGCTCGGAGACCAGCCGCCACGCGCGCACTTCGCCGCCGCTGTAACACACTCACATGTTAACATAGAAAACTTTATATCTTAGCGAGATACGAATAAATTTTTCACAATTACAGGGAAAATACAAAATAGCATGAAGCTTATGAGAAAACGGTTCACAGTAAAAGGTCAATAACAAATGATTGCACAATTTATTCCTAGACTCTTAGTCCAGGAATAATAAAAACATTTCCGAACAAAAGGCATAAATACTTGCAATTCAATGGTGTTAGCAATATTATGGCACCTGGTTTTCTACATATATAAAATACGACGTTAGACAAATTACGTTGCTAACATTTTCAAGCATAATGTTTTTTTTTTGTGTTTTTTAATTCACTATAATTCTGCGTTCCGTCCGGCATATCAACGTACGACGTGACGAGATATGTAATCCTGCTTCCTACTTCAAGCGCTAATAATGGAAATCTACATCATTAGCTTTTAGTAATGTAATTCACTTCGATGTACAGTGTTCATGAAATAAAACACGGCCAGTGCGTATGACTCTTCAGAATCTAAGTATTTTATTATACCTATATAATGTGAGGAGCAGCAGCTGAATATGGCACCCAATACATCACAATTGTAAGTAGACTTAAATTTGCCTAGCTTCGTATCTGACTTAACTGCCGGCTGTGTGCAGATTCTGCGTGGTCGGACACTCGGACAATCCGTGCGGCTATTAAGAATCTAAGTATTTTATAAATGCAAATCATTTTCAGCTGGAGCTAATTATGGAAGCGATTGCTAAAATACAGCGCAGTATATATAAACCTTGCTTCGTACTTTAAACATTCACCCAGTCACTGTCTGCTCTGAACTGCCGGCTCTGTACAGGGTATTGGGACACGCGGCCAGTACACGCGGCACTAAAAAATCTAGGTATTGTATCGGACAGGCGGCCAATGCATGTGGCGATAAAAAATCTGAATATTCTATAAATGCCAACCATTTTCAGCTGGAGCTGATTATGGAACCGAACCGATTGCGTAAAATACAGCGCAGTATATATAAACCTTGCTTCTGTACTTTAAACGTTCATTCAATCACTGTCTGCTCTGGACTGCCGGCTGTGTACAGAGTATGCAACGGACTATGAATTCTATGAATGCCAACCATTTTCAGCAGGAGTTTTTTATAGAGTTTATAAAGAACCTTGCTTTCGTACTTAAAGCATTCGCTCAATCACCGTCTTACCTGCCAGCCGTGTACAGGGCGTGCGTGGTCGGGCACGCGGCCAGTGCGTGCGGCGCGTCGGGCAGCGCGGCGGGCGGGGCGGCCGGCCGCAGCGAGCCGCTCCACAGCCGCAGCGCCTGGTCGCGGCCGCAGCTGGCCAGCCCGGTGCCCACGGAGCACAGTCCGGTCACCCAGCCCTTGTGGGCGTTCATCACGCTCTGGCCATTAACAAAAACAATAATAAGTACACTTGGATTATCTAGACTTGCCTTTACACAAGTTAAAGAAATTATCTTAAAACGATGCTGATACATACAGATAACAATTGAAGATTATTTGAGTGATGGGAGCATATCTTAACTGCAGTCAGCCACGCACCAAGCTACATCAATTAACTTCTTATCAATCAAATTGTAAAAATAAACTATTTTGAAAAGATTATCCGCAGAGTTTCTTGCTGGTTCTTCTCGGTAGGAGCAAACTTCCCAATCAGTATTAGCTTCTTTAAAAACATATGACTATTCAAAAGTACTGAAAACAGTCTATTTGAATGAAAAATAATTTGAATTTTGACTTGTATGAGGCCCATCTGAAAGTTCCGGAGGCTGTCGATGTACCATGTCCACCCGATGCATCGATTAGCGGATTGTTTAGAGCGGTCCGCTTAAGTGCACAAGCTCCCCGGTTAAAACCAGTATTAAGTTTTAGAGTAATAGCCAAACTTGTACCTATTTACGGAATTAAAGACGGAGAGGCGAGTAAGCAAGTGAACTCGTCAGCTACGACGATTCATCAAAATCATACCACCTAGTGAGAACAAAATTTGACGATGTAATTAGTCGAGGCGCGTGGGCATCTATTTCAAGTGGTGTTAGCAACAGTAGAGAATTCACTACTAAACTCATCAAGCTTTAAAAGATTTGCTCAATATATTATATCAATTTAATATCTGGGTAACGGTATGAAATATATGATATTCGTTAACATTAACGTACATGTGTGAGCGTGTTGTCTGTCAACGACCAGCACTTGAGGCTGGAGTCTCTAGAGGCGCTGTACAGGAGCGACCCACGGAGGTGCAACGCCTGCACGCCGTCGTAGTGAGGCGGCTCCATCAGGCGACGGTTGCACGCCTCCCAAGTTCCTTTAGCAATAAATACAATAGTGAATAAGGTATAAACAAGGATAGTAGAGATGAACCACGATAACATGGCTCGCCCTTACAACTTACTGTTTCAATGTAGTCATGTTTTTGCATGTAGTAGTCAGTTTTTATCCAATATTTATAATTACCTGATTTGTTGGTCAACTTATCATATTTAGCCACATCGCACGTGTCCTTTTCATTGAGTACATCAGTGCAGCGACATTCTATAATAATGCAATTATTGTCGACGCTAGTCGAGCAATAAATTTATCGATTTGTATTGTTTGACAGCCGTCTCAGCACGCACACATGCGTTGCGAATCTTGGTGACGGTTTGTAAATACTTTAACAAATATTTTCAAACTTTTTGAATTTTGGGGTGGCGCGTAATTTTAGCTTAGTTCATCTTTATACTCTTCTTATAAGTAAGTAAGTAGCTGCCTGTTATTCTCCCACTGATGAGAATAGGCCTCTTCTATCCGTTTTTGGAGAGAAGGATTGGAGCTAAAACCTACCACGCTGCTCCAATGCGGATTGGTAGGTAACACATAACTCAAGAATTCTCTAGAGATATGCAGGAATCCTCATGATGTTTATTTCACCGAAAAGCGTGTGATAAATTGCAATTATCAATTAGACACATAAGTTTTAACAGAAAAACTCATTGGTATCTTGCCCGGGGTTTGAACCCGTGACCTCCTCGAAAGAGTCGGTGTTACCGCTGTTTGTCGTAGTATAAAGATTTAAATATTTTGTAAATAAATTGAATTCTAACTGGCAGTCTTTGATTATATCATCCTAGTGACACAGTACAGGAAGTTATACACATAGAATTTTTGTAATTGCGAATTATATCGAAATAATATTATGTTTGTTGTATTTTCGACTTCCGGGAAGTAACTGTTTATTCTATAAGTTATTAAGTCAAGAACTTACCGCTGTTATGTTGCAAGTCAATCACTCGTACGCAATGGTCCCTCGAGCCCGTAGCCAGTCTATCCCCGGCGGTGAGGGGTTCCCGCGCGAGACACATCACAGCCGCCGCGTGTCCCGACCACGCCTTGTACACACACTCCAACCTAAAAAATCATTTTTGATATGCTAGATCGAGAGGCGCCAACTTTAGTTTTTGAAAACTCTTTGTCTACGCTCGGACATGTATCTAAGCGTTTTTGAATAATTTAAGTGAGAGATTTGCAACGGGCACTTGGCTTTCATTTTGTTCACGTACAGGGTTATTATATAGAACGAAATCGTAAGTGTAGAAGTAATCGTATCGTGGACAAAAAGTTAAATACCCTTTTTTAAATCTTTTGGCCTCGATTTGAGCTAAATCACTACATATTATAAAACAAAGTCCATATTTCCCTATGTACGCATAAAACTTTAAAACTACGCAACAGATTTGGATGCGGTTTTTTTGATAGATAGAGTGATTTCAGCGGAAGGTTTGTACGTATAATAACTTTCAATAAAAAAAAAAGTAAGTAACGGAGTAGAAAAATACTGTAATTTTCGAGGTTTCTGTAAATAATTACATTTTTTTCCGCTTACATTGCAAACGCAGGGTAAACCCTACGAGATTTATCAAAATGATGTACTAAGTATTTGTACACCTTGAAAAGGTCTACAGAAAAGTCCGCGATGGTATATGTCTATCTCTTATGGATAACCCACTATAGCATTTTTGTCATTTACTTTTTACGAAAAATAATGCCTTATTTTTCAAGCAATTTTTATACAATACAGCATTAATCCTTATTCAATTAAGTACCTTAAATAAATTGTTGATTTTATATAGATCAATATGGCCGTTTACAGCATGTAATTTAAGTGAACATTTTCGGAGATATTACAGATTTAAAATGCCGTGAGGACGCCGCGCTTCGCCCTATAACACTTCGACTTTAGCTGCGATGTCGCTCTTTCAAGAGTTTGTTTAAAGACATTCTGTAATTAATTTTAAAAATTTAATACATAGGGAAAAATGTTAAAATAAATACGCAAATATGTACTATATGAATTTAGATATTTAAAGATAGCAGGAAATCTTCTTGGAATAGGGAGAGGGAAATTGTTATTCTCCAAATTTAACTCTTGCGGCCCACGGGCAGTAATGAATAAATCAAAACTACTGGATCGATTTTAAAAATTTTTTTTCACTGAGTGACATGGGATATATATTTTATACCCGTGCGAAGCAGGGGCAGGCCGCTAGTAGAAAATAATTTATAGAATTAGGCGTTACTTTGCGGAAATCCATAATACAAACGTAATAATAAAATTATTTTGCTATAATTCGCGATGAAGCGCGGATCTTCATCGCGGATTATAGCAAAATAATTTTATTATTACTTTTCTAAATAGAAAACTGATAAAACTGCTTGAAAACTATACTCATTCAATTTACAAATCACTCAACTGCTGTTAAACATTTTTATTATTCGAGAATTCATGGTCCATTTGTATTTCATAATTCAAAGTAGGAAATTCCTTCTCTACCCTAAACCTATATCGAAGAGTAATAATACTTTTCAGCAATTTAAATATCTAATACATAGCATTGAAATATCTAAATTTACCTAATAATAGCTAAAAACTATTATGTCACAGTTTTTTTAAAATTGTTTAATAGGTGAGCGCTTGATTGCAATCTTGCATGATGGTAAGAAGTGAAGTCTAAGGTGGAGCACGCATGCCTAAAAGATTTCTATTCACCCTTGCTTTGAAGGTACCCATATCATAAGTATCGGGAAAGATAGATGCCGGGAGAGAATTCCAATCCCGTGCTGTGCGTATCAAAAATGACGAAGCGAATCGGTCTGTGCGCCTTTATGGTATGTCGATAACGTAAGGGTGGAACTTCTCCCGGCGCCTAGCGGTGCGATGATATGTGGAATGAATAAGGAAGAATCCTCACATTCTCAAGTCCCAAAGACGCAGTTTGTCCCCCGCAGCCGTGTACAGACGATGTTGAGAGGCCAGCGAGATGGCGGTCACGGCCGCTTCACCTCCGCGAACCGCGGCATTTGGTCCGACCGCACCTGAGGACCTGCAATATTTTCGAAATGACATTTTGTTATATATATTTGAATTTCAGAACAAGTTAAAAATAGTATATTAAATTAAAATCAACATATATATAATTAAAAATTACATTATAAATATTATATAACCAGACGTTGAATAGATTATCAAAGAAAATAAAATTTGCAATCACATAACATCAAAAGAATTAATTTTAATAAAGTAATAGTATTAAGACACAGATTTTTAAGCTTTTAAACATCACTTTTACAGTTTCATATTAATTATATCTGTAATTTTTTTTAGTTATTTGAAATAAGTAACCGCCAATTTCTGGTTGATTCTTATTGGGCATTATAATTTGATGATTTGAAAGTCTTTAAAAAAGCCAATTTCAATAAGATATAGTTACCATAGCACAGCATTAGGTCCACTACTCCTCGTATCGAACAGCTTTACTGCGGCCCCGGCAGCGGCCAGCACGACGCGCGCGTCGCTAGCGGCCAGTGCGGCCACGGCGCCGCCGCACCACGCGCGCCACGCCTCACGCCCGCCGGACAGATCCCAGCCGCGGACTGTGCGGTCTGGGAACAACCAAAAATATAGATTTTGACTTTACACTACTTTAGCTTTTTGTAATTTGCATCAATTCAATAATGTTTTTAATATAAATTCTAGGTTACTAGATTTAATTTTAACAACTGCACCTGAAAATTTTATTATTAATGTTTCATCTGTTGATTCTTTGGTTAAAATCGATAAGCACCATCCCCCATTACAAATAATTGTTAAACTTACACCAGACATATCAGTACTAAAAGGTAAAAATGTTAAATCTTACAATTTCCGGAAATGTGACATTGATACGATCACGTTAGAATTGAAAGGTATACAATGGCATGATAAGCTAGAAGAGCTTAATTTGGACGATGCTGTTGACTGTTTTTATAAAGTTTTATATGAAATTATTTCCCGTAACACACCTTTAAAGAAAAAATGCTCTACGTATCCTTTCTGGTACAGTCAATCTTTAATTAAGTGCATAAAGGAGAAATCTAAGTTTCACTCTCGTTACAAGAAATATCAAAATCCAAGAGACTATGATACTTATAGTATGCTTAGGTTAAGAAGTAAAAAAATTAATAAAAAAATGCTATAATAAATACATAAGCACTACTGAGGCTTCTTTACGTAATAGTCCTCGTCAGTTCTTTAAATATGTTAATGCCAAAAAGTCAACTAATGCTATACCTACCAAAATGACATACAATGGAAAAACAGAAGTGAATGGCGAAGCGATATGTGGACTGTTTTCCGAGTTTTTTAGTTCAGTCTATAACAAAATTTATACAAAAAATAACGTTAACACCTTATGCGAACCTAGTAACAGCTCTTTATTATGTTCAATACATATCAGCCGTGATAACATAATCAAAAAAATTAAGAAACTTGATGTATTTAAGGGTGCGGGACCAGATGGTTTGCCACCTTTTTTTGTTAAAACTTTTGTACATGAACTTTCAGTGCCTCTTTACATCTTATTTAATAAATCACTTGAGGCCAGTACTTTTCCATCTTACTGGAAAAAAGCTCATGTAGTTCCCATCCACAAAACAGGTGATAGGACTAAATGTGAAAATTATCGCCCGATAAGTATCTTGTCCTGCATTGCAAAAATATTTGAATCTCTAATCTATGATGTTATATATAGTCATATCAAATCATCAATCTGTGAAGAACAGCATGGTTTTGTTAAAAATCGATCCACGATTAGTAATCTACTTATTTTTAAGAACTATGTATGCAGTGCATTTGCCAAAATTGGACAGGTAGATACTATATATACAGATTTCTCCAAAGCATTCGATAGGGTCAGCCATGAAGTTTTATATGAAAAATTAGCAACTTTCGGAATACATGGAGATCTATTACGCTGGATTAAATCATATCTCTCCAAGCGTTCTCAAATTGTGACGCTGAAAGGATTTCTATCACTACCATTTGAAGTTAAGTCAGGGGTCCCACAAGGGTCACACTTAGGTCCATTATTTTTTATTATATTTGTAAATGACCTCGTTAAAAACATCAAAAGCAAATGTTTAATGTTTGCTGATGATCTAAAGATCTTTAAGACTATTAATGATATAAATGACTGTCTGGAACTTCAAAATGATCTCGACGCCATAACGCGCTGGAGTGTTGATAATAATTTATTAATAAATGAAAAGAAATGCTGTGCTATATCGTTTACTAATAGGAAACAAAAAATAATTTTTGATTATAAGGTTCAAAAATACATCATAGACCGTAAAGAGTGCGTTAAAGATCTTGGTGTATACTTAGATAGTCAATTTACATTTAGAGAACACTACGACATAATAACTAATAAAGCCAATAAGATGTTAGGGTTTATTATGCGCAGCACGAAAGAGTTTAAAAAACCACAAAGTTTAATATATCTTTACTACAGTTTAATTAGAAGTCGGCTTGAATATGGTTCAATAATTTGGTCTCCGTATTATAAATTACATATTAATCGGATTGAATCAGTTCAAAGGCGTTGTCTCCGTGCGTTAAGTTGGCGTTGTGGCCTGTCCCGAATTCTTCGCGGCTACACTGATAGAGTTACATACTTCAAAGTCATGCCACTGCATTTAAGGCGAGATGTTTCTCTTATAATAACTCTGCACAAAATAATTCATGCAAGAATTGACTGTTCTGCATTGCTAGCTGCTATAAGTGTTAATGTCCGTTATCGATGTAGGAAATCTGCGGTCTTTGCTTTGAACGTGTATCGAAACAACACATCTTTCTATAATCCCATAGTAAGAATGTGTAGGGTCTATAATGATCTCTCTTTTAAGTTTTTGGATCTAGACATTTTTGATTCTCGTGAGTCAGCATTTAAAAGGATTGTCAAGTTTTGTGTTACCTCTCGTAGTGCTGTTCAAGAAATTATAAAATAATAACATTAGACTATTACTACTAATATACTTAGATTTAATTTTAGAATTAGTTTATTATTGCAACATGTTCCTCTTTTTCTTCATTTGTACATGCATATTTTGGTGAGCAACTAGATTTTAAATATTAACAATATGTATACATTTTAAGTTTAATCGTGTTGTGAACTGTTTTGTGTGTCTAATAAAATAAAATAAAAATAAAATAAAATACACTCGTTTCATATCATTTTTGTGATCCCTGATCGATAGTCGCCAAAACTCTCTATCCACGCTCGGACATGTTTTGCATGGACGTGCGTTTTTGAATAATTTAAGTGAGAGATTTAAACCGGACTCTTAGCTTGGATGTTGTTTAACCACAAAGTTATTATATAGAACGAAAGCGTAAGCTTACTGGACAAAACGTTAAAACCTTCTTTATATCTTTTGGGCTCGATCTGTGCTAAATAGAAAACCGATAAGACTTAATATAAAACTGTATAGTTACTCATTCAATTTGCAAATAACTTCACTGTTGTGAATTCTACGTAATATTTTTATTCTTCGAGAGTTCATTGTCCATTTGTACACTCGTTTGGTCACATGGAAAACATGTGACTAAACGAATGTGGATGGATATGTACCTAGAGGGAGGCCTAAAAAGTGTGAAATATGACATGCATATAAAAGTAGTAGAACCAGAGTTGATGAATGATAGGACAGAATGGAAGAGAAAAACATGTTGTGTGGACTCCACTTAGAGTGGTATAAGGACAGGAAGATATATAACAGTACCGACGATATATTAAAGGACTCCACTGTTAATTTAAAAATATTAGATAACTTTGGTATAATTAGATGAATTCAAATATCACATTTTAAAATATTTATTTTTGAACAAACTTAATATTTTAAAACTGGAAATTCACACGTACAAGCTTATAATACTTAGGTTAATAATGTTTCACGACAGGGCGTTCAATGATACGACAATAATGTCTACAAGGGCGCGTGCATTCCTTATTTGTGTCACTCGCACCAGACCCTAGGTTCTTTAGGCTACTAAATCGCATTACCTTATTTGTAAGCAAAGTAAAGTCTTACGTACCAAATTTAAATCTAAAATAAACCTTAATTTTAAATAATATGATTCATATTGACGAATCATATTAAATAGCATTTTTATCATTTAAATTGATAGATATCCAAGTTGCGGTTACAGCTATTTATAATAAAATACAGTTAAATTATTCTTGCTGTAATAGAGGAAAGATATCACTTATAATCATCATCTTCCTGCCCTTATCCCACTCTAAGTGGGGTCGGCACAACATGTTACAAACATGATGCTATATGATTTGGCTACGTATTTTACGACTCCTCAGTAGGAAAGAGGATGGTCTATTTTACTCAACCGGATACCACACGGTGGGTCAACTTATCTTAGTCGCCTTTTACGACACCTCGGTAAGAAATGAGGGTGGTACTATTCTATTCATACCATGCCGGATACCATACGGCGTGAAAGAGATCACTTATAATAAGGCCGTTTAACTTACTCCGGTTTCTAATATTAAGCTTGATAATAAAGAAATTCCGTTCAAAATATGAATATAACAATGAATTGAATTATTATTCTTTCTTTTGTTGAAAACACATACCGACACCGCCACTGTAAAGTGAATGGGGCGTTGCCGCTAGCGCTAGTGCGGCGCCCACGTGACCTTCTGCTACATGCGTGCACTGTAGCCACGCACTCCCGCCGCTCACATTGCTTGTGCCGAAACTTGTACGCTGCAATAAAAAGAAGTTAAGTCTGTAGATAATATCATTTTTTTTTAACAGAAAAAAACCCCTTATGGGTACCGCCGCCCGACGGGGACAGGCGACAGTTATGTCGGACTCGCACCGACTAAAATAACCTGTGTGCTCCACGCTGCTGGTGGCGGGTAATGCTCTATAGCCTATAGCCTTCCTCAAAAAACGTTCAAACGAACAAACAAACTCTTCAGCTATTATATAAGTATAGAAATAGATAATACTCGAAATACCTTGAGTGTAACTTCCTTGACGGTACCCTGCGGTGCGTGTTCGGGCGCGGCGCCCGTCAAACGTAAGAAAACGTCGTCATCGCGCGCGCGACGAGACGCACTCGGGGACGCTGGCGGAGTGCCTTCACCTGGCTCCCTATGATGATTAAACGGTGATATGACGGGGAATGATCACATGAAATTTTAGTATGACAATGTTGCCTTGTGCTCTTTGATATGCTTAGTGTTATCCAAAAAAGCGACGATTCTTAATACTGTTGTATAGTCATTAATAAAAGCAAGGTAAGTTTGAGATTTGAAGTAATATTTTTTAAATTATTTGGTGATGAATCAGCATTACCAAACCTTAAAGGCTGTGAGCGATTTACTCATTCTTATGGTTTGTCAAAATTAAGAATGGCTTGGAAATTTTATAATGCAAAATTAAATGTCAATAACGTGTAATCAGTGGACTGTATTTATAAATAATTCGTTAGTGTATGAAGATTTGGGAAATAACCCTGAAAATAAAATATTAAGTAACAACATATGCATATTTATAAAAATATGGCGTCCTTTTATTGTAAGCATAAATATTAGTTGTTAATGATGTTGCAATCTTTATTTTAAATCTACATATAGTAAAAATTACGAAGCAACCATTTAAAAGCTGTGCCCACTATAAGCAATGTGCTATAAAGTGTGGAATACTCTTTATTTACAAGATACTTACGTGCATAATACTGTATTGCTTATTAAAAAATACGTTGCTTCGATACAAACAATTATCTACTTACACATTTTTCTCAAAATATTTATATTTCATAACAAATTTGGGTAAGAATCATGCAAAACTTTGTGCCATTCATGCCAGGATGCAAACAAACACAAAATTACTGTCAATTATTTATTGTGCCTATATTTACATTTGTCTCTAACATTTAGCTACCATGTTTATTAACAATATTAAAGCTTAAGATACAGAATTTGTGAAAACACTAACAGTCATAGACTAAATTTTACCAAATCTAATTGCATTTTTAAATTTAATTTCCAAAGTAGAAAGCGGAATTTACACAATTATTTTTGTTGCTAAAGAAAAGATAAAATAAGTAATCATTATGTACAAATAAATTGTACTAAAAGTCAAAAATAATAGAAAGGCCAAACTCAATCTTTGTCTACATAATAGTTGATATTTAAAATATTTTGATTTATAAGTTAAGAATCAAAATTAAAAATGCAACCAAGAATTGGGAACATTTTACATGGGTTGTGTTAACACTATTTTGTACTTAAAAATTATCCTTTGGATATTAGTCACATTTTATAACAATAGTTCAGCGATAAAATAAAACAATCAAATCACCTTAATTTTATAAAGACTATAAGAAGAGGTAATATACTGTTTAAGGAGAACAGAAACCAGTTAATTACATAAAACAACATGCAATTCTAGTCTTATTTTACAAAGATATTACCATACCATAAAATCGGCCAAGTACTAGAGCTATAAACTAAGGTGTCAAGGCATCACATATGAATATAATTATGGTATTATAATATAATATAATTATATATGGTGATTTTGAAAACTGGGGCTCAAAATTTCGACCAACCCAAAAGTGTTGAATAACTCCGACTGTAGACAATCTATTGAGCTGATTTTAATATTACATATATTGTCCAAATAGTTCTTTTTAAATCTTCACACTACACAAGTTAATATAGTATAAGGCAACAAATTGCCTTTCTGGTGTAATGTAAGAGTCAAAACATATTTGACACACTCATTCTTGGGACTATACAATTTGAGAACTTAGAAGCTGTAAAAAAACCTCCTGTTAGCTTTAAATTAACAACCATTTACAATTTTGCTTTTTTATAATGTTCATTTTATTCCTTGATTTGATAACTTCTGGACTTAGAAGCGGTAAGTTATTTAATTTCAAATATAGAGCCTAACAATATTCTCACATTTTTAACTAAGCCAATTCTGTATCCTTTGATGTATTATTGCGTTTATATTGACGATACACATAATTAAGAATCGATCAAGGAGTAATGTCAAAAGATGTGTTGACGATAGCTTGCTTTCCTAATATCTGGAGGTATATTCCAGATATAACTCTTTGCATCAAGTGTAGGTTATCTATGAATATTCGAAGTGGTGCGATGTCCTCAATCCTCCACTATGGAAAGGTCGGTGAGCAGGCTGGAAGCAATAAGTTCGGTTCACGTGCCGCCACCACACCCTCCGCACTATTTGCTACTTTTATTTTCGTGTTTGCAAGATTTATTTGCGTGCATAGTCTCTATGATTAATTTTTTTGATAAGTAATAAATCAAGGCTATAAATCTTAACATCTTAACATTTGTTGCATGACATTATCATCCTCCCGCCCTTATCTTACTCTAAGCGAGGTCGGCACAACATGTCATAAACTTGTTGTCACATGATTTGACCACGTATTTTACGACCGGCCGCCTGTCTGACGTCAACTTACCTTAGTCGTATTTTACGACATTTCGGTAAGAAATGAGAGTAGTGTATTCTGCTCAGCCGGATACCGGCTCAGCGGGTTTGTTGTATGGTATTAAAATAAATTATTACACCCCTAATTTTATAGCGTTTATGAACTTATTCATATTAAAATGAAATGTATATTTCAAGATACAGTTTCAACAGTGAATCCAGACTTTTAATAAATGTTATTAAGTGAAGTAAAATTATATATTATAATTATTAATTATAATATATTACAAGTTGTTGCTAGATTTATAGAAAAGATTACAAAACTTGCAAACACGAGAATATCTGCTATTATTTTCCAAAATATTTACGTGTACCTATAAAAACCCAATTACTGAAAATTGTGTGTAAGATATAAAGAATCAATTCAATATAGTAAATTAAAATAAAACTTTTAAAAATCATCGATTGTTATTGCAAAAATAAAAAACTCTACATTTGTATGGTTTTAGATAATATTTAATGCTTGTTAAAAATATCCAGTCAAATGCTAATGAAAGTTACTTTAATATCTACTTAAAATAATATAACTGAAGTAGTAGTAGTTACGCCGTGTGGTATCCGGCTGAATAGAATAGTACCACCCTCTTTTCTTACCGAGGTGTCGTAAAAGGCGACTAAGGTGAGTCGACCCGCCGTGTGGTATCCGGTTGAGTAGAATAGACCACCCTCTTTCTTACCGAGGTGTCGTAAAAGGCGACAGAGGTAAGTTGACGTCAGGCAGGCGGCCGGTCGTAAAAACACAGCCAAATCATGTGACAGCATGTTTATAACATGTCGTGCCGACCCCACTTAGAGTGGGATAAGGGCAGGAAGATGATGATGAAGTAGTAGTAGTTACAAATATAATATCATATTATAGATCATGCAATCCTCAACAAATACAATATTAAAATAAAATTGAAGTCATCAACTAGTTTTAATTTTGAAGCAGTTCTAATATACAAAACTACCCTCATATCTTACACATACAATTTTCATTATTCAAAATTCAAATAATACCATAGCACATAAACCCAAGCGTATTTATACCATGCAGAGGCGGGTATTGGCAGTGGAATATTTATCTACTAAAGCATATCTACACAATGCAAAAATATAATTATTGCACCCACGTAGTATATTTTATTCTAACATAGAGCTAAAATAATCAATATATAGTATTAAATTTAAAAATACTTAGTGTATGGGACAATGTGCCTTTTATTTTGAAAGTGGCCTAACTCCATTTGCCAATTATTTTCTGATTTCAATGGTTAATATATACAACTTCATGTCATTTATTAGTTAAGAAATTCAGGTTGCTCACACTCTAGGCAAATACAAAAAATCTTGACATACAAGATTTCAGAGTAAGCTGAATATTTGCACCAAGTAGTACAAAGATAGGCTACTTTTATACTACTTGGTGCAACTCTAAATTTGGATATACATATGTTCGCGATAACGTTTACATGTACATTTGGGATGAAAATATTGTATCCAGGGGTGCTTAAGAAATAGTTTCATGCATCATTAACATATTAATAATCAATGAATTGATAGACAAATTATAGCTAACATATGTGTCGAGAAAAAGAGAAAAATTAAAGTAGCTTTATGTTTTTTCAAAACGTATTTCTTCACATAGATTCGTGTGATAGATTGTTAATAAAAATTAGATGTATAAGTATTAATGCGTCTAACTTTTGTGCTGTGCAAGTTGTCATATCCCAGCGGAGATGTTTCCATTAAAACTTATGTGTCTAATTGATAATTGCAATTTATCTGACGCTTGTTGGTGAAGGAAAACATCGTTAGGAAACCTGCATATCTCTAGAGAATTCTAGAAATATGTGTAACCTACGAATCCGCATTGGAGCAGCGTGGTAGGTCTTAGATCCAATCCCAACAAATAAAAACATTATAGTTTTGTCTTCTTTGCACTTGTTGTCGCACACTTTAGTCTCCCGGTCAAGGTTATGCATTACATACGAAATGGAATGAGGTACGGTCATTCACCTTCTTTTTTTTATACAGGAAAAAACCCCTTATGGGTACCGCCGCCCGACGGGGACAGGCGGCGGTTATGTCGGACTCGCACCGACTAAAACGACCTGTGTGCTCCACCACGCTGCCGATGGCAAGGACAGGGTATCATTGTACATATTGCCCCCATCTCGCCGACAGCTCTGATCCCAGAGAACAAACCTTCTCCGGGTAGGGGTCCCTCGAAAGAGAAGCCCTCCTCCGCTAACCGGTGCATCGGGAGCACCAGATGCACCGACCGCCTCGGAGACCTGTAATCCAGACGTCCGATATACCCCGTTCGGAACGTCCGAAGGTCCCCTAACAGGGCAGCAGTCGATGGGCTTAGGCAAGTCGCTACAACTTGGACTCACCAGCAGCAGATTGGATCCAGAACAAGAGTTCCCGGAACCGCTCTGCCGCCTCCCTCCGCAGAGCAGAAGGAGGCCATCGCTGCCCGCGATTGCTCCCTGCCCACCGATGATTCATGATACGGTGGACAAGGAGAGACCGCGCCCCAAGTAGGGACCCCAGCGCCTTGGTGGGCGTTTCCGCCCCCACCGGGTAATTTTTTATAGAGGTTTTCTTCCTCGCAACCCTTCTGTATTAAGTATATTTTATTAACAGGCCGCTTCTTTACTTTACTATAAGCGTTTATAGAAAGCTTCATTGATACCTGACCGGAAATTGAACCCGTAACTCTCTGGTTAGAGTCACATAGTCTCTTTTCGGCTATCAAAAGTGTTGTCAATTTTATAAATATATGTAATATACATACAAGGAAGCCGGTTTAGCGAGGCTGTGTTGTCGACGGATGACGCGCGGACTCTCGGGCGTGCGGCGAACAGCGACCGGCGAAACAAGACCGCTCACTGGTTGGAGACCCCTGCAAATAAGGGGTAATGATAAATTGGTTTCATATATATTGGAGATTAGTATATACGCGATGATAAATTGGACTCATATCGCCCTATCCAAAGAATAAAGATACATGTCCCATAATCATAGGAAATGTGACTTTATTCACCGGATAGGGCGATATGTAGATACTAAAGATACAAACAAGCAATAATGCGGCAAAAATCTATACATATTATAAAATAAAGTCCCCAAAGGCTGTCTGTATGTATGTGATTGATTTCTCAAAATCTACTAAACGGATTTTTGTTAGGTTTTTACTAAACGATAGTAAAATTTTTGCGGAAGGTTAATAGTGCATAATATTGAAATTCCCGCGAGGTCGGGGTTAATCCGGGAAAAAACTTTGTGATACACTGATTGACACGCGGGCAAAGCCGCGGTTAGTATAATAATAAAATAAATATAGAGACCGATACATACGCGATGTTAAGTAAACTCAAATATAGAGACTAGCATATACGCGATGATAAATTAGACACAAAATCTAAATATCAAATTTAGTAAGCTAGACTAATTCTCCTGCCCATAAAATTCACACTAACATTATAAGGCCGAAAGTTTTTCCGTCTGTCTGTTAAAAAGGGATATTGCACTATTCATCATCCTCCTGCCCTTATTCCACTCAAAGTGGTGTCGGCACTATATATTATAAACAAGTTGTCACACGATTTGGCTACGTATTTTACGACCGGCCATGTGCCTGTAGTCATCATCAGTCTTATTTTACGATACCTCCGTAAGAAAGAGTGTGGTCTATTCTACTCAACCGGATACCACATAGCGGGTCAACTTACTTAAGCCGCCTTTTACGACACGTCGTCCACCGGATACCACACGGCTTAGATATTGCATTACTGAGGTTATTTAAATGCTAAGTTAGCGCAGGTACCACTAGCATCATATAAATACAAATATTATGAAGTACGAATTATTGAGGTTGTATAAAATGGGGTTGGGGATAGACAAATGGTAGTATTACCTAAGACTTCCCGGAGCACTGGGCACACGACTGAGCGGTACTGGCCGAGGACTGGTGGGTTCGACCATAGACTGGGTCATGGGATCAGGACCTCCTTCACCATTTTCCTCTCGACCATATACGCCAAGATCCCTTAGACGGACCGACCCGCGCCGCCCACTGGTTGTGAAAAGTAGTAACTTCCGTGAATGTTACATCTCATTATCACTTTCATCATTCCTTTAATGTAGATAAAAGTTTTAAGAAGAAAAATAATAAACAGAGTGATACCGATGATACGACATTAAATGAATCCACTGTATCCTGTATCCATGTATACGATAACTTTGCCATACTTCAATTTTTTAGCGCGGCGCGCTTGTAAAAAAAAACAGGAGCAAACAATAACATTATAGTTTTGTCTCCCTCGCACTTGTTGTAATTTTACTACTTTAGTCTTTTGGTCAAGGTTGTGCATCACATACGAAATGGAATAAGGTACGGGCATTTACCTTTCTGTATCAAGTATCTTTTAATTTAAAACGTAAAATAATACTTCTGGCTAAATTAACTGAAGCTTTTTATGTAGGCTACATTGAAATTAATGTCATGGTCGGAAATACCCTGCATAGATATTGGAGCTTCAAACTATAGGATCGTATCAACAAAAATGCAATTCTTGTTTTTTGCATTTACTCGATACTATTGATCATCGTCTGGCTCAAAAAAAAATTACGGTGTACGGATGGTATTCTGTACGATGCCATTATTCGATTTTAATATTGGTTATAACACCTACTAAACGTAAACGGATTCCAGTATATGGTTCGTAGAATAAAACGTTAAGGGTTTTTATACAAATATTCGAGATAAGTCTAACCAGCTGTTACGTCATTTCGACACTTCGCAAATAGGACTACAACTAGGACTACATAGGATTGCAACTACAAATAGGAAACAAACTTACGTATTCCGGTGGAAAGGTGAATTTCTGTTGTCGTCTGGAGGTGAAGTGGGCGCGGTTTGGGACTCTCGTAGCCCTATCACAGGCGGTCGTACCTCAAGCAGAGCACTGCATAAAAGAGCAATACATATATGATTGAAACAAATGTATAATACCTCTTATTTTTAAGAAGTTCCTATCGTTCAAATAGTAATAAGATGTTGAAGGTGATTTTTAAGATGTCACGTGCTGATTATCCACACTATTATTGAAACTACGTACAAGCATCCGCCATGGTTTCAATGTTATTTATTGAACTAAGTTTACTTAGTTTAGTTAAACAACTTAAGTTAAGGAGTTCCCTAGTATAGAGCTAATGTTATTATTATATATTATTTTATATTAGACAGCATTGAGTCAAGCTTATCATAAACATAATTGTCATCAGGACTGGAAGTGTGTAAAATTTTAGTTCAATTTGACACAGGGAAGTGGGTAAAATTTGACTTGCTAGATTTCACGTTCAGATACATACATGGCAAGTTAAATAAAAGCTATTATAAACAGTTCCCTAGTATAGAGCTAATGTTATTATTATATATTATTTTATATTAGACAGCATTGAGTCAAGCTTATCATAAACATAATTGTCATCAGGACTGGAAGTGTGTAAAATTTTAGTTCAATTTGACACAGGGAAGTGGGTAAAATTTGACTTGCTAGATTTCACGTTCAGATACATACATGGCAAGTTAAATAAAAGCTATTATAAACTACATATTACTACATAATATTATACTGTATTATTATACGCCTTCACAAAATTTGGCACAATTAAAGTTTACATATCGGGGTTACATATAGAGGAAACAAGATCCCGTTTTTTCTTTGGGAGTAGGAAAAAACAGCACATAATTAAGGATGCTTTATAGGTTTTATAAACACGAAATTTAACACGAACGAAGTCGTGAATAGCACTAGTTCATTATACGCACGTGTCTACAGGTGATACTGATCGCGTAGAGGTCCCAGAGGACACGTTGGCTAGCAGAGCGGCCAAAGCGGGCGGCACACCCCATGGATTCAAGTTTTGATCCTCCGCAGCTCTTAGAGCACTCGCTGTCCTTTCTGATTTTTCTTCTAACTGCAAACAATAATAGAACATGATTGACATTAAACTAATGAGTACGTGTTGCACTTTAGTATTATCAAGTGGAATACGTAAACGCGTAGCGCTCCTCTTAAAGTTCTCGGGTAATATTCGTTATTCATCTTTTCAATTAATAGACGTATTCAGTTCGTGAGAAATAAAGTCACATTTCCTATGCTTATGCATGAGAGATGTAACTTTGTTCTTCGGATAAGGCGAGTTGTACAAATGTTTCTTTAAAAAAATGACAACGACTTTGTTGTTTGATTCTGGTAGCTTCCTTTATTCACCCAGATCTACTAATATTGAGTTATCCGGTCTTAGGTCGCGGGTGAACATCTATAAGTTCTAGAAATATACCATCAAAAGCTCTTTCGACCGCAGCGTAACTTAATCTTCTTAAGAGTTTGTCAGTGATGACCATCTCAATACCGCTTGGTTTTGACTGTATACTGTAACCTTTTTGAGGTTGTTTACAACACTGATTTGGGACTACCAACGCTGCGTTTTACTTTATAGGGACGCCAATTCAAAACTTTAGGATTCCATTGACTCGTACTGAGAACTATCCTTCATCACTTCACGACGTGATAAGCTATAAGCATAATACGAAATTGATCTCTATAATTTTACATTATAAATCATAAAACATTTGCATCCTCTTTCTTCTTCTTTTGGCGGGCTGTTTTCTGTACTTAGCTGCATTTTAACGACCAATCCAATGTGCGTAAGGGTGAAAGGGCTGGGTACCTAAATTAACCTAGCCCCTCCCAGAAGTTGAGGACTGTATACAGGACTCTAAATGCTTCTTGTCTCTTGTTCTTGCCTCGGCAAACCAAAGATATTCACCTAATGTTCTGCCACATCTGTACAATACAGCATGATGTAGTGGTAGGGTTAGTGGATGGTCTGGTTCCTCATGGATATCTCCTCTAAAAATTGGGCTATCGGTCGCACGTATATTTTGCATCCCCCTGGTGGTTAATAGGGGGATGCAAAATATACGTGTAATTCATCGTACATACCTCAGCGAGCTGTGCGCGAGTGTCGCCTAGAGCTTTCATATGTCGCGCGGCGTCGTACGCGTGCTGCAGCGCCGCAGCGGCCAGCCTTTCCATAGAGTAGCGTGCACTCTCTCCTTCAGCTAGTTCTAGTAACCTAGGTAACTCATTTTCTTCATTCTCTTCCTGTAAACAATGTAAATTTTAATATAAATTTCTTAAACGTTAAAAATTTGGTTCGCCGTTTCTATATTATTTGCTAAAAATAACTAAAGCTTTTGTGTTTTATCCGCCTTCGTAAGTATAGTAATATTTTACTAAGCAAGAGAGCATGCTAGTTAGTATATTACTACATTGGTTAAGTACAGTGTGACATTTTCAATTCAATTCAATCTATTACAAATGCGTAGCCGTGTGATATCTGACTAAGTAGAATAGACCACCCCCATGTCTCACCGAAGTGTCATAAAAGGCGACTAAGATAAGTTGATCTGCCATGTAGTATCCCGTTAAGTAGAATAGACCGCTCTCGTTTGTCACCGAGGTGTCGTAGAACGTTGACGTCAGGCAGGCGGCTGGTCGTAATATAACTAGCCAAACATGTAACATATTTAAACATGTTGTGCCGACTCCACTTAAGAGTGGAATAAAGGCGACAATGATAATGATTAGAGAGGCCCCGACCCGGAGGTGGCGATCTTCGGGGTAGAGAGTTACTGCTGGCAAAGATGGGGGCGATGTGTACAACGGTACCCTGTCCCCTCCACCAGCAGCGCGGTGGAGCACTGTCAGGTTTTCAGTCAGTGAGAGTCCGACATATCGCCGTTCGTTCCCCCATCGAGCGGTGATGACCCATAACGGGGTTTCCTAACAAAACAAAAGGACAACGATGATGACTAATATAACAAATGCGAAAGTAACTAACCTCAATTTGCATGATCTGCGATTGCGTGTCAGCGATCGCGTCCCTGAGGTACGCGAGGAGGGCCTTGGAGTCAGGGTCGGTGGAGCCGGTGGCGCGGTCCCGCTGCCGCAGCTGGTGCTCCAGGGTGGCCTCCAGCTCGCCCAGGGTGCAGCGCGCGGCGCAGGCCCGGGACAGCCAGCACTCTAGACGAGACCAGAGCTCCCGCCCGGAGATCCGGGAACGGCCGCGACGATCTTCAACGAACACCATTTATAAAAAACTCGTAAAGCTTTCTCAAAATTTTTCAAACTACCTCCATTATTTGTCTCTTCCATACCAGTTCTCTCTTTTTCTGTTACTTACATGCTATATATACATAATAGGTAGGATTCTATACCGCACTCTTAGTATTAAAGTGACCGAATTTAAAAAAAAAAGTTGTTTTATCGCAAATTAGCGTAGTGTCTGTAAAACTTGCGAGTGTTAAAGATACCCATAAATTGAAATTAATATATCCTGTATATTAATATGTAAATTCCTTATGATAAACTTAATCTGTTCTGTCTCCTATCCTGATATATTTGCCTGTTCCAACCCAGGTAAAGTATGAAGGAAAAAGGATTATCGTTCCTATATCTTATCAAAGGTCAAGGCAAAACACACTCTCTTGGCCTAGAAAGATTTTTGAGTCTTAGCGCCATTAACTTAATTTAAGTTTTCTTTCTAATTTATAGAATTTTTTTTTGAAATTGTCTTTTTAAACGTATAATGAGACTACCAATTATTATATCCTTGAATATTGCAAGTGTCCACATTGCAACAGTCACAGATGTATGTACACATCTGTCAAAGACAACTAAAAAGGTAGATATAAATTTCTTAATTTTCTCTATTTTTGATTCAAAATTTTAAAGCAAGTTTCTGCTAACATTATAATTTTTGTGTTTTAAGGTTCATATGCGATCTGTCATAGGACTATGAGAAAATTTGTTGAATGTTATTGTTTTGTATCCGTCGATCCACACTACGACTCGACACTAGCCATTGCCGCCCAGACTCATTTGCCTAGATCGAGGATAGAAATTTTTTTAAGTCTCCTGGGAAATTTATTTTTCAGGAGCTGGTTGGCCAAGTTATTGGGAATTTGGGAATTGCTAACAATTTAAACATATCTTTGAATAATTTTAATATCATACCGTGCAGTCTGCCCGCAGCTCGACTGCTAAGTTTGTCGCGATGGCCTCTTCTCAATAAAGATACTTCTTCTTGCTTACGTTTCAATACCTTAAGCAAAAAATTAGTTTACATTAGGATAATATTGAAAACAGTAAAATACAATTAAACGATACAAATATCATTGCTATACATACCTGTTCCTTTAACCTGGTTTCTGCTTCTAGACTTCTTATCAAATTAGCATTCTTGCGAGATTCTTTCCTCAACTGAGCAACCTGCGTAAAATATCATATTAGTATAAAACTAAGGTAAGCTGTGGTAGCCCAGTGGTAACACCGAGCGACTCTTTCGAGGAGATCACGGGTTCGAACCCGCCCAGATACCAATGAGTTTTTCTATTAAAACTTACGAATTACTTAACTTATATACTTTTTAAAAAACTTACCGAGTAAGGCTCGGTCACCCAAAATAATAAAATAAATATATGGGACACTTACACACACGGTCGTCCGTCCCCAAAGTAAGTAACTTAATACTTGTGTTATGGTAGACAGAAAACTGGTGAATATATACTTATATATTTTTAAATACCTACTTAAATACAAATATACACCCAGGCTCAAAGACCAACAAATTCATTTAAAGAAAATGATAGCCCTCGACGGTAATCGAACCCGCGACCCGCGGAACTGAAGGCAGGGTCACTACCCACTGCGCCAACGGGCCAGTCAAAACCAGCCAGTCAGACACAGGCACTAAGTTATTTAAGTGATAATAATACAAGAATACGTACTTCTTTAGCTCGAGCCGCCTCAGATTGTGCGTGTCGCTTCGACTCCGTGCGCATGCGTTGTACTAATTTTACCTGAAAATTAAGTATTTATTAATCCACTGTTTACTTGAAAGTACAGTAAGATTACTTTGACATGATTCTCAAATTGACATTTGAAATGGTATTACATTATACATGGCATTAAAACATTTTTGAACAAACTTAATTTCATTAAACTTAATGAAGTTAATTTAATTAAAGCTTCAATAATTTATTTAAATTCTTAAGAAAAAAAGTATTTACAACATAATAAATATAATTAAATTGAGATCTGGCTTTGCTAGCGATGGTTGGCGCGGCGCACTTTCCAAAAATCAGAATAATACAATAACATTATATTTTTATCTCCCTCGCACCTCTTCAGTTGTACAGTAATTAATTAATACCGTAATTTTTTAGATCAAGGTTGACGTGTACGGTCATTGATCTCGATTAATCGTGTTTATTTTAAAAAAAAAGTTAAATAATTCCTGTGGCTAAAATACTTAACGGAATTAACTGGTTTTTGATAACGGTTTTTGATGCAGGGTGCCGAGGTGTAGGCACCTAAAATTAATATTAATGTCGTATTGTTTGTGGGTACCACCTGTATATAAAACATTTCAAATCAAATAATGTTTATTCAAATAAGCTCTTTCAAGCACTTTTGAATCGTCAAGGATCAATATGATTAATAAAGGTACAACTAGTTTGGAATGTTGCTCTTACCGTGGAGAACTAGAAAGAAACTCGGCGGTCAATCTTTTAAACATTTTCAATTTTTCATTATTAAACCGCAGTTCTGTATGAAGCTGAAAGGATTATCGATTCCAGGCTTTTTCATCATACAAATAATCATCAATTGTGTAATATACTTTATGTATAAGTACATCTCTTATACCTAACTTAAACCTTTCTGTAGACTGGTCTAATCATCCTCCTGCCCTTATCCCACTTTAAGTGGGGTCGGCACATGTTATAAGCATGCTATCACATGATTCGGCTGCGTTTCTTCGATCGGCCGCCTGCCTGACGTCAACTAACCTTATTCGCCTTTTACGACACCTCGGTAAGAAATGAGGGTGGTCGATTCTATTCGCCCGGATACCACCGGCGGATCGTCTTACCTTAGTCGCCTTTTACGACATCTCAGTAAGAAATGAGGGTGGTACTATTCTATTCAGCCGGATACCACACGGCGTATATATATATATATATATATATATATATATATATATATATATATGCATATATATCCTGAAATTCAGCATGTAGAGGGTTTTGGGGGAGAAAAATCAATCTAGATAAGTTTTATTTTAGAAAAAATGTCGTTTTATCCCTTAAAAAAATCTAGAGCTCGAGAACAGGGATAAAACGATATCCCTGTTTTCGAGCTCTAGATTTTTTAAAAAATTTACGTTGTATTATTTATGTTGTTTAAGTCATGGTGGTTCATTTGGGGAACGGGCGGTCTAGAGAGGTGAAAATACTTAGGATCAAGCCCCACCTGCCCTATCATTTTTTCATTTGTCTTTTAAATTTTTTTTATTTTTTTTTTATATCATTTTAAAAATTAAAAAAGGCTCGTTCACCCAGGTAGTAAGGTTTAAAAATGTGTCTCACTTTATCCCGCTTCAAGTTCTGCAGCTCGTTCCTGAGCGCGTGTATCTGCTGCGCCGTGTGCTGCTGGGAGCGCTGCAGCCGCGCGTGCTCGCGCTGCGCCGCCTGCAGCCTGCGCAGCTCCCGCGACATGTTGCTCACGCGACGCTCGTACTCGTCCTTCACGCGTTTTAACTTGTCGCTAGGTTGGGATGATTGCGTTGCTAAAGATAAAAAATCAAATCAAAATAATCTTTATTTAAGTAAGCTTCTGTGTGTGATGTGAAAGCTGTGATGGTCTAGCGGTGCGACCGTGTGAATCTCTAGAGACGATCATGCGTTCAAACCCGGGCAGACACCAATGAGGTTTTTCTATTAAAACTTATGTGTCTGATTGATAATTGCAATTTATCACACGCTTTTCGGTGACGGAAAACATCGTGAGGAAACCTGCATATCTCTGGAAAATTCGCATTGGAGCAGCGTGGTAGGTCTTAGCTCCAACCCTTCTCTCCAAAAACGGAGAGAGGAGGCCTATGCCCAGCAGTGGGATAGTAACAGGCCATAACTTACTTACTTAAGAAAGCATTTTACGAGTCGTCAACGATCAATTAGATTTAATGAAACTGGTTCGGAATGCTGTTATTACCGAGAAGAACCAACAAGAAACTCGGCGGTCAATCTTTTAAACATTTAATTCACATCATTTAACAGCATTCTTGTTGAAGCTGAATAGATATTCAAACCCAAGAATTATTATCATTTAAATAATCTTCAATTGTGTAATATGTTTTACGTATAAGCATATTTCTTACACCTAATTTAAATCTTTCTGTAGACTGGTCTAGTGTGGATTTCGGAATTTTATTGTAGAAGCGAGTACCAAGACCAACGAATGAGTTACTAACTCTGCTGAATCGCGACGCAGGAATCACAATCTTTTTGTGACCTCCTGTAGGTGTCTATAATATATATCGAATTCCAAGTGATTTCTTTAAACCTATCATTTCTTTTAATTTTTTAGGTAAATAATTCAATTTTCAAAATTACTAATGTTACAAATTGCATAACAATTTTAGTAAGGCTAAGGCGGGGCATGGAACAAAAAAAGGTTATAAGGCACTGCTCTACAGCTTACCTAGTGAAGCAAGCACTTTGTCCCGTTCCTCGCCCGTAGCTTTGATTTGTGCATGTAACTGTTCCAGGCGCTGCTCATAGTGCGTGCGTAACGCAGCCAATCGGCGTTGAGAAGCTTCCAACTGCTCCACTAGACGAGCTTTTGTATCGATATCCTCGCTCAGAGCCGCTAGTTGCGCGGTTAATAGGCGTTGACCTGAAAATTTACATTTGAAGTTAGGATATAACTGAAAAAATTAAGGAAACAGGGTTTTTTTATAGTAATATAACTACATATTCCACAGTAGGAAAACTTTTAATTATACGCGCAAATTCAACTAATACTTTTTTATGTATCTAGATATAGACGGGGACAGATCTAAATCTAGAAACATAGAGATGCTAGATCCAAATATTAAAGAGCTTCTTGACGGTGACCTAACTACCAGGGGGTTTGACGGAGCAATGCCGGTCTCCCGAATTCTTCCTCCTCCAGACACTGATTTACAAACTATGAATTGAACTATTGAAAATTTCTCCCATACACATATTCAGAGTATGAATAATCTAGACTTACGCTCTTAAAAATGGCTAATTATTTAAAAAAAAACTGGGAAATTCCCAACAAATGTCTATATTACTACGAATCTGGAGCATGGAAAATCTTGATCACGACAATTACGGACCAAACGTTTTTAAATAGTTTAATTTGAGCCCTGATTTTTTTTCTGCCTTAGGTCCATTGGACGCCTGGCTACGCTACTGATTCTTGAGATAGTTCGATATCAAACCATTATCCAAAACTACAAAATCAATAATCAATCATTGTCGAGTCAATATTTCAATTGACTATAAAAAAAACATACCTTTAGCCTCAGTATCCTCATCAGAATCACTTGCTTCCTGTTCCTGGTCGTCATTATCTGAGGGGTCCGAGTCACCAGCACTCTCGCCTTCAGCACGCTCCCGTTCGCCCATGACTTGTGTACCGGGACCCTCCGATAGTTTACGCTGGAACTCCAGCTCGCCCATACTTCTAGCTAAAAGCTCTTTTTCCTATGGAAATATATCTTTTATTTACAAAAATATACGTTACAGCGTATAAGCCATATCGTATCCGGCTGAGTAGAATAGCCCACTCTCATTTCTTACTGGTGGTAACTTTTAGTACCGTAAAAGGGGACTAAGGTAACTTAAACCGCCGTGCGGCCGGTTGTATACTACCTAGTCACATCATGTGACAACACGTTTATAACATGTTGTGCTGACCCCACTCAGAATGATGATAATGATTATGATGATACGTTAAAGCATATAATATTGTAAACAATTTTAGGTTAGGCTCTTCGACAAACGATAAACACCTATAAATTTTGACTTGAAAATTGAAACCTTGACATATTCCTAATCCAAAGTTGCAATATTGACTGGGGCAAATATAGTAAAAATAATAATGAAGATATTTTTGAAAAACCAAGTACTCTAGGATGAATGTTCAAAAATCACTGGTGAAATTAGTACAAACGAAACCATTCACTTTTCAAAATAATAAGTTACATTTCGAGTTTAAGATAATACCTTATACAATTCTCGTTTCGCCTCGTCAAGTATGGACGAGGTGTCCAGCACTGAAGAGTCATGCCTGGTCCGAGCTTCCCGTCTCCTATTGGCCTCGTATAAAGCGTTCGCTTCCATCAATTGCGCACGAAGATCCTCTATTTCACTTACATATCCCTAAACAAAAAAAAAAGATGTAATGTTTCAAATGCTTCTTTGTAAACTAGGATATCCTAAGTCTTGTTTTTCTTTTTTAACCGATGTACTGCCACTGCCAGACAGATCTCTTTAAGAAATTTCCACACACTACGATTTTGTGTCGCTTGGAATTTTTTGAGGTCGTCAGTCCACCTCGCTGAGGACCTATCGACGCTGCGCTTTCCGTTGCAATGTCGCAACTTAGAATTTAGAATTCCAGCAACTTAGAACCCAAACGCCCATTGGTTATACGTACTGCATGCCCCGCCCTTTGCCACTTCAGCTTCGCGACAGGATGAGCTTATCCTGAGTCACATCTACACTATTATATTGAGACACTATATTAGGAAAATGGGACAATAAACTTTTTGGAATTCAAATATTACAACATATACCTGTACTAGTGCCGTCAAAGAACAATCCGAGGCATCGGGGCTGCCATCTTTAGGTGCCCAAGTTCCCAAAGCCTTCTCCGCAACTAATTCGCTATTCCTAGCTGATAACTGTTCTATGGTGCCCTGCATAGCCTTGATCCTGCGTCTGAGTGACTCCACCTCAGCGTTGAGTATAGCATTCTCTTGCACAACATCGCTCCAACCTTCTTCTCCATTTTCAGACACAACACGTTTACCCTGTCAGAATGCGAGTTTAAATTTTTTTTTAGTTATGTGCTGAAATTTTTAACCATATCAAAATGTGATTGAGTCAAGAAGTTTACAGTTAAAACTAAATATTTTACTCATATTATAAATAGCATAGATAATGCACTATATAGGAAAAATAAAGAATATAAATATATTTTAACCATCGCGTCAGAATCATCAAAGCAAATTTATTATATAAGAGCCTACGAATCGAAACAGTTTCTATATTAACATTTTGTAATAAGACTAATAATATTACAAAATTAGGATTTGTAGATGTGTCTACAAATCTAAATTTTAAGGTTACTCCAATACCAAATTGAATACAATATGATATGCTTAAAGTAAAAAAGGTTTCAAACCATAAATTTTGTGTTCATGTGATGGATGTGATGGCTACAAGGTGTATATTCCCAGTTTGCGGACCATATCATGGGGGATACAATTAAATTATGAGACGGTCTATTTAAAGAGTTTTTCAAGTTTATAAGACAAGGTGACTAACAAAATATCCTTATAAACGAAGTGCATCATAGGAAAGGAATATGCTACTGCTTTTCTCACAAATAATAAAATTGCCTAAATCATTGTCTGATCTCAAATAGTTAGAAGTGGATCCTCCTAATAAATACCAAACAGCAGTACCTGTTTATATTCAGCCAACTCCAGTTGTAGCCTCGCAACCTCTTGACGAAGTTGGCTAATCGTCCGGGATGTGAGATCTTGATTGACAACGCATCGGTTCTTTATATTGCGTGCGCGATTTGCGTATTTAAGCGTATTGAGAGTTTCCATGAAATCTCTGTCGCTGGGCGATACGCACGCTATCATAACTGTGTTACTATTACCTGAAATAGAATAAGTCTTGATTACAAGTCGTCGAGGTTGGAATACCAAGCCACACGGATATTGGTAGATTTTAAACTTTCGCGATATATGAACAGGTCATATCGCAATAAAATCGAGTTACCTTTGGATAAGGTTCAACGATTCGGCAGAGTTCTCAAAAATTCAGTTAGAAGCATTTTGATAAAACAGTTGAATTTTGAATTAAACTAAAATATGTACAAATAAGAAATGAGTTTCAAATTACCCCCTAGTGAATCCTGTAGCAGCCTCGTCAATTTAGAGTCCCGATAAGGAACATGTAGAACCTTACGTGATTTGTCTCCCAAAGCTGATATAACGTTGCCTAAAGCTAATAAACCGCAGTTGATTGATATACCTTCTTTCGCTCTTTCTCCAGTTGCGCCTGAAACATTTCAGTTTTGTCAACAGTTTTGTCGTCAAACAATAAAACTGTGATTACAATAAAAGTCATCGTATTCGTTTTATTTGAAATCGATTAATTGGATCTTGTGCCGTAATGTAAATGGATGTCGTAAGTCCACCTCGCAAGGGGTCTACCACGCTGCGTTTTCAGGTAAGGCGTCGCTATTCCAATACGTCAAGGTGTAAAAAATATAAAAAACGCAAATTATTACAAATGAAATAGGTTGAATACAGTATTTGGCTTATATAATAGAGTCAATATTTTAATGTTACCATACACTTTTGTATTCTTACCCGTGCGCTTAAGACGTTCCGAGCCCGCTAAATCAACAAAATGAAACTTTGCAGTCAATGTTTCGTACTGCTCAGGAGATTCTCCTTCTGGTTCCCGGTCTGCCGTATCCTGATCGGCCGCTAGTCGCCTTTGCCTGAGCAGCAACGTAAATACTGCATGAGATCGAGACGATGACGAGTTCATGTTAGTCGCTGCTGTGGTGCGAGCTAAAGCCCCCGCTCTCAAAGCTCCTAGAGCTTCTTTAGCGCCCCTAACTGCGCGCATCGAGGCGCCTACTATGCGAACACCCCCACAACCGTCTTCAGTTATCCTTAACGTGCCCTGAAATGAACGACTTTTTGAATTAAAAATAACCTCACAGCTAATCCGCTAGAATGACTTTGATGAAATTTGGTGTAATTAAAGCTCAAATATATGGAGCCAAAATATAGGTTAAAAGGATTCCCGTAAATCCTAATGAACATTGTGGGTATTCTAACACAAAAATTGTCACGAACAAATAGTCACGGGTACAATTTGTTTCATACACAAAAGTATTGCGAGCAATGAAATATATTTCACAGACTGGACCCAATATAAAAGGTCGCGAATGTATTATGTACATATTTAGTGACTGTCCTATAGTTGTGTAAAGAACTCCTCTGTTTTAATCAGTATTAATTAAGCCCATAAGTTTTAATAGAATACTCATAGATGATTAGGTTTACATCTGCAAAGCCTGGATAAAACATATTATATCACCACTTACAAGCTTTATTAAGATATGCTACAATTCTATTAGTGACTCAAAGATATCTTGGTTTCTAGTAAACTTTCTGCTCTGCATAAACTTGGTTGTATATAACATTTTACTCACCTTAGCAAACGGATCTTTGGCAGGGTCGAGTAAATCTACTATATCTTCATTATAGAGCTCTATGAACTGAGCCTGGACGGAAAACTCAGGCGGCAACTGTCCCTGGGAGCGCGCCGCGTCAGCACGCTCGTCCGCTCCGGCGAAGAGATCGCGGATAGCCCGAGGGATGATACCTCTCTTGTCTTCATCCACGTGCTCGCCTTCCCATCCACTTCCCATCGTGTACGTTTTTCCTGATCCGGTCTGTGAAATAAGTGAAAATCAATCATCATCAACTGCGAGTAATATTCAGCGGTTTCAACCCCGTACATCTACAGTCTATAGATTGTTTTTTTTTTTGTTAAAATAAAAGTTTTATTTCCATTAAGTTTAAAAATATAGCCTATGTTGCTCAGTAAAGATTCAGCTTTCCAATGGTGAAAGAATTTTTGTAAGCGGTCCAGTAGTTTTGTGTGAAAACATTACAAACATACATACAAATTTATCCTCTTTATAATATTAGTATAGATAGTTGTAACCGCGACCTCTTAAATTTAGTATTAAAATCCCCAAATATATATGTTATATATAGTCTATAGGCTTCCTCGATAAATGGACCAATGGAGTGGAATTGATCTTCCACTCAAAGAATTTTTCAAATCGGTCCAGTAGTTCCTGAGATTAGCGCGTTCAAACATACTAACATAAAAACTCTTCGCCTTTATATATTAGTACAGATTCCCGAAGGAAAAACGGTATTTTTTATACTATATGTTGAACTGGTATGTCAATTTAATAAATTTTCATTAATATTGCAAATTATGATAGCTATGCCGTGTGGTATCCGGATGAGAAGAATAAACCACCCTCATTCTTACCGAGGTGTCGTAAAAGGCAACTAAGGTAAGTCAACTCGCCGTGTGGTATCCGGCTGAGTATAATATACCACCCTCTTTATTACCGTGTTCCAAAATACGACTAAGCTATGTTGATATCAGGCAGGCGGCCAGTCGTAAGATACGTAGCCAAATCATGTGACAACATGTTTATAACATGTTGTGGCGACCTAACTTAGAGTGGTATAAGGGTAGGAGGATGATGTTTCCCTTTATATTAATAAACAAATATATCAGTCCAGCGGCTAAGGAAAACTTTACAGACAGACAGTATAGATTTTTTTACTTGATCATTCTTGTTCACCTTCTTACATAGTCTTTCTTATTTTAATACATCGCGAGTCCAATGTTATTAGAAGCAAATGCAACTTTAACGCCATCAGTAGGCCGGCGTCGCCCCGTCTAGAGCGATGCGGCGCGGCTCGCGTGCGTGACCACAATACAGGATGTATCGACACGAGCGAGGGTCCTAGTCTAGTGCGGGATGCGTAAATTGTGGGAACGGGAAACGATAATAAAACATACTTATTCATATATTGACCTTTTCCGATTGCTATTCACTTGAAGTGAACTAAAGGCCTTTTACTTTATTAATGCTGGGTGTACGCCTCATATTTACATTATTGGAGAGAAGGGTTGGAGCCAGGATGCTGCTACAATGCGGATTGCTAGGTTACACACTCTCTCTTGTCAACCAAAACATTGACCAAAAATTTCCACACTACACGACCTCTTGGCACCTGGATCCAGCGGATACACGCGATTTTTTTGATCTTGTCTGTCTACCTAGAAGTCTATAGGGGTCTATATATACTGAGTTTGCCGATGCAGGGTCGCCATTTTAGCACCTTGAGACTCCAACATCCATCGGTTACAAGTATGTGCCCCGCCATTTGGCACCTCAGCTTTGTGAGCCGTTGAAGTATATCTTTCACGTTGGTCCTACGGATGTCGTCATTTCGGATTTGATAACGCTGAGATAATTCAAGAATAGCTCTTTGCATCTCCCGCCGGGCTTTGTTATTAAGCTCATAGTTAGCAAGTGGATTCTTATAAAGAGATCTATGTCTAAAAGTGGACGTCTATTGATTGACAAGAAAAAGATAGAAAGGGAGGAAACCTTTATTTATCTACACGGTTGACAAAAGAGAAAGACAGGGAGACTAAACTTTGTTCATCTACACAACTATTACTGCGAGCTCCTCATAGTTGTTCCGAATTGTAAGATTACACAATGACATTCCTATTCGGAGAATAACAATACGTAGAGGATTCCACATACGATCTGATTTCATACACAATTGAGAAAGTACGTCATTAACGCACACCACATTCACTGCCCTGAGTGTTTCGAAAACGTAGAATGTTTTCGCTGAGGTATTTTTTTATCATTAACAAGCTAAGCCCCTGTAGTTTCACTTGGGTACCAAAGGTCATGTTACAAATTCGTGGAATATAGCTAACTAGCTAATACACATTGAATCAGAGTAGTAAATCTAAGCTTGTATTGCTTGATATAATTTGGAACAACCGAAGGTTATGTACCAGGCTATTATATAGGATAAATAACTTTCCGTTTTTATCAACAACCCACCGTGTGGTATCCGGCTCATTAGAACGAACCACCCACATTTCTTATGTAAGCTTCAATTTAACAAATTTTCATTAATATTGCAAATTATGATGGCTATGCCGTGTGGTATCCGGATGAGTAGAATAAACCACCCTCAATTCTTACCGAGGTGTCGTAAAAGGCGACTAAGGTAAGTCAACCCGCCATGTAGTATCCGGCTGAGTAGAATAGACCACCTTCATTTCATACCGACGTGTCCTAAAAGGCGACTAAGGTAAGTCACCCACCGTGTGGTTTCCGGCTGAGTAGAATGAACAACCCTCATTTGTTACGCAGGTGCTGTAAAAGGCAACTAAGGTAAGTTGACCCGCCGTGTAGTGTAAAATTGTGTATGTTGGTTTATCCTTCTTTTGTGTCTGAATTGAATGGTTTAATGTGATTAATGAGGGTACTACAACTTTATATCTTGCACCTGAATTATATACAGAAGAAGATGCAACAAAAATCTAGTTGTAAATATCTTTATAGGACAAACAGTGAATTCTAGACCAATGCACTGATACATCAGAGATAACATTTAGACCATATTGTAAAACTTTCTGTCGAATTTAAAGATAACATATCGATAATATCAAAGATTATATATTTAAAGATCAATGCAGCGGCCATGAAATGAAAAGGTTGAGCAATAAAGAGATAAGATACTGGGAGATAACAGTGCCATGATTTATAGGGTTATATATTGCGTATTATTTATAAAATTGATCGATTTGGGTTTCAAGAACGCCATAGTGTTTTAGTGATCTAATCAAAAATGAGAAACCCCGTTGACGAAATTGATCGATATGACTCAAATAATAAATCAGTAACCCCAAACTATACAGGGAAATATTTTGAGTAATCTTTAATATTTAAATGAATTTTTCTGAATATCGGAAACGGCTCCAACGATTTTCATGTAATTCAGCATGTAGGGGGTTTTGGCGAGGAAAAAATCGACCTAGCTAGATTTCAATTTAAAAAATATCGTTTTATCCCTGGGCATTGAAAAAATGCTAAAAAATTGAGTAGAAAATAATGATATTTGAGCTGTTAAAATGCAAAGCTGTGATAGCCTAATGGTATCGCGAGGACCAAAAAAGTTCGAAATCTGGGATCGATTGCCACATGTCACCGGGCGCTTTCTTTTCTTTTTTATTGCATTTTTAATATCTTTTTAAAAATTACGGAGCAAAGCTAGGTCACCCAGATACTAATGTTATATACTTAATTGTTGGCTTCGAGCCTTACAAGAAGGCCGAAGCCGAAGTCTTTGAATAATCGAATCAGAAATTACAAAACCCGTAGACGAAGTACGATTGACCGAGATGACATTGATTTTTGGCAAATTTATGCTGCACTTTTAAGATGACAGTGTACAAGTACAGACTATTTAGCTGTCCACACAGTAATGGCTCTTTAAATTAGGAGAATAAAGGTAATTATAAAATCGCCGGGTGGCTTTTTATTCATAGGTGCGGCTTAAGATGGTATGTTGAGGTAGCTTTAAGAAGTATATGTACACTAATATAAAAAAATACTAACACGCAATTTACGTTTGCGTGGACTTCAGTACCTAGATAAAAATTAAATATGTCAATCTCTATCACATAATTGGAGGTCCAAAATCACATCGATCCGTTTCTCCATTTGGGCGTAAAATCAGCAGCAAAGAAACACCATATTTTCGCATTTATAATGGTATATTGTAGATATACTTTCCACAGTAGTATACATGTATGGAAGATATACTTTGTACTAAGTGGACAAACGACCTCAAACAAGTTGCGGGGAGCCCTTGGATCCATGTGGGCTGAAAAGACCTTTGTCCAAGAGTATATGGCTATTAGTCGAAGAGAGAGGAAAAGGACGTTAGTACTTCGTCCTAACGCAAGTTTTTAATAAAAAATCTCCATGACTTGTACTGAATTGTTCATCGTAATTGATAATTATATGAATCACGACAGCCCAAATTTCTGAAGGTTAACGAAAAATATGCAAAAATACATCTAGTATTTATATGGCTAACTTCGGTCATTGTTATCATAGGCTATCACTTTATCTAAAATGCAAGGATTACTTCGATGACGGCATGATAACATACAAAAGGTACCATTGTTTAGATAAAGAATACGTTACAGTGGAATGTACACTTTATACACATAACGATAAAGTAAAAAATCCTTGGCGCCATTTTTGCATAGAAAATCTAGGCTTGCGTATTCTAGGCGCCTCTGTACGCGTTGTTGATTCAATATTATCACAATATCATTTGTTTGGTATGAAATTTAGCTTCCTATGACTCATGGTAGGGAATATAATTATGGCCTATTGCTGATGTAGTAACACGTTATATTATAATGTACAACTTGGAAAGATGTGATACTATCAATTGCTCTTATACAAAATATAAATCTCTTAGCTATTAATACCTTTATTTTCTCTAAATAACACACCTAATACAGGTCAGCTTATTCTTAAATTATCGGACACCATACGGCATATTTTTAAATATATATACCTTTTTATCAAAATACAGTGTGAAAAGAATGTACATAAAGGCCAATTACTTAGACTGGCTGAGTTTATGTGACAGCCTTGAAGCGCCCATGAACTTTAAGAAAAATAATTGCTTTAAAAAAAATTCATGTTGTTATACGTATGTGTTTATATTTACCAACGTTGAAATAAATTGGCGAGAAAAAATACATATAAAGCATTTATAGAATTAGGCGTTACTTTACGGAGATTCATAATACACAAGTAATAATTAAATTATTTTGCTATAATCGACCATCCGCAACTAATCGCGGATTATACTAAATAATTACTTTTTTTACGTATAAAGCTTTGTTTGTAGAGCTGCGAATATGGTAGAGTTTTTTTCACAAAACCTCTGCGATATTCTACGGTCAGGCGTTGTATGTCAAATATACTAAACGTTAAATATATGAAGATTTTCTGTCAAAAGTACAAAAAGAATATATTTCAATAAAAATTCTATACAACGTTCCATTCGTATTTATCTTTGCTAGATCTCTTAAATATTAAATTTCCATGCCTAAAAATGTTATTAATAAATGAATGTTTAGACATAGTAAGAAATTCCTGCGGATTAAATATTAGGTATGCGTATTTTTTATTTTTTAATTAAATATTTAGTTTTTTTTAAATAATACATTTTATAATCAAAATCTTAAATCTATAAACTGAAATGCATGTGTAATGGCTCAAATCCGAATTTAGATTTCGTAATTTGTTTGCTTTGGTTTCCCACTTCAAAGTGTATTCCTTAAAAACATTACGCCTTTTGAAGCGATATAAAACAGATTATTTTCATAGATCAGATGCAGTCATAAAAAGGCCAGAAAAGTTAACCAAGCCCATTTAAAAAAACAACCACATCCGCTGTTGCGGACATGAAAGGATACATAATTAATCAATATCCGCGTGGTGTGCTAGAGACGTAGATTAAAGATCTGGGGGTAGAAAAAGAAAATAATAACTGTAGTGCTAGCCAACGACTATTCACAGCGCTCTAGACAGTTCGTGACCAAAGAATATGCAACTTTACTCAAATATCGAACCTTATATTAAGTTCGAAAGGCTCGTCCTAATAAGTATCAATATGAAAGTTAAAAATCTAGTAATAAAAAAAAAATATAATAACAACAAAACAAACTAAAAATAACAACAAAATAAAAAATAAAGTAACAATAACAACAAAAACAAAACAACGTGTGCTTTCAGGGCAAATCCACTTAAAAACGTAAAGATCTGAGACGCAGGATAGAATATTTTTGAGTTCTTTTTTTAAGTTGTTAATTTTTTTTTGAGGTTCAGAGAGCTATTCTTAGTCTTATTAATTCTTTATATTATAAATGTCTGTTACGTTTTCACGTCACATCCGCTGAACCAATATCGATGAAATTTGGCCTAATTGATGCTTATACACCAGGGTAACATTTAGTCTATAGAAATCCTGTTAATTCAACAGGAATAGGACACGATTGAGAAACCAAGAAGGAAACCAAATTTAATGTTGACGTTTCGAGTAGCGGAACAATTAAAAATAATTTATAGAATGAGGCGTTACTCCATAATACAAAAGTAATAATAAAATTATTTTGCTATAATCCGTGATGAAGTAAAATAGAAAAATATATATAGTGCTAAATGTACTGTTTTTATAATTGATACACGCAGGATTCGTACAAACAAATGCACAAACCTCCACCACAATACACAAGCACTACATACGTTCACTATCAAAAGCTCAACAATGGTTTAGCCCCGCAACCGAAGCATAATCAGGAGATAGACTCCACGACATAATCGCAAAAGGCTTTGCGCATGTGTTTTTAAGAATCCTGCACGTATCAGGTATGAAAACGGATTGTCCACTCTACATTTAGCAACATCATTCATTCATTCACTCTTCATTTAGCAGAATCATTGCAATTTAACCCAGTAGGATCAATTTGATTTTTGTGATGGAGATATTTGCAGAGTTGGAGAGTGACAGAACCTACTGTTTATTCCAGGACCGTCCACGCCTACGAAGTCGCGGGTAAATGCTAGTTATAAGATACATCATCATCTTCCTGCCCTTATCCCAGTCTAAGTGAAGTCGGCACAACATGTTCTAAACATGCTGTCACATAGTTTGGCTGCGTTTTTACGACCGGCCGCCTGCCTGGCGTCAACTTACCTCAGTCGTATTTTACGACACCTCGGTAAGAAAGAGGGTGGTCTATTTTACTAAACCGGATACCACACGGTGGGTCAACTTACCTTAGTCGCCTTTTACGACACCTCGGTAAGAAAGGTGGTTGGTCTATTCTACTCAGCCGGATACCACACGGCGAGTCGACTTACCTTAGTCGCCTTTTACGACACCTCGGTAAGAAATGAGGGTGGTACTATTCTATTCAGCCGGATACCACACGGCGTAGTTATAAGATACATATAATAGTAATTAAGTATTATTGATTATCCGATCAAAACTTCCACGTAACTACTCTTCTTGTATCATAAATAAATTAGTTATTTGAAAGAGAAAGGTGAAATGTGAGCATCGATTCATGTTTTAGCCATCGTTCAACGTGCTTCTTGCTATTGTACACACAAAAGTTTATTTCATTATAATTTGATCTATTGTATTGGTTTGGTACAATAAACGGTTAGATTAACTTTGATATTGTTTTAGGGTTTCTAAAAGTTTACTTTGTATAAATATTGTTTTGATTTTATTTGAATTAAGATTTAAAATAATACAAAGGTGCTCTTGAATCGTTCACTTTCCTGCCGTTTCAGAAAATTATTCTGCTGTTTTCAAAATATTGTTCTTTTAAGACATACATCAAAATGTACTTCATCTAATTTTATGATATAAATATGAAAGTCTATCAGTTTTTAAGTTACACTTTCATATCCACGCCGTTCAACCAATATTTTATTTATACAACATTTGGTGCAACTCAAGAGTCTAGATTCTGTACATATTTACGAATACGATTTTACGAAGTTTGTGGATGAAAGTTTATTTTTTATTTTATTTATTTATTTATTTAACAACATCCACTACTTTAACAGCTAGCCAATGCGAGTTGAGTTGAATTATCATTTATTAGGACGTTTAGGTTTGAAGGTTAAGCGTTCCAACCATTAACCCATCGCAGATTATTTAATATATTTAACTAGCTGTCTGGTAACGTGTTGCTGTAGCTCAGTCTGGTTTCAAATTCCCTTCTAAATAGAATTCAACATTTAAAAAATGCTCTAGTCTCCACCAAACTTAACTGGATCATCCGCTGGGTTACTACCCGTAACCTTACTTACTACTAAAGATTGTCTGAAAATTTCATTAAAATCGATCCAGCCGTTTCGGAGTCTAGAGTGTACACATAGAAAAACATTCATTTTTATATATTAGATTGCTAAATCTGATTGCAATCAAACTGATAAAAACAAAATCTGTGCTACTAATAATACCGTAATTGTGTGTTATCTAATATAATGAGGTTGTTATAATCACCTGTATTACCTAACAATTGTAAACAAGAAGCGTCGTACGCTACTTGAACGTATATATCGGAATGGATGCGGCCTTGTCCGTTACTAGTACCTATTCAAGTGCTATGGTTATTTACTAAAAGGCTTAGGATATTTTTATGTATGACCGTGGTCCCAGTTTTCAGTTTGTCGTAACTTTTCGTCCCCCAACGGCGTGACGACTGGTTCAAATTCAAATTATTCTTTATTCAAGTAAACTTGGAAACAAGTACTTTTGAATCGTCACCTCTACTGCTGGTTCGGAAAGCTGTTCCTACAGAGAAGAGCCAGCAAGAAACTCGGCGGTTGCTCTTTCTAAAATAATTCTTAGAACTAGTTACATCTAGTCATTACTATCTTGTATAGGGAGAGAAGTGGCTATATGCACGCATTATCATCATATGTAAGCTTTCTGTATTTTCATTCATTAGTTTCATTTTTTGTGTATAAGCATCCTTTTGAAGATTTTAAACTTTCGCGATTCATACTAATTAAAATATAAACAACCGGGTCACATCGCGATAATCCCGTTACCTTTGTTTAAGGTTCAACGTTTCGGCAGAGTTGCATCCACCGTGGTCACGAACTGACTTGAGTCAGTCAGTTCGTGACCACGGTGCATGATAATGACCATTATCATGCTCCAGCCTTTCCCACTCTATGTGAGGTCGGCACAACATGTTTTTATATGTCACATGTTTTGGCTAATTATTTTACGTTCGGCCGCCTGCTTGAGGTCAATTTACCTTAGTCGCCTTCCACGACACCTCGGCAAGAAAAAAGGGTGGTCTTTTCTACTCAACTGAATACCACACGGCGCGGCGGGTCAACTTACCTTAGTCGCTTTTTGCGACACCTCGGAAAGAAATGAGGGTGCTTTATTATATTCAGCCGGATACCACACGGCGGAGGAGGGTAAGTGACCGTCTGGTTTTGAAGCAGAACTCCAAATATCAATTAACCTTTCTAACAGACTTTCTTAATCATTACGACGACGCAATCATCTGCTATTGTCGAGACTACGCTATAACCTCTCAAATGATAATCCTTTCAAGGGATATTCTTCCTCAACCATCGAGGTCCATAGCTGGACATAGGTCTGTTTAAGGGCCCTCCACACTACACTATCTTGTACCGTTTGATTCAAGCGGCTTCTCGCAACCTTTTTGAGGTGGTCTGTCCTCCTCGTGGAGACTACCAACGCTGTGTAAATCAGAAGAATGCTTATTATCTGATGTAATCTTGACAATTCATCGAGATACGGACGACCACGACCGCTCTACCAAGAGTGTAGCGACCAAGAAGAAAATTTTTGACAATGACAATAATATAGAGTAGGATTTGGCATCTTATTTCAATTAAATGTGTTTTAAGAATTGATTGCATTTAAGTTTACTGATGACTTATGGTCAGGAAATCTGACTCTAGATAAGGGTTTGGACAAAACGTTGCCTAAGAGGAGATATCAGCCCTAGTAGGGAAACTAATACTACTTTAACGATGAATCTTACTTTATAACCTTTGGTAAAATTACTACAAGAATTCTGACAATTAGAATAAATACTACCTTCTAAAATATAGAGTTCACAGTCCTAATATGCCAAGTACATTTTCTGCCACAGTATCTTTCGCAAGAAACTTAATTTCGTAGTAAAGTTTTGACAACATCTAAGATTTAGTAATACGTGCGAAAAACTTAAGAGCCTAGTAATGTTTTGACATTTAATGGATGTCATTTTATTATCATGCAGCTTCTTCCTTGACCTAGATTGCAGAAGCAACACTAGATTTGTCTCTCCATGAGTGTTTGTGAATGTCTACTTAAGTGTTTAAACTTAACGTTAAAGTTTATAAATGTAAATACTTAAAACGATCACCAAACATATTTCAATATTACGTTAACCTAGGTCTGTTATTTTAATCAAGCTTTGTTTCAGTACAACCTGCTGGTTTTATTTTGTATCGTATTTATATTGTAAAGTAACGGTGTCGCACTATCCTTCTGGGCATATGCCTCCCGTCCTCGTTTTTGTAGAGAAAGGTTAGAGCTGTCTTCATTTTCTGAGCAAGGAGTGGGTCGTTACCACACAGCTCCAACACGGATTGGTTTGGTAGGTGTAAAAAGCGAAAAAGATATTTAACAATTATCAATCAAAATTGCTTAATTTGTTTGCTTACCTTTTAGAAGTAACATCATTTTGGTATGACAATAGTTCAAGGTCTAAACAGTGATGTAGGCTTCTTATCACGCTATGCCCTGGTAGAAGACACGAGCATTACAGGTTTTAAATCCAGATTGGTGCAAAAAGAAGGTGGCTTTTGCTTTGAAATAGAACAGTAGCAGTTTTCTACTACAACTTTCAACTTTCTTTGCTATAATAAACTCTGATAGTTAATCAGTAAAACCAAATCCTTACTTATTCATTGACATCAAATCAAATAAAAATAATCTTTATTCAAATAACCTCTTTCAAACACTTTTGAATCGTTCAAGAATCAATAGGATGATAAGCTAATCCTAGTTCCTTATGTTGCTCTTACTGAGAAGAACCAGCAAGAAAGTCGGCGGTCAATCTTTCAAAAATTTTTGAATTTACATAATAAAGCTGCAATCCTGTACAACCCTAAAAAGATTTTCATGTCCAAAGATCATCGAGTTTTACTTAAAAAATTTATTGCATATAAGTTCTGCTTACCTGGTTACTGGTTTACCATTTTGCTTTAAATTTATCGAACATCGTTAACTTGCATATCTAAAAAAAATTGGATATATAAACTGTCTTTGCGCAATAGAGGTGGGATGAAGCTTCTTGTCTAAAGGAGAGACCGTTACGCTTTGATATAATTTACACTAATTACCAATTAAACCTGACATTGAATAACATATTACACACTCACAATCATATGGATTTGCGTGAGCGTTGAGGTTTCCCATGACAATACTCCTCCGCATAAATATTTGTTTTTATAGTGTCACTTGTAACCTTCTCTATTAAAATCCAAGTATAATTTTGTGAACGTAATTTTTGCTTTTAATTGAGAGATTTATATTAATTTAAACACGCTTTACATTAGTTCTACCTGTATGTATTTGATTCAAACTTTGTACATATATCACATAATCTGCGACAATACATTGGAATAATTATAGGAACTTTCGTTTTTTAAATTATTTTTATTCTTCGTCAAACATTTGAACCTTAATAAAGCTCTTAATAAATCTTATACTATTTCGTGTACGCAATTAATGTAAGGAGGAGTGCAAAACTTTTGCTTCATGTATGTGTATATTAATTACATATAGATGAGCAAACCCGCATACAAGTGTAAGAAGCTGATAAAGGGCTCTGTTAAAGTAACGGAAATCCGCTGATAGGCACAGACAATGGGAACAAGCGGTGACTATTGTTAAAGACTAATCTAGGTTCTTTAGTTAAGCCATATACACACCAGCAGTAAACGTTACGCAACTCTCCCAAGAATCTTTTTTATTTTTATTCAATATAAATCAAACATTATATTTATAGTACTTAAGAATCTGTATAAAGACTCTATACATAGCTGTGATAGCCCAGGGATAAGACTGTGCGACTCTTTCGATGGGTCACGTGTTCAAACCCCGGCAGGAACTAATAAGTTTATCTATTTAAACTTATATGTCTAATTGATAATTGCAATTTATCACACGGGTTGAAGGAAAACACCGTGAGTTAACCAGCATATCTCTAGAGAATTCTAGGGATATGTGTAACCTACCAATCCGTATTGGAGTAGCGTGATAGGTCTTAGCTCCAATCCTTCTAACCAAGAGAGAGGTGGCCTATGCACAAACAGTGCACCGTAATTTCTTACTTTTACCCAAGAAATATAAGAGGTTTTATGCGCAAATCTTTAGCCGGCAAAAAAGGCACGTAATTAATTAGGGTTAAAGACACAACTAGCGTATCAAGTAAGTGGGTGGTCCATTAAAGGACATACGAAAAACGTACATATCGCTATTACTATATGAACGATATTAGCAAAACAACGATTGTTCTATGAGTTTTGCGAAATAACATGCAAATCACGATATGTACTCGTCATCGAGTCGTTTTTGTAAAACAATTACAAGTGCAGTAGGCGGCTTGGAATTCGGACAATGCTTATTAGGCATCTAGTTTCCTTTTTTGATAGACCAATTCAAAAAACGTGCCTAGGTTATACAAAGCATATTTCATTAGAAGTTCAGTACAAAATAATTATTTCGTTGTAATCTGCGTTTGTGTTGGATGAAAAGTGTTGGAATGGCGATGCCGAACCGGAAAGCTATGTCGGAAGACCCCCTACTAGATGGACTGACGACCTCAAAAAGGTCGTGGGGAGCCGCTGGATACAAGCGAAATAAAATCGTGTGTTGTGGAGATCCCATGAAGAGACCTATATCCAGAAGTGGACGTCCATCTGTTGAAGAAAATGAAGAATCCGCGTTTGTTAAGAGCGAATTTCTGTAATGCTAAGTGTGACTTTATGTGTGTGGCGACTAAGGTGAGTTAACCCGCCGTGTGGTATCCCGCTGAGTTGAATCGACCACCCTCATTTATTACTATGTATTAAAAGGCGACTAACGTAAGTTGACTCGCCGTATGGTATCCGGCAGATTAGAATAAACCGGCCCCGAGTAGTCGTAAATGGTGAATAAGGTAATTTGACCCACCGTGTGGTATCCGGTTGAGTGGAATAGACCACCCTCTTTCATAACGAGGTGTCGTGAAACACTTAGCCAAATCATACGACATGTTCATTGTTGTGCATCTCATTGTTATTGCTAGTTATTTCTATTCTATGAATGTAACTATATGTACAGTTTATAACCTGAACGTTAACAAATTAAACCGGCGTGTCTACACCGGTTTCTTTGCTGACCTATTTGGCGCGTTGCAGCAAAGATTTTAACCTCGCATTTAAGTGTCCCGCAAGAACACTCGTCATTTCACAATGCACACGTGTCACTGAAAGCTTTTCTACTTCTGAACTACCAATAAGACTTACATCTTATAAAACGAAAATGTTCTCTAAAATATTATACCTACATCCAAAATAGATTTTAAAATACACCACAGCACATTTTAGACTAAAACATTATTTGCATCATCTTTCTTCTACCCTTATCCCATTCTAAATGGGGACGGCACAAAATTTGTTTATATGATTTGGCTAGTTATTTTATGACCGGCCGCCTGCCTTACGTCATCTTACCTTAGCCGCCTTTTACGACACGACGGGTTGTCTATTTTATTTAGCTCGATACCACACGACAGGACAACTTACCTTAATCACGTTTTTCGACACCTCGGTATGAAATGAAGGTGAAATATTCTACCGAGCCGGATACCACACGGCGGACTAATGCATGTAATAAAAAAAACCAATGACGCTGCGGATTGGTAGGTTATAGACATCTCAAGAATTCCCAAGACATGCAGGTTTCATCACGATGTTTTTCTTCAACGAAAAGCGTGTGCTGAATCGCAAATATCAATTAGGCACATAAGTTTCAACAAAAAAACTTAGGGCCTCCCCGGGGTTTGGAGCTTGTGATCTCCTCAAAAGAGTCTTACGCTGTCACCACTGGGCTATCACAGCTTTTGAGCTATAAACTATCCATGATTTATAGAAGCAGGAGTTTACAGTTATTCCATAGTACAGAAGTTACAAAATTATTATTTTCCTGCAATTCGCGTTTGTTAAGAGATAACATAGGTTCTCTTAACAAATGCAAATTGCAGCAATATTCTATTGAACTTCCATAAACCAAACATATTCGAGTGGGTCGGTCCTAATGAGCCAATCTTCGTTCTTAGGGCCCGGTGCGTTTAATTCACCGCATAATTGACATTCGCGCACGTACAATATGCTAAGGTGATGCCCACGTGCCCTATTTGTATTCAACCGGCGCTCGAAATAGATTATCCTCTGTATAAATTACTGGTAATCCGCATCAATATTAATTACTGATTTTGTTTACATAAACCCAACACAAGTGTTCGATACGAAAGGAAAGGAAAATTCTGGGATCCATAATACATTATTGCATCCATTAGATTTGTTATCAGATACTTCATCATTTTCCTACCCTTATCACACTCTAAGTGAGGTCGGTAAAACATGTTGTTACATGTTTTGGCTTCGCCGTATGGTATCCGACTGAAAAGACCTGAAACAACCGGAAAAGACCACCCTCATCTTACCTAGGTGTTGTAAAAGAGGACTAGATACTTGTCACAACAAAAGTCTATATATAATGACTCCCTGGTCGCACAAAAAGTAAAACCAGTTACGGTATTATATTATTAAAACCATGTGGTATCCGGCTGAGTATGGCAACATGTTTATAACATGTCATGCCGACCCTACTTAGAGTGGAATAAGGGCAGGAGAATCATGAGTATTATAGTATTATTAAAGGATAATCTTGCCTGCGTCTGCAGGAGAAACCTTCCAGCACCCTGCCCTTTCCTCTGGGTGGTGCTAAATGAGCTGAAAACGCCAAACATCCGGGCGCGTATAAGATAACCGAAACCATGGCCTCGTCAGTAGAGGCTATAGAACTTGGAGGATTTAAATAACCTCCGAACAACTCAGCACTGAAGTCAAAGGGAAATCACTGCCACTATTCTCCCAAAATAATGCCCCCGATCTTCGGGACCATCACGATGCTTAGCAGTGAGCACACGACTGAAGAAGGACAGTATTAATATTATAGGAATCATCGGAAACTAATGTACACGAAACTTAATTAATGGCGGTTCTCACTCAAATCATACATTATACAGTTTGTATTGATAAAAAATGGATAACATTAATAATACTTAATATAATATTATGTAACGATTAAACAATTAACTTTATAATCTCGCTTAAGTAATGAAATTACTTGATATCGGTAATGTTCGCGGTAATGATTTTGACAAGCTATATCGTACGCAATAAGGGTTGCCAAATATACAATCAAAGACAAAAGTATGCTGTTATACTTTATTAATATTTTTATCTGTATGTTACATTACATGTCAAGGGTAAGTCTCTTGACTAATAATGATAAAATTTGCTACAATTAAATTTTATACCGGTTTATATATACACTAACAAAAATTCTAGTTTTTGTTTCGTGAAAAGGACCAAAATAGGTTGCATTCCGGGTGCCGGTAGAAAACTTGAATATAAACGTTGTGCATTTTTGATATTTTGGAATGTATAGGGAATAATTTTGCACGAATCAGTTTAAGATTTAGTATAAAAGTACTATCATGTATGTGGTATAATGAAATACTAATTTACTGCGCAGCCGTAAACGTTCAAAAACGTGACAATTTATATTATACTACCTGTGCTAGCAGCTTCGCCTGCATTGAAATCTTTTTCCAGAATTGAATTTTTAAACATAAAAGTAGTTATCGTAAGTTAATTATAAGAGATTTTTGAATAACTTTCACCGTTTACTCAGCGCACGCAAGGAAAGCTTTAAATTTAGCCGTTATCGCAATGTTTTTTATTGCTGCTCCTCTCCTATTCATTTTCGTGATGTTATATAGCCTATATATATAGATAGCCTATATAGATAGACTATCAAACACTTAAAGAATTTTTCAAATCCGTGCAGTAGCTCCTGAGATTAGCGCGTTCAAACAATCAAACAAACTCTTCAGCTTTATATATTAGTAGTATAGATAAAAGATTTAACACATCAGAATTATTAGAATTTAATCCAATTCACGCAAGGACCCTGCGCCATCTAAACGAAACAGCAGGCGAAGGTATACATTTTCGTCGCGCGGTAGCAAGAGAGGGGAATACTCCCTATCCTACGCCGCACCGGCGGTCTACTCTCCCTTCGCCTTACATATTTTCGGTATTACAGGTCACTTGTACTGACGCGAAATTATCATTTCTTACCCATCACAACAAGTGTACAACGCACCTAAAGAAAATGATTTATAGAATAAGGCGATACTTTGCGGAGATCCATAATACAAAAAATAATAAAATTATTTTGCTATAACCCGCGATGAAGTAAAATAGAAAATATATATAATGCTAAATGTAGAGTGGACAATTCGTTTTTATACCTGATACATTACCTGATTCGTAAAAACACATGCACAAACCTCCACCACCGCCACCACAATATAAAAGCACTACATACGTTCACTATCACAAACATGTAGATTTATGTTTACGTTAACTGTGATGCAAAGACGCGGGTACTTGTCATTAATATAGCATCAAGTGGGTCACTTAAGAAACCAGTATAGGGTTAATAAACGTTAGTAGGATGCAAGTAGCGGTACTGGATATATCTAGTGGATAATTAATTCGGCGACCTCTTTGGCACAGTTATACGTATAATCTACAAGTTATCGGGAATAAATATATGTTCATGGAACATATCCTAGAGAAATCATTTTTCCTAGAGGGTAAGCGTTTATAGGGAAGCTGTGATGGCCCAGCGGTGCGACCGGGTGAATCTTTAGAGACGATCACGGGTTCGAACCCGGGCAGACACCAATGAGTTTTTCTCTTAAAACTTATGTGTCTAATTGATAATTGCAATTTATCACACGCTTTTCGGTGAAGGAAAACATCGTGAGGAAACCTGCATATCTCTAGACAATTCTGGAGGTATGTTTAACCTACCAATCCGCATTGGAGCAGCGTGGTAGGTCTTAGCTCCAATCCTTCTCTCCCAAAACGGAGAGAAGAGGCCTATTCTCAGCAGTGGGATAGTAACAGGCCGTTACTAAGCGTTTATAATTTTTATTTAAGTTAAAAAAAGTTAGTTAGGTAGACCCTTGCCTAAAGAACAATCACATATCGAATTTATTAATTTCGTAATATAAAATAACTTTAAAGAAAATTATTTACATATAACTTTTCTGAGTAATATTTATTTGTTGTGATCACGAGAAAAATAAATAACTGTTGTCACTGGCAACAATTTGCCGGAAAAGTTAAATATTGGTCACACTATAAGACGACGCACTCTTGACGCGAGCCAAGCTATATTGGAGTCTTCATCGTGCTTTCAAGATGACTGGAGCTGCATTCAGCATTTCAACATTTCAAAAAGAAATTTGAAAAATAATGATTCTTCAAAACTTATAGCTGGGTCAATTTTGGTAAAATTTAGTACCATTCAGCGCTGTTTACACTTTCATATTTTATACTATAAATTATTTGAATTAAATATATCTTCCAGGTTCGAAAATGTTAATATAATGAAGATATTACACGAAGAACGCGGAATACATGTACAACCGCCATATATGTCTGTTCGTCACGACTGCAGCACTGCACTTTTTTTTTTTTTTTTATAACTTTGTTTCACATTCTATTCAAATGGGAAATATGTTGTTTACAATTTTAATTATTTGTGCCTTATATAATGTTATTATATATAGCTTACTTGTAAGTGATAGCCCAGCGTTGAGACCGTGCGACTCTTAAAGAAAAGTTTGTCATTATCAGCCTCCTGCCCTTATCCCACTATAAGGAGGTTTCGGCTGAACATGTTATAAACGTGTTGAAACATTTGGCTGCGTATTTTAAGACTGTCTGACATTAACTTACCTTAGTTTTTTTTTATTTATTTATGTACCATAAAAAAAGTTGGAAAAAAAACATTATTGGTAAAAAAAGTGTACAAAGTTCAACTTATCCGTATGACAGAGAACTCTGCCAGCTAACCTACGAAGTGAGACAATTTATATTAAAGAAAAAGTTGGGACGCAAATATCATACATTATTAATTAGAATTACCTTAGTCGCCTTTTACGACACCTCTGTAAGAAATGAGGGTGTTCTATTCAACTCACCCGGATACCACGCGGCATTCTTGAAGAAAAGTTTCTTTCTCTATAAAAAGGTTTTTCTACTTCGGTTCCTCAAATGCTTTTTATACGACGTATTTTAAAAGTGGCATACGCCGTGTGGTATCCGGCTGAATAGAATAGTACCACCCTCTTTTCTTACCGAGGTGTCGTAAAAGGCGACTAAGGTAAGACGACCCGCCGTGTGGTATCCGGCTGAGTAGAATAGACCAACCTCATTTCTTACCGAGGTGTCGTAAAAGGCGACTAAGGTAAGTTGACCCACCGTGTGGTATCCGGTTTAGTAGAATAGACCACCCTCTCTTACCGAGGTGTCGTAAAATATGACTAAGGTAAGTTGATGTCAGGCAGGCGGCCGGTCGTAAAATACGTAGCTAAATCATGAGACAACATGTTTATAACATGTTGTGCCGACCCCACTTAGAGTGGGATAAGGGAAGGAGGATGATGTATTTAAAAAGTGGCATATCTATTTATGAAAAAGAATTTATCCAATACAAAATTTATTCATAATAAAAGCTTTTACCATAAAAGCTTTCATGTCCCTTCTGTTCCCTCGTGTGAAGCCAATACTGGCAACAGCAACAGGTCAGGCTTATCATAAACATTACATTGTTATCGGAACTGAACCAATATGTATAATTTCAGCTCAATCAGACACCGGGAAGTGGGTCAAATTTAACTTGCAAGATTCCATTTTGACATACGAACAAACATACAAGCCAAGTTAAATAAAAGTTTTTAAAAAAGGCTATAACTTTTGATTACAAATAAGGATGGGCCACAATTAATTCTTTGGGCCACATTATCACAGAAAAGCGCAGTTAAATACGAAAATAACTTGTTGGTTAGAAGTTTTATAAGTTTTATAAGTTTTATAAATAAATAAATAAATAATTGGATCAGACATTAATAGTAATCCAGGATCATTAAAAGTGTTAAGTGAAGAGAAAGAATAAACAAATGACACGACGGAAACCAAAAATCTGTGGTTGTGTATCTTCTTATAAACCCGGCCTTGTTTCCGCATTCTCCTCCACTACATTTCTGTATTTTTGTTTAACTTTACTGCAGTAGATCTGATGTGTTTGGATTTAATTCTGGAAAACATTTCTGTTTTAATGACGGCGACAGATTGGTTTTATAATAGCAGCTTTAATAGTTAATAATCAATTATTAGTTTGAGATGTTTAATGAAAACTGAGACATCTTTGTTTTTTTTACTCATATCATAAATGCGAATCAATTAGTGATCGCTTATTTCATTTCTTTAAACCTGGTAAGGCTTTGATAACTGAACGATGAGACAGTCTCTGGGTTGCACATTCAAACCCGTGCAGCAAACGAAGCTTTTTCTATGAGAACTTGAGCCTAGTTTATATTGACAATATATCAAACGCGTTTTGTTGAAGGAAAAAATAGCAAATTAATCTGAATATCTCAAGAAAATTCCTGGAATATGTGTAACCTACCAATCCGCTTTAAACCAGCGTGGTCGGTTTAAACTCTAACACCACTCCAAACGGAGAGGAAGGCCTAAGTCCAACGGGACAGTAACAGACCGATACTTTACTTATACTTGGTCACTGTTAAAGATCCCTTTAAACTTAAAATGCAGTCTAGCTATATTCATCTTATTTCTCAGACATTTTCGCACATGTTATCCCTTCCTGTTATGACCGCCGAGGCGACAGCGAACACTAATATGGCTGCGCTCAATAGGTATTCATGTACCTTATGGTTATTCATGAACTTAAGTAATTTTCTGTAGACACGCATTCAATTGTGTATATAGAACGAAAGCGGATAATGGAATATGTTGTTCCAACTCTTATATTCATAGCAGGATTATAAAAGCTAAATGTTTGCTGTCCTTCTTTCAAGTCCGAATGGAGCAACGAACTGAGACCAACAAGAACACACGAGACAGTGTAAGTAATGTATCATGACGTGTATTTCCAGTGTATTATGATTACGTTACGGACATACGCTTACAGAGGGTACGGTGTGACAAAGGATATTTAAGGACAAATAATTTACAATCTTATTGCCCTTATCATAGCAGCGACATTTGTTTAATCCAAAACTGATATATCGAAATGTCTTATGGTATGATATTGCCTTTCATGTCATTTACAGGGAAGTCACGGCACCTCGTCTCCAATGGACGCTGCTGCATTATTTCAGTAGAATAGATTACTTCATTGTGTTAAAGGCATACGGATATTAAATGAAACAAGGACATATCTAGTGCTTCGTGGCGAACCGAAGGTAAGTGCCCTTGTCACAGGAACTTATGGTACATACCGGGTAATGCTAAAGAATCCTTCGGCATGCTAGAACGTGAATTCATGAGCGCAGACTTCAATACATACTAAGGGTTTAAGCAAAATATTAAGTCAGCCATCTTCTTACTTTACAACCTAAATCAGTTTTTCCCAACGTGGGGCCCACGATCAATGTTAAGAGGGCAACTCGACATTTCTTTGCTGACCTATTTGGCGCGTTGCAGCAAAGATTTTAACCTCGCATTTAAGTGTCCCGCAAGAACACTCGTCATTTCACAATGCACACGTGTCACTGAAAGCTTTTCTACTTCTGAACTACCAATAAGACTTACATCTTATAAAACGAAAATGTTCTCTAAAATATTATACCTACATCCAAAATAGATTTTAAAATACACCACAGCACATTTTAGACTAAAACATTATTTGCATCATCTTTCTTCTACCCTTATCCCATTCTAAATGGGGACGGCACAAAATTTGTTTATATGATTTGGCTAGTTATTTTATGACCGGCCGCCTGCCTTACGTCATCTTACCTTAGCCGCCTTTTACGACACGACGGGTTGTCTATTTTATTTAGCTCGATACCACACGACAGGACAACTTACCTTAATCACGTTTTTCGACACCTCGGTATGAAATGAAGGTGAAATATTCTACCGAGCCGGATACCACACGGCGGACTAATGCATGTAATAAAAAAAACCAATGACGCTGCGGATTGGTAGGTTATAGACATCTCAAGAATTCCCAAGACATGCAGGTTTCATCACGATGTTTTTCTTCAACGAAAAGCGTGTGCTGAATCGCAAATATCAATTAGGCACATAAGTTTCAACAAAAAAACTTAGGGCCTCCCCGGGGTTTGGAGCTTGTGATCTCCTCAAAAGAGTCTTACGCTGTCACCACTGGGCTATCACAGCTTTTGAGCTATAAACTATCCATGATTTATAGAAGCAGGAGTTTACAGTTATTCCATAGTACAGAAGTTACAAAATTATTATTTTCCTGCAATTCGCGTTTGTTAAGAGATAACATAGGTTCTCTTAACAAATGCAAATTGCAGCAATATTCTATTGAACTTCCATAAACCAAACATATTCGAGTGGGTCGGTCCTAATGAGCCAATCTTCGTTCTTAGGGCCCGGTGCGTTTAATTCACCGCATAATTGACATTCGCGCACGTACAATATGCTAAGGTGATGCCCACGTGCCCTATTTGTATTCAACCGGCGCTCGAAATAGATTATCCTCTGTATAAATTACTGGTAATCCGCATCAATATTAATTACTGATTTTGTTTACATAAACCCAACACAAGTGTTCGATACGAAAGGAAAGGAAAATTCTGGGATCCATAATACATTATTGCATCCATTAGATTTGTTATCAGATACTTCATCATTTTCCTACCCTTATCACACTCTAAGTGAGGTCGGTAAAACATGTTGTTACATGTTTTGGCTTCGCCGTATGGTATCCGACTGAAAAGACCTGAAACAACCGGAAAAGACCACCCTCATCTTACCTAGGTGTTGTAAAAGAGGACTAGATACTTGTCACAACAAAAGTCTATATATAATGACTCCCTGGTCGCACAAAAAGTAAAACCAGTTACGGTATTATATTATTAAAACCATGTGGTATCCGGCTGAGTATGGCAACATGTTTATAACATGTCATGCCGACCCTACTTAGAGTGGAATAAGGGCAGGAGAATCATGAGTATTATAGTATTATTAAAGGATAATCTTGCCTGCGTCTGCAGGAGAAACCTTCCAGCACCCTGCCCTTTCCTCTGGGTGGTGCTAAATGAGCTGAAAACGCCAAACATCCGGGCGCGTATAAGATAACCGAAACCATGGCCTCGTCAGTAGAGGCTATAGAACTTGGAGGATTTAAATAACCTCCGAACAACTCAGCACTGAAGTCAAAGGGAAATCACTGCCACTATTCTCCCAAAATAATGCCCCCGATCTTCGGGACCATCACGATGCTTAGCAGTGAGCACACGACTGAAGAAGGACAGTATTAATATTATAGGAATCATCGGAAACTAATGTACACGAAACTTAATTAATGGCGGTTCTCACTCAAATCATACATTATACAGTTTGTATTGATAAAAAATGGATAACATTAATAATACTTAATATAATATTATGTAACGATTAAACAATTAACTTTATAATCTCGCTTAAGTAATGAAATTACTTGATATCGGTAATGTTCGCGGTAATGATTTTGACAAGCTATATCGTACGCAATAAGGGTTGCCAAATATACAATCAAAGACAAAAGTATGCTGTTATACTTTATTAATATTTTTATCTGTATGTTACATTACATGTCAAGGGTAAGTCTCTTGACTAATAATGATAAAATTTGCTACAATTAAATTTTATACCGGTTTATATATACACTAACAAAAATTCTAGTTTTTGTTTCGTGAAAAGGACCAAAATAGGTTGCATTCCGGGTGCCGGTAGAAAACTTGAATATAAACGTTGTGCATTTTTGATATTTTGGAATGTATAGGGAATAATTTTGCACGAATCAGTTTAAGATTTAGTATAAAAGTACTATCATGTATGTGGTATAATGAAATACTAATTTACTGCGCAGCCGTAAACGTTCAAAAACGTGACAATTTATATTATACTACCTGTGCTAGCAGCTTCGCCTGCATTGAAATCTTTTTCCAGAATTGAATTTTTAAACATAAAAGTAGTTATCGTAAGTTAATTATAAGAGATTTTTGAATAACTTTCACCGTTTACTCAGCGCACGCAAGGAAAGCTTTAAATTTAGCCGTTATCGCAATGTTTTTTATTGCTGCTCCTCTCCTATTCATTTTCGTGATGTTATATAGCCTATATATATAGATAGCCTATATAGATAGACTATCAAACACTTAAAGAATTTTTCAAATCCGTGCAGTAGCTCCTGAGATTAGCGCGTTCAAACAATCAAACAAACTCTTCAGCTTTATATATTAGTAGTATAGATAAAAGATTTAACACATCAGAATTATTAGAATTTAATCCAATTCACGCAAGGACCCTGCGCCATCTAAACGAAACAGCAGGCGAAGGTATACATTTTCGTCGCGCGGTAGCAAGAGAGGGGAATACTCCCTATCCTACGCCGCACCGGCGGTCTACTCTCCCTTCGCCTTACATATTTTCGGTATTACAGGTCACTTGTACTGACGCGAAATTATCATTTCTTACCCATCACAACAAGTGTACAACGCACCTAAAGAAAATGATTTATAGAATAAGGCGATACTTTGCGGAGATCCATAATACAAAAAATAATAAAATTATTTTGCTATAACCCGCGATGAAGTAAAATAGAAAATATATATAATGCTAAATGTAGAGTGGACAATTCGTTTTTATACCTGATACATTACCTGATTCGTAAAAACACATGCACAAACCTCCACCACCGCCACCACAATATAAAAGCACTACATACGTTCACTATCACAAACATGTAGATTTATGTTTACGTTAACTGTGATGCAAAGACGCGGGTACTTGTCATTAATATAGCATCAAGTGGGTCACTTAAGAAACCAGTATAGGGTTAATAAACGTTAGTAGGATGCAAGTAGCGGTACTGGATATATCTAGTGGATAATTAATTCGGCGACCTCTTTGGCACAGTTATACGTATAATCTACAAGTTATCGGGAATAAATATATGTTCATGGAACATATCCTAGAGAAATCATTTTTCCTAGAGGGTAAGCGTTTATAGGGAAGCTGTGATGGCCCAGCGGTGCGACCGGGTGAATCTTTAGAGACGATCACGGGTTCGAACCCGGGCAGACACCAATGAGTTTTTCTCTTAAAACTTATGTGTCTAATTGATAATTGCAATTTATCACACGCTTTTCGGTGAAGGAAAACATCGTGAGGAAACCTGCATATCTCTAGACAATTCTGGAGGTATGTTTAACCTACCAATCCGCATTGGAGCAGCGTGGTAGGTCTTAGCTCCAATCCTTCTCTCCCAAAACGGAGAGAAGAGGCCTATTCTCAGCAGTGGGATAGTAACAGGCCGTTACTAAGCGTTTATAATTTTTATTTAAGTTAAAAAAAGTTAGTTAGGTAGACCCTTGCCTAAAGAACAATCACATATCGAATTTATTAATTTCGTAATATAAAATAACTTTAAAGAAAATTATTTACATATAACTTTTCTGAGTAATATTTATTTGTTGTGATCACGAGAAAAATAAATAACTGTTGTCACTGGCAACAATTTGCCGGAAAAGTTAAATATTGGTCACACTATAAGACGACGCACTCTTGACGCGAGCCAAGCTATATTGGAGTCTTCATCGTGCTTTCAAGATGACTGGAGCTGCATTCAGCATTTCAACATTTCAAAAAGAAATTTGAAAAATAATGATTCTTCAAAACTTATAGCTGGGTCAATTTTGGTAAAATTTAGTACCATTCAGCGCTGTTTACACTTTCATATTTTATACTATAAATTATTTGAATTAAATATATCTTCCAGGTTCGAAAATGTTAATATAATGAAGATATTACACGAAGAACGCGGAATACATGTACAACCGCCATATATGTCTGTTCGTCACGACTGCAGCACTGCACTTTTTTTTTTTTTTTTATAACTTTGTTTCACATTCTATTCAAATGGGAAATATGTTGTTTACAATTTTAATTATTTGTGCCTTATATAATGTTATTATATATAGCTTACTTGTAAGTGATAGCCCAGCGTTGAGACCGTGCGACTCTTAAAGAAAAGTTTGTCATTATCAGCCTCCTGCCCTTATCCCACTATAAGGAGGTTTCGGCTGAACATGTTATAAACGTGTTGAAACATTTGGCTGCGTATTTTAAGACTGTCTGACATTAACTTACCTTAGTTTTTTTTTATTTATTTATGTACCATAAAAAAAGTTGGAAAAAAAACATTATTGGTAAAAAAAGTGTACAAAGTTCAACTTATCCGTATGACAGAGAACTCTGCCAGCTAACCTACGAAGTGAGACAATTTATATTAAAGAAAAAGTTGGGACGCAAATATCATACATTATTAATTAGAATTACCTTAGTCGCCTTTTACGACACCTCTGTAAGAAATGAGGGTGTTCTATTCAACTCACCCGGATACCACGCGGCATTCTTGAAGAAAAGTTTCTTTCTCTATAAAAAGGTTTTTCTACTTCGGTTCCTCAAATGCTTTTTATACGACGTATTTTAAAAGTGGCATACGCCGTGTGGTATCCGGCTGAATAGAATAGTACCACCCTCTTTTCTTACCGAGGTGTCGTAAAAGGCGACTAAGGTAAGACGACCCGCCGTGTGGTATCCGGCTGAGTAGAATAGACCAACCTCATTTCTTACCGAGGTGTCGTAAAAGGCGACTAAGGTAAGTTGACCCACCGTGTGGTATCCGGTTTAGTAGAATAGACCACCCTCTCTTACCGAGGTGTCGTAAAATATGACTAAGGTAAGTTGATGTCAGGCAGGCGGCCGGTCGTAAAATACGTAGCTAAATCATGAGACAACATGTTTATAACATGTTGTGCCGACCCCACTTAGAGTGGGATAAGGGAAGGAGGATGATGTATTTAAAAAGTGGCATATCTATTTATGAAAAAGAATTTATCCAATACAAAATTTATTCATAATAAAAGCTTTTACCATAAAAGCTTTCATGTCCCTTCTGTTCCCTCGTGTGAAGCCAATACTGGCAACAGCAACAGGTCAGGCTTATCATAAACATTACATTGTTATCGGAACTGAACCAATATGTATAATTTCAGCTCAATCAGACACCGGGAAGTGGGTCAAATTTAACTTGCAAGATTCCATTTTGACATACGAACAAACATACAAGCCAAGTTAAATAAAAGTTTTTAAAAAAGGCTATAACTTTTGATTACAAATAAGGATGGGCCACAATTAATTCTTTGGGCCACATTATCACAGAAAAGCGCAGTTAAATACGAAAATAACTTGTTGGTTAGAAGTTTTATAAGTTTTATAAGTTTTATAAATAAATAAATAAATAATTGGATCAGACATTAATAGTAATCCAGGATCATTAAAAGTGTTAAGTGAAGAGAAAGAATAAACAAATGACACGACGGAAACCAAAAATCTGTGGTTGTGTATCTTCTTATAAACCCGGCCTTGTTTCCGCATTCTCCTCCACTACATTTCTGTATTTTTGTTTAACTTTACTGCAGTAGATCTGATGTGTTTGGATTTAATTCTGGAAAACATTTCTGTTTTAATGACGGCGACAGATTGGTTTTATAATAGCAGCTTTAATAGTTAATAATCAATTATTAGTTTGAGATGTTTAATGAAAACTGAGACATCTTTGTTTTTTTTACTCATATCATAAATGCGAATCAATTAGTGATCGCTTATTTCATTTCTTTAAACCTGGTAAGGCTTTGATAACTGAACGATGAGACAGTCTCTGGGTTGCACATTCAAACCCGTGCAGCAAACGAAGCTTTTTCTATGAGAACTTGAGCCTAGTTTATATTGACAATATATCAAACGCGTTTTGTTGAAGGAAAAAATAGCAAATTAATCTGAATATCTCAAGAAAATTCCTGGAATATGTGTAACCTACCAATCCGCTTTAAACCAGCGTGGTCGGTTTAAACTCTAACACCACTCCAAACGGAGAGGAAGGCCTAAGTCCAACGGGACAGTAACAGACCGATACTTTACTTATACTTGGTCACTGTTAAAGATCCCTTTAAACTTAAAATGCAGTCTAGCTATATTCATCTTATTTCTCAGACATTTTCGCACATGTTATCCCTTCCTGTTATGACCGCCGAGGCGACAGCGAACACTAATATGGCTGCGCTCAATAGGTATTCATGTACCTTATGGTTATTCATGAACTTAAGTAATTTTCTGTAGACACGCATTCAATTGTGTATATAGAACGAAAGCGGATAATGGAATATGTTGTTCCAACTCTTATATTCATAGCAGGATTATAAAAGCTAAATGTTTGCTGTCCTTCTTTCAAGTCCGAATGGAGCAACGAACTGAGACCAACAAGAACACACGAGACAGTGTAAGTAGTGTATCATGACGTGTATTTCCAGTGTATTATGATTACGTTACGGACATACGCTTACAGAGGGTACGGTGTGACAAAGGATATTTAAGGACAAATAATTTACAATCTTATTGCCCTTATCATAGCAGCGACATTTGTTTAATCCAAAACTGATATATCGAAATGTCTTATGGTATGATATTGCCTTTCATGTCATTTACAGGGAAGTCACGGCACCTCGTCTCCAATGGACGCTGCTGCATTATTTCAGTAGAATAGATTACTTCATTGTGTTAAAGGCATACGGATATTAAATGAAACAAGGACATATCTAGTGCTTCGTGGCGAACCGAAGGTAAGTGCCCTTGTCACAGGAACTTATGGTACATACCGGGTAATGCTAAAGAATCCTTCGGCATGCTAGAACGTGAATTCATGAGCGCAGACTTCAATACATACTAAGGGTTTAAGCAAAATATTAAGTCAGCCATCTTCTTACTTTACAACCTAAATCAGTTTTTCCCAACGTGGGGCCCACGATCAATGTTAAGAGGGCAACTCGACACGTGTTAAAGCACGTATTTCGCTCTGGATCATTTAAATGCAAAGCTAGATTTCGGTGCCAAATTTAACAAAAAAAAGCAATTTTTCTTCCTAAAATTTATCATTTATGTTCTTTAAGTAGACAACCTAAAACCTATTAGTTAGGTTCTTTAAGTAGACAATTATTTTTTTTATATTAAAATTCATGTATGTTACTTGGGGGGACAAAATATTTAACGTGGGGCATGGACCAAAAAAGGCCGGGAAACACTGACCTAAATAAAGGTTTCTTCAAGGTACAGGTAATAAAGGTTTCTACGGCACACAGATGCGTGCCGCTTCGATTCAGGGGCTGTCTGGTTATCTGCCACCTCTTTGAAGTATTCTATCGACCACGTTGATGTTTCTATTACTACTATAATCGTAAACAAGAGTTTCATGGTCCCGGGAACGGACGGAATTAAGAGCGCTCTCGAACTTCTCCATCAGGCCTAGAATAGGAAGGCATATGCAGAGCAAACTGCCATCCTTTACTAGTTGGAGAGGCACGTAAAGAAGATCAACCAGGTGATAGATCCATTAACACTATATTTACCGCTGTGGGGTTACCATCCCAACACCTTGTAACTCCAACAAACTATGTCTCACGTAGCAGCATTACCGTTTCACAACTCTTTGGCCTATGTCAGTCACTTCAATTCATCTATGTATTTTGGGCTCTTACAAGTTACTCTATCCACTGTTTTTTTTTCAGCAATATATTTATAGTTTTATTGAGATTTACATTTTATTTTTGTATTTCAGTGCAATGTCACAATTGTTTTGCGTGGATTTTAATTTTGTAAATCTTAGTCATAGCGCTATTTACGCAAAGCTACACAGCGGGTGTAAGACTGACTAAGATCTTTGAATAGATTTGAAAAAATCGAATAAAAATATATTAATATGTCTTACTCAGATAGTAAGACATAGTGTTCGTGATAATGTATATATTTGATTGTATACCTAATATTAAAAAATATATATTTTGAATTATAATTGTACCTTTAATAGGATAAGGTATATCAATTCTAATAAATGTTTTATATGTATTTGTTACTAGTCAAAAGTTTTCATTAAATCCTACAGATTACACAAACATATTTCCACACAGTGCCATCCGTCCAAAAGCTAACAAGGAAACGGTTACATAATTAGCGACGAAGGACTTAAATTTCCTTTGAAAGTCATTTCTACAGTTATTTTTGTCGTTGCGACGGGATACTGAGCTTATATATTCCCATTAACATTTGTGCCCCGTTTTACATTTATAACCTCGGAGACATTACATTCCATCGTACATGGACCCCTTGTATATTTTGTATTTATAAAATGAGTCGATTTTTCCAAGATTTATCTGCTTAGCACATGATAATCGCGACTGTTCCTCTCATGGCAGGTATTTTTGACTACCAAGGTAATTGGCATCAAAGATGAGCAGACACGCTAGATTGTCACTACTTAGCTTCTATCCCGTATATACAATTCTATTAAGCGCAATAAATCACCATGTATACCAAATTGATAAATTTTTTGTTGAAGCAATTTGTATGACGCTAGAATAGCGGTTACTAGATGTCGCTGTTGAAGCGACCAATCATGTAGGTTAAAAAACTCACACTTATCACAGACGTACCGAAATCTAGTGTCTATTAACGCTGGATTCACGCGGTCACTTAAATATTTTAGGAATCTTCGATTTGTAGACTTTGTCACCATTACTGAGGAAATTATAAAAGTTTCTTTCTTTTCCCAACTAAATTTCACTACTACAAAAATCTATATCACCGACTAAGCATTAAAATCGAATTTGAATCGGAATACGTAACGTTTGTTCTGCGTTTAAGCCCGTTACAAACTACATTTGGATCTAAATCGTTTAGAACTAAAGTCTCTGCTACAATGGCACAACTAAGTCGTAATAACATGAAATGTTTCAAAAGCTTTTAAAAGGGTTCCTTCTTTTTTAATCGCTCAATGTTAAGCATCTTGATTCCCCTCCTCAGACTTTCTAAATACAAGTTCTCGTCGCTTAGTTTGATCACGTGGCTGATGTTTATGTCCAGGTGGTCAGACACCTGATCCAACTCCACCCCTATAGACTCCACCCATGTGTCATGCCTTAAAAATATTAAGGCGATATAAATAGCCATTTTTCATTTAAATTATATTCTAAAATAAACTAATTAGAATTAAACCTATGCAAGCAATTAACGACCTTCACGGTATTTTAATAGAATAGTAGTCGCAACTTGATACTGGCCCTTTACTTGAACAAAGGTAATTGACCGTTCCAGTTCGAGTTGTTTATTGCGAAAAGAAGTCATACATAATCAACAACTACTTTGTTTATATATGTTAATCCAGAATTCAGCCATTATGATTCAAGTATTTTTGCTAGTATTTACTCCTTACGACTCGGTATTCGAGTTGGGACCCATATATGGATATAATATGCAGATGGTCAAACACAAAAAACGCACAGACACAAACAATACTTAAGAAGAATTATATTTTATCACTGTAAAACATATTAAAAGAAATAGATATGGGTAATTACGTATGGTTGGTATGGTTAGTAACGAGCCGAATTAACGTAACATTGAAGTTTGTTAAACCCCATTTCTAATATCATCTTCAAACACGATCATACTTATGGAGTAAACTACGGATGCAATGCACAGATTAACTTATTTGCTAGCAGCAAACGATGTCTCATCATAATTGAGTCGATGATGCAGGCTGAAATCGATTTCTTAAAGTGACTAGAAAGCCACGGCGTATGGTAATAAAGAGAAAACATATATGTAAGATCTCATCTATGTATCGAATTACACTTTCTTTAAAATGCTATTAGAAGTAGCACTTGTTTTCAATTTCTCGCTGATGGTAGATCGTTATCGACTGATGGTAGATCGTTAATTGATTTAAAAAAAGTGTAGAAATCTATTATAAGAAGTTTTTAGAGTCTGAATTTGGCGATTTGGTCAAATGGATTAACCAAGTCAGGGCGCCTGGAACGCATCCAAATTTGAGAGACTTGATATGTTTTTAAACACCTATATTTTTGGCGTGTAAACCTTCCTGACATGTATTTACCACATTTACAGCATTTTAATGGGTTCGAGTGTTCCTCAAGTTTTAGAAACTTCGAATAATGATTAGCTATAGCGGAGAGATCGAGGTCTTTATAAAGGTCTTAAAGTATGCTCGATATTGGTAAGTTGTAATTTATTTGCTTTTAGCATGTAGGAGGTATATAACAAAACTTTCGGACTAGCTTTTGTTAGTCATTCCTCAGAGTCTACAGAGTTCTATAACCTCATATACAGTTGGCAAGGCAGCAATTGTTCGGTTGGCGGCTTAATTACATCGGCGCCGGTAGCGTGCCGAGCAACAATACGGTAGGCGGACGTTCTACCGGCACGAGTGACCGAATAAGACGCGAATATATACTTAGAAAAAAACTAAGCGTACACAGACTTAATAATAGTACAGCAAAGAATAGCAACGTTTTTCTGTAGGTTCCTGAATTTTACGAAATGTTGCATTCAATTGAAATCACTTATAGAAGCGGGGTTGGTTTGCGGAATTCCATAGTTCCATATTTATTGAATTTAGTCTATAAATAGCAGTCGAAATAATTAAATCATTACTTTTTTGTGTATCGTTTTAAGCAACAAACTATCTACATAAATAACTATATATATATAACTAAAAAACATTTCGCGTCCAGAACAATTATGCTTCCATCTATTCTCGTGCCCTTATCGCACTCTCAAGTAGAGTCGGCACAATAATGTTTTAAACATTTTGATGCATGTTTTGGCTACTTATGTTTGCCGCTTGTCAGACGTCATATTACATTAGCCGCCTTGTATAAAACCTCGGTAAGAAAGAGGGTGGTCTATCCCACTCAGCCGGATACCACACGGTGGTAGTTTAATTATGCTTCCATTTATTTACTATCAATATGATTGGTGACATGATGTCAGTAGACATCAAGTCGTCGGTAAGCCACAAACGACTGATATCAGAAACTTGAGACCTCGTCTTCGCCGGCTTATTATATTATTTAGTTTGTATGTTTATGCTGGCGGTCGTGATTTGATCATCAGCTACATAAGACGCTTTCGGGACACCCTATATTTTCAGTAGAGTTACTGGAACTAAAGTTGGAAGCCAATGTTATAATGCTTTCAGGATGGAGGAGGATGGTTCAGCTTTGTAATGAATCTGTTTGTAGAATCGCGTAATATTTTTATGAAATATGAACGTTGGGTATACTTCGGAAAAGTAGTAACAGGATTTTAATAACCAAATAACAGCAGAAATTGCCCCAACCATAAGCGTTTCTTTCAAAATTTCTTAAGAAAATGCTTCGGTTTTTAGTACGTCACGGATCACACTTTTGTCGAAGATTATATCGATTACTATTATGTAAACGTATGTTTATAAGTGAAAGAGTTAAGGATTGATGTAATTGAAATTAGTAGACATTCCATTGTTCCGTTGTTCACTTTCACTTTCATCTCGCTGGAGAGCTCAAAAAGCAATTGCATACTATTTTAAAGTTAAAAAGGGTAGCAGCCCCCACTTTTTAGTTCTGAGCCCTTTAATTAAAAGCCGGCGCCGGTTGGCTTTTAAGACGAATAAAGGGGTTCCATACAATGCAGCTCGTATATTTATGCATAATTGAATATATACATTACATAGAAAAAGTTTCTATATTCGCTTTTAAATGTAGCTTTTGCTTTACATCAGTTTACAGTGATATTATTGATTTTTTGACCCAAAAGTCCTATAGTCCCAAAAATTACTTTTTTAAATTAAAATCATAACGCGTTACTCTTCTTGGGGTCCCTCTCCGGTTTACGAAGGTTGGCAGTCACCTTCTTCTTCTTGTTTCGTAAAAGGACTAAGAGTGCTACATAGCTAGATGATTTAAGCTATATACAGAAGCCGGGCGGCTTAAAGGGGCGGTCTTTCTCCTAACTTCGTTTCCCTTATAACGGGAGCCGTGACCTTTTCATTAAATCTTGTTCTTGACGATGGTCTTCCAGCTGTTCCTTTTTTTAGGCACGTTAATAACCTCGAGTACTTGAGTTTTGAGTGTGAGAAACCTTGGTTTTGTATGTGGTGCGAATCTGATCTGACCAGCGCATAGATTTGCGTCCCCTTCGTCTTTTGCCATTGACCTTGCCGGTAGCAATAAGTTGCTTGCGAGCAATGTGCCCAAATAGCTCACATACAATCCTCCGTATGCATATATTCGAAAGCCTCAGTTTCTTGTCTATTTTTAGTTCTTTAAGCACTTACTTGTTGGTCATATGCGCCGTTTATGGAATGCGTAACAATTTCCTCCAAGACCACATCTGATATGGATTAACGGGTTTGCCAATTTGCGTGCGTCTCTGTGCCATATTACTCTGTACAAGCGGTAAACTCTTTGTGTCCGAAAAAAACAATGACAGCTGCATTGTCCTGTCAATTGTAGAGAATAAAACAATGCTCTTCATATCATGTCTCTATATAGTTGTAGGTATGTAGATAGCGACAAAAACTATGCCACATTTAATTTTAATTTAATATATTTGTTATCAATATTGTCGAGTTATTTGATAATCCGACCAACTGTCGTAAGAACCTTTCTTTTCTTATTTTTACTTTTGTTTTGTAATTAAATTGTCAGCACAGCAATTAAAAAACCATAACAGAATTTAGAGAGATGTTAGAGGGATTTGTACATATGATTTATGATTTAAATCTTTGGCCAGCCTTAATCGAGCAATCTTTAAAGATCCAGGTCCTCTGACAGCTCGGCCTAGCCTACCAATGCTTACGTTATTAATTTAATATAAATTTTGTATTATATATCTTTTTCTCTATTTATGAATTAAAGTATATTTAAAATTTACTGATTGTCTATTTTCTTAGTTGTCCTAAAACATTACATAAAATAGGTCATATCAATTCATACTCCTAATCGAAGTACAGATCAATATGATTTCATCGGAAACAATCAAGAAGGTCGTCGTACAAATGAGAACATTGATGAGTCAAGATTTAATTTCCACCTCCAACACCAATTAGCAAATGTTTGACAATTTCGTAATTTTCAGTAAATAATCTACGCTTTCACTTAATTATATAAGTAGGCGTTAATTTGCACCGTTTTCCAAGAAAATTCTGTTCAGTCAGTAGATTTGTCAATTCGAGACACGAATTTGAAAAAGTGCATAATTACCTCTTTCGCATCATCCCTAATAAAAAATAACACAATTTTTCAATATATCTTTTACAAAATGTAAAGTCTATTCCACCAGCATTAAGGGAGACGAAGTAACGCCACGGCTGTTTTGTTTTCAGTTCTGTTCTCAATATTTATTTTAGTGTGATTTGTTGGCTTCTGTAAAAAAAAGGTACAGCAGATAGTAAATCTATCAAAGCGAACGAGAAATAGAGACCGTCTACATTTCCTTGGTGGACTAACACAAAAAGGGTCCTCGAGAGAGCCTCATTGCCAGGACTGACAAACCAAGACAGGAGAATTTGGCGAAGAAGATTGAAGAGACCCCAAATAATGGGAACAGAGGCGAGGAGAGGCAAAGAAGAAAGACAAAGGTAACATATATAATAATACTCGCTCTTTCGCTTATGATGTCCGTCGACAAAATTGTAATGGAAGGAAAAAGAGGAGAGCGGAAGTTGTAGCATAGAGACGTCAGGATTGCTGTGGCAAGGTGTGAAGAGGAACGGAGGTGCGGAGAGGCGTGGCGAGGGGAGGTGCAGAAAGGAGAGTAGTGACGCCTTTTTACGGAGCTGTTGTCGTTGCGTGCGCGGAGTCAAAACGTTGTTAGAAAATAATGCATAACCTTTTGAGAACATGGCTTCTTATTTATTGAATAAATACAAATGAAAAATATCGTTATTGTAAACTATTGCATGTTAATGAGTACATTTTTTTGTGGCCGTGTATAGACGTTTGGAGTTACTAATAATTCTTTAAGCTAGTAATGTAGATACTAGTAAACTAGCTAATATTGGTATTACAACTACAATAATAAGTTGGTAATTCCAATTTTTTATGTCCTTGATTTTGCTCCAATATTTGTTCGCAAGAACTGCCTTCTTTGTCCTTTTCTTTCTTGTTATAATTCAGCACGGTAAGCGATATAGAAGTTCATAGTTAGTGTGTATAAATCAATCAAACTGATCCTATAATATCTATGTCTGGATACTTGATGTTATGAATGAGTTTACTAGTAGTTTATAAGACGATTATAATTCACTTTATACATGTTGTAGACCGTATATATGTTGAGCACGCAATTTGCGACAAATTACCATAACACGTCATGCAATTCCCATGTTTGTTAGATTAGTTCTTCCGCGTACGCATAAATAGAAACTAACTTTTTTCACCGTTTTCACGTTATTAGTATTATCTTTGTTCAAAAGTAGTACTAATATTATATTTTTCTAATCTAAAATGAAAGCAAATCTAAGTAAATCTAAACGTACAGAGTATCTGTCTACAAATCTTTGTGATATTGTTGTAGGGTCTATTGAATGTCTATTCTAATCTAGTTGATCATAATTGTTGTGGTGATTGTTGAAACTTTCGCAAAGTAAAGCGTAATTCTATTAATGGCCATTATTTTGTTTATTGTCAGAATTTTTATACAATAACTTGTGGAAAATAGTGAAGTAGAATGTTAGCCCTATTATTCTTATTACAATATGTATGTACACTAAATAAATAAATAAATTCTTCTTTAAATATTGTAAAATAAAGTCCCCAAACTCTGTAACTGTATGGGATCGATTTTCTCAAAATCTACAGAACAGATTTTTATATGGTCTTTACTTAATTATAGAGGAATTCTTGAGGAAGGTTTAAGTCAATAGTATAATATGGTTATGTAAATCAACTAAAATACATATTTGTGACATAGTAATTTCCCAGCGGGCAAAGCCGCGGGCACAGTTAGTAGAATATAAAATAAAACTAATGCAAACCATACAGATTTCTACGAATTAGAACTAGCCTCTTTGGTTTCAATAGCCTCGAATATTTCGATAGTAGCGAGTGAAAGTGTAATAACCCTTCCATCCCGGGAGGCGCTGGCAAATGCCTATTGCATTTCTATAATAACTGGCTCCTTGATATATTATCTTCACTAGTAAATCTTGGGCTCCAAGCACTTACCTGTCCATAAGCAAGTACTGTGGCGTTGTAGCCATCGAGGGCGGCTTCCACGAGCTTCCTGACACACGTGTCGTACACGTGCTGCTGGTCGGCAGCGGGTTCGAAGGCATAATCGAATGTGAATGCTCTCTCTGAACCGAGAGCGATGCCGCCATCACCGGCCGCGCCGCCCGCCCTAGCGCACACGCCGCATCCATCCACCACCTCCGCCGGAGTCTGTGGTCGGATTCTGCAATAAGGATTTTCAAAGGTAAGTAAGTAATCGCCTTATGGGTCAAACGGTTAAATTTACAGTTTATTTATGACTTTTCTATAAAAACTTATGTGCCTAATTGATTCTAAAATTATGATGTGCTTAATTCTAAAGAAAACCTGCTCTTATTCTGAGAAATCTTCTGAGAATTCTTCGAGGATATGCCATTAGTAGGTTACCCACATTGGAACAGCGTGGTGAGGCTAAGGTTTTTCTTTCTCTCTAAGAGAATCCCTACCCTTGGAGAGAATATTTAATACAATTTGGTACAATTGAAACTTATATTTTAAACGAATACATAGGATAAGAAATTTCATTTCATTCAAGAAATTGAGAAAAAAGTACTAATTTATAAATATTTGAACACTTAAGTTGTCACACCCAAACAATGTCACTACCATGTCCTTATACTGTAAGGTCCACGTTACTTTTGGTTGCGACAACAGTATCTAGTTTTCTTGAATAAGGCTCATGGATAGGTAAAACTAGGAAATTTAGTACATTTTTACAACCAAACACAATCAATTTCTTTTAAATCTCGTTTACATCAAAGTGATTGTATCGTATTTATAGTAGCAATTAATATTCTGTCGGTCATTTAAATGTAAGTAGAATACTCGAGATGGTAATATGCGATGCATATGTTATGGTAAACTGTAATTAATATTAGTACGGAGTTTTGATGGGCCTTATAGATAAGGAATAAGTGCCTTACCGAATGCAAATTACACCACTTACGCAATCGCATTCAACAATAGGAGTATACCTTCGATCTCACGGCAGCAATATTTGTCTCAGGTTGCGTAACAGTTGTGAAAAGTTTATTGTGTTAGTGAGATTAAAAACCTACACATTCAGGTTCTAGTTGGCCGTGTGGTATCCGGCTAAGTAAAATAGTACCACCCTCATTTTTTACCGAGGTATCTTAAAAGGCGACTAATGTAAGTCGATCCGCCGTGTGGTATCCGGCTAAGTAGAATAGTACAACCTCATTTCTTACCAGGTGTCGTAAAAGGCGACTTAGGTAAGTTAACCCACTGTGTGGTATCCGGTTTAGTACAATAGACCACCCTCCTTCTTACCGAGGTGTCGTAAAATACGACTAAGGTTAGTTGACGCCAGGCAGGCGGCCGGTCATAAAAACGCAGCCAAATCATGTTACAGCATGTTTTTAGCATGTTGTGCCGTGTGTATGTGGGATAAGGACAGTAGGATATATTTACATTCAGGTTCTAGTCTGTTTCTGACGCAGACAAAAGTCTGCGAAACGAAAGGAGAATGTGTAAATCAATTGGAAATAATCTTTATCTAAATGGATCTTAGAAAACACTTTCGAAATGTTGAAAATATCAGTAAAATGGTATCGAAACTATACAAAGAAGCCGCGAACTTTCATCTCATCAGTATTATATAAGTAATTGAAATAAAATATAGTCATAGAAAAAATATAACAGTGTTTAAAATATGGGTGCGTTCCAGTTAACAATTAGGCTTCTTGTTAACATAAGTTTTTTCTCCGTGAATGCATTTTATTCTCCTTGCGTACAGAAACTGCGTGTGCCGTTTCCTAACAATTTAAATTGTTAAAAAAATGAATCTTATATAATTAAATCTGTGATAGCCCAGCAGTGAGACCGTACGACTCTTTCGAGGGGTCACGGGTTCAAAAACTGTCAGGCACCAAAGAGTTTTCTGTTTAAGCTTAGGTCTAATTGATAGGTGCAAATTACGCTTTTTCGGTGAAGAAAAACATCGTGAGGAAAACTGTATCAAGAGAATTTTAGGAATATATGCAACCTACGATTGGAGAAGCGTGGTAGATCTTAGCTCCAATCCTTCTGTCCAAAAATTGAGAGGGAGGGCTATGCCGAGCAGTGGAGTAGTAGTAGTCCGTTACGTTTATATAATTAAAACATATAAAATAATTACTTTTAACGCCGTGGGGTATCCAGCTGACTAGAATAGTACCACCCTCATTTCTTACCGAGGTGTCGTAAAAGGAGACTAAGGTAAGTCAACCCGCCGTGTGGTATCCGGCTGAGTAGAATAGACCAACCTCATTTCTTACCGAGGTGTCGTAAAATACGACAGAGGTAAGTTGACGTCAGGCAGGCGGCCGGTCGTAAAAACGCAGCCAAATCATGTGACAGCATGTTTATAACATGTTGTGCCGACCCCACTTAGAGTGGGGTCGGCACAACATGCACTAAGGGCAGGAAGATGATGAAGATGATGATATAAAATAATTACTTTTACAGATTACCACACTTAAAAATTATAGTGAGCTATAAACAGCAATATTATAACCAGTTTTTAATAAATGCAAGTCACTATTTCCAATTGGAACTGTTTGCAAAGACGGCGCACTCTACATGATTTATTATACTTGAGAAAATTGCTTATTGCAGACGTATTTTACAGGAGAACGACGGTTAAAGAAGAGGCTGCGGTGTTTGAATACTAACTAACTATAACTAAAAATATAGTAGACTTTAGGTCGTGAATTAAAAGTACAGTGGCTGCACCTATAAGTTTTCAATGAAAAATTATGTACTTCACTACATATTATAAAACAAAGTCCATATTTCCGTATGTACGCATAAAACTTTAAAACCGATTTTGATGCGGTTTTTTTTAATAGATAGAGTGATTCCAGAGGAAGGTTTGTACGTATAATAACATTCAATACGAAGTAGAGAAATACTGTAATTTTTGAGGTTTCTGTAAATAATTACATTTTTTTCCGCTTACATTGCAAACGCAGGCTAAACCCTACGAGATTTATCAAAATGATGTACTAAGTATTTGTACACCTTAAAAAGGTCTACAGAAAAGTCCGCGATGGTATATGTCTATCTCTTATGCATAACCCACAATAGCAGTTTTTTTCATTTACTTTTTACGAAAAATGATGCCTTATGTTCAAAGCAATTTTTATACAATACAGCATTAATCCTTATCCAATTGAGTACCTTAAATAAATAGTTGATTTAATATAGATCAATATGGCCGTTTACAGCATGTAATTTAAATGAACATTTTCGGAGATATTACAGATTTAAAATGCCGTGAGTACGCCGCGCTTCACCCTATAGCACTTCGAATCTTTTAGAGTTTGTTTAAAGACATTCTGTAATTAATTGTAAAAATAAAATACATAGGTAAAATGTAAAAGTAAATAAGTAAAAATGTACTATATGAGTTTAGATATTCCAAAGATAGCAGGAAATCGTCTTGGTATAGGGAGAGGAAATTGTTTTTCTCCAAATTTAACGCTTGCAGTAATGAAAAAATCAAAACTACTCGATCGATTTTAATCATTTTTTTACACTGACTGACATGGGATATATATTTTATACCAGTGCGAAGCAGGGGCAGGCCGCTAGTAATTTATAATCCGTGTCTCTGAAGAACTCCTAAGACACAACTGCCAATTTGAATTGGCTAACTGTATGTCGCTCTTTCAAGAGTAAAAAGAGTACCTCTAGAGAAAACATGTTTGTGTTGTCTAATGAGCTGTGAAAAGAAAGCTGTGAATGTTATATATAAAGACATTCAGTAATTAATTGTAAAAATAAAATATATAGGGGAAAATGCAAAAAGTAAATAAGTAAAAATGTAGTATATGAATTTAGATCTTCCAAAGATAGCGGGAAATCTTCACGGTATAGGGAAAAACGTGTGCGAGCCACGTGCAGTAATGAATGAATCTAAACTACTGGATAGATTTAAATAATTTTTTTCACTGAGTGACATGGGCTATATATTTTATACCCGTGTGAAGCCTAGTTTCTTATAAATAAACTAACTTAAACTTATCTCTGAATTGATTTGAAACAATATGCATTTCATTTATTGCGAATTTCCATTGCACGATAAATTCCAGACATTGCTGCAGTGAAGCTTGGTCGAGTTCAACGACTTTTTCATAAATTCATATTACAAAAGACATTGAAATATACTTCTTTGTTCCTCTGAAAGAACCACGAACCTATTGAATAAGTTTAATTTCGAGAGTAATTAATTCCTTTTTTTTTGGCTATAAGTGTAAATATTTTTTTAGCATATGTTATGTCATATAGCACGATATTATTGTCTAGAGGTTTTATATTTTTCAAAATTTTGAATCTCACAATTCAAATGCAATTTGAGAAAAAAACTACATCGACATTTCGTCAAAGACTTTGTGCTCTTCCTGAAAATTACATATCTTGTTTTATGAAATGAATTTCGTCATATGGATATGATTTTTTTTGGTACTTTTATTAGTTAATACTCCTCCTCCTCCTTTAACCGTTCGCTCACTGCTGAGCATCGTGATCTCCTGCCTCAGTTTTTTCAAAAACAAGTTCTCGCCACCTGGTTCGGTCATCGGCGCAGTGCAATGCGTGGCTGATGTTTGTGTCCAGGTGTTCGGACACCTGATCCAACCATCTCTTTGGACTCCGCCCCCTGGGTCTCTTGCCTTCTACTTTGCCCGTTATCAACAGTTTCTCCAGGTTATTTGCGGGCTTACGTGCTATGTGTCCAAAGTAAAATAGGATTCGCTGGAGGCAGATGGTGGAAAGCCTTTTTTTGACCTGTACCTCGTTTAGAACAGAGATGTTGGTCCTAAACGCTGTCCAGGGAATGCGCAACATACGACGCCAGCACCACAGCTCAAAAGCATCAACACGTTTTCTGTCTGCTGCTTTGAGGGTCCAGGACTCAGCGCCATATAGGAAGATCGAAAAGACTAAGGTTCGTACCAACTTGATTTTTGTCCTTTTCAGAATATTTCGGTCTTTCCATATCTTATCAAGTTGGCTCATTGCTGATTTCGCCATGCCAATCCGTCGTCTGATTTCCTTTTCAGAGCTGCCCTTGTTGGATATGATCGATCCAAGGTAGGTAAAGTCCTCTACTATGCCATATCGACTTATTAAAGTAGATCCTTGTAGAGTACCGGCTCTATCAACAAACATGATCTTCGTCTTGGCTTGGTTGATTTTAAGTCCCATATCCCGGCTAACAGTATCCAGACGGTGCAGTAAATCTACCATTTCGGTCTCGTTAGCTGTTATTAACGTTGTATCATCTGCGTAGCGTAAGTTTGAGATTTTTATACCTCCCACCGTTACACCACCGTCCCATCCCTCCAGTGTTTTGCGCATTATTCACCATAGATATTAAATAGTATGGGCGATATGATGCATCCCTGCCTGACTCCCCTAGCAAACTTAAATTCTGAAGATCTTGTTGTGCCAATTTTAACAGAACCGTGACTCGACTGATATAGTGCCCTAATAAGGTGTATCAGATGATGGGGAACGCCCATTTGCCTCAGAACCTCCCATAAGTGAGTCCAACTCACGCAGTCAAAGGCTTTTTGGTAATCCACGAAACATATAACTGCTGGGATGTTAAATTCGTAAAACTTCTCAATCAATAATCTGATGTTAAGTATTTGCTCTCGCGTTCCTTTCTCTTTGACAAAGCCAGCCTGTTCTTGTGGGATTTGCCATTCCAGGAAGTGCCGCAGTCTGCTGTTGAGTACGTGAAGTAGTACCTTACTGGTATGTGAGATGAGGGCTATAGTACGATAGTTATCACATTTCACAGTCAGTTAATACTAATGATTTAACTATAAAATCGTCGCCGTCCTCAATCACATTCACGTGGCCCAACGTGCATCTATAAAACTTAATGGTAGGGTTATATAGAGAGAGTAATAACAATCACCTTTCTGTGACGTCGAAAATTCATTGCACGCCGCGTGGTCTAAGGACAGTATGTATTATAATATATATATATATATATATATATATATATATATATATATATATATATATATATATATATATATATATATAAACACAGGATGACCTACAAATATATCTATCTATAATCTTTTTTTTCTCTTTTCTAAATATAAAAGAAAAAATAAAATAAATAAATAAATCAATGATACATATATTAAAAAACATTTGTCTTTCATTTTGGTTAACCAAATGCACAATAGTTATATTTTTCTGTTAAATTCTAATTATGCATCTGACTACAAATTATGAAATCGAGTAGGGCAAAAATATTCGACATTAAACTGAAACTAGCAAGCATTTATTCTGTACTATCATCTGCTTGTGAATATATTACTTTCCAAGAAGGAAGATTCCTAAAAGAAATGATACCATTAGCTTTTATTGAAAGAAATGTTAACATTAACGACATTAATTTCTGCACATCAATGCAAGTATCATTTTGAAACTTAAATTTATCAAAAATCAAATCGATTCTGTTTTCAGTAAGTACGTGAAAGTACGAGAATGTGTAGGAAACAAAACAAAACACACTTTTTAACTCATGACATTGGTTTAATCTATTCTAACACTCCGTCGATTGTTATTCGGATAAGTAGATTAATTACACCACACCCATTTCTTACCAAGGTGTTGTAAAAGGTGACTAAGGTAAGTTGACCCGCTATATGAAATCCGGCAGAGTAAAATAGATCGCACTCATTTGTTATCGTCATCAGGCAGGCGGCCGGTCGCAAAAAAGCCAAAGCATGTTACACGTTTATAACATGTTATGCCGAACCTACTAAGAATGGGATAAGGGCAGAAGAATGATAATAAGTATACATATTAGCGCTATAAATCAATTTATAAATGTTAATCATTTTTTATTGTATAAATACAAGATGTTTGCGTTCGGAATAAATCGATGAGTGTAAACGTGGTATTACAACGTTCTCTTAATAAACTTGAATTCTATAATTAACCGTCCCGTTCAGGGTAGGCATGGTCGCCGCGCTGTCTGGGATCAGTATTGCTCGTACGCAGCACATGCGTACGTGTTTACACATGTTATACGAGTTAAATTACATAAGCGCGAAATGAGCGTAATTTCTTTCGACCTCCATTACTTTGCAGACACAATATGAAATGGTTTATGATATCTGACTGGCCCGTTAGATGAGTTGGCAGTGATCCTACATTTAGCTCCACGAGGCGCGGGTTCGATTCCTGCTGATGGCCAACATTTTTTATAAACGATTTGTTGGTTCTTTGAGTTTGAGTGAATATTTGTATTTGATGTGTATTTAAAATTATATATGTATTATATATATTTACCAGTCGTCTCTCACCCATAACACAAGTATTAAGTTACTTTAGAGACGGACAACTAGTTTACTAATTCGAGCTTGTTACACGTGTTCGAAAGCAAAATAAATGGTGTGGATTGAACATATATATAACTATGCATGCTTTGGTGATTTTTGTCGCAGAGTTCTATCTCCTGATGATGCTTTGGTTGCTGGATGAAATAATTGTTGAGTTTTTCGATAGTGAACGTGTGTAGTGCTTGCGTATTGTGGTGGCGGTGGAGGTTTGTGCATGTATGAAAAATATTTTATTTTTATTACAAAATAATTTTCATATTACTTTTGTAAGCTCTAAGAGTCGAAAAGATTATAGAGCTTTTTGAGGATATTTATCTTGATTGCTTAACTAGATCTGCTTAACACTTATTTTGAGAACCTCAACATAATTTACGATAACTGAACTTAAAACATTAATCCGTTAAGACGTTTCCTTTATGGACTGATAAACCTTCGCCAGCTCTAACGGCTTTTGTTGTGTCTTTGAATGCAAAAGTCGAGACAGGCGTAGAATTAACTAACCATTCTAAAAGTAATGTAATCGCGAACCGTTGTGAAGTGTACATCATATAAAGCCAAAAAACGTCTTAAGCCACAGTAACTAAAAGCGGGTAGTATTATTTTAACCTGACAAACAAGACAGACTTCTGTGCAGTCAATCCTTGAAATTTTATCGCGATAGTTCCAAGTATAATAAACGCCACGCAGTCTGGGAACGGATTTCAAGTTGCGTTGCGATTACCGCTTTGTAAAGGTCCCTTCACACATGACCTATTATTTATTAACTTGATAATCTATTAACCCTGAACGCCATGTGGTATCCGGATGAAAAGAATAGTACCACCCTCATATCTTACCGAGGTGTCATAAAAGGCGACTTAGGTAAGTCGGCCCGTTGTGTGGTACCCGGCTGAGTAGGATAGACCACACTCATTTGTTACCGAGGTGTCGTAAAAGGCGACTAAGGTAAGTTGACTCATCGTGTGGTATCCGGTTAAGTAGAATAGACCACCCTCTTTCTTGCCGAGGTGTCGTAAAATACGACTCAGGTAAGTTGATGTCAGGCAGGCGGCCGGTCGTAAAATACGTAGCCAAATCATGTGAAAACATGTTTATAACATGTTGTGCCGACCTCTGTTACCTTATTCGTATTTAACGAAACCTCGGTAAGAAAGAGGGTGGTCCATTCTACTGAGCCAGATTACACACGGTGAGTCAACTAACCTCAGTCGATTTACGACACCTCAGTAAGAAATAAGGGTGGTATATTCTACTCAGCTGGATACCACACGGTGGGTCAACTTACCTTACTCGCCTTTTACGACACCTCAGTAAGAAATAAGGGTGGTATATTATACTCGGTCTGATACCGCACGGTGAGTCGACTTACCTTAGTCGCCTTTTACGATACCTCGTTAAGAGATGAGGGTGGTACTATTCTATACAGCCGGATTACCACACGGTGTTATACAGGGTGTTATACAGGTACAGAGTTGGATATTTCGAAAAGTTTTCTTTTACTAAAAAAATATTTGAATCTTAATAGTTTACTAAATAATTCTTTAAACATACACAAAGCCCTTTAAGATATTCACGTGACGCTTACAGACCCTTCCGTTAAAGGACGGATGTGACTTGGTGTGTTTACCAAACGAGGCCCTCCGAAAATATATTAACACGAGTTGAATAACCTGACCTAATTAAACGTACATTATTAACTCTCTTTGTATTAGATGTGCATTGTTTTGTTGGTACATTATGCAGGTCTTTTTGGAATGGATATCACGCGTGCTCTATATCTGTGATGTTCCTAGAAATCGTTCCAACGTACGCCTGTTTCTATATATGACTCGGTACTTCGGTGTTACCTACACGAATGCATGGAAAGAGTTCGCTGTAATATTATCGGGTAATCTGCACACAACGACGATGATTTTATCATAGTAGAACATAGTAGTTACAGTGTAGTATCCCGCTGAATAGAATAGACCACCCTCATTTCTTAGCTAGGTGGCGGAAAAGGCAACTAATGTAAACTGACCCGCCGTGTGGAGAATATTATTTTGGTATAAACCGCGATAAAAGAAAATATATGTAATGCTAAATGTAGAGTGAACTATTCGTTCTCATACCTGATACATGCAGAATTTGTTAGAACTCGTGCACTACTCGACACCAATGGCACAACAATACACAAGCACTGCACACATACACCACCACAATCTCAACAATTGTTTCGCCCCGTAACCGAAGCATCGTCAGGAGATAGACTCCGCGACAAAATCGTAAAGCTTTACGATTTTGTCGTGGAGTCTATCTCCTTACGATACTTTTGTATTATGGACGTCCTCAAAGTAACGCCTAATTCTAAAAATTATTTAAAAACTAAGACAATATTATTCCATGCAGGTGTCGTTTTGGTATAGTATAAGTAATAGGTATCGTGATATGTCAATATGCACTATGTTTGTATACGTCTGATTGCTTCCAGACTCAGGGTCCATTGTGTATGGACAATGCTTACACAATAACGCATGCGAACAATCAAAGATGGCCGCCGCCTGGCACGCGATGCTTTAAGTTTTTGCTCGTTCATTGCGCAGCGATTGTTAGTAAATATTATGTTGTAGAACTTCTCTTGCAAATTCCATTCAAATTCAAATTATACTTTATTCAAATAAACTTGTAAGCAAGTGCTTTTGAATCAAGCTGTTCCTACCGAGATGATCCAGCAAGGAACTCAGCGGTTGCACTTTTAAAAATTCTAAATATAACTTGAATATTTAAAACTTTATAAATTTATTAAATGCAGAACGTAAGATGGAAAGGAGACTGCGCAATGTATTTGACAATTACAATAATTAAGTAATAAAAAATTCTGAATAAGGAAAATTTTCACAACTTACAGAATTGAATAAACAATAAGACTATGAATTAGCAAACAAAACCTAAAAGATATTTTCTAATAATAAATTAAAGTAAGCAAAAATATCGTTAAAGATTGTTCTTGCTATCTTCAAATATTAACTCAAGAGGGAAAAATTAAAAACCATTAAAATTGCATGCAATTGTCACGTAGGAACACAGACGTGGATCTATTAAAAGTCTAGACACATAATGTCGAATTGGCGTCGTACCGTCGTATCGTATCGCATTTTTAAATTTGATAACGCGTAGAATTAGAGTTCAAGTTATATATTATAGATTTGTGATGTATATATTCTAAAATGCAAAATCTGTCTTTGCCTTACGTCCAAAAATTATGAAATTCTGACCATTTTAGATAAAAAACCTAGTTGCTATTGGTCTCATGAGAGATCAATCTCTCAGGACCGAAGGAGCGAGCTATACATGGAAAGTCCTTTGCTTTTGTGACTTTTTGTAGGTCGCATATCCAATTAGGAGAGGGTCTTTCCAATACAAAGGTTTCCAATACTGGCCGTGGTGTGTACTGTCATTGGTTCTACAAACTAATTGCCTGGTCCACCGACATCCAGTTTCGCTACTCGTGAAACTTCGTCGTTAGTCACTCACAGTAGAGAATAACTCTTTACAATTTCCTATTCCTGACTTTTTTAATAGCCTTATATTTACATAATTAACCTAATAAATACTGTCAACGACCTTACTGCACATACAGTCAATGTATTAGGAATTGTTACACATTATATAGCTGTCTATACCCACACAGTAACAGATATCAAGAATTATGTTTATCATAATGATTATAGCTGTCGATAGTTCTCCTACTATAATATATATTTTCCTGTCCTTATCCCTCTTTAAGTTTAAGGAACAACAGGTTTTTATCTACCATTTTCATTAACGATCAGATAAATGTTTCTAGCTCAAGCTTGTTACACTTGTTTGCAGGCAAAATAAAATAAATGGTGGGGTTGAACCGATTAGTATATAACTAAACTTATTTGGGTATTGCTTCGCTTTGCGATTTTGGTCGTGGAGTCTATCTCCTGATGATGCTTCGGTTGCGGAGCGAAACAACGTTCGTGTTTACACGATAAGTTAATAAAGCGATTCGCGATAACAGTGCAAAAGCGAAAGTTAATTTGCCTTAGTTATCTTTTAATTGGCTAAACGAGTGAGAATTTTGTACTAAGTTGAATATCTATAAAAGTCATCGAACTTAATAAAGTTTATGGCGTTTTTGGAGATGGGGTTTAATTGGTGGTTGTTGTTTTTTTTATTTACAAATACTATAACACACATACGAAAGACAGACAAACAGTAATCCGTGTTAGAATATTTCTATATTTAATTTATATTAGAATTTGTTTAAATATAATTATTCATTGGTAAAGTAAATAAATAGATAAATGCATATTATGGTAACGGCTTATTTGGAATCCTCCGCAGAATATTTACTTAATACAAATGAATAATACATAAAAACAATATTGTATAAGCAATTGCTGTTTGAGATAAAACAAGATGTTTACGATGTTTCTATAATTAGTATTAAAAATTACAAATCATTTTAACGAATGATGCAATGGAAATGTACAAGAGTACGGAGAAGTTATAAGTAAGTGGTCATAAAATGACCAAATGTGTAACTTGGTAAATTTGGTAAACTCGTTACATGAAGTGACTTTTGTTTCCATTTTTTCAATATAATAAAAATTTCCTAGGCAATAAATACTATGGGAATATTGCATAATTTAGAATAATATTCTAATTCACAATATTTATATATGCATATCATCCCAATCCTCCTGCCCTTATCCCAATCTAATTGAGGTCGGGACAACATATTATAAACATTTTGTCACATGATTTGGCTACGTAATTTACAACTAGCCGCCTCTCTGATGTCAAATTACCTTAGTTGTATTTTACAACACCTCAGTAAGAAAGAGGATGGTGTATTCTACTCAACGGGATACCACACGGTGGGTCAACTTACCTGAATCGCCTTTTACGACACCTCTGTAAGAAATGAGGGTGGTCTATTCTACTCAGCCGGATATCACACGGCATATTTAAATTTGCATTTACAACACATTATTATTTTAATTCGTGGCATATAAGGATTGAGTTAAGTTTTGTGTTCGACATTAACAAGACAAACGAAAACAATGAATATTTTAATGGCATTTAGGTTATGAAGGTGACATACTTTTGAACTTTATGCCAAATCTCACACTCCTCTGTACTTGGAATAGTCTTCATACATTGTACATACACCATGTACTATATATTAAGGCCATTGATAATATATGAATATGTCAGTCAGAAACTAAACTAAAAACATGATAACAAAGTAATGAGAAAAGAAAATTGGGACAGGAAGTATTTAGAAGTAGAGCAAGGGTTGTTATGGAACTTACAAAAGCTTTTTCATTTTGCCTCATACGACAGTAAAACAACGTCATCACCATTAGTAGGGAATCCGGTAAACAGTAACGGTAGAAATGTAATGGGAAAATTGAAGAAAAGGAAATTGGAGCACGATATATCTAAATTTAGTTTGTATACTTTAGCTGTTTACTTTAATCTGAAAGCTTTTTCTTTTAACTTTATATGCTTATCAGATATACGCAGTGATATTTGAAAGTGGGAATTATTTTTATTAATATCATTTTTTTTTCCTTCAAACTGTCTATATACTGTTAACCCTACAGGTTTTTGTAATATACTGTGAAATACGGAAGAAAAGTTTTAGCTTAGCTAAAGCGGGGAACGACGTTATAAGGGCGGCTCCTGTGACGCCGGACTCTGGCTTATGATGACGTGAAGTGGAGGGCTGGTGGTATGACAGTGATCAGTCACCACGTTGTAAACAAAGCCCAGATCACTGATAATAGATGAAATAATAATATTCCACTTTTATTTTCGCTTTGTAATTCGCTTTGACAGCTATTTGCAAACAAAATGCGCGCGATATGACCGTTTTATATAGTGAAAGGACCGATTCGACAGAATGTGAGCGACAGTTCGCGAGTTGTAGCTGGGGATACGGTACACGATTCGTAAACAACGCAAACGATCCAGTAACTTAGCGTCAAGCGAATTTGACCTCTATTACATATACATTGCTATCTCTTTTTGCATACCCATAAATTGCTCCCTACCAATTTGAACTATATGAACTATATACATCGCGAACTCTTTTTCATGTTCGTAATACGGGAAAACATATAGGGAAAACTTTTACGGATAAAAAATAGCACATAATTGTGGGTATTTCCAAAAAACCAAAGTTGCCATGGACGAAGTCGCGGATACCACTAGTAGGTATAATATATAAAAAACGGATTTTGCACGTTATCGCAAACACGATTTGACATCAGACAAATAATTTATCTATTCAACAACTATATTAAGGTGTTAGAATTGTTAAGGTTAAATGGAACGTCGGTGGGCGATGCTAAATATTTAGTACTTCGCCCACGATGCAGATGCGTAGGTTCAATAGAGCCTCTCTCGCTGCGAACTGGTTGTGAATGAAGTAAGTGTAAATGTAGCAAGGTCTCCCATAAACCGATGTTTTGTGTGAGTATTGATTTTACTGAATGGTTTGATTGAAAACAGCATTGTCTTCCATACTTGAGTAATATTTTGTTACCGCACGATTAATAGGAGAATAAGCAATACGTTACAACTCACTAGATATTATATATCACTGATGTATAATAATTAATAATCAATATTTATATCAAGCGCTCTAGTTATGACTTATTGCATCTTTAAATCAGTAAATAAGTGACTCTTTTTTCATAATAACTGAGGCGCCAGAGATTGTTGCGCCATCTTAAAGTTGTTAGAAATGGAAATGGTTAAATTCATCTCTTAGGTTAGTTTTTTAATACTGAAAACGCGGTAATCACGTGACCAAGCAAAGGAGGGGCTTGATAAGTGTCTATAAAATAGCCGAGCTTGCCATAGCGAAATAGACTTCCTGTAAAACTTAACTGGTACGGTTATCATACTATTGCGCTGCTGGATCGTGTAAACATTGTACGATTATTAAACACCCACGTGTCTAGATCGTGTTACATGTTTGAAGGAGTTCTTTTCCTGAGGCTAAACTGAGCTAGTGTTTAGCTTTGGGGCTCGCGGCGTCTTTTACAATTTTTATGTCGTGTAGTATTCGGTTGAGTACAATTAACGTCTCTCATTTCTTACCGAGCGATGTACAACACCTCGGTAAGAAATGAGGGCGGTCTATTCAACTCAGCTGGATACCACGCGGCGAATCGACTTGCGTTAGTCGCCTTTTACGACACCTCGGTAAGAAAGAGAACGGTCTATTCTATTCAGTCAGATACCACATGGCTCACTAAATTTAAAATATGTAGCAAAATTATTCTATAATTTTGTTATTTCAAATACCATATATAAATTATTTGAAAAACGTGACACTAACTATACTTAACTATATCGATAAAAATATTTCAATTCGTTACGCAAAAATACCTTGTTTATATCGACAAAAGGAAACAGCATAAAACGAAAAAAAAATGTCGTAAGAAAACCTTGGCGTTTGCGAGGCCCCTCAGAGTCGGGCACTAGAGTTTATTCATGCGAAAACGAGTGGGCACTCTTTAGTTGTAGAGCTCTCTAGGATTTTCCGATTAATACAGCCTTTCACAATATGCATAATCGTACTCTTGGAAAAGGGGGAAAAGAGCGAATTATGGCGACAGAGTTTAAAGCGCAAAACATTCACCTTATCCCACCCTAAGTGGGATCGGAACTACATGTTTTAAAATTGTAACGTGATTTGGTTAGGCATTTTACGACCGGCCGCCTGCCTGACGCCAACTTACCTGAGTCGCATTTAACGACACCTCGATAAGAAATAAGTTGGTATATTCTACACAGTCGGATACTACACCGCGGGTCAAAATACCTTAGTCGTCTTTTACGACTTCTCGGTAAGAAATGAGGGTGGTCTATTCTACTCGGACAGATAGGACCACTCGTAATAATTCTAAATTCGAAAAAAGAAATCAGAGATAAGGGTAATTAAAACGTACCAAGATCAAAAACTTTTACGACACCTCCATAAGAAATGTAGGCTATTCCACTCAGCTGGATACCAACACTTACCTTAGTCGCCTATTACGACACCTTGGTTAGAAATGAGAGTGGTCAATTCTACTCAGCCGTATGCTACATGGCATAGTTCAAAGTGCAAAATCTAGTGATCTATAATTAAAACCATCTGACTTTACTTATTAAAGTAAGTAATTTTACCAAGTAAACTCGCATGGTTAATGAGCATTGCCGTGGGTAAGTAATGCGTACAAAAAGATGCAGAAGCTCTACTATCGTCGGCAATCGTTTTTTAGGGCCAGACAAAGGCTGAGGGCAGAAATGGCGAGCAATGGCACGCATGCATTTTTAACAAAATATTTTGGGTGCACGTGACCTATTTATTTATTTGTCTAATCAATTTATTTATTTGTCTAATCTGAAACAACAGAAGTCGCACTAACTTTACAAAAATTAATTCGTATCATTGAAAAATCATACTTTTTGGTACTAGAGTTTTAAGTTTATTATTCATTTATTTTTCTTAAACCTAACTTTTTACATTTTTAAATATTTCTAATTAAAAAAAATAATTAAAAAAAAACATTTAAAAATATAAAAATTGTCGTCCGCCGGGAACGGGGAAATATCCCGAGTTGCCGGTGGTCAGGGATCCAGAGTGAGGAACTTCCTCACAATGCGCGCCGTTTCGAGCAATACTGCCTATAAGTTTATTGATTATTACTTTCTTTATTTTCCCAGAAATCACAAAGTAAAGTTTTTGATGACATGTCTATGACTTCATTAAAAAAAATATTTTTATCAGAAAAAATGATTCTAAAAAGGTTCGCTTAGGGTAGGTTTAGTAGACTATTATTTGTATTAATATGAAGGTAAACAAACTTTGTATAGTACTCTATGTCTTTATATAATTGCATTAAATCGTCCGTTGCACTTTTTCAATAAACTAATCCTTAATCCTTGACTTTAATAATGATTTAATGTCTTCGCACGATAATCTCATTATAGAAATCTTATATGTTATAATTATTTTACGCGGTTTTTTTTTCGGTAAGTCTCTTATACTTTACTAGAAAAGGATATTAATGTCTTTTGTCCACTATAATCCTAATAAAATTCAATTGCTCGAAAATGTATTAATATTGGCCAAAAAGTTTAATTGCAAATGAAAGTGTAATATAATAAGTAGTATTCATCTAACTCTCACATGTTACGTCACATGGGTCATGCAAAATTTTAATTAGTATTTTATTGACCGGAAAAACACGATATTTAAGTAGTTCCGGCTGTTAAACAATTTCTATAACCGCCCTCAACCAGCTGTATATTAGAAAGTTTCTAGCAAAATAGACATAGTACATACACGAATAATAAATGACACGGGTCGTTTTTGATCAATACTAGCAATTACATTCGTCTGTCTGTTTAAATATTCAATTGAAGTTCTCAAGAAACTATACTATGCTAGCTATAAGAATCAATACAGGTAAATACTATAATAATTTCACGAGATCTTACTTTCCTGAATGTTGCCATTTATTATGAATAAGTCGGATCTTGAGTGTTAAAATACCCTCAATTATATACTGTATTATGTATGCAGTATTTCTCAATTATGTTTTTTTTATAGGAAAACTGAATATTTTAACCTATATGTTAGCTCGGTATATAGGATTAAATTGTTTCAAATTTCGCCAATACTGCTTTGGATTATATATCCTCCTGCCCTAAGTAGGGTCGGCACAACATGTTTTAAACATGCTGTCACATGATATGGCTGCGTTTTAACGACCAGCCGCCTGCCTGACGTCAACTTACCTTAGTCGTATTTTACGACACCTCGGTAAGAAAGAGGGTGGTCTTTTCTACTTAACCGGATACCTCACGATGGGTCAACTTACCTTAGTCGCTTTTTACGACACCTCGGTAAGAAAGAGGGTAATCTATTTTACTCAACCGGATACTACATGGTAGGTCAACTTACCTTAGTCGCCTTTTACGACACCTCGGTAAAAATGAGGGTACTATTACCATAAGGCGATGACGTTTAAATGATCAGTGAATTTATTTAATGTCTCGTCGTCAGTACCACCCTTGATAAGATCATAGGATAATGAGGTATCCATTCAATTAGGAACACAGTGAAAAAGCAGTAAGGGCTAACAGCATACGGTCAGTTCCATAAAAAATAGGTATGCAAAGCATTTGTGTATCACTGGTCTGCGTAATTCATTATCGTCGCGCGTGATAGCAACGTATTTTCATGTAAATCACGTATCGAATATCCTTCAAAAAAGGTCGTAAAATGTCTGCATGGGTGGCCGCAGTTCGTATGATTCGAGTGCAGATAAATGAAAGCGAAAAAACAATCTTAAACTGATAAATGATGCAATTAAACTGTCGAATAATATAAATGTATCACGTATTAATTTGGTTAAGTTCAACGGTGAATTATATATTTTGCTGGCGTTTGACGAAAATATCACTAAACATTAATTTTATTACTCTTAATAAAATTAATGTTATTTAATAAAAAAATTATCTTTTTTTTAAATAAATTAATAAAAAGCTTTTAGCAAATATGTATCAAAAACTTAGTTTAAAGTTCGATATTAAAAATAATAAAATTATTTGTATAGAATTTTTGTCAAACAAAAAATTAAAAAGGAACGACATCGCGAAAATTAAAAACTAGGTAATAGGACTAATGGGAATTTAAGACAAGAAATAATACATACAATAATGCAAAATATAGTTTTAATATATTATCGGGTTTGAATGCTTGAGTAAGAACGATCTCGACCAGTAAGAAAAAAACGCACTTAATTCTTGTAAACTCTATTAATTTCAGAGCTACGATGCTACAGACACACATACTCTCAAATATACATATAGACACACAAACTCAAATATTCATATAGACACACATCTACACACACAATACTACAGACACAATACAAACTTGTGTGAATACAAATGTACACACAACCTCAAATGAATAGACAGAAGCATTAAAATCATAACTTTTCTAATATTCACTTTATTGCGCCAACTTAAGCGTTTAAGTACCCTCATTACAGCAGAAAGTGTATTTTCCCAGTTCGTAAAAGGTAAACGGAAATTTTCAATTTTATATGGTACCACCTTAAATTATGCAGAATTTCATCAATTGGGGTTTCATTTCATTTCAAATTCATCAACCAGCGGATTAGCGATGCGAAAGCGTAACAGACAGTCAGAATTTCGAATTCAAATATTAGTATAGATTTTTGTGTCCTGGGTTAAAAAATATTAAAAGCCCGTAACCGAATCAGTCTTGAAGTAATAATAACGATAATTCATGCGACGAAAATTCTGTTATCTTCTGTAATCTCTACAAGTTTTATGCAACCAGATTTTCAAGGAACCTTCACATAAACGGTCGTTAATTTATCAATTGCGTTGGCCGCATTACGCACGTTCAGATTATAGATAAATCAATGTAAACGCAGTTGTAGTAACAAAGTGCCGCCGTTATGTATTACAGGACAAATTAAATGTGGCCTGAGCGCTTTTGACATCGGGGTTAACACAAATTAGTGCTATATTTATCCTTGATGTTAATTGTACGAAATATATTGTACCTACATTTGGGAAACTTCAAAAGCCGTGTAGTATCCGGCTGAGTAGTGAGTAGTGACCAACCTCATTTATTACCGAGGTTTCGTAAAAGGCGACTAAGGTAAGTCGAACCGCCGTGTGTTATCCGGCTGAGTAGACTAGACCACTCTGATTTCTTACCGAGGTGTCGTAAAAGACGACTAAGGTAAGTTGATCCAACGTGTGGTATCCAGCTGAGTAGAATACACCACCCTCTTTCTTACCGAAGTGTCGTAAAAGACGACTAAGGTAAGTTGATTCACCGTGTGGTATACAGCTGAGTAGAATAGACAACCCTCTTTAACGAGGTATCGTAAAATAGGACTAAGATAAGTTGACGTCAGGCAGGCGACCGGTCGTAAAAACGCAGCATAATCATGTGACAGCATGTTTATCACATGTTATGCCGCCCACACTTAAAGTAGGATAAGGGCAGGAAGAAGACGATAAGATCCTATAATTTTTTGGACTTTTTCTAAGAAAAATTATGACGAAAATTATATGAAATTATGAAAATTATTCCTTTCAATTCAATCCTGTATGTATATGAAAATAGTGGCCAATCACGTCATATAGTTTCAGGTTATTTTGTCTGATGAATATTGCATTCAGTCATAAATATTGTACTTAGATTTAAGGTTTTAGCTAATTGGAAAGATTGGTTGTAAACCATTGTACCAGACAAAAAACGAGTTAATGAAAACGTGGTTAAAAAATCCGTCATCGCACGCTCAAGCCGTTTATTGCGTTTTTTTTTTATCGAACACAATACAATACCAATTAATAATCGATTAAATTATTGTGACCGTTTAAAGGTAATTTGAAATGATAATCGATTATCGGCGGCCATGGACTCTGACCTGTCTCGACGAAGGTGTTTTGAGAAATAGTATTATTATGTTATTGTCTATTTATTACTTATTGAGGATTAGTCATAAAAATTGGTCTTTTTTTTAAAAGCTTTTATTTAACTTGCCGTGTATGCATGTGAAGGTGGAATCTTGCAAGTCAAATTTGACCCACCTAGCGGTGTCCGATTGAGCTGAAATTTTACATACCCACATTTTGCGGGCAATTTTACATAAAAGCACATATAACAGGTGAAATTGAATTGAAATAGTCGCACTAAATTTGTCTCCAACGATGTCACTGGCCACCAGAAACACATCGATGCTAGAGCGGTAAAAACTCTTTCCAAGTGAATTCCGCAACAGAAGAGACAAGGAGCAGATCCAGAAAGCATTGGAAAGAATGTGTCGAGGAGGACCTACGACGCATTGGACAATATATAGGAGACGGGAGGCCAGGGACACGGAGTTGAAAAGACTCATTGAGAAGGCCAAGGATGGTACTGCCACAGGAAGAGAAAAAAAGTCGCAGGTAAAATTAGTATTTTTTAATATATTTAAATGAGTTAATCTTGTATGTATACATATGTATATTTTTGGAATCTCGGAAACGGCTCCGACAATGTTCCTGAAATTTAGCATGTAGGAGATTTTGGGGGGAAAATCGATCTAGTTAAGTTTAAAAAAAAACCTTTTATCGCTGTTTTTGGGCATAAAAAAATATTAACATTTAAATAATATAAAACACTATTTTTGCCGTAAATCGTCAAGGCAACGTAGCTTATTCGGGGTAGAAAAGTTAATGTACATTTAATCTATGTCTAGAATAATATATAAGCCTTAGTAGGTTTAACGCGTCAGCAGTTAATGGGATATCTATATGTGGCATATTTATTGTTGCATGCGTACTTATTTCACGTAATAAATACAAGATTAGCATCTTATGAATAAAGTCTTTATGGACGGATACATTAAGATAAAGGTACCAAGTACTAGTTAGCAGTTGTAAATTCATATCCCGATCATGATTTAATAAAACAAAATCGCATTCAGACCCTATAAAGATCGCTTTTACTGCGTAATCTCACTTACATTGTATTTATATGAGAGATGTAAATAATCGTTTAAAAGTGCATAATAATTCTCCTTAAGCATCTTGTGTACTTTGTAAAAAGGTTTATTTATATCATCATTTATATTTATATCGTGTTTTAATACGTAGTCATTTTCAGTTCAGAAGTTTTCAATTTTTCCACAGTTAAAGACTCATCATCCTTTTGCCCTTATCCCACTCTAAGTGGGGTCGACAAATCGTGTTATAAACATGTTGTCACATGATTTAGCTGCGTTTTTACGACCGGCCGCCTGCCTGACGCTAAATTACCATAGTCGTATTTTACGACACCTCGGTAAGAAAAACGATGGTCTATTCTACTAAACCGGATACCACACGTGGGTTAACTTACCTTAGTCGCCTTTTACGACACCTCGGTAAGAAATGAGGTTGGTCTATTCTAGCCAGCCGGATATCACACGACGGGTCGACTTACCTTAGTCGCCTTTTACGACACCACAGCAACAAATGAGGATGGTACTATTCTATTCAGCTGGATACCACACGGCGTTCCCATTTAAAGACTGTACTGAGATGTTTTTTTAATCAATAGTTATGCGGATAAAACATTTTTAAATGAAACCTAGCTAGATCAATTTATCGCTCCTGACACCCCATACTAAGTTAAATGAAAAAAAGGCCTTCAACAATAAATAATATGTGAGTGTATATCTCACAAACTTTTAATATTAGCGCGTTTCCATATTAAATCATCATTATTACTATATACTAGTCATAAGATGAAAGGTCAAGTACAAACTTGATTTCGATAAAAATACTATGGTTTATTTTAGAACCGTGAACCGACGCGTCTTAGGTCGCAGTATCAACAACGGTTACATCACATCGGCCACACCTTTACTTGGACATCTTTATTGACGTACGTTTAATAAATCAATATGATACGACATCGTAATAAAAAAAACTATTTATTGCGTTATAAGTATTAATAGAACACTTGTAAGTTGTGCGTACCGCCGTGTGGTATCATGTACCTCCGTGTGGTATATATGGTGGTGGTATGTGGTGTGGTGGTAGAATATACCACCTTAACTTCTAACCGAGCTATCGTAAAAGGCAACTAAGATAAGTTTACCCGCCGTGGGGTATTCGGCTCAATAGAATAGATCACCTTATTTCTTACCCAGGTGTCGTAAAAGTCGACTAAGGTAAGTTGGTCCATCGTGTAGTATCCGGGCGAGTAGAAAAGACCATCCTCAATTCTTGCCGGAGTATTGTAAAAGGCGACTAAGAGAAGTTGACGTCATGCAGGCGACCGGTCGTAAAACAAATAGCCAAATCTTGTCACATGTTTAAAAAAATTTGGACTGAGCCTACTTAGAGTGGGATAAGGGCAGCATAATGATGACTTGTAAGTTGTGCGTAGCATAGAAGTGTTCCTAAACAGCGTTAGAATTTTCGTGTCACTGAAGAAAAACTTATTTTTAAACAATGAGTGTTGCCAGTAATCAATTTATGCCAAATTTAATTACTTTTTTAATTTATTCAATTAAAATTTAAAAAAGAGCTACATGCCTAGTTTTATACGTATTGTAACGGAAGAAAAATTTAAGCTAAATCAGGAATGTGGTTCTTCTACGGATCTCTTTTTCTGATATGATAAAGATGACATAAATAAAAAAAATTATGATCTTATAACCAAAAATACCGTTGTAACTAAATAATTAAGAAAAAGTAACAATATACCGATGGTTTCAATAAAGCAGATACCCCGTGTGGTATCCGGCTGAATAGAATAGTACCACCCTCATTTCTTATCGAGGTGTTGTAAAAGGCGACTACGGTAAGTTGACCTACCGTGCGGTATCCGGTTGAGTAAAATAGACCACCCTCTTTCTTATCGAGGAGTCGTAAAATACGACTAAGGTAAGTTGACGTCAGGCAGGTGGTCGGTTGTAAAATAAAGTAGCCAAATCATCTCAGAACATGTTTGTAACATGTTGTGCCGACCCCACTTAGAGTGGGATAAGGGCAGGAGGATGAATGGTTTCAATAAAGCAGATCTTAGCTCTGGCTTACGATCCCACTGGACGCATTTAAACTAAATTGAAATTTCCTAAAAAAAATTCATAATTTAAAGCGGAAATAGATTTAAAAGGTGTCTGACAAAAGTAACTACAGTGCAATGAACGTGCTATAAATGTAAAAGTCTGACAACTAACGAAAGTAAGCGTTCAAGATTAATACTAGATATCTACAAAATTAGCATTGAATTATGTAACATCTTTCACTTTTGAAGTCTCATAGATTGTAGGCGTAAAAAAATTAGGCGCTAATCTCTAAATCTAATGATAAGAATAAGTCTAATAATGTCTTAGTCTAATGATAAGAAAGCTATGAATAGTTATTGTATAGAACCGGCTATACTCACGTCTTATTCTATCGGGTTAGCCCGACTAGTTCCACGAGTCGCGCCCAGCGAGCTGCAGGACGCAGTTCCCGCCGCGATAACGTCGTGTAAAGAGCTCATGAATAAGTGCCCCGGATGGGTTCGAAACTAGTCGGGCTAACCCGATAGAATAAGACGTGAGTATAGCCGGTTCTATACAATAACTATGAATACTACTCACGATAGTTTAAATTTTAAAAAAGCTATGAATGTTGTATATAAAGACATTCTGTAATTAATTTTTAAAAAAAAATACATAGGGAAAAATGTAAAATGTAAATATGTAGTATATGAATTTAGATATTAGATATAGCAGTAGATCTTCTTGGTATAGGGAGAGGGGAATTGTTTTTCTCCAAATTTAACTCGTGCGGGCCACGGGCAGTAATGAATAAATCAAAACTACTGGATCGATTTTAATAATTTTTTCCACATAGTGACATGGGCTATATATTTTATACCCGTGCGAAGGGGCAGGCCGCTAGTGTATTATAAAAATTAATCAATACAGCTATCAAGTTGCAATCAATTATGTAAGAAACGGGGTATTATGTTGAGGGTGAACTATTGGGGTAGAACGGGGTTTGCCCGAGCGTCCAACAGGCGCCAATAAGGAAGGGTGATTTTATCGTATAAGCTGTCAGGAAACACCGGTCGTAAACCAGAAAAATAATTATAAAAGGCTAATAAAACTTTCAGTACCTTAAAAATTTTTACAAGCGATACGGTGATGTCAATGACCTCACTAAGGATTAGCACATTGACATGAACGCAAGTTTGTCTATATAAAATTATTCCTAAGGTTATTTTTTTCGTTCCTATAACTTTATTATTTGTTACATTTGGCCTTCATGTAGCGTTTTAATTTTAATGCTAAATTCAAATCTATTTGTTCATCATTAATTTCGTCAGAAATTACTCAAGCGGATTAGCCGCGAAAGCGTGACAGACAGACAAGACTTACGCATTTATAATATTAGTATCGATACGCCATATCCAAAATGTATATTTTACGTAATGTTTGAATCAATACATGTTAGAAAGCAATTTCCCCAAAAGCTGTCTGTATCTGATGGATTTTCTCGTAATCTACTGAACGGAGTTTTGTACGGTTTTTTACTAAAAGGTGGTGCTATTCTTCTGGAAGGTTTAAGTTCATTGTATATTAAGGTTTTATGTATATTGAGATGAATTTGTCGATCAGTTAAAAAAAACTCGCTGCTGAGATCTTTAGTTGTATGCGCGTAAACCAACAGAGATACACTAAAATAATATACTAGAGAATTATAGATCTACAAAACTACTACAATAAAGTCCGCGACAGCATGTCTCTATCTTTTATGGTTATCTCACAATAAGTATTTTTATGTTCAATATTGTATTTATTTTGATTTATCTAGATATTATTAGGTATTTTTCATTCTTTAATTCCATTTTAATTCAGAACAAAAGTATGGGATTTACGGGGGATTTAAAACTTTCAATTTGTGATACACATATTTCCAAGCGGACAAAGCCGCAGGTAAAGTAAGTTGTATATATAAATTATGCACATTTATAGATAACTTTAGGCCTTTATAGAAAAATCACAGGCGTCATTCCGGGATTCAAACCTGCGACAGCCTTATAAGTCATAACATCTAACTGTTCAGCTATCGTGACTATATGTACGTGATAAAATTTAGGAAAAATATCTTGTTAAATGTAGGAATCACTTATAATTTCATAGGCTATTCGGTATTCGGTATTCGGTGCTCTCGATGCCTCGATTAGCGGAAGGAGGAGGCACTGTCTACAGAGACATCGAAATCTGGGAGGTGCTCTCCGGGGTTAAGAGTTGTTGCTGGCTGGGTTGGGGGCAATGTGTTTTAAGCTATCGTGTTCCCACCACATTCAGCTTGGTGACGCACTAGCGGGTTTTAGTCGGCAAGAGTCCGACATAACGTGCCATAAATAGAGAAGAAATAGACTTGATGGGTGGTGGTGGTGGTTGGTGGTGGTAATTAACTGTTAGGATATCGCTTCTTATTCTTAGGGTGCCATCTTCTCTCGAAGTTCGGCGATCATCAAGGACGCCTAAATTTTTGATGCCGCGACTCTAAATAAAGAACGAGTGCTTTTGCCAAATCCTGGACGTACGGTTTCCAGCCAGGATGTTCTTCTTCGTCCCAATTCGTTGAATTTCACTGCATTTCACATTACCGCCTACAATTAGACGAGACCTAAGTAAAAACTAGTAATTAACAATAAAAAGTTGTGTTTTGCTGAAACTGTAAAACTTTACGCACTGATTGACTAGTAGAAAGTGAAATTTATCGTATGATGTATCCACTTTCTGCGGAACACATTTGATTGCAACTTATTGACATTCTATATTACGTAGGTAATTATTATGCGGAAATAATATATAAATGTGTATCTATTTCACATTAATTTATTTCCGTTAATAAAATAAACTATTTATTACAAAGAAAATTTACGATGCTACTGAATTATTTTGCTACCATCCACGTTTGTTACGAAAATCTATGTAATGAGATATATACTACTATCTACTCTTATAATCCTATAAGAGTAGGAAATAAAATAAAAATACATGCCGGGTTAGTTACCGCACGAATCACAAAACACCACAACTAACAACACTACACTAGCTTTACATACAATCACTACGGCAATCGCGACGATCGTTTCGCCCCGCAACCGAAGCATCATCAGGATATAGATTCCACGACATAATCGCAAAGCTAAAGATGACTATTCTTAAAATCAATACTTAATTAAGTAGTACGTTTTCCTTGCGTGCCCAGAGTGTGGAGAGGAAAAAACGAGTCTTCACCTTATGGCTGAGTGCCCTATGTACTCGCTGGTAAGATGGGAGATACTAGGAAAGGATGAAATTGAAGTTGAGGATCTGACAAATATCTCCTTCAGGGATATTATCAGGTTCGGTAAAGCTACGGGTAGATTAGAGCAGGTGACACTGTCGGGACAGCAGTGAAACCCTTGTCCCGACATGGGGAAATGGGTGGAATAATCCGCAATAGGAGCTGATCAACCGCCCTGCACCGACAGGCGTCCCCGAAATTAGATAGATAGATAGAAGTAGTACGTTTTTATTCAACAAAACTTTCTGTACAATTTTAATTTTTAAACATTATGTGAGATTAATATTTTTAAATAATTTATAGAATTAGGCGTTACTTTGCGGAGGTCCATAATATAAAAATAATGAGAATATTATTTTGCTATAATCCGCGATAAATTTTACCGCAACCGCTTTTTACCGCAAACAATTTTATTATAATAGATAGAGTGATGCATAGGAAAGGTTTGATTTGCTAAGGTATTGTGTGAATTGGTTGAAATATAATTTATAGAATTTGGCGTTACTTTGCGGCGATCCATAATACAAATTAATAATGAAATTATTACTCTTGGTTGAATTATAATGATAAACAATTAAAATATGATTGACGACAACGACGATGAATTATTCGTTTAAATATTAAAGATATTAATTGCAACAATTTACCCAATACCCAAACTACACTGGTAAATATTACGTAAAATGAGTGTATTTCATCATATCAGTAGTTTACATAGCCTCGTAAAGTTTACTCATTTTGTTACAAATAACCTAGGAAACAGAGTTTGCATATAAGTGTCAAATATTAAACAAATATGAGGCAATATTTTCCAACTTGTGTCACTTACTTTTTCGTCATGCTAATACAATGTGATGAAACACTTTTTTTAAATTAATACTGTATTGTATAGTTTTAAAATTACATAGTATGCATGCTAAGCAAAACTGTATGAAGTTCGTTATTTTTCTCAGAGTGATCTGTTATAGACAATTAACTTATTTTACAGTATTATTTCCTTCACCGAAAAGCGTGTGATAAATTGCAATTATCAAATAGACACATAAGTTATAACAGAAAAACTCATTGGTGTCTGCCCGGGTTTGAGCCCGTGACCTCCTCGAAATAGACGCACGGTGTTGCCGCTGGGCTACCACAGCTTCTTCTCGGTGAAGGAAAACATCGTGAGAAAACCTGCATATCTCTAAAGAAGTCTGGAGATATGTGTAACCTACCAATCCATACTGTAGCAGCGTGGTAGATCTTAGCTCCAGCCCTTCACTCCAAAAACGGAGATAAGAGGCTTATTCTCAGCAGTGGGATAGTAACAGGCAGCTGCTTACAGTATTATTACTCAAATAAAAACTCTTAAGCTTCATTGATATTAGTATTTCATATAACATCAGCATCTCTTTCTCTCTCATCAACCAATAGACGTCCACTGTTGTACATAGGTCTTGTCCAAGGATTTCCACACCACACGATTTTATGCCACGTGGATCCAGTAGTTTCAACCTTTTTGAACTCGTCTGTCCATCTAGTGGGGTTTTCTTACACTATGTCAACATGAGCGAAAAATATTTTCTGTTCTATGGGATAATTTACCAATCTGCGCAAAAGTGAATAGGCATCTTCTAGGCAAGCGCGTTCCATCTTAGACTGTATCATTGCTTATCATCAGGCATGATTACAGTCAAGCGCTCGTCTATACACAATAAAAAAAAAAAAAATCTGCTCTAGAGCAATGATTAAATAGTAAATGAAATATAGATAAATTTAAAATCGTCATATCTATAATTTTATGGTAGGCCCTTTCTCAGCAGTAAGGTACTAAAAGGTATTTTCCTTGAACTTTTGTGTGTTTCTATAATTAAGTACATTGTTTGTAATTAGGAGTAAAACCATTATTATTTATAGTAATTAATTCTATTTTTCACACTGATGAGGTAGTAAAATAATACTAATGGTCAATTACAGTTGAAATAATAAGCCTGTAGTGGTCCATTAAAAGTGTACACAAAAGAAATGCCAATATGTAATATCAAGAATAATACCTTGGTAAATGTAGAACTGACATGACTCTTTAAGTTTCCATCTTGGACAATAAATAGAATGTTGTTTGGCTTTCTCAACTAAACTTAATTGGACCAAATTTTATCAATATTTCTCTACAGTAGTCTTTACTACAGTTGCAATAGGGTATCAAGAAGTAAAATTATATAATTTACAATATTAATATACTTTATTACTACTATATTAATACTATTTTTATTATATAATTTTCAAGAAGTAAAATTTTAAATTATATAAACTATATTTACAGTTTAATAATGTAAAATAGAAAATGTTTAAAAGATTAACCACCGAGTTTCGTTATGGTTCTTCTCGGCAAGAGCAACATTCCGTACCAGTTGCAGCTTCAATAATCATATTGATACTTGATGATTCAAAAGTGATTGAAAGAGCTTATTTGAATAAAGATTATTTTGATTTTATTTAATAATCATTTTATAAAAAACAAAGGTAGATTTCTAATGCCTGCATCTAAAAATTTATATTTAGAAAATCTATCATTTTACTTTACCACTGGTAATTTCGATTTTAATACTCACAGAAAAAGGTATGATTATTTTTTCATAATAAGTATGATTCAATGTTTGTTCAAATAAAATATTTTTTTCTTAAATAAATAAATCTTAACCTAGCCCTAGCTTAGGTAGAAAGTTTTGACAATAAATATTCTTCTGGAGAATCATGCCACTAAAACACTTTAACAAGCTGATTAAGTACATAAACTATAATTATATTATATTAAGTAAATTGGTTACCATAACAATAAACAGAGTATTTTATCTTTTTTTTTTAATTTATTATTCAATACAATGAGACAGAATAAACATATATATAAACACACCTCTTGAAAACCACACAGGGTATATATGAAGGTATGGATTTCGCATTATTTCTCATTAAGTCTAAATCTTATAACATGAGTTTTTTAATGTTAACTGATATCTGATTCAATGGCTATTGAAACTTATTAAGTTAACATCTAGGACTATATTTATAGTTACGATAAAATGAGGAAGTAATCAATTCTTAAAATGTTATTTACCCAAAAATAACATGTAAAGGTACTAACCTGACTGCAACACGCACACTTGACTCATCGCTAGACATAACTGCATTTGATCACCTGAAAATATATTTTTAACATTATTTAATATTACTGAGATAAGATATTCAACATGATATAATGCACCAAGAGAAGCTGACCAAGACCATAGATAAAAATTAATAATAATTTTTTGTTAGATGCAAATCATTGCAAGCTAATTTTTAGCATATTTTAGTTTTATTTATTTAATGATATATTATTATTTAATTATATATATTATATGTGGACTTTGTACACCGTTGTATATGTCAGCTTATTGAAAGGAATATTTTTTGCACATTATGCAAACCACAACAAAAACAATGACAAACAAATTATAATATCGAAATTAATAATCAATAAATTCCCTATACAAAAAAAGCATGGCAATTGGCGATTTGAATAAATTTAAAAAAACATCATATCGCTTCTGTAAGATAGTGCAGTTGATTGTTAATAAACAAAATAAAAATAGATAACGCAAGTTAAATATTACGACCGTATTTATTATGCGGCAAGTTCATGGACTTAGGAAATCACTCAAATTTAATAAGTTACTTACAAAACACTGTTGAACGTTTAATTTCCGCCAAACTAGATCACATTTCTTTCACAACGACATCAAAATGATACGCTTAATTAACACAGATCGAGATTTATGTCCATCTTTCACTATTATATTAGAAAAGAACTTATTTAAAGTCTACAGTCTACACCTCTAGACCCGAATTTTATTTTATGTTATGCTAATTGACTAAAAAATGTGTACATCCTATTTAATTAGCGCTTTATTAAAAAGCATCGTTTAAAAACATTATTTATGTTACAAAACACCACAACCGCTCTTTACCGTACGGATTGACGCTTTGACACTGACAAAAGAGTTTATCTAACGATTTCCATAGAGTTGTAATAACTCTATAACGATTCCACTGTCATAAAGTGTCAATGTCATAGTGATAATAAGGATGACAGATAGAATGAATGTTACTATTATTGAGGCAGTATTTATTTAGATCCAAGATTAGTATATTCTGTTTTAAATATAATAAAGAGAACAATCACTTGACAGAACTAGAGGAATAACTAACGAAATTAATTTTAAATTTAATTAGAACTTTAGACAGTAACAATATTTGCGATAGTACTGCCATTTCGACAGTGAACTAAGTAGTCGTTTTAAGTAATCCACGTAGATGGCGCTGTCAAATGTTTTTAATAAAATCATAGTTCTTTAAAGATATTACATTATATACATATTAATTTATTTCGCTTTTATTCTTGATTATATTATTCTTTGCTTACGATACAAATAATGTTGGGTTGTATTACTTAGACAAAATCGTAACATTATTATAATTTACAAAGAGTTATTCCAGTCTACCGTGGTTTTATCTATTCGATTCTTAACTTCATCTGCTCGCCAACTCTTAACTAATGTCCTTCCTGATCTCACTGCTCACCACAATCCCGCTTACTTACTTATCACAATATAATATATCAGTCAAAAAGTGTGAGTAGGTAATGATAGTCCCTTGCCCCATGTGCCTTTAGAGTACATAAGAAGTTTAGTCGTACTTCCATAGCGTCTATTTACCTGTACTTTGGAAAATATTTCATTTACTTCTTTCTTATTCAATCGATGGACGCTAATTCAGGACATAAGATTCTAAAAAGGATTGTTCGTCACCGAAAAAGTATAAGGAATAATCAAATGAAATCAAATCTAAAATTATATTTATCCAAACATGTTCTTTCAAGCACTTTTGAATAGTCAAGGATCAATATGATTAATGACGGTACACCTGATTCGGTATGACGCTCGTCGTTTGGACGAGACACAACCACCGGACCTGACAATTCCTGACGACGACTATGAGGTCTGGGAGCTACCATTCCCAGACCTCCCCCCACCGAACCCTCCCTTTGGTGACCTGGGCTTACGGCTCCCATACCGATACGCCTTAGGTCACCTAGGTGACCTCGGCCTAAGCCCGGAACACATACCGGGCTTAAGTGCCCGCGAGGAACTGCCCGGGCAAAGAGGTACGCCTCGAGGCCCGTACCCCTCCTACCCCCACCCTGGGAGTAAGTAATATGACCAGAAAGAAACTCGGCGGTCAATCTTTTAGACATTTTCAATGTTACATTATTAAACCGTAGTTTTGTATAAAGCTGAAAGGATTTTCAAATCCAAGAAATTTTTCTATACTGTTCCTGACAGATGCCATTAAAATGTAATATTAGGTAATCAAATTACAAAATTAATTTAAAAAACTGACACTACTACAAATAAACTCGCCGAGGATTCTCGAGTTCAAATCCCGGAGAACTAATAATGAGTTTATCAAGAAACTTTGTTTAATTTATAGTAGCTGGGAGACCGAGCCTTGCTCGATAATATTTTAAGAGATATAATTTTTTAATTAAAATTAAAATTAAAAAAGAAAATAGCCGATGACATGTGGGATTCGAACCCGGGATTTGAACATTTTCGGTCCGACCGTTACTCATCGGCTATCGCAGCATTACTTTTGACAGTTAAAATAATCCTTTGCTTTCAATTCTAGAATCTTTTTAACGCCCAAAAATAGGGATAAAATATTTTTTTTAAAAAATGAAACCTAGCTAGATCGATTTTTGTCTCCCAAAACCCCCTACACGCTGATATCAGGAAAATCGTTGGGGCCGTTTACCTGAGATTAAGAAAAATATATATAAACATACAAGATTAACTCATTTAAATATTAAAGAGGGGCTGACATACACATGTAGTGTAAAAGCCCTTTTATCACAGAATAAAAATAAAAAATTATTAAAGATTTACAATTATACGAGTAATATTATTTTACCTGGCGGGCTCAAATAACAATTAAAGCGATTATAATCTTATCTTATCGTATGTAATGTTTGTCCAAGGAAGCGAATGCACTTTAACCGTCTTGTTTAATATGCGCTCTGTTTGTCTGCGTTGTACAGCACCATAAATATACTTAAATAGCTTAACTATGTCCTGTTAATCAGGAATACAATGAATATTTTTCCTATTAGGAAGATTTTTATCCCAGAAGATGTCATTACTTGGTAGGCATTTATTTATTAAATTATATCTATCATAAATTGCTCACAAGCTAGGACTATACAAATCATGCCCATGTGGAATGGTCCCAAGAATGCTGGCAGCTTTTCCGCGCTGAATCGCTAAGCTGATTCTTTGTGCGAAAAAGGAGCAAGCCCTCCAGGTAAATTTAGGTATATACTTTGCGCGAATTAAAAAAATAATAATAATTTATATAATTAGGCGTAACTTTGCGGAGGTAATACAAAAAGTAATGAAAATATTATTTTGCTATAATCCATTATACTTTATTTTATTTGAATTTATTTTACCTCAAAGATAATGAAACGTAAGACGCATTTTAGGTTATCTACTCTGAATGCACAGTCACTGAATACTGGTAGAGACGAATTAATACACACGCTAATGACATTTAATCCGGATATAGTCACTTTAACGGAGACATGGTTAACAAACCTATCCGAAATAAAAGACTATAATATTGATAAATATGTTTTTATTCATAAACCACGTCCAGAAATACAAGGAAAGTCTCGAGGTGGTGGTGTGGGTGCATATATCCGGAGTGGATTACAATTTAAGGAATTGCCGACTCCGTTATCTGATCAATTAATTGAGCAGTTGTGGTTTGAAGTTAAACTTAAGCACTACAAAATAGTCATCGGTGTCTTTTACCGTCGGCCTAAATCTAACTACAAAACGTTCTTAGATGTATTAGAAGAATCTATATCTACTATAAATTCAACATATGACTTTATCTTTATTACTGGTGACATAAATCTTGACCTATTGGGTACTGATTCATACCAAAGAGATTTCTTTTCTTTACTTTCTCAACACGGCTTACAACAGGTAATTAACAAACCCACACGTGTTACTACTTGCAGTTGTACTCTTCTAGATGTTATCTGTTGTAATAAAAATCTAACACCAAGCGATATAACAGTAAAACATAATGATGATCTAAGTGATCATGCTTTTGCTCAGGCTAGCTTCCCCATCAAGAGTACAAAAATAATTCCAAGGACAATAACATATAGACCTTATAATCACTTTGATCTGGACACTTATCAATTTGCCTCATCAATAACTCCTTGGGACTGGATATTACAACTACAAGACATTAATGATATGGTGAATTGTTTTAATTTTTTGATATTAGGACTATTTGATCATTTTGTACCCATACAAACGAAGGTATTTAAACATCCTCCTACTCCTTGGATTACGGATACAGTAAAGGCTCTTATGTCAGACAGAGATATTGCTTGTAGCCGTGCCAAAGTAACTAATAATGAAAAAGATTGGGCCACTTATAGGTTCTTTCGTAATTCTGTTATAGCTATATCACGTCGTGAAAAAGAATTCTATTTCACTCACCAAGTTAACAAATATGATAGAAACCCGCAGAAAATGTGGAATGAATTTCGAAAACTACTCGGTAATAATACCTGTAACATCCCAGACCATTTGTGTGAGCCAGATGCAATAAATAAAAATTTTATTGACCTGATTCCACCTAATAATAAAATTACTGATGCTGTTTTAGAACAATATTCTGACTCTAGTCAACTGTTGCATCAATTTCAGTTTTCGCAGGTTACCGCGGATGAAACATTGAAAATAATTAATTCCATTAGGTCTAACGCAGTAGGTTCAGATGGTATATCAATAAAGATGGTAAAGCTTACACTACCATATTCGTTAAGTGCCATTACGCATATTGTAAATACATGCTTACATAAAAACTGTTTTCCAGAATCATGGAAAACAGCTGTCATTAAACCATTACCCAAAAAGCGTAAAGTTGAGTCTATAAGTGATCTGAGACCTATAGGTCTGTTGCCAGTGTTGTCTAAAGTGGTAGAAAAGGCTGTTAATTCCCAAATGACTTCCTTTTTTGAACTTACTAATGCTATACCAACTCAGCAATCAGGTTTTCGGAAGCAGCACAGTACTACTACTGCTTTGTTGCATATTTTAGATGAAGCACTTTCAGCCTCTAATAATAATAGTCCTTCTATGCTAGTTTTATTAGATTACAGTCGAGCATTCGACTGTCTTAATCATAAACTTTTAATAAAAAAGTTAAGTTTTTATGGCTGTAGTGATTTCGTCTGTGGTTGGTTTAATAGTTATTTTGAGAATCGCCAGCTGATTGTGGAGTGTTTGACTAAGAATGGCAAACTATCTAAATCATCTCCCTTACGTGTATGTAGTGGTGTAGTACAGGGCTCCATTCTAGGACCGTTGCTATATACGCTATATACCTCTGATCTAGTTGGCTATATACAATCATCTTTGATTCATTTGTATGCTGACGACACACAATTGCTTTTAAAGGTAGATACAGATTCTAAAATAAATTTTAATATTAGTATTTCAAATTTGAATAAAGATTTGGAGGCCATTAGCAATTGGTCCTACAATAATGGACTAGTGTTGAATCCTAAAAAATGTTCTTACATTGTGTTAGGCACAAAAAAGCAAGTAGATGCAGTTCGTCAGCATAATCCATCCATTCAGGTGGGAAATCACCAAATTATCGAATCTCTAGAAATACGCAATCTCGGAATTTTATTTGACAGTTCGCTTCGTTTTAAAGAACATATTCAACAGAAAATATGTAAGAGTTACTCTGTTCTTCGAACACTCTATAAATTTAGACCATTTTTAAATACTCCAGTACGGAATAAGCTTGTAGACTCATTGGTTCTTTCCCACCTCAACTATTGCGATATGGTTTACGGACCATGTTTATATAAGCAAACAGAACAAAAAATACAGAAATTACAAAACTCTTGTGTTAGATTTTGTTATAAACTCCCACCTCGCTCTAATATTACACCATTTCTTAATACTTATAATATACTGAACATGAAAAATCGTCGCACACTAAAAATGAACATTATGATATATAATTTACGAAAATACGGGAAACCTACTTATCTAGCTTCTAAGCTGAATTGGTTACAAAACAATAGTGACCGTCATTACCGATTGTCACGTCTTATAAATCTAGTTATTCCTCGTCCTAATTTAGTAACATTTAAGGGTAGTTTTCGCTTTGCTGCTTCCAAATGCTGGAATGATATTCCCCCGCCAATACGGATGTCTGAGTCAGTTTCCAAATTCAAGTTATTATGTAGACAATGGCTTTTTGATTGTCAAAAAAAAGAAACCAATTGGAAGGCAATCAAACATTAGAATTAAATATAAATTTACTTATTTATTTATTTATATGATAAATTTTTTCGCAGCATATCAAATATTTACAATTTCATTTCTTATTTTATTACTAATAATGTGACTTATATTCAGAGTGGGTCCGCGCTGGTTTGTGGTTTGCAGGAGATTATAAAACGAACAGCTCATGCACTATTAAGTTTTTACTTAGATTAAATTTTAATTTTATGTTAACGCACACTATATACAATAACACGATATAATAGGAATACCACAATTCCCGTTCTGAGATGCTCTTCTCTTGAATGACGAACAAAGACTGAATGTAACTGAAACGTTTTATCTATAGAAAGACTACCGTAAACAATAACGGCACAATGTTGCCACCATTCTAATCAAAAAGGGTAGGTACGCGATACTCTTGTTTCATGACTTTGTTGCTATAAAATACAAAGCGGAAGTCAGTGGTGACAACATCCGGCCCTCCTGCATACGTGTTCGTCCCGAACACGTACTAGTCTAATGTAGAAGCTGAGGACAAACTATGTTCATGAGTATAGTTAAATACAAAGTGAAATTGAGTCGTTCTATTCAAACATCAGATAAACATCGTGAATTGTAGCTGAGATCGTTAAACCGCAAAGGGCCGTACATCTTGCTTGTTAATCATGGTTTGGAATAGAGACGCCTGAGGCCACTCTAAACGTGTATCACCATGCCACCATTACAACAGTGTTCACTTCGGATCTCTGTTATAATTTTATCCACCCTGGTATCCTTTGTCTGAAGCGAATACATTAGACAAGACAAATAATCAGAAAACTAAACTTTGTTGTTGATAAGTTATCTAGAAAATAAATATGAGCCATTAAGGTGTTAATGTTCCGTCTGAATGTGAATACTGAATTCAGACTATATCTAACTATATATCCAAACATCGGATAACCAGCGTAGATGTTTGAGCTCGTCAGACCGCAAAGGGTCGTACATCTTTTTCAATGCAACCATTGCAACAGTGTTCACTTTGGATCTCTGTTACAATTTAATCCACTCGTCTATCCTTCGTCAAAGCAACGTCCAGCAATGTCGTACAACTTGTTCATGTATCATGGTTTAGAATAGAGATGTCTGAGGCCACTCTAAACGTGTATCACCATGCAACCATTGCAACAGTGTTCACTTTGGATATCTGTTACAATTTAATCCGCTCGGCTATCCTTCATCTAAGACAACATCCGGCCATGTCGTATAACTTGTTCATGTATCCTGCTTTACTATTACAGGAAGATCTCAACCGAATAGTTGATTGGTGCGCGTTTAATGGTATGATTTTAAATCCCGATAAAAGTTCTTTTATTCGACTTTCTCGTAATCTTGTCAGGATTGATTCAAAACACAATCCACAAAACCTGATTCAGGAAAATGCGTTTGTCCGTGATTTAAGTATCACTTTTGATGCTAAACTACGGTTTCAACACCATATTGAACATATCTGTCGATCTGCTCGCAGGATGTTAGGTTTTATATTCAGAAATTCCAAATCAATTAAATAACTTCATACTAAAAAAAAAACTTCTGTATACCAAATATGTAGAAACAAAACTCGAGTATGGTACTGTTATTTGGAATCCTAACTATCAAATATACAAGAATAGGCTGGAGAGGAACCAACGCCGAGTTAAAATTTTTATTCTATGGAGGTGATAAGAGACTACCTTATAGTAAGAGACTAAAAACTTTTAAAATAAGATCATTATTAATTAGGCGTAAAGTACATGACTTGATATTCCTATACAAACTTTTGACTGGAAAGATAGACAATCCTGAACTCTTAATCCAAATATCTTTTAATATCCACTCTCGATTGCCCCGACATGCCGTCTCTTTGCTCACACACAAAGTTTGTAAAACAAATCTCGGCTTCCATTCTTTGATTCCTAGACTGTGTAGATTGCTGACGGAGCTTGTTGACAAAGATACTGAATTCGATATTTTTCACGATAAATTAGCTGATTTTAAGAAAAAAGTCGATAAAGCACTGACTACTGTTTAATTTATTTAATTTTTTTTTTTTTTACGGTATCCTGTTAATATTTTTTTTTGTATGTAGGAAATAGTGTATTTTTAGGCAATAGTTTAAGTTTTAGTTAAATAAATGTTAATAATTTCAGTTCTACATTCTGCCTACAGTCTATTTGTTTATCGTACGTAGTCTATAAAAGCATGTTGTGTCTACCTATAAATGAAATTATATGTAATTAGCAAATAAGACCAAGTATCTATGGTTTAACAAACACGTAATTTTGTTGGTAGGCCAAAATTAAATAAATAATTGTATCATGGTTTAGAATAGAGACGCCTGAGGCCACTCTAAACGTGTATCACCATGCAATCATTGCAACAGTGTTCACTTTGGATATCTGTTACAATTTAATCGTAATCACAAATCATCATACATCACAATCGTTGTCACAATCATCGTACATCAAATCTATTTCCAAAAAGCAGCCTTGATTAGCGTTCCAGGAATTGAATCAAGCAAAACGACATTTTTTCTCTTGTGTCGGTCCATAAACGTCGTAAGTCAATGTATAAAAAGTCTTCTGGTAACTTACAACAAATAACAGACATTTTACATTATTAGCTATGTCCCTTGGCAGTTATAAAGGCGGTTTTATGAATGGAATTTTCACTAATACGTAATTGATTTAAACTAGAGCAATGTCTAGCCCAATAAACACAGCACTACTTGATTCTCGAAATTTGTATAACCTTACTCAACTCAATAATTAATACGTAAATTCTCATCATAGGATTAGGTCCACATTAAGCAAGACAGTATTTTATCTAGCACTTCAAATAGTCTTTCTTCAATATCTCATGCTACTTGGGTAAATACCGTTTTTCCAAAAAATTAATATCTGACTGCACATTATACACCATAGCTCCACTACACATCCTATAATGTGTAGTGGCTCTACTATGTATACTTGTAAGTGCCTCTAAAATATGTAACAACTTTTCTATTCAAGATATCCGTGCCGATAATTACTTCAGTATTTACCATCAACGATATAAAAATCTACTTTTAAGGTGATATCTGTTAATTCAATCGGCAATGTAATTGAAGCTTTTGATTCTACTTTTATACCTCCTAAATCTTTAATGTTAAATAAGTCATACTAATTTGACTTGCGGAATCTTTTATTAAGTTATTAGACGTTATAGAGACACGAACCACTATCAATAAGTACATCTGTAGATACGTTCGCAATAACTTTTTCTAAATTGAGAACGTCACGATTTTTCCTCATACCTTCATTTTTCCAACAAAAATTAACGCCTTATTTTTGTAAACCGGCTTAGATTTCTTAGGACAATTAATATTTATGATAGACTAGAACATGTGTAAAACAACTAATACTTTGAAATCAAAAAAGTTTTAATTTTAATTGAATTCAATTTAAAATTGTAGGTAAAAGATATAGGAAAAAGATTTATTCTCATCATGAATACGCGGCTCAAAATGAAATTAAAATATTGGTTCGATCACACCAGCACATTTATGGATCAACCGCATTGAAGTGTCCTCATTTGCATATGACGAAATCGGAAGATATCAGCCCTTAGTGACAATCATCTTTTCAACATTTGACACATGGCTTCAGTTAAATCAATGTTACTCGCAAAATTACTACTACGACATCTGTATTGTTAGCTAGGATGCAGAATTTAAGTGTCCAATCGGTTTCTATTTCTGCTCTTTTAGAAAATAAAATCTACTAATGCAAGTATTTTCTCAGTTCAAATGTTTGAATTTCAACAAACTTTCTCGGATAAAATGTGAGTAGTTATCCAAAACTATATAACAAATAACTATACTTTTGCAGTATTTAATACGAAGAAAATTGAAACGTACTAATTCAACAGAAACGTTCGTTATACGTAATATATAACTGTAATCACTTTTTACTTACGCAAAAATATACAAACCAAGAAATGATTTTCATTAAAATTAGGCGAGAGTAAGTTTAAAAAGCCAAAATTGCCGTAAATCAGGATGCACAGACTACGGGCACGACGCGAGGTCACTTTCACACTTCTGATGTTAACGCACACTATATACAATAACACGATATAATAGGAATACCACAATTCCCGTTCTGAGATGCTCTTCTCTTGAATGACGAACAAAGACTGAATGTAACTGAAACGTTTTATCTATAGAAAGACTACCGTAAACAATAACGGCACAATGTTGCCACCATTCTAATCAAAAAGGGTAGGTACGCGATACTCTTGTTTCATGACTTTGTTGCTATAAAATACAAAGCGGAAGTCAGTGGTGACAACATTTATTTGTTTTAATTAAATTTAAAAAACACAATGTTGGCAGCATTGGTACAAGGCGTAGGCTGAAAAGCAGCTTTTAGCTGAGTCCCACGACCTTTTCACGATATCATTGTTATTTAAGTAATTTTAAATGTAAAATGTAGTTTTTCGTGAATAAAGTTATTATTATTATCATTCATTTATTTTTCTTAATCCTAACTTTTTACATTTTTAAATATTTCTAAAAAAAAGAATTAAAAAAAACATTTAAAAATATAAAAAATTGTCGTCCGCCGGGAACGGGGAAATATCCCGAGCTGCCGGTGGTTAGGGATCCAAAGTGAGGAACTTCCTCACAATGCGCGCCGTTTCAAGCAATACTGCCTTCTGCATCCGACACTTGATCCAACGGTTAAGCGAAAGCCTCTGAAGATGTTGGTCGAGGCTCTTCGCAATCAGACCGTTAACCGACACAACAATAGGAACAATTATTGTTGAGTCAACATTCCACATGGCGGTTATCTCATAAGAAAGGTCTAAATATTTAGTTAATTTTTCTTTTTCAGCTTTTATGAGATTATCGTCATGCGGAATGGTGACATCAACAATAATTGCTCGGCGCGCTAACCGGTCTACTAACACTATATCAGGTTTATTGGCAGCAATAAACCTATCAGTGATAATAGACCGATCCCAGTAGAGCATAGCACGACTATTTTCAAGAACTGACGCAGGGTCGTACCTGTAATATGGTACCTCTTCATCAACCAGAGAGTATTGAAGAGCAATTTCTTGATGTATTATCCTGGCTACTTGGTTATGTCTGTGCAAATATTCACCGTTAGCAAGATGAGAACAACCGGAAATTATATGTCTGAGGGACTCCCCAGGACGATGACACGCTCGACATACGTCTACAGTGCCATCTTTCATAATGTATTTCCGGTAGTTCTTCGTCTTGATAACTTCGTCCATAATTGCACAGACAAAACCTTCAGTTTCCCCAAAGAGATCCCCGTATTGTAGCCAGGATACAGAGGCAATCTGGTCTATGTCTTGCCCCATTAAAGCCTTGTAGAATCTACCATGCAACTCCTTGCTCTTCCATATCTTATTATTATTATTCATTTATTTTTCTTAAACCTAACTTTTTACATTTTTAAATATTTCTAATTAAAAAAAAAAAAATTATAATAAAAAAACATTTAAAAATATAAAAAATTGACGTGCGCCGGGAACGGGGAAATATCCCGAGTTGCCGGTGGTTAGGGGTCCAAAGTGAGGAACTTCCTCACAATGCGCGCCGTTTCAAGCAATACTGCCTTCTGCATCCGACACTTGATCCAACTGTTAAGCGAAAGCCTCTGAAGATGTTGGTCGAGGCTCTTCGCAATCAGACCGTTAACCGACACAACAATAGGAACAATTATTGTTGAGTCAACATTCCACATGGCGGTTATCTCATAAGAAAGGTCTAAATATTTAGTTAATTTTTCTTTTTCGGCTTTTATGAGATTATCGTCATGCGGAATGGTGACATCAACAATAATTGCACGGCGCGCTAACCGGTCTACTAACACTATATCAGGTTTATTGGCAGCAATAAACCTATCAGTGATAATAGACCGATCCCAGTAGAGCATAGCACGACTATTTTCAAGAACTGACGCAGGGTCGTACCTGTAATATGGTACCTCTTCATCCACCAGAGAGTATTGAAGAGCAATTTGTTGATGTATTATCCTGGCTACTTGGTTATGTCTGTGCAAATATTCACCGTTAGCAAGATGAGAACAACCGGAAATTATATGTCTGAGGGACTCCCCAGGACGATGACACGCACGACATACGTCTACAGTGCCATCTTTCATAATGTATTTCCGGTAGTTCTTCGTCTTAATAACTTCGTCCATAATTGCACAGACAAAACCTTCAGTTTCCCCAAAGAGATCCCCGAATTGTAGCCAGGATACAGAGGCAATCTGGTCTATGTCTTGCCCCATTAAAGCCTTGTAGAATCTACCATGCAACTCCTTGCTCTTCCATATCTCGATGCGATCAGAGATACCACCTATTACAAGTTTGCGCCAATTCTGTTTGCCCAAGGCAAGCGGAGTAAAGCCCTTATCAACTGCGACGACATTCCTGTGCACATCACTGTCCATCTTGAGAAAATGATCTCTGAGGTTGTACACCTCACGATTGTGAAGGCTCTTGGCATTTAAAAAACCACGTCCCCCGCACTTCCGTGGGATATACAACCTCATAACAGATGAACGTGGGTGATGCATACGGTATGTCGTCAGCAGTTTTCGGACCCCTCGATCTAAGGAGTCCAGTTCTGTTTGAGTCCACCTTAGAATGCCAAAAGTATAGGTGAGGATAGGCATGACCCAGCCATTAAAAGCACGAACCTTGTTACCACCCGATAAAAGACTGTTAAGTACTTTTTTCAAGCGATAAAAGAATCGTTCTTTCACTGTTTGTTTCATGGTTCTATCCTCAATACCTAATGCCTCAGACATTCCAAGGTACTTGTAGGTTTCACCTTCACAGAGAGTTTTGAGAGTCAAAGCATCTGATATGGCTGCAGGTTCAGAGCTTACAATCCTACCTCGCTCTATATGAATGACCGCACACTTGTCTACACCAAACTCCATGCCTATGTCGCTACTAAAGCTCTGCGTGATCTTCAGTAGCTGCATAAGGTCTGGACGTTTTGGTGCATACAACTTGAGGTCATCCATATATAGTAAGTGAGATATGACTTCACTCCCCCTGCGAAGGCGGAAACCTAGCCCCGAATCCTTCAGTAGATCACTGAGTGGATTAAGGGCTAAGCAAAACCACAAAGGACTCAAACTATCTCCTTGGAAAATACCCCGCTTAATCCTTATCGGTTCAGTTAGTTCAGAAAAATCCGTATCTCCTGGTTGACGAAGGATTGTCATCCACTGTCTCATACATGTATCAAGGAAAGAGTATAGATTTATATCGACCTTATATAGCTCCATAATCCTAATGAGCCACGTGTGAGGCACTGAATCATAAGCCTTTTTATAGTCAATCCAAGCAGCTACAAGATTTTTCCTATTTCGCCGAACCTGTTGGCATATAGTCATGTCAATGAGGAGGAGCTCTTTTGTACCGCGAGACCCAGTCCTACATCCATTCTGAACTGAGGCCAAAATATTGTTAGCATCAATATGCTCAATAATTTTTGAAGTCAGAATAGATGTAAGAAGCTTATAGATGGTTGGTAAGCAAGTAATCGGGCGGTAGTTTTTTGGGTCCGCAGTATCACCGGATTTGTGCAATAGAAAGGTGACACCAGTTGTCATGAATGTCGGTAGTGAACTAGAATCGAGAGCCTCTTGAAATTGTCTTGCCAAAAGAGAATGTGCACTTGTAAACCATTTTAACCAAAAATTATGCAATCCGTCCGGACCTGGGCATTTCCAATTCGAAGCTGAACGGATTGCACACTTTACATTGTCTGTACTAATGCTTACTTGTGGCATTTCCCTAATAGATGCACATTTTTCCTTGACAAGATTTATCCAATGTCCCTCGGTGTGACTAGTGGAGGTCGACCAGATGCTATGCCAAAAATTTGACATCTCATCTGCAGTTGGCTCTCCACCAATCTCACAAATTCTAGATTGTTACCACTTTCTATACACCTTCCGCTGATCACTTTGGAACATGCGATTTTGTCTGAATCTATCTACACGAACCTTATAGCGCCTAATGCGTTTTGCCCATGCATAAATTTTCTGCTTCAAAAAGTCAATGCGCTCTGTGACCAAGGCCTGGTATTCACATGGATTAGTATTTGTTCCAGAAAACGCCTTGTTCACAAAGCGCATTATTCTGGGTCGACTATTACCTGCTCTGAAGCAGATTAGCTTGGCAATAAGGGTTCTAGTCAAAGAGATACGCTTTTCAATTCTATCCTGCCAAGCCGGTACAGTATTGGCTCGATCTGGAGCTCTATTGTACTGCAAGAATTTAACAGAAGCCATACGACATGCCGCCACGGCTCCACAGTATAAAATTGAATGCGTATCACTAAGGTCACACGAAGTTTCCAAATATGGTGTTAACATTTGATCTAGAACCCCAACCAACGCCATATTTCGTCTATGCACAGGAAAACGAGGTAATTTTGGTCTTAAATTAAGTTGCATGTATCTAAATTCAGAAATCGCATCCTCCAAAGTCCTCCTCAATAGCTCTTCGTTCTGGGTACTTACTGGCAAATCACAACTGTCATGGAACTCATCTTGGGTATTTATTATGTCATTACTCGGGCTATGTTCAGCCTGATGAACACCATCAGCAGCAGTAATTTGACGTAATTCTAAGCGCAGCCGCTCAAGTACGGCCTCATCCAGCAGATGACGGCGCTGAATGGCCCGCACTTGATCCGATAATCGTTGCGCGGTTACGGTCAATGTTGGTTCAAGTGCCTGAAACAGAGACAGCATTTTTAAACGGTACGCAGTGAGGTTAATTCCCCCCTCTGTTGCCCCATAGTAGGCCCGCATGACGCTCTCATTCATTTTTGGAGACCATCTCATGCGGCGCACTACTCCACCGGCGGCGGGAGCCCGTGTAGGAGCGCATCGCCCCCTCGACTCCAAGCCATCCTGTGGTGGGTTCGCGGCTCGTCGGCGTCTGGATGTTTTTGCCGGCGAGACCGTTTCGTGGTGTTCCGACTCAGCAGCCGATGGTGGTGTTAAATATACTTCACTTGAAGACGTCGACTGCGAATCGGAACTCAACGAGTTCCCCAAAGTTGGAAGACGTAGTGCATATCGTCCTCTAGCACCGTTAAAACTCTGCATGTTATTGCATATTTTGGTGTGCACAGGTGTTCGTCACTTCATTGTACTTCTCATTCATTTTTACTGTGATTTTTCACGATAAAATTATTAATTTTAAGTAAAAATTTTATGACATCGAAAAAATACGTCATGCTTGTTTATGTGCGGTTGCTAGGTTATTATTATTATTATTATGATAAAGGAAAATATATGTAATGCTAAATGTAGAATACACTATACGCTCTCATACCTGATACATCCCTGATACGGGACGGGACGGGACGGGACGGGACGGGACGGGACGGGACGGGACGGGACGGGACGGGACGGGACGGGACGGGACGGGACGGGACGGGACGGGACGGGACGGGACGGGACGGGACGGGACGGGACGGGACGGGACGGGACGGGACGGGACGGGACGGGACGGGACGGGACGGGACGGGACGGGACGGGACGGGACGGGACGGGACGGGACGGGACGGGACGGGACGGGACGGGACGGGACGGGACGGGACGGGACGGGACGGGACGGGACGGGACGGGACGGGACGGGACGGGACGGGACGGGACGGGACGGGACGGGACGGGACGGGACGGGACGGGACGGGACGGGACGGGACGGGACGGGACGGGACGGGACGGGACGGGACGGGACGGGACGGGACGGGACGGGACGGGACGGGACGGGACGGGACGGGACGGGACGGGACGGGACGGGACGGGACGGGACGGGACGGGACGGGACGGGACGGGACGGGACGGGACGGGACGGGACGGGACGGGACGGGACGGGACGGGACGGGACGGGACGGGACGGGACGGGACGGGACGGGACGGGACGGGACGGGACGGGACGGGACGGGACGGGACGGGACGGGACGGGACGGGACGGGACGGGACGGGACGGGACGGGACGGGACGGGACGGGACGGGACGGGACGGGACGGGACGGGACGGGACGGGACGGGACGGGACGGGACGGGACGGGACGGGACGGGACGGGACGGGACGGGACGGGACGGGACGGGACGGGACGGGACGGGACGGGACGGGACGGGACGGGACGGGACGGGACGGGACGGGACGGGACGGGACGGGACGGGACGGGACGGGACGGGACGGGACGGGACGGGACGGGACGGGACGGGACGGGACGGGACGGGACGGGACGGGACGGGACGGGACGGGACGGGACGGGACGGGACGGGACGGGACGGGACGGGACGGGACGGGACGGGACGGGACGGGACGGGACGGGACGGGACGGGACGGGACGGGACGGGACGGGACGGGACGGGACGGGACGGGACGGGACGGGACGGGACGGGACGGGACGGGACGGGACGGGACGGGACGGGACGGGACGGGACGGGACGGGACGGGACGGGACGGGACGGGACGGGACGGGACGGGACGGGACGGGACGGGACGGGACGGGACGGGACGGGACGGGACGGGACGGGACGGGACGGGACGGGACGGGACGGGACGGGACGGGACGGGACGGGACGGGACGGGACGGGACGGGACGGGACGGGACGGGACGGGACGGGACGGGACGGGACGGGACGGGACGGGACGGGACGGGACGGGACGGGACGGGACGGGACGGGACGGGACGGGACGGGACGGGACGGGACGGGACGGGACGGGACGGGACGGGACGGGACGGGACGGGACGGAACAGAACAGAACAAGTAGTAGAATAGACCACCCTCTTTCTTAGCGAGGTGTCGTAAAATAAGATGACGTCAGGCAGGCGGCCGGTCGTATAAACGTAGCCAATTCATGTGACAGCATGTTTATAACATGTTGTGCCGACCCCACTTAGAGTGGGATAAAGGGCAGGAGGATGATGATGAGAATAGAATATTGTATACACTTTAGCTGAGCTGTGCTAGCCCAGCGGTAACACCATGCGACTCTTTCGAGGAGGTCACGGGTTCAAACCCAGGTAGACATCAATGGCCTGTTCCCAGCAGTGGGATAGTAACAGGCCGTTACTTACTTTACTATATTGTACATCACAGAATTTACAATAGTACTAAAAAACAAAAATCACTAAATAGTACATGTACAAAGTCGCGCGTAATGTCCAGTGAATATAGATAAAATGTTTACGTAGAATTTACATTGCGGTACTCTCTCAGATGCACTGCGTGAAGAAACACGTCAGTTGGTCTGTTTGTTCGGCGTGCACTGGTCCATTATCCTCTTAATAGAGATTGCACGGTTCTGACCATATAAGAAGCCGCATTATTTCCTGGTAGGATATGTCGTAACGCTGTTTGTTCCCAACGTTTGTAGAAAGGTTGTGTTAATTACGTTATGGGTTCCTATAACTGGTATATCGCGTTATACATTTCGTGGTGGTAATATTTGACTGATTGACACCTAACGGGACATGTCGTGGTCTTTAGTAACTAAGCGTTCCAGTCTGATACAATTTTAAACGCGATAAAGTAACTACTTTTATCCGTATGACTTCGATAACGCCGTGTGGTATCCGGTTGAATAGAATAGTACCACCCTCTTTTCTTACCGAGGTGTCGTAAAAGGCGACTAAGGTAAGTTTACTCACCGCACCGCGTGGTATCCTGTTAAGTAAAATAGACCACCCTCTTTCTTATCGAGGCGTCGTAAAATACGACTAAGATAAGTTAAACTCTACTGCTGGTTCGGAAAGCTGTTCTTCCGAGAAGAGCCAGGAAGAAACTCGGCGGTTGCTCTTTTCAAAATATTCTTATAACTAATAGAATAGACCATCCTATTTCTTATCGAAGTGGCGTAAAACACGACTAAGTTAGTTCACGTCGGGCAGGTGGCCGGACATAAAATACGTACCCACATCATGTGACTCCATGTTTATAACATGTTATGGGTGAATGGGATAATGGCAGGAGGATGATGTATTTCGAATATTCTAATTAAAATACTACAATTTAATAATATAGCACCACGACAGAGCACAGGTGGAGCTCTAGTCGATTGCCCCTGTCATATATAACTGAGAAATGTCATGTGGAAATTTCTGAAACATTATCATCACTGTCCTCGCATTTTTCCGTTATACGGGATCTTCTTTTCCAATCATGCGGTGCCATTTTTCCCTACAATAAGCGTCTTCCTCGCAGAGTCCTAAATTCCTCATATCCCTTTGGAAAGTCGTCATAGACGTGGTAAAGGGTAAAGGTGGTAAAGGTTATTCCTCTTCCCCTCTTTTCCGTGTACCTTGCGCGATATATTTTTTAAATAAATAATCATCAGGCCTTCTTTTGACGTGATCGTAGCATCTCAACCTAGATTCCTTTAATTTTTTTAGTAATAGGTGGCCACTTTAAAAGAGCTTCTAGTGCTTGTGTTTGGTATTTTGTCCTTAATGTAACGAAGTTCTCTCACATTATACGTCTTTTAATTTAAGGAATGGAAATAGCCATTTACTATGGCAAGTAATGGGTTTTGATCCACTGAGTTTTGAATAAATTTATATACTCCATGCATTATGGAGTAGGTAGAATGGATTTGTTAAGGAACTAATAAGGTCATGTCGAGTATGAGTCGGTACCCGGTAATCGTAAATAATAGTAGGCGTATTGTTTCCCGCGAGGGCGTTCGCCCCGGCGCCGAGGTTCGGCATACGTTGGCGGCCACTTACCGACTTATAATATGCCTTTGACACTTTTAACAAACAAGTAAGTTTTAACTGTTGCATTGTCTGTTTTTTCTTATCTGTAGTGCGGCTCTGCATGGTTATGTTTGTGCATTGTTAAGAAACGCCGCACTTAGGACCAAATTCAAGCCAGGTTGGGATGGCTTCAACTTTTGGATTCGTCAACTTTAACTGCGTTTGTTTCCTAATTCTTACATCTAACGTTTCTTATACCATACATCTGCCTTGTTAAATTAAAATTGTTTTATTCTAGATTAGTACTAACCCATTGAACGGCGCATGTGTTATTTAAAGACTGTGATTTTGTCGTAGATTCTATCTCCTATTGCAAAGACTTTGCGATTTTGATGACTCCTGATGATGCATCAGTTCGGGCCGAAACAATTGTTGAATTTGTAATAGTGAACGTCCCGCTACTGAAGCCTCATCAGGAGATAGACTTTATATAGAAGCATTAGACTAAATAGCAGAGCTTTGCGATTTTGTCGTGGAGTGTGTTGTGATAGAGGTTTGTGCATGTGTTTTACCAATCCTGTATGTATCGGTTATGAAAATGGATCGTCCACTCTAGCTTAAGGATTATATAGGATTATCACATTATTACTTTTGTGTTATGGATCTCTACAAAGTAACGCCTAATTTCTATACATTAAGTTACGTCGATGAATGACGTTTTGATATAGATACACGTGTAGCTCCATTCATTCAAACTTTCTCATTCAATTTAAGAAAGCTTTGAACTCGTATGACTTTAAAATAACGTTGAATTGTGAAAACTACGATTAAACAATTCGAAAAATTATTGTATTGTTGAAGAATGTGACTTTCTCATAACACTTTTTCTGTTCCCAACATTTGATTGCAATTGTTAACGCGAACATAAAATCAACTTGGATTCGCAGCTAGAATATAAACAATAAGAAATCTTGTGTTATTTTTAAGTGTATTTATATTATGGGTCGTGGGTTCAAACCCAGGCATGCACCCATTAGATTTACTATTAAAACTTATGTTTCTAATTGATATTTGCAAATTATCAACCGCTTTTTGGTGAAGGAAAACATCGTGAGGAAACTTGCATATCTCTAGAGAATTCTCGGGATATGTGGAGAAACCAATCCCCATTGGAGAGAGTAGGCCTATGCCCAGCAGTGAGATAGTAACAGACCGTTACTATATATTATTTTACCTACAACAACACGAAACAAGACCATGCCTTTATGTAAAAATGGTTAAAACTCGTCATCCTTACCAAGCAAATTGCGGGTTTATACGGCAGGATTTTATAAGTTTTCTATTAAACTTATGCTATATAGATGATACATACGTACAATTTATTCTCTCTAACTAAGTGCATTTAGTATTATTTTCAACTTACTTTAGTCGCCTTTTACGACACCTCAGTGAGAAATGCATGTAGTCTATTCTAATCAGCCGGATATCACACGGGGGGCCAACTTGCCTTATTCGCCTTTTACGACACCTCAGTGAGAAATGCGTGTAGTCTATTCTAATCAGCCGGATATCACACGGGGGGCCAACTTGCCTTATTCGCCTTTTACGACACTTCAGTGAGAAATGGGTGAAGTGTAGTCTATTCTAATCAGCCGGATATCACACGGGGGGCCAACTTGCCTTATTCGCCTTTTACGACACCTCAGTGAGAAATGGGTGAAGTGTAGTCTATTCTAATCAGCCGGATATCATACGGGGGGCCAACTTGCCTTATTCGCCTTTTACGACTCCTCGGTAACAAATCAGGGTTGTCTATTCTACTCAGCCGGATACCACACGGCGTGTCAACTTACCTTAATGGTCTTTTACGACAACTCGATAGGAAATGAGGGTGATCTATTCTGCCCAGGGGGATACCTCGAGACTGATGAACTTACCTTAGTTGCCTTTTACGACACCTCGTTTGGAAATGAGAGTGATCTATTCTGCCCAGACGGATACCTTAAGACGGATGAATTTACCTTAGTTGCCTTTTACGACACCTCGATAGGAAATGAGAGTAATCTATTCTGCCCAGACGGATATCTTAAGACGGATGAACTTACCTAAGTTGCCTTTTACGACACCTCGGTAGGAAATGAGAGTGATCTATTCTGCCCAGACGGATACCTTGAGACGGATGAACTTACCTAAGTTGCAAAAGTAATAATAAAATTATTTGCTATAATCCGCGAAGAATTCTTCGCGGATTATAGCAAATAATTTTATTATTACTTTTGTATTATGGATCTCCGCAAAGTAACGCCTAATTCTATAAATTACCTAAGTTGCCTTTTACGACACCTCGATAGGAAATGAGAGTGATCTATTCTGCCCAGACGGATACCTTGAGACGGATGAACTTACCTTAGTTGCCTTTTACAACACCTAATAAATTACGGTAATAAATTACGGTGGTCTATACTCAGCCGGATATAACACGTCGGTTATATTCCCTTCCATGTATATTACATATATTATTTTTTAAATTTCTAATATTTCGATAGATAATCATGCTTGTAGCATCATAAATATGTATAGACGTCAATTAAAACGCGGTTAAACTCTATTAGCGGAATATAGGCCCTAAAGGCTATATCTTGCAGACATGTGAACAGGTTCACGCTTTCCGGTTTCCATAAAATGAGCCGTCTGCGGCGATATTTACACGCGTAATTATAGCCCGTCAAAACGTGTGCACTATTCCTTTAAAGCTAGCAGACTTTATTACAAATAGAAGCCGTGTGGCATCCGGCTGTGTAGAATAGACCACCCTTTATTTCTTACCGAGGTGTCGTAAAGGCGACTAAGGTAAGTCGACCCACCGTGTGGTATCCGGCTGAGTAAAATATACCAACCTCATTTTTTACCGAGGTGTCATAAAAGGCGACTAAGGTAATTTAACCCACCGTGTGGTATCCGGTTTAGTCGAATAGACCACCCTCTTTCTAAAGCGTTCATTCTCCTTTTATTTTAAACTGAGTAAAAGGGAGAGAATGATATCAGCCTGGATCATAGTACATGAGTCCCTAATATACAAACTAATATTTGTTAATGTTTTTATAGAAGCGGGGTGCGCCGGCGCCGCGCGGAGAGGGGGTGCGTTGACCTCGCGCCAGGTTTACGAGTGCATTTGCACAGTGACACCCCCCCGCGCGCCGCACACCCCGCACCCCGTCCCGGACGTGCGTGCACGCAGCGAGCTCCTCGAAATCGCAAAAACCAACCAATTATGATTGATACCACTAAAACCGACTACCTAACGAACGTGTGCTAAAAATTTAAAAAAATTCCCATCTAAAAAGGATGTTGATTGGGTTATTATCGGTATTGTATGATAAAAACAATTGAATTAATTACTATTACGTGATATTTTCATTTATTGCGCTATAAACTTGTATGTTATTTGGTATTCGGCTGAGTAGAATAGACTACACTCATATCTTACCGAGGTGTCGTAAAAAGCGACTAAGGTAAGTTGACCCAAGTTGAGTAGAAGGACCACCTTCATTTCTTACTGAGTTATTTTAAAACGCGACTAGGTTAGAATTTACCTCAAACGTCTTTTACGACACTTTAGTAACAAATGAGGGTTGTCTATTCTACTTAGCTGGGTACCACACGGCGGGTCAACTTACCTTCGTCGCCTTTTACGATACCTCAATAAAGATGAGGGTGGTCTATTCTACTCAGCCGGGTACCGCACGGCGGGGCAAACTTACCTTAGGTGCCTTTTATAACACCTCAGTAAAAAATTAGGGTGGTATTTTCTACTAAGCCGGATACCACACGGCGGGTTAACTTACCTTAATCGCACTTTTACAACGCCTCAGTAAGAAATGAGGGTGGTTTTTCTACTCAACCGAAACACCATTAGTCACAAATAAATTCAAATCGAAAGTCAGGAAAAGCTTCTTTTGACATATTAATTAAGTAAAACATGTAATTATAGTATTAATGAATACCGCCGAATAATTAATGATTTCAATATAAAACCAGTGTCAATAAGATAAAATAACAAGTTAATGTCTCTACTTGAACGCCTAATTAACATTTTGCTCGTTTTTGTAGATATTAAAAACATATTTGCATTTACTACAATCTCAATGACCTCGGCATTTAATTGGTAATTTACCTATATTACGAGCTATAAGGATACGCCGTGTGATATCAGGCTGAATAGAATAGTACCACCCTCATTTCTTACCGAGGTGTCGTAAGAGGCGACTAAGGTAAGTTGACCCACCGTGTGGTATTCGGTTTAGTAGAATAGACCACCCTCATTTCTTACCGAGGTGTCGTAAAAGGCGACTAAGGTAAGTTGAACCCACCGTGTGGTATCCGGTTTAGTAGAATAGACCATCCTCTTTCTTACTGAGGTGTCGTAAAAGGCGACTAAGGTAAGTTGACCCACCGTGTGGTATCCGGTTTAGTAGAATAGACCATCCTCTTTCTTACTGAGGTGTCGCAAAATACGACAGAGGTAAGTTGACGTCAGGCAGGCGGCCGGTCGTAAAATGCAGCCAAATCATGTTATAGCATGTTTATAACATGTTGTGCCGACCCCACTTAGAGTGGGATAAAGGCAGGAAGATGATGATTACGAGCTATAAGGATGGGTACTTGGTACTACAAATTTTTCTACAAACCGACAAGGCTCAGGCGACCGAGTAATACCCAGTATAAATAATCATATCGGTAGGCCTAAATTAATAAACTGCCGATTGGTAATAGGTAGAAACTTTATGACCTACGGATTTACTGACCTACGGATCAGAAACGTGATCGCTGATAATGGGCCTCATAAGGAAGCTCCGAGTTACTCAGCAGGCGATAAAGCGAGCTATGCTTGGTGTGTCTCTACGCGATCATATCAGGAATGAGGAGATCCGTAGAAGAACCAGAGTTACCGACATAGCTCATAGTATCACACGGCCGGTCGTCTTACCTAGTCGCCTATTACGACACCTCGGTAAGAAATGAGGGTGGTACTATTCTATTCAGCCGGATACCACACGGCTTGAGATTGTTACATACATACGAGAGCTAAAACTGCTCGTGTTTACACTTTAATTTACCTACAATCTGACACGCAATATCCACACAATATTCCCAAAAGTAAGAAATGAGGGTGGTCTATTCTACTCAGCCGGATACCACACGGCAGGTCAACTTACCTTAGTCGCCTTTTACGACATCTCGGTAAGAAATGAGGGTGGTACTATTCTATTCAGCCGGATACCACATGGCTTGAGTATATATAGTATAGTATAGTATATATCGTATTTACACTAATTTACCTACAATTTGACACGCAATATCCATATAATATTCCCAAAAGTAATACGTACTTCAGTCGACCACACGCGGCTATGGTCAGCGAAGTTTACTGTAGTAGCATCGAGCCGGGAGCATAAAAAAGGGTAAAGGCTTCTAGTCGGCGGCGCTTGTTTGCAGGACAGTGTAAACAGGGTCGGCGGGCAGTGTCACATCCTCTGGTTACTCCGCTTTTATGTAAGAGTTTTGACCTTTGTAAAGATTAATCACCAGTATTTTTTTATGTGGATGTAATATATATATCACGCCGTGTGGTATCCGGCTGAATAGAACAGTACTATGCTCATATCTTACCGGGGTGTCGTAAAAGGCGACTAAGGTAAGTTGATCTACCGTGTGGTGTTCGGTTTAGTAGAATAGACCACCCTGTCTCTTACCGAGGTGTCATAAAATGCGACTAAGGTAAGTTGATGTCAGGCAGGTGGTCGGTCGTAAAAACGCAGCCAAATCATGTAACAACATGTTTATAACATGTAGTGCCGACCCCACTTAGAGTGGGATAAGGGCAGGAAGAGGATGTAATATATATATCGTTAAAAAAAGCATATCGCACTATTGAAGTGAGCAAAATCAAAGAAGTTGTGGTAAAAACTAGGAAGAACGAAAAAAAACAAGAGAACATAGTCTATTTTACGACACCTCGGTAAAAAATGAGGGTGGTCTATTCTACTCAGCCGGATACCACATGGCGGGTCAACTTAGCTGAGTCGCCTTTTACGGCACCTCGGTAAGAAATGAGGGTGGTCTATGGTCCGTGGTCTCAGTTGGATATCACATGGCGGGTCGGTTTACCTTACTCGCTTTTTTACCCTTAAAGTTGACTGACTATATATGGTCGATTTTCTCAAAATCTACTGAACGGATTCGTTTACGGTTTTTACTAAAATATTGTGCAACTCTTGCAGAAGGGTTTGAGTAATAGAACATTACATTACAATATCCGCGGGGTCGGGATTTACGCGGGAAAAAACTTTGTACCGCGTGAGACGCCGTAAGCAAAGCTAGTACATAAATATTGTAATATTTCTTAACAATGTTACGAAGTGAGTAAGATTTTAATAGTTCAGGATATAGTGTTCCGCAAAGTACTAAAATCTTTGTTCACTGCACGTACATAAAATGTTGGTGAGATTGTACAAATTTGCAAGCCACTTCATTGTGCAGCTTAATAAGCTACCATGTTGTAACTTTGAAATAGAATGAACTTATAGTTATAATACGCTACGAAGCTAAAACTTTTACCCATTTTAAGCAAATTATGTGCCTGAAGGAGTGTTAGATTTGACATTATTATAGTTTATACAGCAGAAAGATACAATTATATATATCTAAATATATTTATGTACCTATGTGATAAATACCTTTAATAAAATAAAACAGGTCAAGTTTAAAAAGCTTAAAACAAGCTTTTACCGAAATTCTATGTCCCTACTGATAACCGATGAGGAGTTTTCTCGTCTAGAGCCCAGGATTGGCTCTGGCATCAGCATGAGGGTTTTTTTCCTATTTTGAGTGGATCTCGGTTGCGGTGTTTTGTTCCACTGGCGACAAACGCCGAACTTATGACCAGCCTCGCTGCAGGTTAGGTGAAGGCTTCCGCTATTGAATTCGCCACCGCCGCCCCACCTGTGCTTTGGGGATAGGAAAACCCTTTGACGCTGTAGGGGGATTGGGGATAGTGTGGAAGGCAGGAACATCTAAACCTTACTTGCTAAACAAAACATCTTAACCTAATTAGCTTAATTAATAGTTTGTACAACCCTATAATAAATATAATGCTCCTCAATCATTTGATTATTCCTAAGTTTTAAATTATTACATAAACATCTTAAACTAGAGTCTTAACCGCATCAGCATCAGGTTGTGCTTATCATTAAAATGCATTGTCATAGGGATTGGTACCGGTTTGTAAAATTTCAGCTCAGTAGGACACCGGGAAGTGGGTCAAATTGAACTTGCAAGATTCAACCTTCACATACATACATGGGAAGTTAAATAAAAGCTTTTAACGAAGTATTCACGGTTAATGTGTTGTGCTATCAAACACAAAATAGTTTGTCATTTATGCCTTGACATAAAGTATTGCAGCGTTAGTCAAAGAAGAAGGAATATGATTCTATCATCATTCTAATCATCCTCCTGCCTTTATCTCACACTAAGAGGAATAGGCACAACATGTTATAAACATGTTGTCACATGTTCATCACAGAAACTTGCAAATAAGTTGCAAGAACTAATTTATTGAATTAGGCGTTACTTTTCGGAGATTCATAATACAAAAGTGATAATAAAATTATTTTGCTATAATCCGCGATGAAGTAAAATAGAAAATATATATCATGCTAAATGTAGAATGGACAATCGGTTATCATACCTGATACATGCAGGATTCGTAAAAACACATGCACAAACTTCCACCACCGCCACCACGATACACAAGCACTATATACGTTCACTATCACCAACTCAACAATCGTTTCGCCCCGCAACCGAAGTATCATCGGGAGATAGACTTCACGATAGAATCGCAAAATCAACCATATTGTCCACTCTACATTTAGCATTATATATATTTTCTATTTTACTTCATCGCGGATTATAGCAAAATAATTTTATTATTACTTTTGCAAGAACTAGTTCCTTGCAAAGTGCTTGTTAGATCACCTGTCAATCAGGATACAAATAAATACAGTTTTATTTCAAGGCGAGAGATAACAAAGCTATAGGACAGTCATTTATCCGAAGATTGTAAAAACAAGTGCACACTGTTCCTATAAAAATACGACGTGGAGAGATAACAATGAGGCTAGCTTGAGAACAGATGTACTTAAATTAACTGGAATGTGCTTTTAGTTAAAGGAGACAAGCGATTTAAATCGCTAATACTTTATAGGCGGGAGTTTGTATGTGTGTTTTTTTCACGTTAAGTATACAAAAGTTCAACACATTCAATCCTTAATACACGGCGCCGTGGACACGTGCATGGCCGACTACAGGGCGCCGTGTGGTGGTTGGGAGCCTCGTTTGTGGCGCTGAATCTCATGACTCAACTGTGTCTATACAATATGCATCAATATGACTTCAGCCCTTGCAACAGCGGTACGTAACGTACACCAGCCATAACCTGAGATATCCATCTATATAGAAGAATTTGGATTTGGATTCGCGCGATAAGTCTTTTAGTAAGGACTATTGAAAAGTGTATGTTTCATGCATTTTAATTATTCGGCCACATTGGTACGTTTGTTTTTACGTGCATGTGAGGAACGACGCATGGAGAATGGTGGCATTGAATAAGTTAAGAAAATTAACCAATAAGTTGTTCTAAACATGGAATAATATAACAGCTTTGATTTAAACCGAAAAAATTCATAGTCTCAGAGAATACAAGGAAAAAAATTATACAACGATTACTTTTCATCATCATAACCATCCCACTGTAAGGGAAACCGTGGCTAATGGTTAATGTTATTATTTGGTCAGTTGCCTAAATAAGCACAATTTCCCATGAGAATTCCCTTATCAGCGTAATTATCGAACGCATAGACCGTGCAGCTCCATGAAATCGAGGTGCGTTACTAATAACCATATTTGGTGGCCTTAACATATTTAGAAGTATTGATGGTAATGGACAGGGTATATTGAGGCATATGACTCTTGGTGTTGACGTGACGGCTCTGCACCTGAATACACCGCACAGATATATCTCCCTACATCCGACATCTCGGTCGGACGACCACATAATTCTAATTCCTTCACAGATTACGGAGATACAAACAGCTTAAAATTGGTGGCGCAGAAATCACATTTTAAGAGATATCGCAACTGACATCTAAAGTTGAAAAAAAAGAAAAGTTAGATAGATAAGATAAGTCTTTTTTATAAACCTGTCATCAGATGTGATAGTCCATGTCTAAGGAGCATACAGAAAAATGGAGAACACTAGTGTGCGTACCAGAAGAACTTTAATGTTTCGCGAAATGTTGCGGTCCCGACATATTTTCTGCGACTTTGCCACGCCAATGCGTCTTTTTTAACTATTATTATACTGCACACGTATTGCATATTACACATTTAAGCAATTTTTTTTTAAGTAAGTACTATTAAATTTATAGAAATAAGCGTTACTTTGCGGGGATCCACAATACAAAAGGAATAATGAAATTATTTGGCTATAAGCCGCGATAAGGTAAAATAGATATAATGCTAAATGTAGAATGGAAAATCCGTTTTCATACCTGATACATGCAGATTCCTCCACCGCCACCAAAATACTCACGTTCATTATCACAAACTCAACAACCGTTTCGCCCCGCTAACAGAGCATCTTTAGAACATAGACTATATAGAGAAGCACTAGACAAAATCCCAGAGCTTTGCGATTCCTTTTGTTAGTATCCTTTCTATTTATTTGCAGCTTATACTAAAAAAACTCTCATCGCTTTTAAATTAACACATATAGAACAAAGCATTATTCTTCATTTCGGCTGTCTGTTGGTAAAATTCAAAATTCAAAATTCAAAATATTCTTTATTCAAATAAACTTGTATACAAGTGCTTTTGAATCGTCAACTTTACTGCTGGTTCGGAAAGCTGTTCCTACCGAGAAGAGCCAGCAAGAAACTCGGCGGTTGCTCTTTTAAAAAAATAATTCTTAATATTATTTACATTAAGTCGTTACTGTCTTGTACAGGTTCAAAGAGAGCTATATCCACACATTCTTATCTTCTAAATAATCTGCAAGAGTATAGTAGGCTTTCTGTACCAGCCTCTTTTTAACAGTGTTTTTAAACTGCTGTAATGGCAGTGCTGAAATTGATTGCGGAATTTTATTATAGAATCTTATACCAAAACCCACAAACGAGTTACGCACTTTAGCAAGGCGCAAAGCAGGAACCGCAAGCTTATGTCGGTTTCTGCTTTGTCTATTGTACACATCACCTATCGTTTTATAATTCTTTATATTTTTATGTACATAAATTAAATTGCTCAAAATATACTGTGAAGCAAATGTAAGAATACCTGTTTCCTTAAACTTCTCTCGCAGGGAATCACGCGGTCTTAAATTATAAATGCCACGTATAGCTCTCTTTTGTAAAACAAAAATTTTTTCACTATCCGCGCATTTACCCCATAGCAATATTCCATAGGACATAATGCTATGGAAGTAGGCAAAATAAACAAGTTTTGCTGTTTCAACATCTGTGAATTGTCTTATCTTTCGAACAGCGTAGGCCGCTGAACTCAGTTTCCCTGCAAGAGTTGTTACGTGTGTGCTCCATTGGAGTTTTGTATCCAGGGATATTCCCAAAAATACAGTTGAATTATCTGTTTTTAGTGGTACATTATTTAAAGTGAGCCTATTTGCTGTTTTTGCAGCATTAGGTAATGCAAATTCTATACATTTAGTTTTATTTGAGTTCAGTACCAAATTATTTAGCCTGAACCAATGAGCTACTTGCGATAAACCCCTGTTTACTTCGTCAAAATTATCGTCATTTCTATTAACTTTAAAAATTAATGATGTATCATCTGCAAACAGTACAATATCGCAAATATTATGAATAAAATATGGCAAATCATTTATATAAACTAAAAACAGAAACGGACCAAGGATTGATCCTTGAGGCACACCCATAACTAAGGCCGTTCCGGATGACTGCACATCATTAATACACACTCTTTGAATCCGGCTGTGAAGATACGATGCAACGAGACGAAGTGCATTGTCTTTAATGCCATAATAGCCAAGCTTTAGCAATAAAATTTCGTGTTGAACGCAATCAAATGCTTTGGACAAGTCACAAAATACCCCTATGGCATTTTGTGAGTTCTCCCACGCATCGTAGACATGCTTTAACAACTTCACACCCGCATCCGTTGTAGACCGACCCTTAGTAAACCCATACTGCTCAGGATGAAGTAAATTATTTAAATTAAAATGCTGGAGCAGCTGCTTTAAAATGATTTTCTCAAAAATCTTGCTTAGAGTTGGCAAGACCGAAATGGGTCTATAGTTCTGAGGGTCGCTCTTATCGCCGGACTTAAAAAGGGGGATCAATTTACTATGTTTCATTAAATTGGGAAATATCCCTGTGTCTACAGATTTGTTAAAGATCTTGGCCATAATCGGGGCGATAATATCAATAATATTATTAATTAATTTTACGGACATTCCCCACAGATCAGTTGTTTTTTTAATATTTAATGTTTTAAAAGTTTTGACGATATCGTATGGGGAAATGTGTTCAAATTTAAAATTAACACTGCACTTCGTGACGCTGTCCTTCAAAACTAAAAAATTAAATATTCCGTAAAATTGAATATTCCGTGTGATAATATTGTAACAAGTGTGAGGCACTCGCGACATGTTTAAACGCATTTGAAATTTGAATACACGAATATTTAAGAGGGCATTTAAATATCTTAGTTGGGTTTTTGTTTATTATTATTACATGTTGTTCTTAATTTGAACGTCGCGTGGGATATAAAAGGGAATGTTAATCGTATGAGATAAAAGACGTAATTTGCGTCGCATATCTGTTTCCAAGATCTTTTCCCCCCATTTGAATACAAAATGATGATTTCAAAGTCGCAATGGGAAAGTAGGGTCGCGTTCTCAATCAGGATAATGGATTAAGATAATATTAGTAAAAAGAATGGGTTTTGTTCTCGTCAGTAACGAATGTTATTACCTATACACATAAAAATTGTAATCTGTGATGATCATTATTTTAGAGCTGCTTCTTATCAACGCTAGATGGCGTAACTTTAAGTCACAAGTCAGGCGCGTTTAGAATTTATTTTGTAAAATTTTTATGAAATGTTTTTTTAGGTTTCTTTAGACTTCTTTTATTTTATATTTACTTAAATTGTTTGTAGTTCAATTGATATTTTTGTAGGTGTAATTAGTAATATTTTGTAATTATTTCAAATTTCGACAAATCTAATTCAAATAATCGTTATTCGATTCGTAATCGATGCTGTCACCAAATATTCCAATTTTGAAATTTACCTGTTTTTATAATATGTATCATATCTGAGTCTATATCCAGGATATAACTTTATATTAAAAGTAAGAACAAATAAAATGTTTCCTTCGCGGAGATGACATCGCGGGTACTTAAACAGTTAGATATTATTTTTAAATTAAGTAGTATTGCATATTAATTAAAAATCAAATTTAATTAACAATCAGTCGAATTTACGTAAAACAATTACATTGAAACTATAATGACACTAACTTTACAACAGCGTGTCACAAATTTTATTTCAAGCTAGACAAAGTATTTCGTGAAAAATATTTTTATTACAACTTCTGTTAGTTCTTACTCCAAAATCGCAATACAAAAGACACTGGCAGATTTCCCATGGGCGGGCGTACTGTAAACTTTACTTATGGGTGACCACATCGCAGTTTTTTGTGTTACATTGATTAAAAAATAAACAAATCATATAATTTGACTGGCCCGTTGGCGCAGTGGGTAGTAACCCTGCGTTCAGCTCCACGGGTCACGGGTTCGATTCCCGCCGAGGGCCAACATTTTCTATAAATTAATTTGTTGCCCTTCGAGTCTGGGTGTATATTTGTATTTAAGTATGTATTTAAAAAATATCTAAGTACATATACTCCAGTTGTCTGTCGCCCATAACACAAGTATTGAGTTACTTACTTTGGGGACGGACGACCATGTGTGTGTTTTTACGAATCCTGCATGTAACAGGCATGAAAACGGATTGTCCACTCTACATTTAGCATTATATATGTATATTTTCTATTTTACTTCATCGCCGATTATAGCAAAATAATTTTATTAATTGTTTACTTTTGTATCTCCGCAAAGTGACGCCTAATTCTATAAATTATGTATTTTTTAAATATTATCAAACTATCAGGTCGCTAGAATTTTAGTTCATTCATCAAGTTATCCATTTGAATTCCCAATATACAAACTAGAAAAACTACATGATAAATAAAAGCGATTCAATAGAGATTTTACGATATAACGGCCTTCTGTATGCTGATCCATGCGAAATTGTATAAATTGTTCAACGAAACGCGAGTAGTAAATTTACATTACATTTATTGCAATGTAACCTTCATTTCTTACTGAGGTGTTAAAGAAGGCGACTAAGGTAAATCGACACGCCGTGTGGTATATGGCTGAGTAGAATAGACCAACCTCATTTCGTACCAAAGTGTCGTAAAAGGCGACTAAGGTAAGTTGACCTGCCATGTTGTTAGTATCCGGCTGTGTAGAATAGACAACCCTCATTTCATACTGAGGTGTCGTAAAAGCGACTAAGGTAAGTCGATCCGCCATGTGGTATCCGGCTGAGTAGAAGAGACCACCCTCATTTCTTACCGAGGTGTCGTAAAAGGCGACTACAGTAAGTTGACCCGCCGCGTGGTATCCGGCTGAATAAAATAGACAACTTTCATTTCTTACTGAGGTGTCGTTAAATACTAAGTTAAATTGACGTGAGGTAGGCGGCCGCTCGTAAAATACCTAGCCAAATCATGTTACAACATGTTAAACATGTCTCCCCGAGGCGGTCGATTCATCTGGTGCTCCCGATGCATCGATTAGCGGAGGGAGGGGCCACTGTTAAGAGAGGCCCCGACCCGGAGGTGGCGCTCTCCGGGGTACAGAGCTGCTGCTGGCGGGGATGGGGACAATGTCTTCATAGGTACCCTGTCCCCGCCACCAGCAGCGTGGTGGAGCACTGTCAGGTTTTTTAGTCGGTGCGAGTCCGACATACCCGCCGCTCGTCCCCGTCGGGCGGTGATGACCCATAATGGGTTTTCCTGACATAAAAAAAAAAAAAAATTTAAACATGTTGAAACGACCCACTTACAATTGGATAAGGGCAGAATAATGATATTACATATACATATTACGTATACATAGACGAATTCAAATTCAAATTACGTAACGGGACGTTTCCGCGAATTACTTGTACGTGGTATTCATAGTGTTAAATATCTTTACTCTTTTCAAAATGAGAGAAATAGTACGTACTCTGGTAGACATATGATTTTCATAAAACAATGCTATTGCATTTTGCAAACATTGTATTTTATTTTTGGCTCATATATTGTAGCTTCCAGCTCACTGAGACAATAATGTTCGCGGAGTTTCATACATTGTATAAGGATATTGAAGATAAAAAACAAAAGGATATACATGAAATACACTATAATTTAGAACTGTGATAGCACAATGGTGAGACTTCGACTCCAAACCATGTCTACAAAAACGGAGAGCGCTGGGCTTATGCCCAGCAGTGGGATAACAGGCTGTTACTTCACTCTATAAATTTTTAAATAATTAATGGCACCCGCAACTTCATACGCATTGACTTCAGAAGAAAATTACCCTCAATTAAAAGCTAGATGGATTTTTTCCTGTTTATCGAAGAAAAAACGGGATCTTCTATCTTGTATGTTATCCCGGTAAGTAAATGCTTCAAAAGTACTAAATTTCATCATTATTGCTCCTGAGCAATTTTAAGTTTACCGGCTATCCCGTTAAAGCGTAACTGACAGACAGACTTTGACACTCATAATATTGCATTGCATGTATTTATCGTTCCATTAATTCCATTCCATTAATATCGCACGCTTAGTATTAAACTGACCTAATTCAAAATTAGTCTTAATTGAATTAGATACATTGTAATCCATTTATCGGACGCCCATTTAATACTTTCCCCAAGGGGTCGATGCATCTGGTGTTCCCAATGCATCGTTTGGCGGAGGAAGGGGCCACTTTTAGAAAGGCCCCGACCCAGAGGTGGCGTACTCTGGGGTACAGAGTTGCTGCTGGCGGGGATGGGGGCAATGTGTACACCGGTACCCTGCAATGTGTACACCGGTCCCCGCCATCAGCAGCGTGGTGGATCGCTGTCAGGTTTTTAGTGGGTGCGAGTCCGAAATACCCGCCGCTCGTCCCCGTCGGGCGGTGAGAACCCATAATGGGTTTTCCTGACAAAAAAAAATCAATGCCATCTGTTAGGACTGGCCCGTAGGCGCAGTGGGTAGTGACCCTGCCTTCAGCTCCGCTGGTCGCGGGTTCGATTCCCGCCGAGGGCCAACATTTTCTATAAATGAATTTGTTGGTCTTTAAGCCTGGGTGTATATTTGAAAGTATGTATTTAAAAAATACATACTTACAAATATATAATTCGCGCTCGAAGTCTACTATCGTGTGACTGAACTACAAAAAAATCCGAGAAAAGGGACGCTTATTTGTTTTCTATTATCATATTCGTTTTTAAGATGTTGTGGTATAGCTGACTGGCCCGTTGGCGCAGTGGGTAGTGACCCTGCCTTCAGCTCCGCGGGTCGCGGGTTCGATTCCCGCCGAGGGCCAACATTCTCTATAAATGAATTTGTTGTTCTTTGAGCCTGGGTGTATATTTGTATTTAAGTATGAATTTAAAAAATATATAAGTATATATTCACCAGTTGTCTGTCACCCATAACACAAGTATTAAGTTACTTACCTTGGGGACGGACGACCGTGTGTGTAAGTGCCCCATATATTTATTTATTTATTTATTTATTTATAGTTGTTACGTGTGTGGACAAAAGTGGCTTCATCAAAAGTTCAGAGGTCATCAGCATAGGGCATTGCCGCCACGTGCCATCTGCGTCAAAAGAAAACCCATCTTCCTCCACCGGAGGCTGTCAGGCACTCCGTCTGGATCGCCACGTTACTGCGGTAAGTGTAATTGTTGTTGTCCAGGCCCAAGCAATTAAGGAACTAACGTTCATCGGTGGAACAGTTCATTTTCGGGGTGTTCCGACCCAGTGTGACGTTACTGGGCCCCCCACGGCAGGGCCTTTTCGCCACAAACGTTGACCCATTTTAACCATTTTTATGGTTATCAAAAGACTATATTACGATTGTATTCTTTCCACGCGGGCGGAGGGAGGGAGGGGAGGTTGTCACTCACCCTTAACACAAGTTTTAAGATACTTTGGGGACGGACGACCTTGTCTGTAATTGCCCCATATTTGTAATATTTAAATGATAGAATCCAACACAACAGAAATTTTATTTCCTATATACATTAATCTTAATTCGCGGTCAGTAACAATTCATCACTGTTGGTGCTTTCATAAAACGTGGCTTAAATCGTAGATCGGATCGTGTAAACGCCTCATCATGCAAATGACAAGCAGAACCTATTCATATTCTCGATGACTACAAAATGTCTTCACTGTGCTCTTGAAATGTGATTTATTGACTGTCTAGTATTATACTATGTAGGTACTTATACTGTGGTATCCGGCTGTGCAGAATAGACCACCCTGATTTCTTACCCAGGTGTCGTAAAATATGACTAACGTAAGTTGACGTCAGGCACGCCGGTATTAAAAAACGTAGCCAAATCATGTAACATGTGCCGACGCCACTTCGACTCGCCGTGTAGTATCCCGCTGAGTAGAATAGACCACCTTCATTTCTTACCGATATGTCGTCAAAGTCGACTAAGGTATCTCGATCCGCCCTAAGGTATCCGGCTGAGTAGAATCGACGACCCTCATTTCCTACCGAGGAGTCGTTAAATGTGACTAAAGTAAGTTGACCCGCCGTGTTGTATCCGGTAGAGTCGAATAGGACACCCTCATTTCTTACCAAGATGTCGTAAAAGTCGACTAAGGTAACTCGATCCGCCCTAAGGTATCCGGCTGAGTAGAATCGACGATCCTCATTTCCTACCGAGGAGTCGTTAAATGTGACTGAAGTAAGTTGACCCGCCGTGTGGTATCCGGCAGAGTCGAATAGAACACCCTCTTTCTTACTGAGGTCATAAAAGCTCAGTACAGTTATAAAAATCATCAGATGATGGTAATTGAATTAATTGCACTCAAATCTAACATGTATTTTTGTTACGGTAAGTTTTGAACAATCAACTTTATGTGAACTTTTGTGAATGGTATTTCTCGACGGGTGCAACAATGGCAGACTAAAAGTTACTTCCAAACTGTCAGTCTGTTAGACTGACGTTTCCATAACTTGAAAAGTTTATTTGAATAACAGAATTTTAATTTATGAAGCATAGATCTGGGTAAATTGAATTAGAAAACTTCCAAATAAACTTCAAAAAATTATTCTTTTATGATAAAAAACGGGAAAACAAATTTAATGGATAACTAGCTAGCTAGTTATCTTTATTTTTATATTTCTAGTGTCTACAAAATTGTGTCCAAAAATATTTTTTGCCATGGACAACTCTTATCACTTCGGGGTATGAAAAATAGATTGTAGCTGATTCTCAGACTTAATTAATTATTATCCTCCTGCCCTTATCCCACTCTAAGTGGGGTCGGCACAACATGTTACAAACATGTTGTCTCATGATTTAGCTACGTATTTTACGACCGGCCGCCTGCTTGACGTCAACTTATTTTAGTCGTATTTTACGACACGTCGGTAGAAAATAGGGTGGTCTATTATACGCAACCGGATACCACACAGTTGGTCAACTTACCTTATTCGCCTTTTACGACACCTCGTATGCATGCAAATTTCATAAAAATCGGTCTAGTCGTTTCGGAGGAGTGTGGTAACTAACATTGTAACACGAGAATTTTATATATGCGATGATAAATTTCAATATAAATTAAATTTTCTCCTTGCTTTTGACGCAGTGCGGTAATAAGTTCCGATCATACATTCATTAGCGGGGCAATAACCGAAACGCAAATCAAGCAAAGCCGCGCGTGGGAGGACTATTATAGCTATAACAAAATTTAAAACTTTTTCACAATCAGTTTTATATTCCACTCGTTCATTATTATTGGATGTTGCGGAATCAAATCAAAGCGAACTTGATTGTGGAACCTGCAACCTGTCCTGCAATTATTTGCTTAATTAGATATCTACTTCCCACGTGATGGTGGGTAAAAAGGTAATCAAAGGTCTAGGACTAAAACTAGGCCCCCAACTAAACTATTAATACCGCTTGTTCCGTATTCGGTGTGTTCCGAATTCAAAGTACTCTAGATTTGTCGTAATTCATATTCTTTCATACTCCAAATTCGTCGTAATAAAAGACTTGGCAGGAATTTCTCTGTATATTTAGCAATAAGTTGGCATTATCAAAAGTGAATTGTTAGAATCTGTTTTTATATGAGTATAGAATCATTTTTCACTAGTTTAAAATTTACAGTTTCTAAATTCGAGGCCCCCTGAGCTTTGAGGCCTCGGGGCCTCTAGCCCTCCAGTAGCTATGCCACAGCTACTTGATTTATTCTAAGCTTTAACTGATCTTGCAGACCGCGTCCTTAAATTCCAAAAGCCGTATGTAGTTTCCATTAAAACTTTAATGGAAACTAAAAAAGAAGCGCATAACTTCACTGTTGGACGCAGCAGGGAAATAACAAGCAAGAAATCAATTCTAATTACGCGTTCAACTTGCCTTTAGTTCTTTGCAAAGCTCAGATGAAATGAGAGTACTGTATGACGTAGAAGTCTTGAAAAAACTGTTGTATGCCCAAAAGTCGAATTCGTCGAATTTGAAACTCAAAAATCATAGATTAAAATACGTATACATGAGTAGTTAATATTTAAGGTTTAAAAGCAAGAACAATAACTAAACACAACACAACACAATAAAGAACGACAAACTCTTCCAAGACTGCACTTTATTCTAGTTAAAGTTTAATTATATCTCCAGCTATCCGGAAAGTTGTTATCCGATTGGATTATAGTGATCGCCTTCCACTCCATTAGTATGAGAGAAATAGCGTTTATGCGGCAATGGAAAATGGAAACTGAATAAATATATGTGAGCTTTGTGATATTACTATTGTAGTATTGTATATTTGTTTTTTATAGTATAAGTAAACTTATGACAATAATTAGTTAATGATAATTATGGTATAAAAAGTCCTGAAGACATTGGTTTTATATCGTCTTTGTAGAGCATAATGGTTTAGATATTATTATATAGAACGCGAAACGAGTTATTTAAGCTGAATTCTACCAATATTAATTCGCTATAATGAATCACCGTTCGGCAATCCAGTGCAGGATGACGATGCGACCCGTTTGATACACGCTCGGCCTTCACCGACCATTCACCGCGACTTTAAGACTATACCTAGTTTTGATATTGTTCTTAGATTGCGCGGAAACAAATCTTAGACATCTTAATCGATTTATATTTATATAACTAAGGACATTCTTCACCGTGTGGTATCCGGCTGAGTAGAATAAATCACCCTCATTTCTTAGCGAGGTGTCGTGAAAGGCGACTAAGGTAAGTTGACTTGCCGTCTGTTATCCGGATGAGTAGGATACACCACCCTCATTTCTTAGCGAGGTGTCGTAAAAGGCAACTAAGGTAAATTCCCTCGCCGTGTGGCATTCGGCTGAGTAGAATAGACCACCCTCATTTCTAAGCGAGTTGTCATAAAAGGTGACTAACGTAAGTTAACCCGCTGTCTGGTAACCGGAATGAGTAGAATAGACAACCCTCATTTCTTAGCGAGGTGTCGTAAAAAGCGACTAAGGTAAGTTGTCACCGTGTGGTATTCGACTGAGTAGAATAGACAACCCTTTTTCTTAACGAGGTGTCGCAAAAGGCGACTAAGGTAAGTTGACGTCAGGCCGGTCGTAAAATATGCAGCCAAATCATGTGACAACATGTTTATAATATGTTGTGCCGACCCCACTTAGAGTGAGAAAGGGCGGGAGAATAATGATAAACTAAGTACAGTCTTAGTGTAATTAGCCGAATGCAGACATTTTCAAATTCAAATTCAATTTTGAAGCTTTTATGAATCGTTAAAAGTACTGATTTGGATGGTTATTTCAATTGCAGACAACCAGCGAGTTTCTAGGCTTTGTTGGGTAAAACTTTATCAAACTACTTTTTATGAAACTAGTGCTTATTTCTTATACTGTTGGCTTTAGCTGGCTACGATTCAAATATCAGCTCTTCACACAAATAAAATAAATGCTAATCAGCACTAAGGTTTTAATCCCTTCGTAAAGATTTATGAGAAGCAATTAACATAAATTAGCATTATAAATTTAAGTGGCAAATATTGTTGAAAATAGAATGGGATTAAATAATATCTTTTTCTTCTACCTTTTCAACTAATGGCCGTCCTCAGTTGGTCTGCTTAAAATAAAAGCCTTTAAACAATACCTTAAAATTACGCCGTGTGGTACCCAGTTGAGTAGAATAGACCATCCTCATTTCTTACCGAGGTGTCGTAAAAGGTGACTAAGGTAAGTTGACCAACCGTGTGGTAGTCGGTTGTGTAGAATAATCCACCCTCTTCCTTACCGAGTGCCGTAAAATACGACTAAGGTAAGTTGACGTCAAGCAGGCGGCCCGTCGTAAAATACGTAACCAAAACATGTAACAACATGTCTATAACATGTTGTGCTTTAGATACGGACAGGAGGATGGTGAAAAATACTTTCAAATAATAGGTGCGATACTGAAATATGTCTTTATATAATACTTATAAATAGAAGAAAAACTTTTTTGAGGGATATGAGGCTCAGAACAAGCACTCTATTTTTATTTGGATTGGTGGGTTACACGTATCGTGTACATGCTGCGGCAAGAATTTTAAATGTCAAACTATACTAATATATAAAGCTATAGCTATATATATAAAGCTGAGGAGTTTGTTTGTTTGAACATGCTAATCTCAGGAACTACTAGACCGATTTGAAAAATTCTTTGAGTATAATATAGTCCTTTTATTGAGGAAGGCTATATGCTATGGACTATATCACATTACGCTAAGATGTACAGGAGAGGAGCAGCAATGAAAACTATGGCGAAAATTTGTGACACACTGATTTCCACGCGGGCGAAGCTACTGACATCATCATCTTCCTGCCCTTATCTAATTTATATTAAGTGGGGTCGGCACAACATGTTATAAACATGCTGTCACATGCCGGCCGCCTGCCTGACGTCAACTTATCTCAGTCGTATTTTACGACACCTCGGTAAGAAAGACGGTGGTCTATTCTACTCAGCCGGATAACACACGGCGGTTCAACTTACCTTAGTCACCTTTTACGACATCTCGGTAAGAAATGAGGTTGATCTATTCTACTCAGCCGGATACCACACGGCGGTTCGACTTACCTTAGTCGCCCTTTACGACATCTCGGTAAGAAATGAGGTTGATCTATTCTACTCAGCCGGATACCACACGGCGGGTCGACTTACCTTAGTCGCCCTATACGACACCTCGGTAAGAAATGAGGGTGGTACTATTCTATTCAGCTGGATACCATACGGCGGTTCAACTTACCTCGACACCTCGGTAAGAAATGAGGGTGTTACTATTCTATTCAGCCGGATACCACACGGCGGTTCGACTTACCTTAGTAGCCTTTTACGACACCTCGGTAAGAAATGAGGGTAGTACTATTCTATTCAGCCGGATACCACACGGCGGGTACGACTTACCTTAGTCGCCCTTTACGACACCTCGGTAAGAAATGAGGGTGTTACTATTCTATTCAGCCGGATACCACACGGCGGATGGACTTACCTTAGTAGCCTTTTATGACACCTCGGTGAGAAATGAGGGTGGTACTATTCTATTCAGCCGGATACCACACGGCGGTTCGACTTACCTTAGTCGCCCTTTACGACACCTCGGTAAGAAATGAGAGTGGTACTATTCTATTCAGCCGGATACCACACGGCAGATCGACTTACCTTAGTAGCCTTTTACGACACCTCGGTAAGAAAGACGGTGGTCTATTTCTACTCAGCCGGATACCACACGGCGGATCGACTTACCTTAGTAGCCTTTTACGACACCTCGGTAAAAAATGAGGGTAGTACTATTCTATTCAGCCGGATACCACACGGCGGGTCGACTTACCTTAGTCGCCCTTTACGACACCTCGGTAAGAAATGAGGGTGTTACTATTCTATTCAGCCGGATACCACACGGCGGGTCGACTTACCTTAGAAGCCTTTTATGACACCTCGGTAAGAAATGAGGGTGGTACTATTCTATTCAGCCGGATACCACACGGCGGATCGACTTACCTTAGTAGCCTTTTACGACACCTCGGTAAGAAATGAGGGTAGTACTATTCTATTCAGCCGGATACCACACGGCGGGTACGACTTACCTTAGTCGCCCTTTACGACACCTCGGTAAGAAATGAGGGTGTTACTATTCTATTCAGCCGGATACCACACGGCGGGTCGACTTACCTTAGTCGCCCTTTACGACACCTCGGTAAGAAATGAGGGTAGTACTATTCTATTCAGCCGGATACCACACGGCAGATCGACTTACCTTAGTAGCCTTTTACGACACCTCGGTAAGAAAGACGGTGGTCTATTTCTACTCAGCCGGATACCACACGGCTAGCGAAGCTGCTGACACAGCTAGTTAAATATACACCTATACCTACAAACTCTTGGCGGGACGGCGCACTCTATTACATATGACGTCACTACGCTTCTATGTATATTGGATACCCTTATCAAATGATAGTAATTTTGAAACTGATACCAAGTGCCTGAGGGTAATAAATAAAATTTCACATTGTATATCTTTTATACAAGTTCTACCCGCGACTATATTTGCGTAAAGTTAAAAGGTTAAAAACCCACAATAAAGTACTTAATATTTTTTCATTAATTTTTTATTTTATTTATAACTAGCGGCCTGCCCTTGCTTCGCACGGGTATAAAATATATATCCCATGTCAGTCAGTGTAAAAAAAATGATAAAAATCGATCCAGTAGTTTTGATTTATTCATTACTGTCCGTGGCCCGCAAGCGTTAAATTTGGAAAAAAACAATTTCCTCTCCCTATTCCAAGACGATTTCCTGCTATCTTTGGAATATCTAAACTCATATAGTACATTTTTACCTATGTATTTTATTTTTACAATTAATTACAGAATGTCTTTAAACAAACTCTAAAAGATTCGAAGTGCTATAGGGTGAAGCGCGGCGTCCTCACGGCATTTATATCTGTAATATCTCCGAAAATGTTCACTTAAATTGCATGCTGTAAACGGCCATATTGATCTATATTAAATCAACTATTTATTTAAGGTACTCAATTGGATAAGGATTAATGCTGTATTGTATAAAAATTGCTTTGAACATAAGGCATCATTTTTCGTAAAAAGTAAATGAAAAAAACTGCTATTGTGGGTTATCCATAAGAGATAGATATATACCATCGCGGACTTTTCTGTAGACCTTTTTAAGGTGTACAAAAACTTTGTACATCATTTTGATAAATCTCGTAGGGTTTAGCCTGCGTTTGCAATGTAAGCCGAAAAAAATGTAATTATTTACAGAAACCTCAAAAATTACAGTATTTCTATACTTCGTATTGAATGTTATTATACGTACAAACCTTTCTCTGGAATCACTCTATTTATTAAAAAAAACCGCATCATAATTGGTTGCGTAGTTTAAAAGTTTTATGCGTACATACGGAAATATGGACTTTGTTTTATAATATGTAGTGATTATTTATTAGATTTTATTCATTCATTTCCATTCATGTAACTATTATTATATAAAGAGTATTTGGTTAAGATAATTGGTGAATACAGAGTATAATATTATTAGACTTTTTATCATCATATTAAACAAACGAAATTCTTTCGCAGAAGAGAGCTGTATATTCTAAAAAAGTTCACAATCGAAGTACGTTTTATATTAAGTAAGAAATAAGTATCAAGATTGAAGCAAGTATTAGGGTTCTTTCAACAAACGAAAAGAACCCTAGAATTTTAAACAAACATGATCTCGTATAAAACTAGGATTTTTGTGAAAGTTGTTAAAAAAATTAAACGCTTTCAATTAACTTTATAATAAATTTTTTCTCTCCGCCGTGTGGTATCCCGCTGAATAGAATAGTACTACCCCCATTTCTTAGCGAGGTGTTGTAAAAGGCGACTAAGGTAAGTCGACCCGCCGGGTGGTATTCGGCTGAGTAGAATAGACTAACCTGATTTCTTACCGAGGTATCGAAAAAGGCGACTAAGGTAAGTTGACCCATCGTGTGGTATCCAGTTTAGTAGAATAGACCACCCTCTTTCTTACCGAGTTGTCGTAAAATACGACTAAGGTAAGTTGACGTCAGGTAGGCGGCCGGTCGTAAAAACGCAGCCAAATCATGTGACAGCACTTTTATAACATGTGGTGCCGAACCCACTAAGAGTAGGATAAGGGCAGGAGGACGATGAATGACTATTTTCTCTCTCTTCCTAGCTACACATCCTACATGGCAGTGGATTAAGATTTAAGCTTTCCTTATTTTCTCGTCCATTTGATCATGGATCATCGATTGTGACTATGCATCCCTCTTTTTCTTGATCGCTTATTTCACATTTATTCTTGAGTCTTCTTACTGCTCGTCGACTGTATGTGTGAAGCGTATTACTAAATTTCCAACGTAATCATTAAAAATATTATAGCAATAGTTATTATAAATATAATATCGAAGAGGATTTTAGGAAAAACACCATCGAATCTCAACGTACACAAAAGTAAATTTTAACACCATATAAGGCAACGATAAACGCCGTGTGGTATCCGGCTGAATAGAATCGTACCACCCTCTTTTCTAACCGAGGTGTCATAAAAGGCGACTAAGGTAAACCGACCCGCCGTGTGGTATCCGGCTGAGTAGAATAGACCACCCTCATTTCATGAAGATGATGATAAGGCAACGATAACTTTAGAGCTGAATTAAAAGTATAATTAGGTTTACTGTCGTAGTAAGGTTACAAAAGGTGGAAGATTTCGTATAATTCACCTGTCCATTCTTTAATTTAAAGATCCGAGTACCAAATTTTTGACTTTTCATATATTCTTACAATTAAAACAGTACCGCAATTTGAGTTAGGTTACTGGAATATGAGGCATAGTAGAAACTAACTTATTATAAACTTAACTTATACTTATCTTTAATATTTAAATGAGTTAATCTTGTATATATATATATATATTTTTCGAATCTCGGAAACGGCTCCAACGATCTTCCTGAAATTCAACATGTAGGAGGTTTTGGGGGAGAAAACTTGATCTAGCTAGGTTTTATGTAAAAAAAATTGTTTTATCCCTGTTTTTGGGCATTAGAAAAAACTAACATTTATATTGAATTGAATTTTCGCCGTTAACTGTCAAGTCGACGTAGCTTATTCGGGTAACTGGCAGACTCGACAAAACTGAATGCCAAGGATCGATCCCCAACTAAATAGTAGTTTTTTTTTAAAGTTTTTTTTTGTAAAAAATTACCGAGCGAAGCTCGGTCACCCAGATATTTATAATATATACGACACTTTAACTTACTGTTAGCTTAAATTTAATAAGCTTTTACCTCTAATTAAGTGGTTATTTGCTGGCCAACTTTTCCCAATAATAATCCGCAGAACACTTTGCATATCGCCCCGAGTCACACTTTAAATCTTTATTAAAACACAAGTATAATGAACTCGACTTATCGGACCACGAACTTGTTTTCAAAATCTTGTTGCAGAATTGCAACTTTATTTGGCCGGACACATTGGCCAGACTTGTTGATTTTAAACAAAAAAAGTTATACACACATTAGTATAAATATAATGTCGTATAATTGGCTCAATTATGTACTATAGGGTAAGCTGTATCGCTGTAAGGTCGTTAAGGCGAGGCTACATCGGAGTTATTCTTCTTTAAATTCTAGTAACATCTTTGACGGGCTCGATGACGCAGTTGGTAGTGAGTGACCCTGCCTTCAGCACCGCGGGTCGCGGGTTTGATTAACGCCGAGGGCCAACATTTTCTTTAAAAAAATTGTTCGTTCTTCGAGCCTGGGTATATATATATATATATATATATATATATATATATATATATATATATATATGTATTTAAGTATGTATTTAAAATAATATAAGTATATACCTATTTACCAGTTGTCTCTCACCCATAACACAAGTATTAAGTTACTTTGGGGAGGGATGACCGGGTCTGTAAGTGTCCCGCATCTTACTATTATTATTATTTATCTTTAATCTTTAAAAAAGCTAATCTAGTACACATATAATCCGAAATTTGGAAACGACTTCAATAATTTTCACGAGACTTACGTATCTAGGAGGTGTTTCGGAGGCAATAAACTAGGATTCATTTAAAAAAAAGACTCATCCCTCATTTACCCCTGTTTTCAGGCACTGAAAAACTACGACAATATTATTACAAAACAAAGGATATTTACGCTGTCACTTGCATAGTCTATAGTACATTTCAAACTAGGTTAAATAAAAAAAAATGGTCTTATCCCTATTTTCAGGCACTGAGAAACTGCATGCATATTATTAGAAAACAAAGGTTAATTTCGCTCTCACTTACATAGTTTATTTGGGAACGTGTGAACTTGACTTCAGATTACCCATATCGAATCCAGATAATGTCCTTTTTTATCGTTGTCTCTTTGTGTAACTTAAAATTTTTGGAAACCTAAATATAATAAAAAATATATGTCGTAAGAAATGTCATTTGGCATCATCGTGTTTTACACAACGAAACCAGAGTCCAAAACCGGCTTTGTATTCCGGCCGGCATACTAAAATTACGTACTTAAATAGAATTAATTAGTTTTATCTTGTAAAGCAACAATGCATACTATGACCGGTTTAATATATAAAATTAAGGAAATAGTAAAGAAGTGTGCATGGCTTTGTATCTATTAATTAATTATCAATTACTACAAATATACAAACTTTCAACAAAAACAATTCACAGAATGGATTAGAGTATTTGATATATTATCTAATTTTACCAATCAATTTCAATAATTTCGCAATTAATTAACGCTGTGTGTTATCCGGCTGAATAGAATAGTACCACCCTCATTTCTTACCGAGGTGTCGTAAAAGGCGACTATAGTGAGTCGACCCGCCGTGTGGTATCCGGCTGAGTAGAATAGACCACCCTCATTTCTTACCGAGGTGTCGTAAAATGCAACTAAGGTAAGTTGAACCAGCGTGTGGTATCCGGTTGAGTAAAATAGACCACCCTCTTTCTTACCGAGGTGTCGTAAATACGACTAAGGTAAGTTGATGTCAAACAGGCGGCCGGCCTTAAAATACATAGCCAAATCATAGGACACCATGTTTGTAACAGGTTGTGCCGACCCCACTTTAGAGTGGGATAAGGACAGACAGATGATGATACACATCGTGATTGAGATTCAATCACAGTGTAAATAAAGTTAATATAAGTGTAGACCGCGCCTTATATTAGGTTGGCTACCTGCGAGCGAGTGCGGCTTAGCGGGTAGTTGCAAAAACTGCGCGCGCCTCGCTCCCACGCCGGTCCGCCAAACGCGGTCAGCGACCCCGTCTGCATTGATGGTAATTTGACGAGTATTGACGACGTGATAACGACGTCTACAAAACCACTCGCGAACTTGTTTTTTGTAAACAAAACTCTATTGATTAAGGAACGCGAAGCATAAATTCCCAATAAATACTGTCGCAGATCGATTTCTTAGTGATTATTATGTTGATTGTATTTCATTATCATTTTCCTTTGATAGTTCTTGTCTGAATTCTACTAATTTTATTAACTAGCTTTTACCCGCAGCTTGTTTCGCGTAGAATGTTGTGATTGATAGCTTGATAGCTCGACATTCGATGGCGCTTTTCAATGTCATCCTATTCCTGTAGAATTAACAGGATTTCTATAGCCTATATGTTATTCCGGTGTATAAGGAATAATTGTGCCAAATTCCACAAATGTTGGGTCGGCGGATCCGTCGTAAAAGAGCAATCATCCTCCTGCCCTTATCCCACTCTAGGTGGGGTTGGCACAACATGTTATAAACATGCTGTCACATGATTTGGCTGTGCTTTTACAACCGGCCTCTGCCTAACGTCAACTTACCTTAGTAGTATTTTACGACACTTCGGTAAGGTCTATTCTACTACACCGTATACCACACGCTTAGTCAACTTACCTTAGCAACCTTTTACGACACCTCAGTAAGAAATGAGGTTGGTATATTCTACTCAGTCGGATATCACACGGCGGGTCGATTTAACTTAGTCCTCTTTTACCACACCTCGGTAAGAAATGAGAGTTGTCTATTCTACTCAGCCGGATGCCACACGGCTAAGTTTTTCTTTATACATTAGTAATAATAAGAAAAGAACGCCTTGCAAAATTACTAAAAAAGATTTTTCACCCCGCCAATGTCAACTTTCCCGAAGATAGCTGAAAAACTTCGTGAAGAAAATGCATTAGGGAGTGAAAATAAGTTCCTGAATTTGTTTTACGAGCTTAATTTAAATATTCGACGAAAACTTTTTACCATGACCCTTAATTTATTTGATTCCTTTGTGTCCCCTACATAAGCCTGCGATATTTATTAGCAATAATGGAAAAATCTTATTAAAATTTACAGTCATAATTCTCCTGTCCTTATCCCACTCTAAGTGGGATCAGCATGTATTCCTATTCCGTTCTCTCCTTTCATTCTTCAACTCTGGCGACTCTTAAATGCAAGTCAAAATTTTCTTATTAAAATTTATAGCCATCATTCTCCAGCCTTTGTCCCACTCTAAGTGGGGTCGGCACTACCATTTTTCTATTCCATCATTCGTCAGCTCTGGCGCTACTCTTTACTTTTACTGTTTAAGCGATGTAAAGAAACTTGTCATTTTATCTGTTTTCTTGGACTGAAAAAATGCTAAAATATTGAATAGAATGCAAATGTTATTTTAGCTGTCGTTTGTAAAGTTGTGATAGCTCAGTGGATAACAGGCGAACTAAGGGAGTAAAATTACCTTTGAGCAAACCCTTGTTATTACCTCCTTTTTTGCCTCCTTTATTTTTCATTTTTTTATAATTAAAAAAAAATACCGAACGTGGCTCGGTCACCAGATAATTTTTATTTAATTGTTATACAATACATTAAAACACAAATAGAAACAATTGAAGCCATTTAAATAATCTAAATCTTAAAATAGCTAATAGACCACTTTATTAAATGACATTATTTTGCAATCAATAACTGTCATAAAACTTTAAATATCTGGTAGCGTATCGGCGGTAAATCCTTCGAAGTTAGTTGGAAAACTTTGTTAAGAAAATGCATTAGGAAGAGAGGAAATTCTATTATAGAGTTATAATGAGTGAAAAAGTACTTGCAGCAGATGGAATATACTTTGTAACTGAAACTTTATTTTTCTTCTTTGCAATGACGATTTAAAATTCAATTTACAGGTTTTTCTCTGGCATTTACTTCAATTTAATTGAATACTTTAATAGAAGTTCAAAATTAAATAAAAATGCTCTTCTGTGTCGTAGTGTAGTATTTGATTTACAAAGAAGAGAAGAATATGTCAAAGGATTTGGTCATATCGCGGAAAAGGCGTATAATTGGAAGGAAAGGACGAGGATGGGAATGAGATTTTTGAAGAACAGATTTTCGTGGGTGGATAGAAGAAGCAGGTACTAATTAAGACAGATTTTAAATAAGGATATTTAAAAATAAAAAGGAACGAAAAGGAAGGAAATTAAAGGAACATACATATATACAAGATTGACTGTAACTACACTGAAAAAGTGCTTAAGTGTACAATAGAATCCAAATTGTATTTTAGCTGCCAATTTTAAAGTTGTCATAGCTCAGCCGATAACTGGCAGACTAAAGAAGTGAAAATACCCCGGATCGAACTCCAACATTAGAATTTTTCTTATTTTAAATTAAAAATAATTTATAGAGTTAGGCGTTCCTTTGCGGAGATCCATACTACAAAAGTAATAATAAACTTATTTTGCTATATTCCGCGATGAATCATCAAGGTTTCATCGCTACTTTTGTTCAAATTAAAAACATTACCGAGCAAGGCTGGTAAGGTCACCTAGGCACGTAAAATTAAAAATAATACAGCCCAATGACGTATCTTGAATGAATTGATACCTAATAAATAAATAGATAAATAAATAAATTTCAGCCGTTCATGAACTTTTTTTAGACATATTTTGTTGCGACGAAATTTAACATGTGATAAAGTTGCTCCATTCAGAGTGTTAAGAAAACATCATCATCATCTTCCTGCCCATATCCCATTCTAAGAGGGGTCGGCGCAACATGTTTTAAACATGCTATCACATGATTTGTCTCCGTTTTTAAGACCGGCCGCATGCCTGACGTCAACTTACCTCTATCGTATTTTACGACACCTCGGTAAAAAGAGGGTGGCTAATTCTACTAAACCGGATACCACACGGCGGGTCGGCTTACCTTAGTCGCATTTTACGACACCTCGGTAAGAAATGAGGATGGTACTATTATTTTCAGCCGGAAACCACACGGCGTTCAGAGTGTTAAGAAAACATGATTAAGAAATAAGAATGTTTACAAAATGTCGGTAATCTATCTCTTAACTGAGATTAAATATTGTTCTTTCTAAATTACATTCCCATAACCGTACTAAATCAACATTAAAGATAAGTAATTCAAATTACGTTAATAATATACTTATCTTATCGGTACCTACACGTTATGCCGGAAGCTTAAGAGATTAAGCGATATGACTCGCCCCTAGACTTAAAGGAGCTAAGGTCTCACAGAAGGTATCTTGTTATATGTACCCTTTGTAGTGTATGCGAGTTGAGTTGAGACTTACCTTGTACATTTATATACAACACACATATTATATTTAATACATACATGAACGTACTCACAGTAACTCACTCTAATACTGATGGAGGAATTCTGCGCGGGGAAGGAGATGGTAAATGTATCCAATAGTGGAAGCCATCACCCGTGCTTGCACAGACTTCCTCAGTGGTCCTTCCCTCACCTTTTCCTCTCCTATTTACTACCCTACCCTCTCCTATTCTTAGTAAGCACAAGAGTGTATGTATAATCCATCACAGGCGGGGTTATTATAAATATTTTTCATATTATATATTATATATTATAATTTTTGACATATAATACATACAATAAATTAGTTAATCTTATTTTTTATTTATTTAAATATTTAATTTCTTTAAGTTTTAATTTATGTAAATTTTTAGAATATAATATTACAACGTTACAACTCAATGAATTCGATAATCGAATTCTAAGCGTTGGTCTTTTAAAAAAATGCTAAAAATGCTTTTCAAAGTCGTGAAGGCGCAATGTACGTAAGTAGGCGGACATTTTTTAAATTAAAGAAATAATGGGTAAAAAACAAATTTGCGCGCGTCCAATTTTTTTTGACAACAAAACGCATCAAAGGCGGATAAAAAGTGATAATTGTCTCGAAAATCGCAGTTGCAATTTAAGAAGCCTGATGCGGTTTTTGTCGACCGCCATTTCGGGAAGGGTGAACGCGCTTGAACAAGCACTGACGCTAATTGGGCCCGAGGACCTGCGACTATTTGGGTATTAAATTTTTTTAAATTTGGATTTTTTTGCATTATTCCGTGAAATTAGGCTACAGAAACTATTTTTATATTTTTATTATATTTCACTGTCGTATCAGTATTTTGTAGTGAACAAATTTGTAACAATAAAAGATTTGTATCAAAAAAATGTTAGATTCTAATTAAACGAAATATTAAAAAAAGAATTGAAGTGCATAACTACATAATAAATAAATAGCGCCTGATTGACCGACCCTTGCTTATTAGTTTTTTTACAAGATAGAAAAAGATGAAACGAAAAAAAATATTGGCAGGTGGGGCTTGATATTAGGTATTTACATATCTTCACACCATCCGCGGTCTCCAAATGAGCTGTCATGACTTTAATTGACAGCCAAGAGTCTTTTATATTCAATGTATATTTTCGCATCTTTTCAGTGCCCGAAAACTGATAAAACGAATAAATGAAACCTAGCTAAATCGATTTTTCCTTTAAATAATTTATAGCATTATGCGTTACTTTGCGGAGATCCATAATACTAAAGTAATAATAATAATTTTATGATTACTTTTTTGCTATAATCCACGATGAAGTAAAATAGAAAATATATACATATAATGGTAAATGTACAATCCGTTTTCATATCTAATACGTGCAGGATTCGTAAAAACATGCACAAACCTCCACCATCAACTACAATTCACAAGCGCTACATATGTTTACTATCACAAACTCAAAAATCGTTTCGCCCCGCAACCGAAGCATCATCAGGGGACAGACTCCACGACAAAATCGCAAAGCCATTTTGCGATTTTGCAGTTTATGCATGTGTTTTTACGAACCCTGCATGTATCAGGTATGAAAACGAATTGACCACTCCACATTTTGCTTTATAGATATTTTCTATTTTACTTCATCACGGATTATAACAAAATAATTTTATTCTTACTTTAGATTTTTCCTCTCCAAAACCAGCTACAACTAAGTGTTCCATATATTTATTTATATAGATATACAAGATTAACTCATTTAAATATTAAAGAAAAGATAAGATTAATTAATTATATGGGACACATACACCCTCGGTTATATTATGTATATTACAAAGGAAATTTTACTAATACGTTGGCACGCCAGCAGCGACGAAGTCTACCAAAAGTTTCATCCGGTTAGTAGGTCATGTGATAAAATCTCCCCTGCCATTATCTTTACGCTCGAATATGCAAAAAAAGCTGTGGTAGCCCAGCGGTAACACCGTGCGCCTCTTTCGAGGAGGTCTAGGGCTCAAACCCCGGGCAGGCACCAATGAGTTTTAATTGATAATTGCAATTTATCACACGCTTTTCGGTGAAGGAAAACATTGTGAGGAAACCTGCATATCTCTAGAGAATTCTGGGGATATGTATAACCTACCAATCAGCGTGGTAAGTCTTAGCTCCAATCCTTCTCTCCAAAAAAAAAACGGAGAGAAGAGGCTTATGCCCAGCAGTGGGATAGTAACAGGCCGTTACTTACTTACGTCATGCACAAAAAGCATATTTTTAAAATCGTCGTCATCGTGAATTCTACGTTGACGAAGTTTTATACAATGCAATAATTATCTTAATAAATGTGGAGAGAAAATAACATTGACATCCCAAAAAAGTTGCGATGCGTTTTGCGACGGGTAAATGTCATGTCGTTTTTTAAGTGCCATAATTGATGGGTCTCAGGTGTGAGGTGGGTGGTATTATCTAGTTTAGACTATATGAATATTTGCAGTTCTAATGCATATATAAAAATTACTTTCTGTAGAACTGTATCCTTTGTTGTATGTATAATACACAAGGTGTACTTAATGTAGGTTTGGATGTATGTAAAGTAACGACCTCATGTCATCGCACTGCAAGCCATAGGCCTCCTCTATCTATTTTTGAAGGTTTGGTGCTAAGACCCACTGTGCTGCTCTAATGTGGATTGGTAGGTTACATATGTTCCTAGAGCTCTCTAGAGCCGCGTTTCTTTTCCTTCTGCAAAGTGGATCCCGTGGTTTATTTTATTAGTATTCTTGTAATGTAACATTCTGTAAATGATTCATTCTGATTACATGCAACAAAAATATTACTTACATCATCATCCTCCTGCCCTTATCCCACTCTAAGTGGGGTCGGCACAACATGTTACAAACATGTTGTCATATGATTTCGCTACGTATTTTACGACCGGCCGCCTGCCTGACGTCAACATACCTTAGTCGTATTTTACGACTCCTAGGTAAGAAAGTGGGTGGTCTATTTTACTCAACCGGATACCACACGGTGGGTCAACTTACTTTAGTCGCCTTTTACGACACCTCGGTAAGAAATGAGGGTGGTCTATTCTACTCAGCCGGATACCACACGGCGGGTCGACTTACCTTAGTCGCCTTTTACGACACCTCGGTAATAAATGAGGGTGGTACTATTCTATTCAGCCGGATACCACATGGCGTAAAAATATTACTTACATGACAATACGATTTTCCTTCACCGTAAAGTGTGTAATAAATAGCAAATATTAGTTAAGTACATAAGGTTTAACAAAAAAATTCAGTGAAGCCTTCCCAGAGTTCAAACCCATGACCCTTACAAATGAGTAACACGGTCTCATCGCTGGGCTATCACCGCTTACTTTCCCAAACAAAAATATATTTTACCGAAGTCAATACCAATACTATACACTGAAATCTTATCTCTAATACTCACAACGCACTGAAATCTTATCTCTAATGTTACTTATGTTCAAAAAGGGAATTGCTGAAACCGTGAACACGTTAAAGCACTAACTGTTTCCTTTGCGGAAGCGCTTTGTAATTTAAGCTCATACATCCTGAAATTATATCAAAGTAGCCCTTTTGAGGCTTTCATACAAAGTGGATCTTGGCATCAAGATATGTCACAAAGAGACATAAACTGTGATTAAGCTTATATAACGGTGTTTTACAGGAGGATTTTATTATTCTACTCTTGGGCAAAAAACTTGTTTGTATTGGAACATTATGGATCTAATGATCCACAATGTTCCAATACAAATTCTCAGGTTACGTATATCCAAGGAATTCTCATGAAATGTACAGATATGGAATGTTTATTTCAGCGAAAAGCGAATTAATAATAATAAATGTCCATTAAGCTCCGGCTGAATAGAATAGTACGAGGTGTCGTGAAAGGCGACTAAGGTAAGTCGACCCGCCGTGTGGTATCCGGCTGAGTAGAATAGACCAACCGCATTTCTTACCGAGGTATCGTAAAAGGCGACTAAGGTAAGTTGACCCACCGTGTGGTATCCGGTTTAGTAAAATAGACCACACTCTTTCTTACTGAGGTGTCGTAAAATACGACTGAGGTAAGTTGACGTCAGGCAAGGGCCGCTCGTAAAAATATTAATTAAAAAAAAAAAAACTCTTAAGCGCTAGAACCCGCACAGACACTTCACTCAGGACGCACGAGCTTAATATTATTCAGTTTATTGTAAATAAAAAAAATACAATGTCACTCGGTATCTGTTATTTGTTACATGTGGCAAAAAAAAGACAAAGATACAACTATCAGGATGCCTAGGCCGCATCTTTAACATTATTCATTTCATTATAAAAAAAATTGTCACTCGGTCTCTGAGAGTCTGTGTTATTTGCTACATGTGGTTTAAAGGACGTAGACACTTTTTTCAAGAAGCACCAGACGCATCTTTAACATTATTCATTTTATTATAAATTTTAAAAATACTATGTCACTTGGTCTCTGCAGGTCGGTGTTATTTGTTACATGGGGCCTAAAGGACAGTCACCTCCCTCAGAACACACGAAACGCATCTTTTACATTATATTTCAAAATAAATTTAAAAAATACATGATCACTCGGTCTCTGCGGGTCTGTGTTATTTGGTACATGTAGTTCAAAAGACACAGACACTTCACTCAGAACGCACGAACCGCATCCTTAACATTATATTTCAAAATAAATTAAAATAATTACATGGCCACTCGGTCTCTGCGGGCCTGTGTTATTTGTTACATGTGGTTCACAATACATATACACTACGATAAGGATGCCTGACTGGCATTTTTATCATTATTCATTTCATTTAAATTTTAAAAAAATACTGTGTCACTCGGTCTCTGTAGGTCTGTGTTATTTGCTAAATGTGGATCAAAAGACAGAGACACTTCGTTCAGGTCACATGGGACAGCACACACGAACCGCATCCTTAAAATTATATTTCAAAATAAATTAAAAAAATACGTGGTCACTCGGTCTCTGCGGGTCTGTGCTATTTGTTGTTGAAGTTCAAAAGATGCTTCGTTCAGGTCGCATGGGACGCATCCTTAACATTATTCGTTTCATTTTACATTAAAAAAAGCATAAAATAATCCGAGGCTCATTCCTGGAGTCGTGTTGTGACTCGCGATACGCGGCGGCGGTCAGGGTGTGTGATCAGGTGTCCCGCACGTTGCACGCGCTGGTTAATATTGACTCACCTGTTCTGCGGTGCAACCGCCACCGCGTCGAATCGGTAAAGCTGAGTCTACATGGTTAATAATAGAGCGTTTAAAATGAAACAATTTTATGTCTAGTGTAGTGACACTAATTCTAGGTTATTAAGTAATATTTATTTTGTGGATATCTATACTTATATAAATAATTTACAGACTTAGGCGTTACTTTGCGGAGGTCCATAATACAAAGCTAATGAAAATATTATTTTGCTATAATTCGCTATAAAAGAAAAATCAAAGCAAAGCAAATCGCTTGCGATTTTGTCGTGGAGTCTATCTCCTGATGATGCTTCGGTTACGGGGCGAAACAATTGTTGAGATTGTGGTGGTGAATCAGTGCTTGTGTATTTTTGTGTTATAGGTGGCGGGTGGTGCATTAGTTTTTTACACCTTCTGCATGCATCAGGTATGAGAACGAATAGTGCACTCTGCATTTAGCAGTACATATATTTTTTTTTTATCGCGGATTATAGCAAAATAATGTTATCATTAGTTTTATTACATCATAAATTCAAAAGTCTGTTACGCTGTGACGGCTCTGTTGGAATAATATTGATGAAATTTTCTACTATTAAAGAATTTGAATTTATACCAGGCTCACATATAATATTATGAAATTACCATTTTTCCTTTGGGAACAGGATAAAATATATGATTTTGACTTATGCAAAGTTTGACAACTCTCAGACAAGTATCAGAGTCCTTTTAAATAAGTATAAAATATTGCTTTACTCTTAATAATAGATCAATATTTGCGTACCAGGGTGTCTTTAGTGCAGAACCCGGTAGTGCGCTAAATATTCTATAAATACTTTTTTTCTTAAAATGCCCGCTGATATGGCTGACGATAACTTACAATCAGAAATCAAGGTCTTGTTAAAATGAAATGAAATAACTTGTAGTAAGAGCTTAATGAATCTTACCTGACTATGGGCTTAACACTATTATCCAAGTCTAAGAAATCCTAAACGCTGCAATAAAAATAAAACCTTCTTTACGAGCGCGACTGTTAAAATACTCGAGCATGTGAAAGCACCTTTATCGGTGCAATTTATCGAAAGAAGTCGATCGAGTACAGACAGCCCACGAAATTGTATCATATTTTTTAGTTTATTACAAGCTTTAATTTTACGTTTAAAGCGATTTATTAAAACCGTGTTTTATATCTTTGCGTAACAAATTGTAACATTTGTTTCCGTCTGAACGGAAAATTGGTATATCTATGTAACTTTAGTGCTAATGTAAATCTTTTTTCACCTGAGCTTAGTGCTGAATGTAAGCTTATTAAAAAGACATTATCATCATCCTTCTGTCCTTATTCCACTCTAAGTGGGATCGGCACAACATTTTATAAACATGCTATCACATGTTGCGGCTAAATATTTTACGACCGGCCGCCTGTCAGACGTTAATTCACCTTAGTCGGATTTTGCGACACCGCAGTAAGAAAGAGGTTGCTCTATTCTACTCAGCCGGGTATCACACGGAGGGTCAACTTACCTTTGGTGCATTTCACGGCACCTGGGTAAGAAATGAGGCTAGTCTATTCTACTCAGCCGGATACTACACAGCGGATCAACTTACCTTAGTCGCCTTTTAAGACACCTCGGTAAGAAAGAGGGTGACCTATTCTATTTAACTACACCTGGCGGCATATATAGATGTATCACACGACGTCTTATTAAAAAGACATATACCTCAAAAGCTTTTTTTTTTTTTTTTTATATACAGGAAAAAACCCCTTATGGGTACCGCAGCCCGACGGGGACAGGCGACGGTTATGTCGGACTCGCACCGACTAAAATAACCTGTGTGCTTCACTACGCTGCTGGTGGCGGGGATAGGGTACCCATGAAGACATGGCCCCCCATCCCCGCCAGCAGCAACTCTGTACCCCAGAGTGCGCCACCTCTGGGTCGGGGCTTCTCTGAAAGTGGCCCCTCCCTCCGCTGAACGATGCATCGGAAGCACCAGATGCATCGAACGATACCTCAAAAGCTAGCACGACGGAGCTGAGAATGTTTTGATGCAACGATGTCTAGCTCAAGGATAGAGTGTGAAACGAGTTCATAATTGGAAGCTTTAAGATCAGCATAATAGCAGAAAAAGTTACCCAAACGCCATTTTATGGTATGGAGGTATAGTCATGTAAGAAAATCTGAACAAGACTTGACTCACCAAAATTTGAATTTGGATACTGGCCCAAGAAGGCGAGGGAGACTTCAAACTTGGATGCCCGTTGACAACATTGACTTAAAGCAAGCCCAAGTATATATAATAACTTGACGACCGAGAACTGAAGACTAAAGTCTTCGAACAGTGCGTGTTGCCAGTGATGACCTATGGCTCTGAATCTTGGTCGCTGACTATGGGCCTCATAAGAAAGCTCAGAGTCGCTCAGCGGGCGATGGAGCGAGCTATGCTCGGAGTTTCTCTACGTGATCAAATCAGAAATGAGGAGATCCGTAGAAGAACCAGAGTCACCGACATAGCTCAGTGGGTCGCGAAGCTGAAGTGGCGATGGGCGGGGCACATAGTGCGGAGAACCGATGGACGTTGGGTTCTCAAAGTGTTGGAATGGCGACCCCGCACCGGAAAGCGCAGTGTCGGAAGACCTCCTACTAGATGGACAGACGACCTCAAAAGGGTCGCGGGGAGCCGCTGGATACAAGCGGCACAAAATCGTGTGTTCTGGAGATCCCATGAAAAGGCCTATGTCCAGCAGTGGACGTCCATCGGTTGAAGAAGAAGAAGAAGAAGACCGAGAACTGACACGTCTGGTGAAAAATGACGAGAAGAGTCGGCTATAATGGGACAAAATAAAAGAAGAAATATGAACTTTGAAGTGTGTTTTTAACGCTGCTATTTTTGGGTACAACACCTTGCTACCTTGAAGCAAATTATCTACACAAACTGATCACTTTTCCACATTTTTATGCGCAATTATAGATCATAAACATCCGTAATATATTTTTAACAAGCTTCAATGGACTAGCATCAATAAAAGGCCCATGAAACATAAGGTAGAATACTTGAAGGATTCAATCACACTGTTCTGCTAAATTCCATGAAAGCTATAAATAGGCAACAACATTGTTGGAAATTAATATAACTTGTCCATCTATAAAGACTTTATGAATACATCGTAACATTCTAGCAGATGCTGACTACTCATTAAACGCTTCTTAGTGTTGGATAGAATCACAAATAAAACTGCATAGAGGGGACCTATGTATGTAGAAGATAGATTAATATAAGAGACTATTGAATTAAATGCGCTCCGTTGATCATAAACTTAAGGTTTACACTTTTTGATTTGTTCTTGTTCCGCCGAGTGGTATCCGACTTAGTTAATAGACCCTAATTTTTACCAACCTCCTGCCCTTATCCTATTCTAAGTGGGATCGGCACAAGTAAGAAGGTCGGTAAGAAAGAGCTACTCAACCGGATACAAAACGGATGAACGGTAAATATCGATTATATACGAAAGTTTTCATTTAAAGTTCATAGATGTCTACTGACGTAGTTACACTGTTAAGCTACGAAAGCTTCCAATCAGGCGATCGATGGTGAATAATTCAAGATTAGGTACTTCCGCATCTCAGCCAACCGGATGTATGCTATGTCACTTGTCATCCGGCGTGGTCACAGAAAATGGATCGTAGTGAACTTCATCCCATCGATTTGTACGTCGATAATCCAATAACTTGGTCGACTGTACATTCTGACCTATAAATAAATAAATTATAGGATACTGATGCATTCGAAATAGTGGGGTCATAGTTACGACAAATTCATTTATTCATTTCCTTTTCTTCTAACAGCTCTTACAGAGTCCCTGGGTGAGACGAGCGAACGCTGAAGCGTCGTCGAGAGTTCTAAAATGGGAAGAATGAGACAAGATAGAAATAGTCGAGTTAAAAAAGCTTTTAGCAAAATTTCTTGTCCCTACTGTTGACCATTGAGGAATTCTCTTGTCTGGAGCCAATACTGGCTCCAGCATCCGCTCATGTTTATCATCAACGTGCATTGTCTTTGGCAATGGACCAGTAAAATTTCAGCTCAATCGAAAGTGGGTCAAATTCAACTTGCCAGATTCCAACTTCACATAAAAACATACATGTAAGTCAAGTTAAATAAAAGCTTCTAAAAAACCGTGCTAGACAGTGTTGACAGTACATCTATGCTGACGTGCTATAGCTGATAGTAAAATAGATTCGCCTGCTTCGCCGCACCGATAATGCATCTTAAAAATACAACGCAGGATACATCGCTATCTAGTATCGCTATCATGTACAAACGCTATCTAATAGAAAATACACATATTCGTTTTTACTTTTCCATAACAATTTTAGGTTTCACTTGAAGAATATCTTAATTTTACCAAAACTAATGAGAATATTCTCGTTACTATTTTATTATGGACCCAAGTAATGCGTAATTATATGAATTGATTAATGTTACCAATAAAGTTATTTGTAAATATTTCTCTAATGGGTAAAGTTTTCTGAACAAATTTAATCTTTAAAGTTTTACCCAACTAATCGTAGACGGCGCTATCATTGAAATACTATACTGCGTCCATCATATTATCAGTCTTTTGACAGCTCACGCTCATTAAGTTTTGTATTGCTTACGTACAAATATCATACAAATAATATTTGTACTTTATGGATGGGTACCGCCCACTTAGTGATGTCACACATAATGGTTACTACGATTATGCCACAGATTAAAAATAATCGGTAGAAACCGATGTTACGAGTATTAAAAGACATTTAGTAACATTATATAAAGTTTTACTTTCTTCTTAGTTAATACATGAATACAAATAAAACAATCAGGATATTTTAATTTATTTTATTAGCACGAGTCGTCGGAATGATAATCAACACTAGACTCCTCCGATGAGGAGTCTTCAGTAGCAGTTATTATTAGCTCTTGTGTAGATAATATATTATCAAACGCAATATCACGTTCCCAATCAGAGAATATTACTCTTTTAGTTCTTTCCACCACACTTGCCCAGTTCTCGGCCGTTACGTGGGTGCAAGCATTTTTTAAGCAATTGCAACATTTTATTCGCTGTGAATGGGGGGCTTGTATTGCATCTCGCAGCATGCCCTTTTACTTGTGCCCACATAAGTTCTATTGCGTTGTACTGGCAGTGGTATGGAGGAATCCGAAGAACAGTATGGCCATATTCTGCTGCCATTTCATTGATTACATAGCGTTTTGCTCTCTTTTTGGTTTTTAATATTTTTATTAATTCAACTTTTAACATTGAGTCGTCCACATTTTCTCCATTGTCCCGAAGCCAATTAATTATTTCATGCTTTTTATTAGCCTGTGTTGGCATTTTGTCAATTTGACAGGAGTGGTAGGGCGCATTATCAATAAAAATTATTGATGGTTCTTCCAATGAAATGAGCATTTTTTTGAACCACTCTTCATACACATTTGCATTCATCTCTTCGTGGTAGTCATTTGATTTCTTCGATTTAAATGCCAACAGTGCGTCTTGTACAAATCCTTTTGCTGTACCTGCATGGCAAATGATTAGGCGCTCACCTTTTCCCATTGGTACTGAGGAAGTGGAATCAGCAGTATCATCAGTCCAGAAACGAGATAGTGTGTGGTTAGCGTTGAGCCATGTTTCATCCGTGAAAACAATATTTGCCCAATCTTGTATTTTCTTTGCCTCTCTTAAAAAATCACAACGTGCTATAGCTATATCTGTGCGTTCCATTAATAATTTTCTTTTATTTAACTTTTTATATGAAAAGCCAATTGTGTTCAAAACTTTGACCAAAGAAGATTTTTCACCATGAAATAGACCACTTCTTTTCAAAGAAACAATAAGTTTTCTCAAAGTTGGAATTTCTTTTCTCAAGTAGTAATCATATACATGACGACGAATAGCGTCAGCGTCAAAGTCATCAACAGCTGTCACCTTATGAGCCCGGCGCTTTCTTTTTGGTGTAGATGGTTTGTTTTGCTCCAAGCCGCTCCTGCCGTAGGCATCAGTAGTGATTTTAGTCACAGTTGATAGACTGATCCCCAACGCGGCTGCAACACGGTTTCGGACTTGCGTGATAGGTATAAGAGGTCCGCCATTTTGATTTTCTTGCTCAAAATACTCATGAAGTTTTAACACTAACTGTCTCGATTGTGCTTTCAACACACGTCCTTTCGGCATTTTCACGATCAATTAATATAAGTTTCACAAAAGTTTTTCCGAGGAATAAAGCTACTTAACTCAAGGTGTAACAGATGCGAGAGAACACTCAGCGAACGTAAATGCGTGTGACTATCACGGGCGTTTCGTTGAGAGTGACAGATCACGTCAAAATGGCGGCCGAGCGGAAGGTATGTTGATGTTGCCAGTTGATGTATAATATATTTTTTATGATTATAATAAATACACACGGATTAACATTTATTTTCAAAAAACTAAGGCAATATTAAATCAAAATGTTGATTTGTATATCTGTTATTAGTTTACGTAGGTTATCATTAATCGAATTACTTAGGTACGTAATTCGATTAATAGGTACTATAATCGGAATGGTATCGCATACGAGAATCTTTAGGACATCACTAAATATGTAAATCGTCAATCTGTCAAAAGATGGTTAATATAATGGACAGTGTATACTTATTGTTGTGTTTGACGGTTGTAATGACAAAACAATAAAGCAATCAATCAAGTGGCGTTTAGTTTCTGTACAGTGTGCTTTTTCGTTGGAGTGACAGTTTCAGATATTAAGGGTTTGTTTCACAAGTTACCACTAAACTGTCAGTTAGATTATTTGGAATATACCTAACAAATATCTCGGAGTTTTGCGTTTTACAGGTTTGTGATAGGATTATTCAGCACTTAAAGTCCCTAATTAGTTAACAGGTAGATCATGTGGCTGTAATTTTGTTTATCTGCTGGATAGATAATACTTATTTAAAATGGCCGCAATTTTTTTTTTTTCACTTAGCATCTTACTCAAATCAACTTTGTTTGTCGGCTAACTATCCGATACTTTATCCGTAACTTGTGAAACAGGCCCTAAGTCCACTATAGTGTAATATGAATTGGCAAATACATTTACCAAACAATCATTTATGATATACAGTTAAGTGTTAGAACAGACTTAGCCTGTCCTAGTCTTGTCATTAGCTATAATTGCTTGGCCACTCTTTTTTAAATATTAACCTTTTCTTTCATATTTCGTTATTAATATCTAGTACAAGGTTAAGGTACAATAAAATACACCTATTTTATAATTACTATAATACTCAATAGTATATTAGGATTTAGGTTAAACTGCGTATACGTGTAGACTGTACCATTAGGATGAAATTTTCCACCTTCACGTTGTGATCGCGGCTCCGCCCGCGTGGAAAGATTAAAACCGTAATATAGTCTTTTGATAGCCATAAAAATGGTTAAAGTGGGTTAACCTTAAAAGGTAGACATATGCTATCGCGGACTTTTATTTAGAACTTTTAGAGGGGAACAATTTTGTAATACATGATTTTTTAATAACTCACTGCTTAAACAGCGCACGCAAGGACACCTTTAAAACTTACCGTATTCGTACTATGTGTGCGAAAGTCTGCCTGTTAAGCTTTATATACTGTAACATATAGTATATAGAAATCCTCGTTTTTCTTTCAGGTACAGGAAACAGTTATTAAATAATCTAGTTATATTTTTAAACTAAAGTTAACGCGATTATTTACATTAGTTAACATATAGCCTTAAAGGGTTATTAAGTTATAAATCATGCGTATGAATTTAATATAGATATCAAATTAATTCAATATTGGACATGTAAGCTTGTCATTCGGTTGCTAAGGATTTCCGCAATTAGGAATGGAAATGGGGATTCCATTTACACGTTAACTGAATTGAAATGCAATATCGAGCCTCATCAGAGCCCAAATTGGGTCAGCCCGCGGTATTAACACATTCATATTGAAGGTTTATATGAAATACCTGCCATTTAGGTTACGTGGCATGTGTGTGAAATTATTAACCAGTTTTATATAACAACAAAAACAATCTATATAGAAATTAAATTTTATAGCCGTGTGGTATCCGGCTAAGTAGAATAGTACCACCCTCATTTCTTACCGCAGTGTCGTAAAAGGCGACTAAGGTAAGTCGACCCGCCGCGTGGTATCCGGGCTGAGTAGAATATACCACCCTCATTTCTTACCGAGCAGTCGTAAAAGGCGACTAAGGTAAGTTGACCCACCGTGTGGTATCCGGTTTAGTAGAATAGACCACCCTCCTTCTTACCGAGGTGTCGTAAAATAAAACTAGGGTAAGTTGACGTCAGGCAGGCGGTCGGTCGTAAAAACGCAGCCAAATGATGTTACAGCATGTATATAACATGTTGTGCCGACCCCACTTCCAGTGGGATAAGGGCAGGGAGATGATGATGATGTTGTTGAATAAAGTTCTTTGTATTTATTTTTGTACTTATTTATGTGCGTATGAATATATACTGTAAGAAATTATGTCTAAATTCAATTTAGAGGCTGACAGCTTAGAGATCTGGATTCCTAACAATACAATATTTAAAACAAGGTAAAAGTATTGTTAGCTTTATAAATGAGTAAGATAACTTAAAGCGTACCCACGGAGGGTCGTAGATAAATTCGCGTGCTGGCGATTTATTATTCCACCGACGGTGTTTAGGAGAATAGTGAATAGATTTACAGATAAAGCGGCATGAGAGCCGCACTGCGCTTGTCGAACGGTGTGAGAAAATGAACTGCAATTGTTTTATTTGTGCTTTGATAGATAAACGAGCTGAATTAACATTAAACAAGCAACAATGGAGTTTTTTTATTTAGCTCTTTCAGCACTTTAATGAAACAATCGTTTAATTAAAAATATATCACGTTTATTGAAAAAATGTATACCAATGTTTAAAATTGGTTATCTATGGTAATTTTTTGTTTTAAATTCAGCGTTGATGCTTGCACCAATATTACCAATATCTCAGATAAGGCATGCTACGTATAGAGTAGGTCAGGTTCATATAGGGCGCTTTTTGGACACCTATATTTTAGGTCTGACCACCGGAAATATAGGCGTCCAAAAAGCGTCCTATATGACCCTGACGATCAAATGACGATCGCAAATAAAGAAACACGTAATACGGACACGCAGTGTCTTCGCCGGCGAAGACGAAGGTCCCAGATTTCTGACATCGGTTGGTCGTGGCTTCTTGCCACACTTCCGTCTTCGTATTGACTGACAAAGTCATACCATCAGCCCTCCACTACAGGAGGCGACCTTAGGACGACGATCCCCGACGCTAGTAAAGCTTCTGCGCTCTACTCTCCGTATTTCGCAACTTCGGCGATGCTTCTGCGCTCGCCCAGTGACGCTGTAAAAGCCGTTAGGGCTAACAGCATATAGTAAATTCGAAAAAATAGGGTAAATAGATATATGGGCTAATAAATGTAATTCTGTAAACCTACTCTAGGTTTAGAGAATTACATTTTGTCGCAAATATCGCAAGTATTGACTACGATATTAATGCCAACGAATGACAAAGCTTAGCAATAATCTTCAGTTTACTTTTTTCCGTTCCGAAATGATTTTTTGAATAGGTATCACTTTGATAATGAGTAATGAACTATTTTCCAGTACTTTAAAATCGTGTATTTATTTTTGCATTAACTATATTAAATCGACTAATAAGTAGGAGTAACTGAGTAACCAAGCCTTGCCCGGAAATTTTGTATAAGATATAAAAAAATAAAATTTAAATTTAAGCTTCTGTTTCTAATTCTGTTTTTGCAGTTTTTTTAGTGCCCGAAAATAGCGGTAAAACGATATTTTATTTAAAATCAAACCTAGCTTCATGGATTTGTCACCGTACATACTTAGTTTCATAAAAAACGTTTGAGACGTTCCGAAAATTCAGAAAATATATACAAGATTAAGTTACTCATTTAAATATTAAAGATAATGTTTATAATCATATATTTTTTCCTTTATTTTTGTTCCATATTATACGGTTCTGTTTCACTAAGGCTGGGTTTTTTTATTTATTATTTACGACTAGAATCTCTTTATACCAAAAATAAATTGATTGAAACACAATATATTGTTTTTCACTACTAAAAGCAGCAGATAAATTAAATTCTATTCTATAGTAATTTTGAGAATATTTTTTTATTAAAATCAAGGTTAAAAGCAAACTCTTTGAGGTTGTATAGGAAAAAGGTAATACGACCTTTTTCCTTTATTTTCATAGTTAAGTGAATATGCCAATTTATGAATTAACACACATATATTATAAATTCCAATATTGTTGATTAATTATTTTTAGCTAAATGTATTTCTTTAACTGTTCTGGATAGCGAAAATAACAAAATACTACCACAGTACCCAATTAATACTTTATGACTAGGTTTCATTTTTAATACGATCTCAATTATGAAACGGTACGGTCAGGTAATGGTATGGTTAGGTAAATAAAACACAAATGTTCTTACACTATAAAACTATACTTAAATAACAAATATCCGAGTCGCGCGGTGAGATCACTGTTGCTGCTGCGGCGGAGCGAGGCGCGCGGCGAGCAGGAGTATGTCGCGCTTCTCCTTGGGAAAGCGTAGCTCCCTCGCCGCCAGCCGTGCAGCACGGAGTTCCCGCTCCGCTCGCGCCAGTTCGTTCCTCAACACCCCGCCACCAGCCGTGGCCTCCCTCTCCCTGGTCGCCCACTCTCTGGCCATTTGTTCGCGCATCGCGTCGTCGAGGGCGCGGGCAGAGTAATGCGCGACCACTTCCTGCCTCGAACACTGTCGCTCCCGCATCGCACGAAGCGAACCGTTCCAGTGTAACAGCTGGAATACTGTCATCAGTTCTTGGAACTCCAGCATTGTGCGACCTTTGTTTGCTTCCAGCATAAATCTGTAGAAATAAAAAATAGAAACATTTGTTACCGCGAAACAGTAATTTTTAAATATAGATCATCATCGTGAGTGGTATTTACATTACGTAATTGATCCATTTCAATGTTGTATTTATGGTGAGTGGTATTCATAGTTAATTTATAAACACCGGTCGTCGGTAGACCCCCTACGAGGTGGACTCAATAAAGCCGCTGGATCCAAGCGCCACAAGATCGTGGTGTGTGTAGATCCCATAAAGAGACCTATGTCTAGCAGTGGACGTCCATCGGTTGAAGGAGAGAGAGTATAAAAATCGACTATACTCACGTCTTATTATGTGAGCCCGGCTAGTTTTAAGTCCATCCGGGCTCCTTAATGATGAGCTCTTTATACGGCGTAACCGCGAAGGAAACGCCGTATTGGGCTTGAAACTAGTCGGGCCTACCCGATATAATAAACCGTGAGTATAGCCGGTTTCTATTTACTAACCACGTCAATATTAATGTTAAAAACCTTTCATTATGTACTATGTGTTTAGAATTTTTCAGTCCTACATAGCTCGGTATAAAAGCTTTTATTATGCGGAATTTCATTAACATTAGTCCAGCGGTTAAGCCGTGAAACAGTCACAACCAGAAATACACATTTAAAATTCACATGTTTAGAATGGATTTTTATACAAAGGCTCCGTGATCACGACCCCTGTTATCCCAGCATAGGGTTATCGACTAGAGGGGGAGAAGTTTAGGGATGTTTAAATTAAGATTAGATAATCCCTATTTAAGTATTATTGTAAGTCAGACCTTTGCCGATAAAGGAATAAAATTGCGTGTTACTTTAACTGAGTTTCATTGTTTAACTATTACTGTAAGTTAGACCTTTGCCGATAAAGGAATAAAAATGCTTGTTACTTGTGTGTCAAATTGCAACTACTGTTTTACTAACTACTTGGCCGGTGGGCGCAGCCTATATGTCTACTTAGGCGTTATGACGATTGTTCATGCAAGAGTTATGGGTTTTATTACCTAAAAGCCGCAATCCCAGCGCTGGGGTCCTGGTGGTGCGACGCGGCGTCACCGGCGAAGGACGCGCGCGCTTCCGCCACTGCTTTCTCGATGAAGTGCTCCGATATACGCCGCGACTCGTGCTCGTTGAACACACTGTTCATGAGCGCGATTTTGGCTGCGCTGCGCCGCGCCTCGGCCTTTGTGGGACAATTCTGGTGGAAAAGAAAGAAAAGTAAAGAAATTTGAAAATATCGATATCGATTTTATCGTTTAGATCATCTCCGCATCCGTAATTTTTACTTCACTATTGTAAGCCACAAAGAAGATTTTTTTTTACTATTACAGCAGTTTAACATAACTAAAAATGAGACTAATATGCAAAGCCTACAATGACATAAAGGAATATATTGATTTTAAAAATTGTGGAATTACATACTCTTCAACTTTGCACAGGAGTGCAAAGTTCTAAAAGTAGCAATGTCTAAAAGTATATTTATTGTCAAAAGTGAACCCGTCTTCTTTCGATCTTACAAACCAGCAATAAAGTTGATGATGAATAATTTAAAATTAGAATTTATGAAGTTGAGATTACTAGGACGGAGGAAGAACAATTTGAAATTAGAATTTAGGAATCTGAATCTGAAAGGTGAGTTAATGAAACCGGTAGCATTTTGTATCTATCTAATTAAATCATAATAGAAAGGTTTCAGTGTATTTGAATGTTAGAATTACCTGAAAGCTGCCGAAGCAAGCGCCTCCTGGTAATGTGACATAGCACACGTAAGGTGGGTGTGCGGCGGGCACGGACTCGTATATGACGAGTGCGCCGCTGCCGCCGCTCGCCGCGCCGCCGTTCCTCGACGCCTTGACTTGCCAGAACTCCTGCAGCGCCTCGACCACGTTCACCGTCGAGAGCACGCCGTCGGCTGGAAGGGAACTTATATTTACTAAAGCTCTACACTATTGGTAATGAAGATACAAAATATATTGTAGAATATGAAGTCAGCCAAAATTGGTCAATTATACGGATGCCATTTTCCACTAGGACAATGCTAGGTAGCACACCAATTTGGCCACTTGTCAAAAATTGATGGACGTTGTTTGGGAATTGATGTTACATGCACCTTATAGCCCTGATTTTGCCTCATCGGATAACCACCTATTTCGCCCCTAGATATCTCTCTTCTTTGTAAAACTTTCAATGATGACGATGCTCTAAAATTTCATTTTAATCGCCTTTTGGTCGCAATGGATCAAAATTTTTACAAATGTGGAAATATCAAGTTGTCAGAAAGATGCCAAAAAACCATCAAACAAAATGGAAAACACATAATAGATTAAAGTAAAGTCCAAGTAAAAAAAAATCTGTTTTATTTCATTGAACAAACCCGCAATTACTTAGTTGCAAAACTATTAGAAACAAATCGGTGTGGCTTGTTAGGAGGGGTATAGATCGATTTAGGTTGTGTTAAGCCAGTTTCCTGCCACGACTATTACATGCCTAGATCTCTATGTGCTAAGTATTTAAAATCTTTAATATTTAAATGAGTTAATCTCGTTTGTATATATATATTTTCGGAATCTCGGAAACGGCTCTTATTTTCCTGTAATTCACCATGTAAAGGGTTGCGGAGGAGAAAAATCGATCTAGCTAGGTTTAATTAAAAAAAAATCGTTTTATCCCTGTTTTCGGCCATTAAAAAAATACTAACATTCGTGTGTAAAACGCTATTTATGGCGTAAATTGTCAAGTCAGCAAAGCTTATTTGGGGAACCGGCGGTCTAGAGAAATGTAAATACCAAGGATACCCAATTATTTATTTTAATTATTATTTAATTATTTTTTTTTTACTTTCAATTTTTTTTTTTAAATTACCCAGCAAGGCTTAGTCAACAAACTAATATTTAAAGCACAATTATAAGAAATGTCATGGCTAAATTGAAACTAGGAATTCTTATTTCTCTTATTTCCAAAACAAAATTAGAGTAACAGTAACTGGTATATTTATTTATAAACAACTAGCAGACCAAGTCACTCGTTATTGTAGTTAATTTCAACTTCCGGTCACCTAAATTTTTAAGTTTTCTGCGAACAAATAAACAAACGTGGCGGGGGACTTTGTTTTATATTATGTAATGAAGAACAATTATATTAAACATAAAAAATACCCTATATGTTAAGTGACACTTTCTACTACATATTAGTGAAAACCGCGTCCAAATCCGATCAGCGGTTTCTGAGATTAGCGGGAACAAACGCACAGACATACAGAGAAACAGACAAAAAATTTTAAAAACTATTGTTTTATGTTTAGAAGCGTGTTTTGAGACAACGACACTAACTTTTTAAAATATCAAATGTACAGATTTTAACACCTCTACGATTTTATTATATGTATTGATTTTACGGAAACGCTTGGTAACTACAACCAGAATGGATTAATATATCATATAAAAAACACTTAAATATCAGGCGTGATACTCAAATCATTGTTTGCAAAACGTATAACATTAAACTGTTATATTTTTTAAAGCACTTTCTTTAATTTATTGCAATAATATAATACTTTATTAACAAGCAATCTTTTGTATGGAACACTTTTGTGTAAATATTTAAAAATATAAGAAAATCCATGCTAATTCCAAGATAGCACGGAGCTTTGCATCCATAAAAATGAAATGTATAATTGATTACTACCAATTAAAATTTGACGACAGGCAATTCAAAATACTGATAAACATATTCGGTAATTAAAAGATTTTTTGTCTTCCGAACATAATAAAAATCGAGGCTGCGAATGAATTAAAGCATACTAAAATTTGTCGAAATCTTTATGACACAAGAAAACTGTTAATGGCTTAATTAATATTTTATTATCGTTAACTTGAAAATTAGGCATAACCTTAATATATGCAATATTCATACTATAATCATTTTCGGAAATATGAGTGCAGCAGGCAATAAGTTTATTAAATCAAGTATCAATTACACACAAGAACAATTAATGATTCAGCAGAGATTAAACAGATACACAGATTCTTTGTTCATGATTCTTTATTTAGCTATTACGTTAAACTTGCTTTGGAAGGAAACTGGCGCTTGAACTAGGAGTCCCTGTATTTCAGGTCGCCAGAGACTTCCTCCCTTACAAAAAATAATAGACCAAGTTACCAATAAATTATATTGGTAACGTTTACGCTTTAATGAACTCCTTCTTTCCTTTGCCCAGATATGGGTTTGGTTGGGTTTAACATTTTTAATGGCTAATAAGGTGGATAGCGAAGTACACGTATTTATGTTGACTTCGTTATCCTTATTAGCCATTAAAAATTAGCCATTAAAATACATCATTTGATGTAGCAAAAAAATCAATATATTTGACGAGGCCAAAACCACGGAAACAACGTGGAAGGAGGATATTTAAAGCTATAAAACTTAGCCGTGGGGTATCCGGCTGAGTAGAATAGACCACCCTCATTTCTTACCGAGATGTCGTAAAAGGCGAATAAAGTAAGTCGACCCGTCGTGTTGTATCCGGTTTAGTAAAATAGACCACCCTCTTTCTTATCAAGGTGTCGTAAAATACGACGAAGATAAGTTGACGTCAGGCAGGCGGCTGGTCGTAAAATACGTAGCCAAATCATATGACAACATGTTTATAACATGTTGTGCCGACCCCACTTTGTGTGGGATGAGATCAGGAAGAAGATGATGATTATTCGGTGAACTTACTACCACTCGTTGCCAATCAATATAATATATCGAATCTAAAGTACATTTAACTCTATCTCAAAACCCCGGGGAGTCTATAACGTTACGTAAGTGGGAAATGACATGTTTTTCATCCGCAACGAAAGCTGTTTATCCGAGTGTATATTACAAATTTCATTAGTCTAAGATATTACAGTATGAAATCTCTTATTGTGCATACAATTGATTTGGTTGAGCCGTGTCGTATCTGTCTAAGCAGAATAGACTTACCTCTCTCACTCTCTTACAGAGGTGTCGTAAATAGCAACTGAGGTTAGGTGAACAGCTGTATGGTATCCGGCTAAGTAGAATAGACCACCCTCTATCTTACCGAGGTGTCGTAAAAGACGACTAAAGTAAGTTGACATTAGGCAGGCGGCGGGTCGTAAAATACATAGCCAAATCATGTGATATGTTTTTAACATGTTATGCTGAACCCACTTAGAGTAGGATAAGGGCAGGAGAATGATGACAATCGATTGTTGGCATGACTGACTAGAATGTATAATGATTCCGGCTGTCCTTACCATTCGTAATAAATAAGTTAAGAATAATGGGAAGTAAGCAAAGCAGTTTAAATTAATTTGAAATTTTAACATCGTAAATCCAAAAAAAAATATTAAAATACATACAGATTTATAGAATTAATAGACACATGCTATGAAAAAATTAACAATAAATAAAGGGTAGATTTAGTTTTCAATGCAATTGCATTTATACTATATATTATAGCACATTTAGCTTTATCTTATTTATTAATATTTACAAACATGAATTACTATATAATAATACTACGTATTTTTTTAACGAGATCTTTACCAAAAAGTGCGAATTTCAATGCATTGTTTATCGTGATAAATAAAATTTTTATATAATAAAATGATACTCAAGTATTGAAAATATTGTAAAATCTATATATGATTACAATAAAAATAAAATTTTCCTATGACTTACGGTCAATTCATCACCGTTGGCTCTCAGACTATAAGTTATCGCAAGATACATTACGTGTTCCTTATAGCTTCTCAAGTTCCGTGAAGTAGAAAGTTCTGTTCGCTAACACGGGTGAAATCTTACGCTAGATATTAATTGCAAATGCAAGTTGAAATTTGTTCTGTTTCCATCATCGATGTGATGGACCATGATGCGGTTAAACCGAAGCTAAGTCATGTATTTACGCTTTTCCGCACCCGACGGACAGTGGTGCCAATATCAGGTTTTATAATAAGTACCTGGGTAAGCCAATAAAAAACAGAAAATACCCTCGGGTGACATGTGGGAATCAAACCTAGGTTTCGAACTTTCTGGTTCGCGCGTTACCATTAATTAGGCTTTCATAGCTTTGCAATTTGACAGCTCAAATTATGAGTTGCTATCTTTTTTTATTTTTTAGTTTTTTTGTGCCCAAAAACAGGGATAAAAAGAATTTTTTTTATATAAAACTTAGCTAGATCAACTTTTCCTCCCCAAAAACATACTTACAAATACATACAAATTTCAGGAAAATCGTTGGGAGCCCTTACCGAGATTCCTAAAATATATTGATATATATATACATACAAGATTAAAGATACATATAAGTTAAAAATTGTTCGATACACAAATTAATGAAATAAGTTAGTTTCCTTGCTACAAAATATGCGGAAAGGTGAGGTGCGGTGCGAAAGGAAACGAAAAATATCGTTACAATATAAATAAAATCTGAATTTCAGATACAGTTCCAACGATTAAAAAAAAAGTATGTAGCGGGGTCTATTGTTGCGATAAATTGATTTAACTAGATTTCAATAAAAAAATGTCGTTTTATTCCTGTGAAATCAGAATTACTAACAGAATATAAAATTTGATATTTATGGTGTATATATTGTATTATATAAAATGCCCGCACTAATACTAGCTTTAACTTGTGAATATTACAGATATGATGCTCTCTAAATAATTAGTTGTATCAGTAATATTATAAGTAATCGTTTATAGAGCATAGGTTCTGTAATACAATGACAAGTTTAAAGATGTACTTGTAATTGTATTACAAGTTTAATGTTTTAGGTAGAGTTTAAAACAAGAGGCCAAAGTATATATGCATAACACATGGATTCACATCGAGTATAGTTCATAACGGAATAAGTTACTAACACTAGTTTTAAGTATTTTGTTTATTACTAACCTTAAAGTTACATATATTTTACCTCTTTGTTATATTTATATATATATATATATATTATACATTTATTGTTTGTATGTGCTAAGTCTTTGTTACTTGAATTAAATTAAATAAATAAAATAAATAACATAGATCTGTATTTCAAAGACGGATTTAGATATACAAAGCCGACGTTCTGCATGTGCCAGAAAACTAAGATTTGTGTGCAATTTAAAACCGCGTTGGGAGGGATTTGTCGTGATATATTCTTATAAACATATCAGTAGGACTCGGATGTAAATACGTTGTAATGTTAAAATTTTCCGCACGTATCGCCGCGCGTGCGGAATCGATAGCGGCTTTTGTATGGAGTCAATGGAGCAGCGAGTTAATCTTCCGCTACATCAACCATTGTAACGTTTGCCTTATCGACATTATTCTTACTTTATTATGAAGTAAATAAATAAATAAATATATGGGACACTTACACACACGGTCGTCCTTCCCCAAAGTAAGTGATTTAATACTTGTTTTATGGGTGACAGACTGGTGAATATATACTTATTTTAAATACATATTTAAATACAAATATACACCCAGGCTCGAAGAACAACAAATTCATTTATAAAAAATGTTGGCCCTAGGCGGGAATCAAAACCGCGACACGCGGAGCTGAAGGCAGGGCCACTGCGCCAACGAGCGTCTTAATTAGTCTTAATTATTAATGCGAAAGTACGTCTGTCTGTTACCAGGTGACGGCTGTTCCACTGATAGTTATGATGAATTTGACATAATCAAAGCTATCCCAAGGTAGCAAAACGAATAAAAATCCGTTTACACAAAAAAAAATTAAACCATTACTAGTTTTTACCTGCGACTTCGTTCGCGCGGACTGTTTCCGTGGGATAAGTCCATAATAGATGGCGCATTTTAATGTCATTCTAGGTCTGTATAATCAACAGGATTTCTATAGCCTGTTATTCCATTTGAATAAAGTCAATTCTTCGAAGCATAGTATAGTAATCTAAACCAATCGCATATTATATTAAAGTAATTTTATCGTTAACTTCCATCTTCGCCCGTTGGCACAGTGGGTAGTGATCCTTCCTTCGCGGGTTGAATCCCGCTGAGGGCCAACATTTTCTATAAATCAATTTGTTGGTCTTCGAGTCTGAAGGTATATTTGTATTTAACTATGTATTAAAAAATTATTTGTGTATAGATACTTTGGGGGAGGACGACCGTGTGTGTAAGTGTCCCATATATTTATTATCCACAAAAAATTACGCACCTAAATTAATGTATGAATCAATCTATCAAATTAGAATTTCTCTCACGTTTCTCTTTAGATGTGGAATTAATACTAACTAGGCTTATCAATAGATGCAGCGGGCTCGAAATTCACTTAGAAGGCGTTGTTGTATACCTTGTTTTTACGAATACGATTTATTACACCCAAAGAATTTACTTCCAAGAGTTTTAAATATGAATGTGGATGGATGTATGATTAGGGGGAGGACGAAAAAAAGATGGATGTGTGAAAAATGATACGCATATTAAAGGAGTGGAACCAGAGTTGATGAATGATAGAGGAGAATGGAAGAAGAAGACATTGTGCCGACTCCACTTAGAGTGGGATAAGGGTAAGAGAATAATAAATGTGCTTCCAAAATTTAAATTACTATTAAGGAGAGGCTGATACAGAAAGCCTACTATACTGTTGAGGATTATTTAGACGATAAAAATGCGTGGATATAAATATTGTTCAACCCTGTACAAGATAGAAACATTAAATGTAACTAGCATTAAGAATTGTATTTTTTTAAAAGAGAAACCGCCGAGTTTCTTGCTGGCTCTTCTCGGTAGGAACGGCTTTCCGAACCAGCAGTAGAGTTGACGATTCAAAAGCACTTGTTTACAAGTTTATTTGAATAAAGAATATTTTGAATTTGAATTGAATTTGAATAAAAAAAAAATATTTCAGGTTTGAGATATCGTAATTACTCATTAAGAATAATATTATTCACTTATATAAGACAATAAATTAAAACAAAACTCACTGGGCTTAAAATAATATTTTCTGCAATGACCCACATTCGGTTAAACTTCTTTCAAAACAATAGCATAGATACAAAACGCAACACCGGAAGTGATCTTGACATTTTTACTTATTTATATATTTAAAGCTGTGGTAGCCCAGCGGTAACACTATGCGCCTCTTTCGAGGAGGTCTAGGGTTCAAACCCGGGCAGGCACCATGAGTTTTCTAGTAAAACTTATGTGTCTTATTGATAATTGCAATTTATCACACGCTTTTCGGTGAAGGAAAACATCGTGAGGAAACCTGCATATCTCTAGCGAATTCTGGAGATATGTGTAACCTACCAATCCGCATTGGAGCAGCGTGGTAGGTCTTAGTTCCAATCCTTCTCTGCAAAAAAAAAAAAAAACGGAGAGAAGAGGCCTATGCCCAGCAGTGGGATAGTAACAGGCCGTTACTTACTTATATATTTAAAATGATATTGATTGATATTGATATTAAGTGATAAGTTCTTTTCAATGTATGTATTTTAATTTATTATTTGCATGATACAAATATAAAAGATATATAAACAAAAGTTATTTGTAAGAAATGTATGTTAGTTTAAATACGTTGTGTGGTATCCGGAATAGAATACTATCACCCTCATTTCTTATCGAATATATTTCCATAATTCTTAATTAAAAATCTCAATATTATAATAAATAAATACATAAAACGTGCGGTTCTTTACTGACATTGGTTTTCTGTCTGCGTATTTCCTTTGTTTAATTTTGTGTACAATAAAGTTTTGATCTATCTATCTGTAATCCTGTCATATCAAAGATAATGTCTTTCCTGATAGTTTTGTCCTGTAAAGTTTTTACCTAACTTTTTAATATATCGCATTTTTGTATTCTAAAAGTAACCTGTACATAGATAACATGCCTCACATTGGAATTTGTGTGGAAATCGGAAAATATGCATAGAAATCCGCTGAGTGGAGCTTTGTTGGAATTGGTATTCCATTCAGCTCGAACGCTTTGTCCGTTACTGAATTCTGCGGATAAAGTTATTTGAAATTGATTTCCAGATAGATTTCACTCTATTTCCTTTAACGTATCAATTTTTAATAGTTCCGGGGTGTGGTATCCGGCTGAGTAGAATAGACCACTCTCATTTCTCACCGAGGTGACGTAAACGATCTTCCCTGTCCTGACAACTTCGTTCGAGTGGACTGTTGTCGCGTATTAATTTAATAACAGGTGTCATCAATTTCAATGCCATCATATTCCTGTAGAATTAACAGGATTTCCATAGCCTTGGTGTTTAAGGATATTGATATTCGTTTAGCGGATTTGTCGTAAAAGAGTACAAACATACATCCATACATACAAACTTTGACATTTATAATATTAGTAGGAGAGAATAGGATTAGTAGTATTATTTATGCTATGCATTTATTTTTTCAATGGTAATTTTTTTAAATTTGACCTTTATTGGATTTTTATTAAAAGCAACCGATATGAAGAATAAATACTTTTTTGATTTCTACGTAAGAAAGGCTGAAAATAGTTGGCGGTGCATGTAACGTAGTAATTAAATACCACTTCAATTGACATGTCATAAAGTAAATCGCATTATAAGTAAGCTATTTATATGGAAAATAAAACAAAAACCCATTATCGCAATCGGGCCTCGCCCACACTTGCCGCTACACGACTCGACAAGTTTATGCCACTCGATATTGCGAATGTCTAAACTCGGTTCGCTTTGGGAATATCAGGTTAAGTGGTAAGACTTTTTAAAACTTTTTGGTGAAAAAGTTTTTGGAACGAGTATTGTAACTTTTCAACAGAGATTAAAAAAAATTAGAGTTAAATTTATATAAACTTTTTCTATTTCTCTATATTACCCGTATTCTTTTTCTTCTTCAATTCTTATCCTTTTCCTTTTGTTACTCAAAGGTTGACTGGAAGAGATCCCTTTTAGGGATAAGTCTGCCTTTATACATGTGCTTTTTTAACTTTTTCTTTCTCTGTTCTAATTATATGTAAAAAAAGAAAAAATAAATAAAAAGTATCATAACTGGAAAATTTAAAGAAACTCTCTCGATCGATCTTTTCCTTTTGTAATTTCTGGATAAATACGGTCAAAATTTGATACAATTAAAGCTTAACTTTCAACTTTTGAAGACAAACGTTTAGTCTCATTAGTGTTATTCTTAACACTGAGCGACGCATATGAGTTATCAAATGATAGTTGCACAATAATGCATTTTTTCATACAAAATAAATTACGATGAATGACGTTCTGCTAAAAAGTTCAAGACGTTAAAGACGTTCTGCTTTTGATATACGTCTTTACTTATTATAAAACAAAGTCACCAAAAGCTGTTTGTCTGTATATGATCGATTTTCTCAAAATCTACAGAATGGTTTTTTGTACTGATTTTACTAAACGGTAATACAATAATCCGGAAAGTATAGGTTAATAGTACATTACCGTCTTATGTAAATTGTGTGAAAGAGCTCGCGCGGTTTTAATGAAACTCGCCTACAGGAATCTAAAGTAATGTACTAGAGAATTGTAGACGTTCAAAAAAAATCTATGGTTAATTTACTATCTCTTATGGTTAATTTACAATAACGAAACGGGCGAAGCCGCAGGCACAACTAATGTACAATAAAACTAATGTGGAGCGGCGCTATCATTCCAGAAAGCTTAAAGGAATCGGAACAAGCTTCGGTCATTTATGCACGCTGTTTAAAAAAAGACGTATTTTTCTGACGTGTATAAACGTTGTGATAATTAACAAATTTGACGTGTAATAACGTTGCTCCCTCAAAGTGTTAAATATATTTTTTGGTGAGAACATTTTATACAGCCAAGAAACCTGTGATATTATCCCGAACGACTCACGTAGCTCCGCTTTGGGATATTGGTTATATTTAAACAAGTTACCGGCGAAAAACACGCTTCTGATATTTTCTTTTTCTAAAATAATAGTAAAAATCGTTTTGTCTTTGTTTTCTGTTGTCTAAAAGCACAGGATATTGTGATAATATTCTAAATGTGTTTTTTCGGTCCGCTTTGATGTGTAAAAATGATATAAAAATCTAGATTATCTGTTTGTGGATAAAATATATTTTTTATACGCTCGATCGTAAATTTTTTTATATCAAATGTAATATACATTAAATGAAGTTGGAAACTGTCGTTTACTTGGCTGATTATAAAAAAAAAGTAAGTAAGTAACGGCTTGTTACTATCCCACTGCTGGGCATAGGCCTCCTCTCTCCATTTTTGGAGAGAAGGGTTGGAGCTAAGACCTACCACGCTGCTCCAATGCGGATTGGTAGGTTACACATATTCCCTAATCCTAGGGATATGCAGGTTTCCTCACGATGTTTTCCTTCACCGAAAAGCGTGTGATAAATTGCAATTATCAATTAGACACATAAGTTTTATTAGAAAAACTCATTGGTGTCTGCCCGGGTTTGAACCCATGATCGTCTCTAGAGATTCACACGGTCGCACCGCTAGGCCATCACAGCTTGTCGGCTGATTATAGGCAGATATTATTTAAAATTATACATCGGGCTATATAAGCTATAGGGTGTTACAGTCGAGCGGAGAGACCGCGTTCCTCTCACTAAGTAGTCAGGAGTTCAAACACCAGGCCTATTTTATTTTATTATGTGCTTATCGATATTTGGAATTTATGTCACGTGCGATATTTGCGATATAGGTAAACATCGTGTCGAAACCTGCATATCTCTGGTATTCACCGGCCTAGGATATGTGTAACCTAACCATCCACATTGGAGTAGCGTTGTAGGTCTTAGGTTAAGTCTTCTCTCCAAATAGGAATAGAAGAGGCCTATGCCCAGCAGTGGGTTAGTAAGAGGCCGTTACTTTTTTTACTTTTATTAATTGGGAATTCTCGATTGATTATTTTACTTCACAATTTAATCAAAGTTGGAAATAATTTATAGAATTAGGCGTAACTTTGCGGAGATCCATAATACAAAAGTAATAATAAAATTAAATAATTTTATTATGACTTTTGTATTATGGATCTCGGCGGATTATAGCATAGTTGCTAATATTGCTATAATCCGCGATGAAGTAAAATAGAAAATATATATAATGCTAAATGTAGAGTGGACAATCCGTTCTCATACCCAATACATGCAGAATTCGTAAAAACACATGCACAAACCTCCATCACCGCCTCCACAATACACAAGCACTACACACTCACTATCAGAAACTCAACAATCGTTTCGCCCTGCAACCGAAGCATCATCAGGAGATAGACTCTACGACAAAATCGAAAAAATCACTTTACGTTTTTTCTATTTCACTTCATTGCGGATTATAGCAAAATAAATTTATTATTACTTTTGCAAAGTTGAAAATAAGTTAAGTTAAGTTAATAGAGACATTCTATAATTTAGGGAAAAACAAGTATTTCAATAGAATAAATAACGTTACAAATATTATGTATTTTCCCACGGGAAGTTTGAAGGATGCTAAGTAAAGCTGGGTCGTCTACTAAATAATTAAATACATCTCATTAATATTTATTAATCGCTGTAATCCAGATACAATTAAAACTTTTTTATTCATCTGTAAGCGCAGTCGAAGCAGGAAGCTGTTAAACAAGGGTCTATATCTATACTAATATTTAAAGCTATAGAGGTTGTTTGTTTGTTTGTTTGTTTGTTTGTTTGTTTGTTTGTTTGTTTGTTTGTTTGTTTGTTTGTTTGTTTGTTTGTTTGTTTGTTTGTTTGTTTGTTTGTTTGTTTGTTTGTTTGTTTGTTTGTTTGTTTGTTTGTTTGTTTGTTTGTTTGTTTGTTTGTTTGTTTGTTTGTTTGTTTGTTTGTTTGTTTGTTTGTTTGTTTGTTTGTTTGTTTGTTTGTTTGTTTGTTTGTTTGTTTGTTTGTTTGTTTGTTTGTTTGTTTGTTTGTTTGTTTGTTTGTTTGTTTGTTTGTTTGTTTGTTTGTTTGTTTGTTTGTTTATTTGTTTATTTGTTTGTTTGGACACGCTAATCTCAGGAACTACTAGACCGATTTAAAAAATTCTTTGACTGTAAGATAGTTTATGTATCGAGCTAAAGACTATATAACATCACGATAAGATAAATAGGAGAGGAGCAGCAATAATTTATATGGCAAAACGTTTGCCGGTTTAGATAGTTTTTTAATAAAGTTAGTACAGACTTACGTCATTTGGAATTGAATTATATAATCTGTGTATACGAAATCGAACCACACGCACGTGTATCCCTGCCTATAACAAGTTAAAGAAAGACGACGTTGCAATTTGAATATTACTTCGTGAATTGCCGTCAGCATTTTCATATTGGAAAAACTATTCCACTTAAAGAATCTATGTTCACTATTACGTAACAATATAGTACAATATAGGACCTGGTTGACCGAACCTTGCTCGGTTTTTTTTTATAAAATAAAAAACAAAAATTAAAAAAAATTGAAAAAAATAATTAGGTAGTTAGTTGGAGATCGATCGTAGGTATTTACAATTCTCGAGACTGCCCGTTTCTCGAATAAACTATATTGACTTCACAGTTGATGGCAAAAAAAGTGTTTTATATTCAATATAAATTTTAGTAATTTTAATGCCAAAAACGATTTTTTTTACATAAAACCTAGCTAGATCAATTTTTTTCCCCTAAACATGCTGAATTTCAGAAAAATAGTCGTTTCCGAGATTCCGAAAAAAAAAATATATACACATACAAGATTATTTAAAGATATATATGTTACAAACATACGCCGTGTGGTATCCGGCTGAATAGAATAGTACCACCCTCTTTTCTTACCGAGGTGTCGTAAAAGGCGACTAAGGTAAATCAACCCGCCGTTCGGTATCCGGCTGAGTAGAATAGACCAACCTCATTTCTTACCGAGGTGTCGTAAAAGGCGACTAAGGTAAGTTGACCCACCGTGTGGTATCCGGTTTAGTAGAATAGACCACCCTCATTCTTACCGAGGTGTCGTAAAATACGACAGAGGTAAGTTGACGTCAGGCAGGCGGCCGGTCGTAAAAATGCAGCCAAATCATGTAACAGCGTGTTTGTAACATGTTGTGCCGACCCCACTTAGAGTGGGATAAGGGCAGGAGGATGATATATGTTACAAACATGTTGTCACATCATTTGGCTAGGTATTTTACGACCGACCGCCTGTCTGATGTCAACTTATCTAAGTCGGCTTTTGCGACACCTCGGTAAGAAAGAGGGTAGTCTATTCAGCTCATCCGGATACCACACGCCCGGTTAACTTATCTTAGCTTTTGCAACACCTCGGTAAGAAAGAGGGTAGTCTATTCAGCTGATCCGGATACCACACACCGGGTTAACTTATCTTAGATTTTGCAACACCTCGGTAAGAAAGAAGGTAGTCTTTTCAGCTCATCCGGATACCACACGCCGGATTAACTTAACTTAGCTTTTGCAACACCTCGGTAAAAAGAGTGTAGTCTATTCTGGTCATCCGGATACCACACGTCCGGTAACTTAGTCGCCTTTTACGACATCTTGATAAGAAATGAGCGTGGTCTATTCTACTCAGCCGGATACCACACGGCTTTCTATAATCTTTTAAGTATTTTTTCTCAATAGTACTTAATCATTTAATGACAGCGATCCGATTTTATTTTACATAAGTCCTTTTGATGTTTGTAAAAAACCGCGTGGCAAAAAAAGAAGGAAAGAAAAACCGTGAGAGACGAGTCAATGAGCTAAACCAGACCGCTTATTTCGTTATATATACTGTAGCATGAGTCAGACAGTGGGTCTAAAAATAACTCGCAGAAGCTGCTTTTAAAGGAAGTGTGAATAGGCGCTATTTAGGCAACCATACATTTAAGATTGGTTTTGTATGCCAAAAAGATATATTATATATTGCAGTAAATTCTTTTTATGAACCTTACAAAAGGATAGTTATAGGATAGATGTGGTATACGGCTAAGTAGAATAAACCACCCTCATTTCTGACCAAAGTCCTTAAAGGCTCCTAAGGTAAGTTTGCATCGCCGTGTGGTGTCCGGCTGAATAGAATAGTACAGCCTCATTTCTTAACCAGGTGTCGTAAAAGTCCACTAGCGTAAGTAGTTTGACCCGCCGTGTGATGCCGGCTGAATAGAATAGTCCACCCTCATTTCTTACCGAGGTGTCATAAAAGTCCACTAAGGTATGTTTGGTCCGCCGTGTGACTTGCGTCCGAGTAGGTGAATAGTCCACCCTCAATTCTTACCGAGGCATCATAAAAGCGACTAAGGTAAGTTGACGTGAGGCGGTCGTTCGTAAAATACCTACTGAAAACATGTTACAACGTGTTTTAAACATGTTGCCCCACTCAGAGTCCGATAACAGCAGGAGAAAGTAAAAGTATATATAGTATGCAATGTACTTTAAATCCAGCCCGAAATACTCGGGCGTTCCTAACGGGGTATACCCCGATGCACCGGTTAACGGAGGGGGACTTCTCCTTAGAGGGGTCTCTACCCGGAGGAGGTTTTCTCTGGGATCCAGAGCTGTCAGCGGGGATGGGGGCAATGTGTACGACCTTACCCTGTCTTTGCCATCGGCAGCGTCGTTTTAGTCAGTGCGAGTCCAACACAACCGCCGCCTGTCCCCGTCGGGCGGCGGTATCCATAAGGGGTTTTTTTCCTGTATAAAAAGCCCTAAATACAGTTCTACAAAACATTAATGTCTAAGCCGATACCAAGCAATCCATTCGATATTAAAGGGGCGTAATATGTGTTGCGACAATGCATATTAATTAAGATCGTTGCTTTAGTAACCGTAACTCATGTCATAACTAAATGGATTACCGACCGCAATAATTTAACTATAATTTTATCGTTTAATTCTGCTTCGTGTCTTTGAAAACACGTTAGGCCGTACCGGTATTATATAACAATATTGCTAAGTGAAATTTATTGTATTCTTGTGTTATTGGTCCATTTCAAATTATAGCTCGGCGCTTACATACAGTTAATCGCGATAGATAGCTAGCGCTATCTGTGGTGATCAACGAGCGACTTCTTGCGCGCCACATCGATCTTTTATTCGCCCCAAGGTCGAGCCCAGCGCACATGACACACTGACTCGATCAAGACACCACCAAAATTGGGTGGGACAAACTGGGAGCTACCATTCCCAGACATCCCTACCGAACACGACATCCCCTAGGTCACCTAGGTGACCTGGGCCTACGGCTGGAACACGTCCCAAACATTAAGCCTGCGAGGACCAGCACGGGCAAAAAGATTTGCCTCGAGGCCCGTACACTGCCTTCCCCTCAAGGGTAAGCGAGAAGACCCCTGCTGCTCATTATTCGACATAAGCCTCGTTGTTACTCAGCCATGTAATACTATTGTAATTACTCAATAAGAAGCGCATTAAAATTCTTTAAGCATAATAATAAACCCTTTATTAACCAAATCATGTGATAATCAAAAACATTGGTGCTTCGAAACCGGATTATTATAATAATAATCAGCAAAAGCTTTTTGGCAATATTTTCTTTCCACATCTCGCATTCAATTTGTACTTAAATCGTTTCTTTAATAGACAGTTAAAAATATGGAATTAAATAAATCACGTTCAAGTCAAGATAGGGGTAAAATCACTAAGTTAATTATTAGCAAATACCATGTAACCAAACTATACGTAATGTTGGGTAATGTAAAAGACGAAAGAAAAAAGAGTACATACAAATGAGACGAGACTGTCAAACTGGACGTGTGGTGTGACAAGACTGTAGAAAATTCAAAATGTAATAAGTTTGAAAGTTGCGCCCATTATTATAGAAATTATAGAACAATTATGGAAAAATATTATAATACAGAAAAGACGAGAAGTGCATGATTAAGATGGTATTGACATGTAATTAGGAGGCACGAAAGTCTAAGTCCAAACAAGTGTTAAATATGAATATGGATGGATATATGACTAGAGGAAACCCAAAAAGAAATGGTTGGATTGTGTGAAGTATATGTCATATAAAAGGAGTAGCGCTAGAGTTGATGCTTGATATAAGAGAATGGAAAAGAAAAACATGGTGTATCTACCCCACTTAGAGTAGGATAAGGGGAGAATGATCTCCTCCCCTTAGGCACAACATGTTATAAACATGTTACATGATTTGGCTTCGTTTTTACGACCTGCCGCCTGCCTGACGTCAACTTACCTCAGTCGTATTTTACGACACCTCCGCAAGAAAGAGGGTGGTCTATTCTGCTAAACCGGACACCACACGGTGGGTCAACTTACCTTAGTCGCCTTTTACGACACCTCGGTAAGAAATGAGGTTGGTCTATTCTACTCAGCCGGATACCACACGGCGGGTCGACTTTCCTTAATCATCTTTTACGACACCTCGGTAAGAACAGAGGGTGGTACTATTCTATTCAGCCGGATACCACACGGCGGAAAGCGCATATAAAATCTAAATTATACAACTTCCACTCATTCCAATACGTAGTAATACATGTATGGCTGACTGTTTACAAATACTCGCCCATTAGCAACGTCGCTTAAACGTAATTTAATTATATGCCTGTAAGGAATTATCCGTTTTCTGCGAGAGTTCGATGAGGGATACAACCAACATTACTGAACGCTATGTTAAGCCGTTTAAATTACGGGTTAAGTATTTGCCAAATACAGTGCGACATCGCTCGTTACGTACGCATATAGATGTTCCGAGCCATTAAATTTTAATAATGTTGACAATCATCATCCTCCTGCCCTTATCCCACTCTAAGTGGGGTCGGCACAACATGTTATAAACATGTTGTTACATGATTTGGCTGCGTTTTTACGACCGGCCGCCTGCCTGACGTCAACTTACCTTAGTCGTATTTTACGACACCTCGGTAAGAAAGAGGGTGGTCTATTCTACTAAACCGGATACCACACGGCGGGTCGTCTTACCTTAATCGCCTTTTACGACACCTCAGTAAGAAATGAGGGTGGTACTATTCTAGTCAGCCGGATACCACACGGCGGTTTAATAATGTCGACAATATAGTCTGGATAGTTAATAAAGCTGTGATAGGCAATAGGAGGCCGTGTTATTTTTAGGATGTCGCGAATTTAAACCGGAGCAGGTTGCGATGAGAGAGAGAAAAATGTACGTCCCTAATTGATATTTGCAATTTTTCAAACGCTTTTTGGGGAAGCAGACATCGTGACAAAACTTGTGTATTTCTGGCGAATTCCTGGTATGTGTAATGTACCAATTCACATTGGAACAGCATGGTGGATTCATAGATCCATATATAGGGCGTACCCTAAACAGAAGACACATATCAAGCAGTGAGTTAGTGACAGGCCGTTACCAACTTAACTATTCTCGGGTTAGTTTTAACAACTCAGAGATTTACCGGTTGCGCAAATTCAGGATAAAAGTCGACGGTGCGAAATTTGGAGAGTAGAGAACAGACACTTTACTAATGTCAAAAAAAATCGTATTAAAGCCCTTTTGTAAAACCAGACCACGACTTAGGGTAACATGTAATGGAGTGCTAGTGGTATGACGTTAACTAATCATCATGCCGTAGCAAATTTAACTACATACGTTTAATACACCCTAATCAGCAATACATGGCACAAAGTGATGCATTCCCTAAATTATATTCATATTATTTTAATTGATGTAAAATTGAATATTTAAAATTCATATTAAGGATTTAACATAAAGGCAAATAAATGACGCTTTATTAGGCGTCGCTTTTTTTCTTTATATAGAGTCTTATAGTGAGATATCATGTACGAATGGGTATAATGAAAAACAATATTCGATAATAGAAATGTGAAAACTTTCGGCTTAATCGTTGTCATCATAAAAAAGAATTAGCCAAAAGCTTTTTTATGTTTCATAAAAAGGTATAAAAAGAGATCACTGTGAATAGCCAACATATGAAGAAAATTTTATGACTGAATACTCATAAATTTGTGCTGAAAATAAATTTTACTTCCCCTAACGTTAGCAAAATTATCAGTTCACCTCCACTTGGCCCGTTATTAAGAATCGTCCTTACAAAGTTTACTGGCTCATATCTGAGCTTAAAGTCAAGCCAACTCTATCGGGTGACTTCGACTTAGACCATTAAATTTCGTAGAATAAATACGTATGCTTTAACGCCGTGTGGTATCCGGCTGAATAGAATTGTACCATCCTCATTTCATACCGAGATGTCGTAAAACGCGACTATGGTAAGTCGACCCGCCGTGTGGTATCCGGTTACGTAGAATAGACCACCCTCTTTCTTACATGTACTAAAATACGACTAAGGTAAGTTAATGTCAGGCAGGCGGCCGGTCGTAAAATACGCAGCCAAATCATGTGACAACATCTTATAACATGTTGTGCCGACCCCTCTTAGAGTGGTATAAAAGCAGGAAGATAAAGAGAATAAGAGAAATATGCTTTAATATTTCTGTCATCGCCTAAATACAGCGGCTCCCTATCTCACATTTTAATTCATCTGTCCATTTGTAGATGGTCTGTCTATCAACGCCTTATTGCGAGTTAAACTATTCCAATATTTTAGGAGGTCAACGCGAATCGGTTTGCCTTACCTAGTATGTGCCCCACGCAGCTATAAAATAACACATCGAAATTTTATTAACGTGATAATTTATTCAAGAGTATAAACAAAATAATTTTGCTATAATCCGCGATAAATAGGTGAAAGAAAAATGATAAAATATATATAATGCTAAATATAGAGTGGACTATCCGTTTTCATACCCGATAGATGCAGGATTCGTAAAAACACTTGCACAAAACATCCAACCATCGCCACCACGAAAATTGTTTCGCCCCGCAACCGAAGCATCATCAGGAGATAGACTCCACGTCAAAATCGCAAAGCGACCGCAAGATCGAACTTATCTTAAAAAGAGAACCGAAATACCTAGAAAATAATCATATACAACTGATTCTAGTAAATGTCTCAATCAAGAAATATGACGTAAAAGATAGGACTTGTTTTAAGTAAAACGCGATAATAAAATACGGGAAATCATTGGAACAGGTTACGTTATATAATTAGTCAGCATGTCCAGCACATCCTGCTTAGCTCTTAATTTCCATGCCTCGTTACAAGATACTTGAATATCTCATGGTGGAATATCTGTCCCATAAATCTAACGAGCTATCCGCGGATTGTGAAACATCGGTAATTTATTAAATGCACGAGTCATGATCCTTCTGATATTTATTTAAATCCTCTGTTCTAGGTTAGAGTTTTAAATATATATCCGGTTGGCCGAGCTTTTTTAAATTTCAAAACACGGATTTTGAAAAAAAAGGAAAAACATCGGATTTAAGAAACCTGGACTGGAAACCGGGGTTTTTTAATTTTCGAACCATCCGATTACACGAGTGAGCTTACAATTTAACAAATAACAGCGTAATTACCTTCCACCAATTACCAAAACCGATTTTGCGATTTTGGTCGTGGAGTCTATCTCCTGATGATGCTTCGGTTGCGGCGCGAAACGATTGTTGAGTTTGTGATAGTGAACGTATATAGTGCTTGTGTATCGTGGTGGCGGTGGTGGAGGTTTGTGCATGTGTTTTTTACGAATCCTGCATGTATCAGGTATGTTAACCGATTTTCCACTCTACATTTAGCATTATATATATTTTCTATTTTACTTCGTCGCGGATTATAGCAAAATAATTTTATTATTACTTTTGAAGCTATAAGAGGTTCGGAATTTTGCTCTTACCGAGAAGAATCTGCAAGTAACTCAGTGGTAAATCTTTTAAAAATGGTACCTGAGTGACCGAGCCTTGCCCGGTAATTTTTTAAAAGATATTAAAAATATAAATAAACAAATATAATAAAGGAAGCGCCGGTCACATGTGGACTCGAAACCGGATTTAGAACTTTTTTCGGTCCGCCCGTTACCATTAAGCTATCACAACATAACGTTTGATAGCTAAAAATATCATTTGCCTTCCATTCTACATTTTAGCATTTTTTCGGTGTCCGAAAATAGTCGAAACCCCATTTTCAGAGATATTTAAGATTCTTAATTGTGTAATATGCTTATAAGTATAACATGGATTGCGGAATTTTATTATAGAAGCGAGTATAATCATAGACTACTCAACGATTTATTCATCATTCAAAAGACACTAACTGAAGAGCGGCGATAATTTAGCATTAAAGAAAAATAAATGATCTGCGTTCAGTACAATGTTATGTAAATTTCCCTACATTGCAGATAATGTTGCCTCCAATTTACATGTATTTATCTCGTTATATCGGCAGATGTTACACCGATAAAGTTTATAAATAAAACTGATGATCAGTTTAAGGACAGACGACCTCAAAAAGTGATGGGGAGCCGCTGGATTCAAGTGGCACAAGATCATGTAGCGTGAAAGTTTTTTGAAGAGAACTATGTCAAAATCAAAACGGCGCTGGTCATTAATATAATTTTAATCTTTAATACTTAAATGAGTTATTCTTGTGTGTGTATATCTATACTAATGTTAAAAAGAGGAATTTTTTTATGTATGTTTGTAATGGTTTCACTCAAAAAATATTGGACCGATTTTTAAAATTCTTTAACCATTGTAAGCTGCATCGTTTTTAAGTAACATAGGCTATATTACATTTTTTTAAAAAAGGGACCCGTTATAACAATGTAATAAGGTATAAAAAATAAACGCGACTGAAACCGCGGGATATTACTTGTATACTTATATTCCGAATCTCGGAAACGGCTCCAAATATTTTCGTGAAATTCAGCATGTAGGGGTTTTGGGAGCGGAAAAAAGGTTCTACCTAGGGTTCATTAAAAAAAATGTTGTACTATCCCTGTTTTCGGGCATGGAGAAAATGTTAAAATGTTGAATAGAAAGTCAGTGATATTTGAGATGTCAAATGCAAAGCTGTGATAGCTTAATGGTAACGGGCGGAATAAAAAAATTCAAAACCAGGAATCGATTCCCACATATCATATTTTTTTATATTTTTTTAAAAATTAGCCATGTTCGGTCACCCAGATACTAAATATTAAATGTTTTAAATTTCGAGTTTCGTTTACAGGTTTATGCGCTTGGAAATTCACTTACCATCAGGTGAGATTACATTCGAGCGTAAATCTGCAACCAATACGAAAAAAAACCATTTTTAACTCTATATTATAATTAATTATATTACCTTAGTACGTAATCAAACCTAATAAATTATTGTTTAATCTTGATAATGTATTTATAACAAATAAATGACTTTATTATTGTAGATGCTCCTGATAACGTGGCACGGAGACGTAAAACGCGTTCATGTCTTTAACTTGAATTAGTGAACGCAGTAAAATCACCATTCGAATCGCATCAAGTTTAATCGTCTTAGCTTTAATTGAGTCTTAAAACACCGGGAATGTCTCTCTTAATCCTCTGTAAAACAACATTCGTTTGTGAACTGATTTCTATCTGGAAACCTGGAATTACCTACTTCACAGTTAATATTCTAGTTTGAATGGAAAAACATTTGGAATTTTGCAGCGTTCTCGAGTAGAATTTTATGTGGTAACTGCAAATTTTCTACCGCTTAATATACTTGTTTGAAATAGCAATTTAGTAAATTTAATACATTTTAAATTTTTGTACATAAAAATACAGAGTTGTAAAAATACAAACGATAGGTGATATAATAGACAAAGTAGGAACCGATATAAGCTTAGGGCTCCTGCTTTGCGCCTTGCAAAGGTAGTTCAATCGTTTGTGGGTTTGGGTAAAAGACTATAATAAAATTCCGCAATTTATTTACCTTAGCTATTACAGCAGTTTAAAATAACTACTAAAGGGTCATGATAAAAAGCCTACTACACTGTTGAGGATTATTTAAGTGATAAGAATACGTGGATATAGCTACTGTCCGACCCTGTACAAGATAGATAGATGAAGAAGATATTTCTAAAACTAAATCAATTATATTTTTGCAAAACATTGCCACCCAATACATTCGATGTAAATTGATGAACGAAATTAAATTCAGTAAGATGACGTAAATTTAAATTTATCTGAAATTAATATTAATAAAATAATAAGTAATATATAATAAGCTATGCAGTAATAGCCCAGCGGTGAGACAGTGTGACTCTTTCAAGGGGTAAGATCAAACCCTGGGCAGGCACCAATGAGTTTTTCTGTGAGGAAACCTGCATATCCCTAAAGAACTCTGGGGATATACTCGTATGTAAGCTGTGAATCCGCATTGGAGCAGCGTGGTAGGTCTTAGCTCCAATTCTTCTCCCCACAAACGGAGAGAAGAGGCCTATGCCCAGCGGTGGGATAATAACAGGCCTTTACTTTAAACAAAAAAGATATCTGGAATAACGTCAGGACTACAAGATATTAGATATGGACAAAATTTCATAGTTTGGTATGATAAGTGTTTATCAGTGTCCGATACTTTGTGGCGCAAGATGTTTTATCTTTTTGTCTATACCAGGTAAACTCAGTCAGGTTTAATATTGGCTCAGCCCTGAATAGGAACTGTGAATAAATAATTTATACGTAATGTATACGTAACGTTACATACGTAAAAGTCCTGTAAAAACGTAAATATTCCTGTATAAAATACAAGATAGAGAATTTTTTTAACTAGAAACATTTGGAAGCGTATACAGAGCAACTCAGCAAACGTTAATATATATAAAACAAAATAGCAATCGCATGAACAATTCAGGAATCCATGACTCAGGAATCATACATATTTATTTTATAAATAAAAAAGTTTGTCTATCTATCTGTTGGATTGACTAATCTGCGGACCAATATTGACGCATTTATATATCGAGCTTGTAACTAATTATTTTTTACATGTTTTAAATACAACCTCATTCATATATGTAGTTTTTCAATAATATCAGAAAACGTTGCCTTGGGTTGTCTTTGAGACATGGTTGTATTTGAAAAAAAAATGGATTATCTTTTGAGAAAATTGCTTCTTATTTTTGAAAAAGTGTAAGGAAAAAAATCATTGTTACATTATATAGAGTATAAAAGAAATCTGTTATTCCTTTTAAATAGAAAAACTTTTTCTCGTAATTGGGGGTATGTTGACATTTAATTGACGCGAACGAATTCTCGAGTACAACTTGTATATTATATATAAGATGGCAATTAAGTGGCAATGGCAATGCCGTGCCGTGTGGAATCCGGCTGAGTAGAACAGATGAGTAGAACAGCCTCATTTCTTACCGAAGTGTAAAAAGCGAATAAAGTAAGTTGCCACGCTGGCGGCCGGTCATATAAAACTGCCAAATCATAAAAGAACTTGTTTAAGACATGTTGTGCCGACACCACTTAGATTGGGATAAGGGTAAGAGGATGATGATGGCAATGAAGTATCAATAACTTATTAACTAATAAAAAAGTAGTAAAATAACAGTTTGTTACTATCCCACTGCTGGGCATAGGTATATTCATCATCACCATCATCCTCTTTCCGTTTTTTGAGAGATGTGTTATAGCAAAAACCCACCACGCTTTTATATTTTAATAAAAAAAAATATTTGTACATGGAAACCAACGTTCAATATCACTCGAGACTTATGAGACTTATTAACTAAGGCATCGTATAACTAACTGTTTAGCTCAAAATAAAGCAATATTAATAAATTCTAGAATTAAAACCACTTTATAGATAATGCCGTGCCGTTAGTTTCCTATTTCTCAGAAACTTGTCTTAACAAGCGAGGCTCGAATAAAGGATTTACTTTAACGGGGCTAGCTTTTACCGGAAATACGACACAAAGAAAAATACTAAGCCAAGACGAGCGGTTGTCTCTGAGGATTTTTGTAAAATTTATAAATCTTGTTCGCATTTTTCAGAGAAATCTTGCAGTTTTATCCCTTTGACGTATAATTAAAATTTTCAAAAAGCTTTTAACACATATTTCAAACTCAAAATATCTTTATTATTTAAATGAGCTAATCTTGTATGTAAGTATTTGGAATTTAAATTTCGGAAACGGCTCCAACGATTTTCATTAGTATGTAGAGGGTTTCGGGGGCGATAAATCTATCTAGCTAGGTTTCATTTAAAAAAAATGTTTTATCCCTGTGATCAGGCATTGAAAAACAGCTAAAATACAAATCGAATGCAAAGGTTAATTACGCTGGCACTCTATCTTGTTTTATATCTTCAAAAAAAAAATGGTCAAAAAACTGTGTCTTTATTTAAGTAAAATTGTTTAGAATAGTCGAATAATTTGCTGATTAGAGATATTACTCCTATCAAGAAGAGCCAGCAAATTCTTATTAATAGTTACATTTCTTCGGTCGAAGAGTAGCTTTTTATAATTTCTATATTCCTATACTATATACTACGCTATCCTATACTGTATGCTAGGCTTACTGTACCAGCCTCCATTTTAAAGTTTTTTTGAAATGTTCTAATGGCAAGGCTCAAATTGATTGTGTAATTTACAAAAAAACCACAAACGACTTACGTACTTTTTTAGGCTTATAGCAGGAGCCGCAAGCTTATGTAGGTGTCCAATTTGTCTATTATATAATTAAAAAATACTTATATATTTATAATTATATAATTATGGTAGTAAAAATATAATTAATTAAGTAGTGTTACATAATGTAACACTCGGTTTAAGCATGTATTTATCACATTCAAATAACAGATAGCAAATATAAGATTAATTATTATATTAGCACACCCACAATGTTAATGGAACGAGTTTTTAGGTATTAAGTGCATCCTACTGGAACACTAAGATTAAGTGAAACTGTAAACGGTGGATCTTCGAGTACATCCATATCTGGAATACTGTGAAGGACTTGTTCGCCTTATTCTTTGTATAAGTGACGATTAAGTTACTATCCTGTCATTTGTCCGGTACGACGCGGTATAGTAGTTTATAGAATTAGGAGGTCCATAATACAAAAGTAATGATAATATTATTTTGATATAATCCGCAATAAATAAATTTTTACGTGACAGATAAATTTATCGCGGATTATAGAAAAATCATTTTATTATTACTTTTGTATAATAGATCTCAGCAAAGTAACGCCTAATTCCATAAATTATTCAGCAATAAAAATTAAGTTCAACTTTGGTCATCCGTACTTAACAATGAAATATCACAAGTCAAAAACTACACGTTCTTTCTTTGACAGGGAATAAAGTTTATATAACTTAAACTACACTTACTTCACTCAGTATTAGAGTATTTGGCTCATTTTACAAATTAATATTCGACCTTATACACAAATTTCGCAAAAATGTCTAAAATTATACTGTAAGCGACTAAAATACCTTAACGTTAATTACCAATATAATAATGTATTTCGCGGCTTTCTGTACGATATTTATTCAAAGCCCAAGAATTTGGTTCGTAAAATATTTGAGCAATTTTAGCATAGAAATACCTTAAATTTTATGCGAGCAGCCTTTTATGTGTTGCTCTGAAGTATTAAGCTTCGTAGTATTAAAATTCCATCGTTAGCTATCGATATCCCGTTAATCTGGTTCGTATTAACGATAATCTATACCTATAAAACTTTTGAGTTACTGACAGCCCGGCTTAACACAAATGTGCAATGTTTATTTTGGAAGAAATAAGGATTCACGCCGTGTGGTGTCCGGCTGAATATAATAGTACCACCCTCATTTCTTACCGAGGTGCCGTAAAAGGCGACTAATGTTAGTCGACCCGACGTGTGGTATTCGGCTGAGTAGAATAGACCAACCTCATTTCTTAGCGAAATGTAATGAAAGGCGATTAAGGTAAGTTGAGTAAGGTAAGGTAAGTAAGTCGTAGTGTGGTATCCGATTTAGTAGAATAAACCACCCTCTTTCTTACCGAGGTGTCGTCAAATACGACAGTAGTAAGTTGACGTCAGGCAGGCGGCCGGTCGTAAAAACGCAACTAAATTATGTGACAGCATGTTTATAACATGTTGTGCGGACCCCATTTAGAGTGGGATAAGGGCAGGAAGATGATGAATGATTTTAAAGATTCATCCGCGGCGTAAAGTTATGTATAAAATAAAATGATTATATATTCCGTATATATTATCACCTTATATGATTATTAATCAAATATGATCGATTTGTTCCGTTACCACTTTTCTGGAAAAGATTTAGCTGTACGAAAAATTTCATAAAAATCCTTAAAATCCTTACGTCTTATATATAATCTTTTTCTTATATTAGTCTTATATTAATCTAAATTACTAAATAACAAAAATTTTAATTGTATTTTAAAAGCATTTTCTGTATTTTAAAAGGCTACGGGTTACTTTTAAATCTCTATTTGAATTATCACCGACTAAATGGATTTTGTTCCGATTTACATATTATCATTTCCAATAAGAAACTTCAAAGAGGTAGATTGATACAGACATGCTCTGCGAACTTATCTATAACAGATTTTTACGACATGCATATTTAACTTTTTTACGCCTTTTTTTGCAAGTGGCGACGTGGGAACAGGTAATAAATTTTGCCAATCAGACAAATATTTTATATTAGTATATGTAACGTTTTAATATGTGGAAAATTTTAGGGTGTGGCTGGATGTTCTTCTGTTTTTTTTTATGCAGCGAAATGTTTGTGTTGCGATTTCTTTAAGAATGCATTATAAGACGTCCGTAAAAAAACTGTCCGTAAAGTGATGCGGTTTTGGCAACTGACCAATTGCAATATGAGAATTTGCTTTGCTCATACAGAAACTTGACAGCAAAAATCTCGAATGCTGCAATGCTGCATGTTTCTAAGGTGTTTATGTTGCGTTGACCATTGGCTTCAAGCAGAACAGTATTGTACGGCCATAACAATAGGCATCAATTGCTGGAAGAGAAAGATATGGAAAATACCTTTGTAATGTATGTGTTTACAGCTTCAAGAGATATGAACTTTACATGTTAGTAGGTTGTGTAATGTGTGACTAGAGGGGAGACTAAAAATAAGATAGATCGTGTGAAGTATAAAAAGAGTATTGTCAAAGTTGACGAAATGATAGGAGAGAATGGAAGAGAAAAACATCTGCCCCTTAAAAGTGGGATAAGGAGGAAAAAGAAAGAAAGATAAAGAGTGTGGGTTGTGTAATTGAGAACCCTAACCCTAACCCTAATTGGATTGATTAAAGGAAACACCTTATATAGATTCTAATAAAATCAGCCTTAGCTAAAGATGTTTGATTAGTAATGCAGCTACATCATGACTGGAAAGTAAAGGTTCTAGATGAAATTAGTTGGGTTAGTCTAGTATTCTGACATTGATGTAGTGTTGTAGGAAACTTGTTATTTCATCTTAGCAATCCATTAAGGGATGTATCACGTCATTACAGATGTTCATCTAATGTTCAGACCCTTACGAAAATATGGAAAATGTATCCATATTTAAGAAAAAATTAACATTCATTCTCCTGCCTTTTCCAGGTAGGTATTTTACGACCAGCCGTGTGATGTCAACTTACCTTAGCACCTTTTGCGATACCTCGGTAAAAAATAAGGAGGCCTATTCTATTCGGATATTATCATTTGGTTGAAAAACAGAAATGTGAAAATAATTAAGATCCTCAATTTTTTATATTCTAAAACTTAATTAGAAAAAAAAAATATATATATATATATATATATATATATATATATATATATACATTATATAATTTTAAATATATACCTAAATAAAGATAAACATACAAGCTCGAATAACCAACAATTGTGTATAGAAGACGTTGGCCCTCGGCGGGAATCGGACTAGCGACCCGTGGACCTGTAGGTAGGGCCACTGCCAACTGCGCCAGTTAGTCGATCACTTTTATCTTTCTAAATAAACTATTTCTATTGAATTCTTCCATCAATAAATAAGGAGTTATTATTTATTATAAAGAAATTAAAAACACTTCTCATCTTTTTGAATGTAAATCCAAGCAAAAGCTTTACAAAGAAAAACACTAACTTGAAAAGTGCGATATTCTAACAGACTATGAACTAATCTCGGACCAAAAATGAATAAAAAACATTTTGACACTTCGCAAAACTGCCTAAGTAGTTAACCCTAAGATCTTATTTTCTTTTTTACATAATTTCTGGAACATATCTAAAACAATTGAATGGTCTAGAATGGATAATTTTTTTTCATCATTTAAATATAAAACATATATATACACACTTTATTATAACACGAAACATTTGCGAAATTATTAGTTTTAAATTTAAGTTAAAACAACTTGAAAGTTAAATTCAAAATTAATTAAAATGAAAGTTATATTTCAATATAAAACCATACACTATTAATTACTAACAGCAAGTAAAATTAGTTACACAAAACAGCAAGCTTTATATACAAGATTATTTAGAACACGTTTCGACTTTATAAAATTTTAAATAATACGTTTTTATACAAAGAACTCACATACTTCATTGAATAAAAATATAAAATTTCAACACATCAAAGTGAACACCAAACTCAAATTGTATTTATTACACCACTTACGGTTAACTCGTTCGTAATTAGTGGTTAATTAAAAATGACAAAAACGACAGCTTAAAACTCTTATAATTTATGCGAAGGCGCTCATACAAACAAAAATAAATTAATCTACTCAAATCTGGTTCACATTACAGCTTTCTCTACCAGCCGGAACATATGACGCGTGATCAATAACTATCAACGAAGGCTTTAACGGTCACCAGACGAGTAACTGACCTCAGTTAACGTTACTTAACCTGTCTAATCGGTCAATTTGTGCGAATTCACTAACAGTTATCCAGTTAATGCCTCGATTTCCGATCACATATGCTATAGTTAATTTCGGTTAGCGGAAACGTCGATAAATGTAACACGTTATTTTATGTCTAGAAATCGGCGAATTCCAATAAGCTAGACTAAAACCCATTTACCAACTTTTATTAACCGGTTTATTATTAGTATTGTTGAATAAATTAACGAAAATTAATTGTTATTATAAAAAATCGTCCAATTAATCTTTAATGGAAATTAATTAGCTTACGTTTAGCGATTAACACTGTCGAACCCATTGTTAGTGATAAGTGTATTGATTAAAAACAAACTTCGTTGTATCAAGCGGGTTAGGACCAGACCAAACATCGAAATAAATATAATTGACAGGTTATGCAGGCTTAGAACAAAGGATGCAATTCGCGGTACTTGCAGTGCTGACCTCGGTAGACGTCATCGTAGAGGGGCGCTAGCGTGTCGGGCGCTCCCCAACGGGACGCCTCGGGGTACACCATGGGGCTAACGCATCGCACGTACGCGAGGGCGCATGCGTGTGCGCCGACGGCTGCGCGCGTACTGACAACTCACAAAGTCACCACTGTTGAACGAGTATGGACCAATGCACGACAGGCTCGGTTCTTAGCACGTACCGCTCCCCGCCCGCGCCTTCCGCCCCGCTTCACTTTCGCACGGTCGCGAACTCGTCGCGACACTAGTATAATTGCAGCGCTGCAGAACCGGATTTATTGTCTCCCGTCGATATCACCTCCTGTCATGGCGCAGACGGACGGCTAAGTGGGGTGTAAATGGAGCTTTGGGGTACTCGACGGTACGTGGTTCGGCTTCCATGTAAAACGAGCTTTTATAAATGCTAATTTCTAATTATATAAATACTAAATCAAAACCTTTTGATTTCTCAGAGCATAGGGAGGAGTTCGTTTCCGAGTCAGAAAAGAACCTTAAACCGACCTAACCATTTTTTTCATTTTGGTCTCAAAATCTAACAAACCAATAAATACCAAGCTATACAATAAGCTAACCAATAAATACGATATATTGCTTAGGAAGCTGCTCTTGAAAACACTATTAAGTAAATAAATTTTGATTTATTATATGGTATCAAATCTGTTAAAAAGGTTATTATTTCCTCATCATCATTCATTTTCCTGCTCTTATCCCACTCTAAATGGGGTCGGCGCAACCTGTTATAAACATGTTGTCACATGATTTGGCAAGATATTTTACGTACTGCCGCCTGCTTGACGTCAACTTACGTTATTCTTCTTTTACGACACCTCGTTACGAAAGAGGGCGGTCTATTCTACTCAATTCGACACCGCACGGCGGGTCAACTTACCTTTATCACCTTTTACGATGCCTTGGTAAGAAATGAAGATGGCCTATTCTACTCAGCCGGATAACGCACGGCGGTTCAACTTACCTTAATCACCTTTGACGACGCCTCGGTAAGAAATGAGGGTGGTCTATGCTACTCAACCAGATACCACTCGGTTAAATCTTATTCTCGGTTATTTTTTATCACTCAAAAACAGGCCAAGATATAGAATATTCTCAGGTTAAATCTTATCCGAAAGATGAAATCAAAAAAGGTTGATTTAAAAAAAAATTAAACCAAAAAAGGCTAATTAAAAAAAAAAAAAAAAGGTTAAATCTTATCTTAAAGGTTAAAAAAATTTTATCCGAGAAATTTAATTACGTATATATGAATATACAAATTTAGTCGCCAAAATAAATATTTAATACCCGCCTATCGTAAAAAGATCCGGTCCAAATATTTTTATGTAACTTAGATTAAGATATCATCAGAATATATTGCTATTAATTTTAATATTCTCTTTTTTTGTTCAAGCCATAAAAGCTTGATTAAATATATGCTTCACATAAATGTCACTTTTTTAGTATCAATGTCTTAATTATTACATAGATTTTATTTGCATACATTTAAAAAGAATAAGCTTTAGTTACACGTAAAATGTCACTTGAATGTCACTTGTCAATGAGAAAATATACGGGAAGTTAAATTATCAATTTTCGTTCATATATATATAACTAGCGGCCTGCCCCTGCTTCACACGGGTATAAAATATATATCCCATGTCAGTCAGTGTAGAAAAATTGATTAAAATTGATCCAGTTGTTTTGATTTATTCATTACTGCCCGTGGCCGTAGCGTTAAATTTGGAGAAAAACAATTTCCTTTCCCTATACCAAGAAGATTTCCTGCTATCTTTGGAATATCTAAATTCATATAGTACATTATTACTTATTTACTTTTATATTTTCCCTATGTATTTTATTTTTACAATTAATTACAGAATGTCTTTAAACAAACTCTTGAAAGAGCGACATCGCTGCTAAAGTCGAAGTGTTATAGGGCGAAGCGCGGCCTCCTCACGGCATTTTAAATCTGTAATATCTCCGAAAATGTTCACTTAAATTACATGCTGTAAACGGCAATATTGATCTATATTAAATCAACAATTTATTTAAGGTACTCAATTGGATAAGGATTAATGCTGTATTGTATAAAAATTGCTTTGAACATAAGGCATCATTTTTCGTAAAAATTAAATGAAAAAAACTGCTATTGTGGGTTATCCATAAAAGATAGATATATACCATCGCGGACTTTTCTGTAGACCTTTTTAAGGTGTACAAATACTTAGTACATCATTTTGATAAATCTCGTAGGGTTTAGCCTGCGTTTGCAATGTAAGCGGAAAAAAATGTAATTATTTACAGAAACCTCAAAAATTACATTATTTCTGTATTTCGTATTGAATGTTATTATACGTACAAACCTTCCTCTGGAATCACTCTATCTATTAAAAAAAACCGCATCAAAATCGGTTGCGTAGTTTTAAAGTTTTATGCGTACATACGGAAATATGGACTTTGTTTTATAATATGTAGTGATGGTAAAGTGAGGTGTCGTAAAAGGCGACTAAGGTAAGTTGACCCACCGCGTGGTATCCGGTTGAGTAAAATAGACCACCCTCTTTCTTACCGAGGAGTTGTAAAATACGACGAAGGTAAGTTGACGTCAGGCAGGCGGCCGCTCGTAAAATACGTAGCCAAATCATATGAAAACATGTTTGTGACATGTTGTGCCGACCCCACTTAGAGTGGGATAAGGGCAGGAGGATGATGGTAAAGTGCATATAAAAGACATCAACGCGTTCTATAATATTCAGTATAAAATATAACCCTACTAATATTATAAATGCGAAAGTCTGTATGTCTGATTATCGATTACGCTATCACAGCTAATCTACTGAAGTGATATCGATTGAATTTAGTCCAATCGAAACTTATACTGATACTGTGGCAGCATATAGGTAAAAATTCTCGGTTTTTCTTTGGAAGTTAGGAATAATAAAAATTGCATAATTGAGGGTATGTAAATCAATACATATAATAAAATCGTAGAGGTGTTAAAATCTGTACATTTGAAATTTTTACGAAAAAATTAGTGTTGTCGTCTCAAAATACGCTTCTAAACATGAAACAATAGTTTTTAAAAATTTTGTCTGTTTCTCTGTTTGTCTGTTTGTCTGTATGTCTGTGCGTTTGTTCCCGCTAATCTCAGAATCCGCTGATCAGATTTGGACGCGGTTTTCATTAATATGTAGTAGAAAGCCTCACTTAACATATAGGGTATGTTTTATTACAATCGGTCAACAAATAAAAAAGATATGTCAATTTTAAATTGAAAGGTCGTATACTGCGATACTAATATTTACATTTTTTTCCGTTTTTCGCCGTTCCTGAAGCGATTTTCATGCTGGATTACATATACTACCATATCTAAGAGTAGTACAAATATTTTTATGAGAACTAGGCCGGTCTGAAGCTTATTTTTTTTGAAGAATTTCATATTTTTTATTCCAGTTTTTTAGGCAGTGTGCGGTTGTTCCCGCTAATCTCAGAAACCGCTGATTCGATTTGAAAACTGTTTTCACTTATATATAGCAGAATGCCTCACTCAACATAAAGGGTATAATTTATTTCAATCGGTCAGCAAATAAAAAAGATATGTCAATTTTAAGTTGAAAGGTCGAATACCATGATACTGGTACTTGAATTTCTTTCCGTTTCTCGCCGTTCCTGAAGCGATTAGCGACTGGATTACATATACTACCATATCTAAGAGTAGTACAAATATTTTTATGAGAACAGACAGGCCTAGTTATTAAATAAATGCGAATGAAGGCACTGGTACTATTATATAATACTGGAATACTATTATATAATATAGATATATAAGGGTTGTAAAGAAGCTTTAATGTGCCAAATTCATCAATATTGGTCCAGTGGATTATCCATGACAGCGTCACATGTACACAGACAGAAGGATTCGGTTAAGTGTGTATATTAATAAAAACTAAAAACAGTTGAATTACATCCATACGCCGTGTGGTATCAAGCTGAATTTTTATTCAGACTACTCTCATTTCTTACCGTCGAGTCGTAAAAAGCGACTAAAATAAGTCGACCCGCCGCACCGTGTGGTATCCGGATAAGTAGAATTGACCACCATCTTTCTCATCGAGGTGTCATAATATATGACTAAGGTAAGTTGACGTCAGACAGGCGGCCGGTCGTAAAATACGTTTGTTTGTTTGTAATCTCTTAAAAGCATTAATAAAAATAACAATAAAAGACAACATAATTTGCAATCGTGGCTTATTCCGGAATCGGAATCTCTTTCAGCCAACCAGTCTAAAATACATACCCAAATCATGTGACACATGTTTATAACATGTTGTACCGACCCTACTTAGACTGGGATAAGGGCAGGAGGATGATGTAAGTTGAATTACATCCACCATTAAGGCTAAAACACAAATAAATTAAAAAGCTCATACAAAGTATATAAAGGTAATATAGAAATTTTATGGAATGTCTTAACTTTTTATGAATGGGTTGGCTTTGCCATAAAAATAGCCTATGGTAAGTTGTTTATGGCCGTAAACAATAGGTTAGATTTTGTAAGAACGCGAAACCACCAATAGGTAGTAAATGTGCAATCTTCCGTGTGTTCACTACAATACAGGGAAACATACATAAATCATAGACTCTGCCCCACAGGGCACTTGTCGTATGACCCGTTTAACCTCACAGTAAAGCTTAGCTTACACTGTGAGACGAACTTTAAATCAAATAACAAACAATTGAAAGAAATAAAATATATTTGTATAAAATAAAAAAGGATCGTTGCAGGTAAATAAATATGTGGTATCCGGCTGAGTAGTATAGACCACCCTCATTTCTTGGGCGCAGAAGATTTTACAAGTCAGACTTGTGTGGGGCTACCGGACTATCTCTGGCGAGGCGGCCTGTGCCTTGGGATCTAGAGGCCAAGGTGCTTGCTCAGGTCTACCGTCGCAAAGTTGAAGCCCGTTCATCGGGGGAAAACTCTGCGGCGGTTGTAGTGGATTGGCGGCGTGAAGCTCAGCAGGAGCTACTCCGCCAATGAAGACGGCGACTGGAATCGCCCAGTGCTGGATTCTAGACGATTTCAGCTCTCCAGCCCATTCTCCAGTGCTGGGTCTCCAGGAGGCATGGGGTCCTCACCTTCCGCCTGACACAGGTGCTTTCCGGACATGGTTGCTCCCGATGCATCGATTAGCGGAGGGAGGGGCCACTATTAGAGAGGCCCCGACCCAGAGGAGGCGCACTCTGGGGTTTAGAGTTGCTGCTGCCGGGGATGGGGGCAATGTTTACATAGGTAACCTGTCCCCGCCACCGGTAGCGTGGTGGAGCACTGTCAGGTTTTTAGTCGGTGCGAGTCCGACATACCCGCCGCTCGTCCCCGTCGGGCGGTGATGACCCATAATGTGTTTTCCTGACATAACTAAAAAAACCCTCATTTCTTAGCGTGATGTCGTAGAAGGCGACTTGGGTAAGTTGACCCATCATGTGGTGTCCGGTTGAGTAAAATAGACCACCCTCCTTACAGGGGTGTTATGTAAAAGTACAGGGTAAAATATGACTAAGGTAAGTTGACGTCAGGTGGTCGTCAGGACCCGCCGTGTCGTATCCGGCAGAATAGAATAGATCAACCCTCATTTCTTACCAAGGTGTCGTAAAAGGCGATTAGAGTAAGTTGACCCGCCGTGTCGTATGGCTGAGTAGAATAGACCACCCTCATTTCTTACCGAAGTATCGTAAAAGGTGTCTAAAGTAGGGTAGGCGGTCGGTCTTAAAATAACAAAAACACATGTAATAAAATGTTTAAAACATGTTGTCACTTAAAGTAGGCAGGAGAATGATGATTTATTGAACATTATTGCTAACATATATGTGAACTACGCTTTACACGGCGAGAGAATAACATTGAGGTAAAAGCATACAACCAAATGGTATTCCAGTAGTTTCAACTATGTTAGCATTGAAAGCAAATGAACATCTCTTTTACAATATTTTTGAAGAATGAAAATATTCTTTTCAGATCTCAAATGTTCAATCATGTTAAAAAAATTTCAATCAACACATTAAGTATAATAAATGATAGACAAACAGAGAATGGTATTACATGTTTAGCATATAATCTATACAAATTAATATGTGTAAATTGCATGGAAGATTCTGAGATTTGGCATGAGAAATTCACTTCATTCTTTTTCTTCAAAAATCTTTAAAATTTTATAAAAAAAAAATAGTCGCACTTCGCCTAACATAAGTTCAGTTTAAATGGTTCTAAATAGTCTATACTAGCTCCTGTTTGCAGCTTTGCATCGACCTTCCAAACACCCTGTATATATATATATATATTTTTTTTTTAAATTCAAAATATTCTTTATTCAAATGAACTTGTAAACAAGTGCTTTTGAATCGTCAACTCTACCGCTGGTTCGGAAAGCCGTTCCTACCGAGAAGAGCCAGCAAGAAACTCGGCGGTTGCTCTTTTAAAAATATAATTCTTATGACCAGTTACATTAAGTCATTACTGTCTTGTACAGAGTCTAAGCGAGAAATGGAGAAGGGAATACTAGAATTTATGGTCAATACGAGTATGTCCTCAACTCTAAGGGATTCGCTACATAGGGCCTTTTAAAATTAATAAAAATAGCAAATTATTTACTGTCTCTTTCATCATCATCATTCTCCTGCCCTTATCCCACTCTAAGTGGGGTCGGCACAACATGTTATAAATAAACATAACATAAACATGTTGTCACATGATTTTGCTACGTATTTTACGACCGGCCTTCTGACTGACGTCAATTTACCTTAGTCGCCATTTACGACACCTCTGCAAGAAATGAGGATGGTCTATTCTACTCAACCGGATACCACACGGTAGGTCAACTTACCTTAATCGCCTTTTACGACACCTCTGTAAGAAATGAGGGTAGTGTATTCTACTCAGCCGGATACCACGCGGCGGTTCGACTTACTTTAATCGCCTTTTACGACACCTTGGTAAGAAATGAGGGTGGTCTATTCTACTCAGCCGGATTCCACACGGTTAAGTTTTTTTAAATCTTTTTACATTAGTAATAATAACAAAAGAACGCCTTACAAAATTACTAACAAAGGACTGCCACTAACGTCAACTTTCCTGATAGCCGAAAAACTTCTTAAAGAAAATGCATTAGGGAGTGAAAATAAGTTCCTGAATTTGGTTTACGAGCTTAATTTAAATATTCGACGAAACTTTTTACCATGATCCTTAATTTATTTAATTCTTTTGTGTCCGTTACATATAATACGTGTAATTTAACTACTCTAGTATAATAATGAAGTACGTACCTATTATATCCATACTATATATTATACGAGCCTTACATCTATACTATTGATGCAAAAGGACTTTATTTATTTTTATTCATGTATTTTAAAATTTTTATTTAAAATTTGCTTCGCATCTGTATATTGTCCCTTTTTATATTGGACGCTTATTAGGAGCTGTTTATTTGTTTGTAAATTTGATAAACTTTGTTGTTTAATTTTGTAACCTTTCTTCTCTTCTTTTTTTTTCCAATTCATTTCCACAGTTATATATCTCTTTTTTTTTTAAGGGATTTACGCGTTACACGATCCTATCCCATAATTGATAGAATTAGGCGTTACTTTGTGGAGATCCATAATACAAAAGTAATAATAGAATTATTTTGCTATAATCCGCGAAGAAGTAAAATAGAAAATATATATAATGCTAAATGTAAGTGGATAATCGGTTATCATACCTGATACATGCAAGATTCGTAAAAACACATGCACTCAACAATCGTTTCGCCCCGCAACCGAAGCATCATCATGAGGTAATACGATTGATGAGTTTGTGATAGTGAACGTATATAGTGATTGTGTATTGTGGTGGCGGTGGTGGAGGTTTGTGCATATGTTTTTACGAATCCTGCATGTATCAGGTATGATAACCGATTGTCCACTTACATTTAGCATTATATATATTTTCTATTTTACTTCTTCGCGGATTATAGCAAAATAATTCTATTATTACTTTTGTTTTGGAGCCTATTCCACTTTATACAGTAACTTACCCTTTTTGATTTGACAGACGACACAAAAAAAATGAGAAGTTTACTATTGCATTTTCCTGTAAGGGGTTGCCACTTTTTCAGATTCAATTATTCTTATCAATCGATACTAAAATGTATTTAATTTGCGATGTGGGACGATATTTATGTGGGTTAACTGCTAACGTCATAAAAGTAAAGGTAGCCATTTATGATCAACTTTGCATATCAATTTCGATGTCTCAATAGAAAGGTAATTAGTAAAAAGGGTCCCCATAAACAAGCCTCTTACTATTTATAATATATTTATAATATAATATATAAGCTACATATAACTTAGCTGTGATGGCCTAGCGGTGCGACCGTGTGGATCTCTAGAGACGATCATGGGTTCAAACCCGGGCAGACACCAATGAGTTTTTCTATTAAAACTTATGTGTCTAATTGATAATTGCAATTTATCACACGCTTTTCGGTGAAGGAAAACATCGTGAGGAAACCTGCATATCTCTAGAGAATCCTAGGGATATGTGTAACCTACCAACCCGCATTGGAGCAGCGTGGTAGGTCTTAGCTCCAACCCTTCTCTCCAAAAATGGAGAGTCGAAGCCTATGCCCAGCAGTGGGATAGTAACAGGCTGTTACTTACTATATAACTTAGATTTATTTTTTTAATTTTATATGCAATTTTTCTCTATAGAAAGAGTTATAGTTATCATCCATACGGATATTAATATAGTGATTTTCCGTGTGGTATCTGGCTGAGTAGAATACACCACCTTCATTTCTTACCGAGGTGTCGTAAAAGGCGACTAAGGTAAGTTGACCCACCGTGTAGTAACCAGTTCTGTTGAATATACCTTCTTTCTTACCGATGTGTTATAAAATACGACTAAGATAAGTTGACGTTAGGCAAGCGGCTGGTCGTAAAATACGTAGCCAAATCATGTGACAACATGTTTATAAAACATGACAACATGTTTATAAAACATGACAACATGTTTATAAAACATGACAACATGTTTATAAAACATGACAACATGTTTATAAAACATGTTGTGCAGATCCCACTTAGATTAGGATAAGGGCAGGAGGATGATACTAGTTTGAGACATTAGATGTATTTTTTAAGATAAAAATATCAATATTTTTTTAAAGAAGACTCAAAGGTGTTTGAACCCGAATGTTTTAAAAAGGATTACACGTTTTACCCGCTCAGACAAATATATTTCAAACGAGTGTTACCACATTATAAACAGTTAAAATCAACATTCAGTCCTCTTTTTCCGAATACCCTACTAAAACGGCGCTCTCCCAGATATAGCGTTGCACCGTTATACCAACTAGTTCGACTTGACTCGCATCGGAAATCTTTTTGCATTCGCTTTGACGGACTGATATCTTATTAATAACCAGATGTATTTGCATATTTGATAACTGGACTTTGGTAACAACCCTGTTATAAAGCTTGGATATGTATTTATTTTAAGTTGGATATAGACATTGTTCGGCCCTATACAAGATAGAAACGATTAAATGTAGCTAGTATTAAGAATTGTATTTTTTAAAAAGAGCAACCGGCGAGTTTCTTGCTGGCTCTTCTCGGTAGGAACAGCTTTCCGAGCCAGCAGTAGAGGTGACGATTCAAAAGCACTTGTTTACAAATTTATTTGAATAAAGAATAATTTGAATTTGAATCAGCTGGTAGCTATGTATTCGAAATTTCGAAAACTGGGCGTCCTACACTTAACATCGATACTTATATAGTTGTTACTTATATAGCATGTATATAACATGTTGTGCCTTAGAGTGGGATAAGGGCAGGAGGATATATATAACTTAAGAAAAATTTGAATTTGAGTTCTAAATTCAATTGCTACTAAATGCTCTCCGTCGATACGCTCTTAACAGAGCGATCGCGGCCAATAAAAGACAAAACAAACACAGCAATTATAATTGCGCAGACAACCAAGATTATAATCGCGCAGACAACTATAATTGCGCAGACAACCAGGAAAACGGTGGCGCGTCCAGCAAATCTATTTACGTAACAAAAGCCCTAAGTGGGTAGGTGTGACAATTGGTGCGACGATCGTTTGCGCCCGCGCCCGGCTGGTTGCATCGGGCGCGCGGGGCGAGGTCGAGCTACCGCCTCAACCAGTTTGTTTTAAATTCGCGATAAAAAATATCTGCAGCGTCGTGTCATTAGCCGCGATGTCCCCCGCCCCGCCTGCATTTATTAATCTTATTCGGAGAAATCGGCGCATCACCTCCCCGCTACCCTTGATGGCCACAGCCGCGTTTGGCCAGTGCGGTCGTTTGAATATTTTTGATATCGCTATCGATGTTTTTTCCGAAATTATTTTTATCGTGAAATCTTTTATTGAATTCTATATAAAGGCACTAGTAATTGGCTATGTTCTACTAGTTGACCGTTTTGAAGGATATTTTAAATAACGAGCGTTTTGCTTGTTGTAGCTAATAAAAAATAAATTTGTAATTACCTGTTGCCTAATGAAGGTATGTGTATAATATATATATATATATATATATATATATATATATATATATATATATATATATATATATATATATTATATCTGTCAAATCTGTAGAGGGCTTAATTGGTAAACCAATCTCAGAACGGCTCCAACGATTTTCGTGAAAATCAGCATCAATCGATCAATCAATCGATAAAAATACTAAAATTTATATCTATATAATATAAAACACTATTTTTGTCATAAACTGTCCGTAAATAAAAAAAATTACCGAGCAAGGCAACCAGGTGCCTATTAATAAAGTAAACAAAGATATATCTATTGTTATTCACTTACAAGTCACGTCCGATAAAAATTGTTTGCGATGCTTACCAGTTTAGCTATTTTCATTGCAGTCTTGATGCCATTCCTTGATATATCACGAGGCTAACGTCGTCCCCATTCTCAAGGGATCAGCGTCACTCTGTCTGGAGTATGACGTATAATTTCCTATACTAATAGTAATCAATTTTGTTTTATAGATTTCTTACTTAAGATCTATACATTTTTTTGTTTCATACCATTCATGTTTGTTTAATGTTTATTATTTTTATATTACTTAGTACATAGACAACAGTCAAATCTATCTTGCGTTTTCGTGTTCTTAAAATTAAATACTATCTATTAGTTTCATAAAATAGTTTTGAGCTTTCATTCATGAAATAGCGATATTCCATTACACTTGACAAATTAATTAAAATATATATATATATATATATATATATATATATATATATATATATATATATATATATATATATATATATATATATATATAAACTACGTAGTATGCTGACAACACTAAATTATAGAATACTTTTATAGTTTCGATTATAATCGATGGTCATTAGTTTAAATAACATAAATAAACGCGTTTATTTTTATCTGTGTAATCTATGGAGTACTTAATTGGTAAAAACATAGATACAGGTCAAGGAGTTATAATGCTTTAGTATAGAAGCCAGCCTAAAATAAGTCGATCAAAAAACAAACCAAATGATAATTATACATGACAAAGATAATTATGGTTCTCCACTCTCATAAATATCCTCATGCTCTTATCCCACTCTAAGTGGGGTCGGCACAATATATTAAGAACATTTTACTTAATTTAGCTACGTATTTTACGACCGGCTGCATGCCTGATTTCAACTTAACTTAGTCACACCTCACCTCGGTATGAAATGAGGAAGGTCTATTCTACTCATCTAGATACCATACGGCGGGTCGACTTATATTAGTCGTCTTTTACGACACCTCGGTAAGAAGGTATAGTATATAGAGAGATGAGGATTGTCTGTTCTATTCAGCCGGTTAACTGCATTGCCCCTTCTCTACTGTATTTATAATAGCTGTATAAAATTGGTAAAACTAATATATAGCCAATAAAACATAAAACCAAATATAAACCATAATTAAAACCAATATATAAACCATAAAATCGATATATGAAATGAACCATCCCTAAAAGCGCGTTCAGTCACCGTGCGACATTACCTTGAATATGTTACCCACATACGCAACATGCAATATAAGTTAAAATAAAAAACCTCAAACTTCACCGAATTACAGTGAAGTGTCTTCAGAAAAAAATTTAATCTTGGCCCGAAAATAAAGATTGCCGAATCGATTTAGGTACTCGCAGAATGCTGCGTGTTTTTGTTTCAAATTATTTAATATATTACGCATTAAAACAGCCATTGCGAATAAGTCTTACTAAAAATGAGTCATACGGAAATGACTCAATTGATTAAATATCTAAATGATAGATGGCTAAAGATATCATGAAAAAGGGTAAAGAATTAAATTACGAAATCCTTAATAGAAACCGAATAGTAGCTTAGTATTATCTTTACGAAAATAAGGGTTAATTTACACTAAAGTGACAAATAAAGATGAATACATACAATTATTCATCCATTATATTATTAGAGGCAGATTGCATTTTTAAGACTTTTTGGTAATTTTTTGACAGTAAAGATCCGTATTATAAAAGCAATAATAAAATTATTTTGCTACAATCCGCGATAAAGCAAAAAAAGAAAATATATTGCTGAATGTAGAGTGGACTATCCGTTTTTCTATTTACTTTATCGAGGATTACAGCAAAATAATTTTGTTATTATTTTTGCAAATGATGATTCTCAAATAACAAATAACACAAAGTTTTATAGAAAACTCAGCCTGGCCAAAAGACCATTAAAATCACTTGACTTTAGGATATAAAAAAATATGCTAGTCCCGTATCATTATTATTTTTGTTAAATATATCATCAATAGTTTTCGCAGCGCATGCTATGGCAGATTTTTATGACTAAATTTTTACACCTTATTACATTTTTATTACTGATCCCTTTTTTAATGTAATATAGCCTATGTTGCTCAGTAAAGATGTAGCTTTATAATGGTGAACGAATTTTTGAAATCGGTCCAGTAGTTTTTGTATGAAAACGTTATAAATATACATACAAATTTTTCCTCTTTATAATAATAGTTAATGATAAACGAGCTATGCTCGGAGTATCTCTGCGTGATCAAATCAGAAATGAAGAGATGCGTAGAAGAACCAAATTCACCGACATAGTTCTGCGTACTTCAAAGCTGAAGTGACGATAGGCGCGGCATATTGTGCGGAGAACCGATGGTCGTTGTTCTCAATATGTTGGAATGGTGACCCCGCACCGGAAAACGCAGCGTCGATAGACCCTCTACGAGGTCGACAGACGACGTCAAAAAGGTCGCTGAGAGTCACTGGATCTGCAGTTTAAAAATAGGACCTCTATAAATTTACGCCAGTAAATACTCTGGTAGCAAAACCAAAAATGATATTTTACTATTTTACCGCCTCCTACTTTAATGCTGGCTATTAAACATAAAATATTTGGTAGTGAAAATCAATCACAAGAAGTAAGAAATTAAGTTAATTTTTTACCAATTACACCTATTGGCTTAATTCATTTGATAAGCTTATATTTTGGTTGAATTTTAACTCCAACTTCTTTCAGCATTTATTTTTATTGATTTTAAAATATTTATTCGTATAATATATCTTAAAATTTGAAAAGACAAATTCCATTAAAGTTACAAATGGTAATTTAGTTTTTATATATCTAGGGACATAAAAAAAACAATCATTTTTATATTATGTTTTCACAAATCTGCAATATTAACATTATACAATAAACATCCAAATATAAATGAATCGAATACAACTACGAGACACTGTATATCCTAATATGCTCCATTAAACTAAATTTAATTTTGCATAGTCAGTTAGATATACTGAGCAAAGTTTGTTAAAAAAGTTGTTATTCAAAAAGAACATTATGTTGATAAATGGATAATAAAACTAAAAAATTAATTTAGTTAAATTTATTATTTATTAATAAACTTAAACCTAATACTTAGATAACTTAGAAATATATACCTACTATTGTTACTTAATAGAGTCAACTGTATTTAATAACAAAATATTTTATTTACATATGTAATTATATCATAAATTTAGAAACAAAAACAGTAAAAAATGATATTTCTCAGTCTAGACTATTGTTAACTGCAATTTATTTATTTATTTCACATTATTTAAGCATTTAAATTATCAATATTTATAAATGATTTATTTTCATATAAGAAATAACCGAAATGAAAAATTATATTATTATCTTCCTTTAATTAGCCTATACAGCCTAAATAAAGAACAAATCTTCTGTGTGTGTCACATAAAATGGTGAACAGATATTAATAGGTTTAGAATTTTGCATATAAAAAACAAGTGAACTAACTACCTCAAATAATACATGTTACTTTAAAATGACACTAAAACTAAGAATATCAACAAACAATTACATTAATAACTTTTAATAGACTGAATTTTATCAAACATTTTACTTGATTTTCTATGTTCGAGTAAAAAGTCAAAGACCCATGCCCATACAGCCAAGTCATTGAAAGATTCTATATCACACACACCACAGATAAAGGAAAACGTAGGTTGCTTAATTATTTTTGTTTTATCACTTCGCTGGCGCAGGTGCTGTAGGTGCGCTCGCCACTCGCTGTTGAGCTGCAGAAAGTTGGGGTGTATCTGTAGCCAATGCTCTCAGCTGCTGCTCTGCTACTGCATTCACCATCTTTGTCACTGTAGCTTTCATCTTGTTACGCTCAACAGCTTGAGCCTTCGTCTTACTCTTCACAGGAGCATTAGTCCGTTTTGTTATCGCTTTGCCCTTTGTCTTTTTTACCTTGGCTCCAGATGGTAGCTTACTTTTAACTTTCATTTTGCCCTGAGCCATTATATGTATGTAGGAAATGTAGTAAAAATATATAATGTATTTTACGCTTCAAGTTTTGAATTACTAGTTTTAGGTTATTCACATGTGATTTGTTGTCAATGTCAAATTGACAAATGACATGAACCGTCAACTAACTTAGACAAATAATTCAGAAAAATGAACAGCGAATATGACTTCTATGAACATAATTCATATTTTTCTGACATTAAAGTTATAAAACTATCAATATCATTAAAGTTATATAACTTTCAATTATTTTATAAATGGGTAAAAAATGTAATATATAATTTCCAAACTGTTTTTATATATAAATTGTATACTGTAAAGTTAAGTTATGATTATAATTATGTTGTCAATAAAATTAAATTGAGTTAGGATTGTAGTATCAAGTTATAATTAAGGTTTATATGTCGTTATTTTTAATCAAATGAATGACGTCTGAGATAATCAATGACTTTTGACTTCTAATCGAACTAAGCACAATTTTCAACTCTAAAGTGCTTGGCTGGCTAAAATATCAACCTTACAAATGTAAATTAAACGGCTCTACTAATATTTATTTATTTACCTATTTATTCTTTTTATACATAAATAAATAAATATTAGGAAAGGCGTTTAATTTACATTTGTAACGCTGAGTTTAAGCCAGCCTCGTTTTAGAGACATCTGTTTCTTAGTTTATTTGTCGGTTCACTATACGATACTTTATCAGTAACTTGTAAAATAAGTCCTAATACGTATAAGGATTATTGAGTTAGTTTATTATCGTTTTACATAGGTACAGGATAAATAAAACAACAGATTAATTTCAATTATTTTATTCATAAATCGACTGTCTTAGTATATGAATTCGAGTTTCAAGTTAAGAAATATACATAATATATTATATCTAAATATATTTTATGTACAGATAAATAGAAAAGTAGTCGAATATAATAATCAGCTATCGATAGATCCGAGCGGCGAGAGTGCAGGCGACCGGCGGGAAGCGGTGCGGACGAGGGCGCAGCTCGCCATAAAACGTTTAGAAAAATAGATAAATCGCTCAAAAACGTTAGATTCAGTCGAAAGGATAGAAGAGTTGAGTGTGGGCCTATCGAAGGCGGTCAACGTGTCTGCACGCTGCCGGAGCCCGTCTCACGCATACTCCGTGTCCGTGGAGAGGGAGCGCTCGGCGGGCGAGCGCCGGCCGCTGCCCTCCGCCGCCGGCTCGGCCGCCTGCGCCTGGGCGTACGCCAAGCTGTTTTGATAGTTGAACAACTGTCGCTCCAGCGAGTAGTTCTCGGCTTGTAACGCAGCTATCTCTCGTCTGCAACAAACATTTAAATCACATGACGCCGTAATATCTGATCCGGCGTGTGATATCTTACTGAAAATAATAGACCCTACTTTCTTACCGAGGTTTCGTAAAAGGCAACTAAGGTTAGTTGACCCACCGTGTGGTATTCGGTTCAGTAGAATAGACCACCTTCACTTTTTTAACGAGTTGTCGTAAATGGGGACTGAGTTAGGCTAAGGCAGGCTGGTCGTATAATGACCGGTAGCGTGGCGTCTCCTGTAATCCGGCTACCCGGAGGTCGGGTTCGGCGGATAGTTTGAGATCGGGATTCAGGTTCTGAGTTGCTCATGTTGTCTGGACGTCCGCATTAAGCCTGGTATTAACATGGATACCTCAAAGGAGTTTGGGGTATGCAGGTTAACTGAGGAGAGGCGAACCGGGTCAGGGGGGAAACCCAGCAACCAAAAAAAAAGGCTGGTCGTATAAAACGTAGCCAAATTAGGTTAAAACATGTTTATAGCATGTCGTGCTGACCCCCACTTAAAGTAGGATAAGGGCAGAAGGATGTGGCCATAATATTTTCAATATAAAAAATATATAGAGTACCTGAACTATACTTTTCTCATTTTTATTACTTATTGAGAGCTCGAAACCCTTTAATAATTCATCAAAAAAAATATTGTTGGAATAGTGACATATAAGAAGAGCATCGTTATGAGTGTAAAGAACATGTGTACATTTCTAAGTGTAAAGAAATGTGATCGAAATATTACACAGCCTTTAAATAAATAATTTGAGAAAAAAAAATATTTACCTCATTTGGTGAGCATGTAATCTACAAAGATCATCGTAGACATGATAAGTTGCTTGAAATAAGAGATATGTGTCCGTCCACTCAAGACGCACGCGAAGCTCTCCACCTGGATGCAGGAATGGGCTGCCAGATCTAGACACTTCTTCAACCCTCAACGCTGTTTCCATCATGAGTCCCTCATCCGCACTCTCCTGAGCGTAATAGTGTTCGAAAGGCGCCCCGGGTAATTCTTCAGCGTCTGGCTCACCTGAAGATGGTGAAACGCGTACCAACCATGCTGACCAACTCACATAGCGTAAGTGATTGCGTGGTACGTTGTGAACATCACGATACAGCATATGTAATCGCACCGTCTCAGAATGGGTGTCACATCGCAAGCCCCAAGCTTGTTTATCGCGATCGTAACAAGTAGCCGCGCGACCGGCAACCGACACCGCCAACTCTGCTAAAGCTCTCGCCCAAACCAATTCCACAGTAAGTCGAACACCTTTATGAAGAAGACGTGAAGGCGGACGTGGTGTCCAAGGTGGAGTGCCTCCCTCTGCATCGCAAAGGCACTCGAGAGGACCAGAATGTACTCGCCGGTCGCCTTCTCCGAGGGCAAGAGCATAACGTACGCGACAGCGTTGTCCTTCTCCGGATAACCTCATGAGTCGTAACGTAAGAGGCTCTTTTCCAACTCCACCCGTTGCGGAAACTGACCAGTCAAAACCGGCGAAAGCTATAGGAGGTGTGTCCAAACGAGGGGCACGCAACTCGCAAGAATATAAGGTTCGAACTCGCGCCATGGTCAGTTCTAGCTGGAATTCACCGCGTGCGTCCGCAAACTTGGCATTCAGTTCGGCGAGCGAAACGCAGCGACCGCGCCCTTGAGCCGCACACCCAGCGTAGAATCTGACCTGCTTGCCGGAAAAGCCTTCATTGGCAGTAAAGTGGTCGCGGCTAAGTAAGGTGAAGGTGAAGTCGACGTAAACACGCATGCCTTCGCATACACCCCGCCACACTAGGTACACACCTAAAAACAAAAAAAAAATGAAACTAACTTGCCTCAAAGTTCTATCATTGTTCTACAATTCTTTTAAATAGAAAAGAGAAAATAGAAAAGAGTATCATTTTTTACGGCTTGTTTAGTACTAGCCCATTTTAATACAAGTATTCACTATATGAATTATTTTGATACAAAAATGTGGAATTAGTGAATTTGAAATTCAAATTTAAAATATTCTTCATACAAATAAACTTATGAACAAGTTTTTTTGCCTTTTCAACTCTTCCGTTGGATCGGAAAATTGCTTCAACAAAGCCACGAAGAAAGGCAGCGTTGTTCTTATAAATTTTTTTTAGCTAATTTTATTATCATAACTTGACAATGTTCACGAAATAAATATTTATTGTGAATGTGATCACAATGAACTCGTACCTAGCGAGGCCTCGCTGCGGCTGAAAGCGACCGCCCATCGCTGATGCGCGCAGCAGAAGTCCTTGGAAGTGACGTCGCGGTCGGGCTCGCGAGTGGCGGAGCGGGTGACCACGAACGTGAAGACATGCGTGTCCGCGCGGTCTTTGAGCCGCGTCGCGCGATACAGCAGCGCCATGCATCCGCGCGACGCACGCCCGCCCCGCCTGCGCCTGCGTCTATATTGCAAGCAATGTTAAAGTTTTGTTATATGGTTCGTTGAATTTTATAGGGCAACATTATCGTATCAATTTAATATTTATAACTTAACAATCAAGTTAAAAAGCTTAAAAAAAATTATGCCTCCTGTTACTTGTTCCCTCGTACCTAGTTCCCTCGGCTGGCCAATCCTGGCAACAGCATCAAGTTATGCATGTCATAAACCTGCATTGTGATCGGGACTGGACCAGTATGTAGGAATGTATAAAAATAATCGATTTTAAAATGTAAAAAAATAAACAATTATTTTCATTATCCTGTTTTTCTATTTATTCTTTTCCTTGTTTTTTAGATTAGATAAGCATTGTTGGCTAACACCATAAAGCCAAACTACATATTTTAATCAAATTTGACAAACAGGGCATCTGTTACTCATTCTTGGTAGTTGTCCACTTTAATTAGCCTTTATTGTAATTAATTATTAATATAAAAAAGGCAACTTTTCATGACCTTATGTCACCCTACTAGTATTTAAAATATCTGCTCAATTGGCAACCGGGAAGTGGATCAAATTTAACTTGCAAGAATCCACCTTCACATACATACATGGCAAGTTAAATAAAAGCTTTTAAAAGTATAGTATTTTGTAGTAAACTAATTCAACCTTTTGCTACAAAACAAAATTCATCAAAAATAGGCATTCATAAATATTCTTTTTTACATCTTCTTACTTTTTATGTCGTTTCAAAGTGGAGATTGTGAAAGACAATTATATTTTATATTGCTTTAGTTTATTAAAGTAATACGAAAATACTGTAACATTTTTTATTTATAAAAATATTACTTAGTTATTTACGCTATAATACGCTGATTATTTTTTTTCTTTGCTACTTTTGTTATATCAGATTCTTTCGTTATTTTCCTCAATAAATTCCTACAGTTTCTTCTCTTGTTTTCAGTTATTAGTTAACCAGCAACATGTTAAAGCAGTATAAATATAAAAGGTTAAGTAAGTCAAAAGCTTCATATATCTACATCTATACTAATATATAAAGTTGAAGAGTTTATTTGTTTGATTGTTTGGGCGCTAATTCTAGAAACTACTGGACCGATTTGATTTATTAGAACTATAAAATATGTTTAAATTGTTGTCAACTGCACTATAAGTAAAGAGAAAAAAGAAATTGGAAATCGTATTGCGAAATAAAAGTCCAGATTAGAATTTCAGCGTTCAATGTTTAACAATGCATTTAAATTGCTTCTTTCAAAGATTTCTGTATGCATAAATGGCTAACGAATGATTTTTATCTCTGTTACATTAGTGCCAATGAGAGCAAGAGATTTTGTAAAAGCGGTACCACATTCTAGCTATCGTAACTACTATTTACAGCGTCTAATTCCTTTTGGAAAACTAAATTATACTCGTAATCATCATCTTCCTGCCCTTATCCCACTCTTAGTGGGGTCGGCACAACATTTTATAAAATCATGTTGTCACAATTTGGCTACGTATTTTACGACCGGCCGCCTGCCTGACATCAACTGACCATAGTCGTATTTTACGACACCTCGGTAAGAAATGAGGGTGGTCTATTCTACTAAACCGGATACCACACGGTGGGTCAACTTACCTTAGTTGCCTTTGATGACACTCGGTAAGAAATAAGGGTGGTCTATTCTACTAAACCGGATACCACACGGTGGGTCAACTTACCTGAGTCGCCTTTTACGACACCTCGGTAAGAAATGAGGATAGTACTATTCTATTCCGCCGGATACCACACGGCGATAAATTATACCGAACGTGACTAAATTTTCCAGCAGATGAGTTTTTTCATAACTCCGTGTGGTATCCGGCTGAATAGAATAGTACCACTCTCATTTCTTACCGAGGTGTCGTAAAAGGCGACTGAGGTAAGTCGACCCGCCGTGTGGTATCGGGCTGAGTAGAATTGTCCAACCTCATTTCTTACCGAGGTGTCGTAAAAGGCGACTAAGGTAAGTTGACCCACCGTGTGGTATCCGGTTTAGTAAAATAGACCACCCTCTGTCTTACCGAGGTCTCGTAAAATACGACCAAGGTAAGTTGACGTCAGGCAGGCGGCCGGTCGTAAAAACGCAGCCAAATCATGTGACAGCATGTTTATAACATGTTGTGCCGACCCCACATAGAGTGGGATAAGGGCAGGAGGATGATGATGAGTTTTTTCATAACTGCGCGACCTCTTGAACACAATTTACATAGAATCGTAATGTATTATTAACCTAAACCTTCCGGAAGAGTTGTAGTACCTTTAATTAAAACTGTACCAAAATCCTTGCATTTGATTTTGAGAAAATCGATCGAGTACAGACAGACAGCTTTTGGGGACTTTGTTTTATAACAAGTACAAGTAATCATTCATCTGCCCTTATCCAACTCTAAGTGGGACAACATGTTTTTCTCTTCTGTCAACTGTGGCGCTATTCCTTTTATATACATGTCATACTCCACCCAATCCAACCATTAATACTTAAATAAATAAATATATATATGGGACACTTACACACGGTCGACCATCCCCAAAGTAAGTAACTTAATACTTGTGTTATGGTAATAAAAATATATACTTATATATTTTTTAAATACATACTTAAATACAAATATACACCCAGACTCAAAGACCAACAAATTAATTTATAGAAAATGTTGGCCCTCGGCGGAAATCGAACAGGTGACCGGCGGAGCCGAAGGCAAGGTCACATCCCACTAACCCAACGAGCCAGTCAAAGATAAAGTACGATATATAATTAAAATGGTTTCTTAGATAAATTCATGACCAAGAGATTTCTAAGTAAAAAAAACGCCTATTTATTGCAAGCTATTCTACAGCTATACCAATAACTCGGCCACATAAAAAGAATAATACAGGCATAAGGAAACTCATAAATTTTCATGGAAATCAATTATCTTTTTACTGGGACATTACGGGTCGTAAATTTTCTTCTTGTAATTTGTTTATGCCTTGCTCAACAGTCCATGTTTTTACTTATTTTTGTATTGTTGGGAATTTAAATTGTGGAAATACGACGCCAAGATAGAATAATTTTACATAACCATAGTATAAAAAATCATAACGCCGTGTGGTATCCGGCTAAATAGAATAGTACCACCCTCATTTCTTACCGAGGTGTCGTAAAAGGCGACTAAGGTAAGTCGACCCGCCGTGTAGTATCCGGCTGAGTAGAATTGACCAACCTCATTACTTACAGAGGTGTCGTAAAAGGCGACTAAGGTAAGTTGACCCACCGTGTGGTATCCGGTTTAGTAGAATAGACCACCCTCTTTCTTACAGAGGTGTCGTAAAATAACAGTCGACAGAGGTAAGTTGACGTCAGGCAGGCGGCCGGTCGTAAAAACGCAGCCAAATCATGTGACAGCATGTTTCTAACATGTTGTGCCGACCTCACTTAGAGTGGGATAAGGGCAGGAGAATGATGAGTATAAAAAATCATAATATATTCAAGAAAGACACGTATTTTTTTGCTTACTTTACTGGGTAAATAATATATACCTACCTCAAATTTACATACTGTATTAAAGTAACAATTTATAAAACTAAAGTTATGATAGAATTATTTTGCTATAATCCGTAATCCGTATGTTTTTTCAATTTATGTAATGCTAAGTGTTTTAAGCAGTGACCGTTCTCATATGTTATATATGCAAGGTTAGTGACCACACATATCACACAACACCGCCATAAACAAAACACTACACATATTGACTACGTGGGTCAACTTACCTAAGACGTTTCAGTTAAATCGGATTCCGGGTTGTAGGTCAAATTTAACTTGGAAAATTCCACCTTCACATACATATACAGGAAGTTGAGTAAAAGCTTTTAATAAATACATCGAAACGAGTAACTTTCATTCATTGTCTTGCAAAATTATATTTGATTCCGGAACAATATTGTTGTCAATATGTAGTAATTGAAATAAAACCTGAATAAACCTCTTTAACTACAAATTCCAATTATATTTCACTTGAACTGCATATTTCAATGCATACTTCTGTTTCCCTATTCAAAATGTATTAATTAAAACAACTACAAAGTCTTTCTTATGTTTCATATTACTCAATTAATAGACTTAAATATTTTAGTTGTTTTATATAAGGGACACTTACATCTGTCCGTAAAGAAAGTAACTTAATACATGTATTATGGGTTGAAGACAGCTGATAAATATATACGTGTCTTTCTTTAATATTTAAATGAATTAATCTTGTATGTATATTTTTCTTAATTTTGAAAACGACTCCAACATTTTCATGAAATTTTGCATGGTTTTTGGTGGGGAAATATCGATTTATCCAGGTTTGATTTTTATTTAAATAAAAACTACAATTGCATCAGAAAGCAAAAGTTAACCATTGCTTTCGCTATCAATTTCTAAGTCTTGATAGTTTATTTGTTATTTATATTTATTTAAGTGTCCCATATATTTATTTGGGTAACGGGCGGTCATAAATTCAGAATGCATGGCTGAATCCAGGTAACATTAAAGTAAAAAAGTAAGTAGCGGCCTGTTACTATCCCACTGCTGGGCGTAGGCCTCTTCTCTCCGTTATTGGAGAGAAGGATTGGAGCTAAGACCTACCACGCTGCTCCAATGCGGATTGGTAGGTTACACATATCTCCAGAAATCTCTGGAGAAATGCAGGTTTCCTCACGATGTTTTCCTTCACCGAAAAGCGTGTGATAAATTGTAATTATCAATTAGACACATAAATTTTAATAGAAAAACTCATTGGTGTCTGCCCGGGTTTGAACCCATGATCGTCTCTAGAGATTCACACGGTCGCACCGCTAGGCCATCACAGCACCAGGTAACATTACCTTTTTTTAATAGTATCTGTTTTTATATTTTTAAAAAATTTACCGGTCACAGGGTCCGAACGGTCTTACCGCTGGTCTATCACAGCTTATTAAAAAAATGAGCAATAAGTCAACTAAAAATAGAGAACCGAACAACCAATTTCTTTTAATCTGATAGCACGGCGAGTTTTATTGAAAAATAAAAGCAAGAAGAATAATCCGGTCAGGATGGCGAACCTAACCGAATCCCGTTTCATAATTGAAACCGTATTAGCATTTTCCTGCACAATCTCAACGAGTTCGCTTTTAACCTTGATTTGTAAAAACTTTAATCACGTTTCCCAATTTTGGAAGCAATCCAGTTCCAAGATAAGTATCATTCAGAGATGCTACCATTTTCGCAACGATGGTTCAATATGATTAATGTTTTTTTCTAAGATAATTATGTAATTACATCATCATTGTTGTCATCATTGTTGAGGGGTTGTTTATAAGAAATCACTTTAAGACCGCCCTTGTACTCTTATATGTTATTATTTCTCTTGTTTGTCTTTATTGTTTACTTAGTGTGCAATAAGGTGTTATTCATTCATTCATCATTCTCCTGCCCTTATCCCACTCTAAAAGGGATCGGTACAACATTTTTTAAGCTGTTACATGTTTTGGCTAGTTATTTTACAACCAGCCGCTTGCTTGTCAACTGCCTTAGTCGCCTTTTACGACACATCGGTAAAAATTAAGGAGGTCTATTATACTCAAGCGGATACCACACGTGGCCAGATTACCTTAATAATTAATAACAATTATTATTCTTAATAACTATGCTAACGTAATAACATAATTAAATAACGCCGTGTGGTATCCGGCTGAATAAGATAGTACCACCCTCATTTCTTACCGAGGTGTCGTAAAATGCAACTAAGGTAAGTTGCCCCACAGTGTGGTATCCTGGTAAGTAGAATAGACCATCCTCATTCCTTACCGTAGTGTTGTAAAAGGTGACTAGAATAATTTGGTGTCAGGCAGGCCACCAGTCATAAAATACTTTGCCAAATCAGGTAACAACATGGTTAATACAAGTTGTGCCGACCCCACTTAGAGTGGGATAAGACCAGGAGAATTATATTGTATCATATGTACTTTAATACATAATTATTCACAAGCTTATTATTATAACAAAAACACAAATAACCTTCACAGACCATTGGACAACGTAGCTATCGAGTATTTTCAAAATGTTTTAAGAATTCCCGTTCACAATTGCGCACTGATCCGTAAAATGATTCCATCGGGAATAAGTATCAAACAAGCCTTCGACGTTACCGGGGAATAAGTAAGCCACACAATGAAATTTTTTGTTGTAAAATATTAGACCAAAATAATTTATTAGTAATGAAATAATCTATAAACTTGCTTGAAATATGATGTCACTTTCTTATAATAAGTGCAGCTTAAACTTTATAATTAAGGTTTCACTCACTTATTTTATAAACTATAGACACTATAAATTAAAAGTAATTGACTTAATAACCACATGAAGACCAATAAGGATATATGACTTAATACCCACGTACTGCCATGAAGACCAATAAGGATATATTGGGTGAAATAAGACCTAAGGTTTGCTTTTCAGCAATATGATAGCTAAGAATTCTAGGATACTTTGATCACATTGCTCGCCATCAACCAGATAACCTTGACCCGTTGATGCGACAACACGAATTTGCTACACGCTAAAATACCACTGCCACATGTGAGTACCAACTCGCAAACGCTAAAATGAATTAATCCCCAATGCTATCCACGTTCCGTTAAACGAGTCACCTAACGTCATTTACGAATTCCACAAAGTCAACTATTGTTTTCAGATTCAGTCGAGCTTCAGTATTGAACACACGTTTCTAGCAAATTTATAAAACTTAGTTATTTTTTTTTATCGGGTCCATAGATCTTTTTTCGTACAAAGAATCAGCTTAGCGATTAAACGCGGAAACGCTGCCAGCATTTTTGAAACAATTCCACGTGGGCGTGATTTGTTATTACCAGCGTGTAGTTTAACAATGATATAACTTGTACTATAAAGGGACGCCGTTTGGTATCCGGCTGTTTAGAATAGTACCACCCTCTTATCTTACCGAGGTGTCGTAAAAGGCGACTAAGGTAAGTCGACCCGCCGTGTGGTAACCGGCTGAGTAGAATAGACAACCCTCATGTCTTATTGAGGTGTCGTAAAAGGCGACTAAGGTAAGTTGACTCACCGTGTGGTCCGGTAAAGTAGAATAGACCACTCACTTTCTTATCGAGGTGTCATAAAATACGAAAGATAAGTTGACGTCAGGCAGGCGGCCGGTCATAAAATACGTAGCAAAATCATGTGACATGTTTATAACATGTTGTGCCGACCCTTAGAGTGGGATAAGGGCAGGAAGATGATGATAACTTGTACAATATTTTTTTTTCTTAATAGATAATTAAAAAATCTGACTAATATTATAATTGCGAATATTTATGAGTATGGATATATGTTTGTTACTCTTTCACAGCGAATCCGCTGAACCAATATCGATGAAATTTGGCACAATTATTCCTTATACACCGCAATAATATACAGGCTATAGAAATCTAATTGTACACAAATAGGATGATATTGAAAAGCGCCAAGTATTATCAACCTATAACGTAACAACAGTCCACGCAAACGAAGTTTGCGGATAAAAGTCAAGTCAAAAGAAACAATAGTCAATTTATATTATGTATAATATTCATTGAAATGATTATGCTGAGTTAATAATGCTTGGCTCATGTCATTAAGCGGGTATTGTAAAGATATGAAATCAATAATGTAGCTAACGAAAGCTAGCATGTTTATATATTTTCAACGACCACAGCAAAGCTTTTAAAATCTCCGCAAATTCATACTAAAAGTGTCATGTTTTATTCAAGCACGACCTCTATAAGTGCTTTGTATTGTCAGCTTTCTTTTTGGTTCAGTATTCGCATCAAACCGCTCGGGAACGATTATTCCAAAAGAAATGTCGGCAAATCAGTTCTTTCTATACCTACATCCTACATCATCCTAGTAAAGATTAAGCAATAAGACCAATATAAGCGACTAGCAATCGCTAGCGGCTCCGCCCGCGTGGAAAGATTAAAACCGTAATATAGTCTTTTGATAACTATAAAAATGGTTAAAGTGGGTCAACCTTAAACATATGCTGTCGCGGACTTTTATTTAAAACTTTTAGGGAGGAACAATTTTGTATACATGATTTTTGAATAACTATTACCATTTACTCAGCGCAAGGAAAGCTGTAAATTTTGCCGTTTTCGTACTATTTTTTATTGTTGCTTCTATCCTATTCATCTTAGCGTGATGTTATGTAGCCTATAGCCAATCAATCAATCAATCATCAATCAATCAAACAATGAAACAAACAAACTCTTCAGCTTTATATATTAGTATAAATAACTACGAAATTAGCAATTAAAGCTACGCAGATTTGAATACATATTAAAAGTTAATATATTTAAAAAAAACATTTGTGGTTATATTGAAAAATAATATTACAATAGATAAAGTCCACCGTGCAGTATTCAGCTAAGTTGAATGGACCACCCTCATTGCTTACCGAGGTGTCTGTGTCGGAAATACGACTAAGGTCAAGGAGGCGGCCGGTCGTAAAATACCAAGCCAAATCACAACACAACATGTTTATGATATGATGTGCTGACCGTACTTGGAGTGGGATAAAGGCAGGAGAATGATGATTTGATTTGTGAGAATATTTTATAATTATTTAAAAAAATAATATTCCCACACACAAAATAAAATAGTAAACTAGCTTTAAGAAGCACTCTAAAAAATCTCAGAAACACTGAAGAATCCGGTGAATAAACTTTCACTGGCCACAATCGCGCGAACCCTCTTTTGTTTACATTTTTAACTTTTAATTAAAAACTTCGCCCTGTTCTTTGTAAACATAACTTTACTTTTAATTTTGAATGTGGTTTTATGAATTGAGAGAATTGGTTGTTTGGAAGTTTCAATAAAGATGCTGACAAAAAATCGGAATAAACCTTTAGAATAGCTTTGTTCGAAGAGTCGGGCTATTATAATGGCTATAAAAGTGAATTTATTACCGGCTCAACGGATCATTTCCATAATATTTGCTACAATACCTACGTGCAACGCATTTTTTCAATAAAACTAAAAGAAATTAATTTAAATGCGTTAATTTGATTAACGTCTTACAATCATTAAGTAGTGAAGTAAAGTAACGGCCTGTTACAATCCCGCTTCTGGGAGAGAAGGGTTGGAGCTAAGACCTACCACGCTGCTCTAATGCAGATTAGTAAGTTACACATATCCCCAGAATTCTTTAATGATATGCAGGTCCTCGCGATGTTTTCCTTCACCGAAAAGCGTGTGATAAATTGCAATTTTTTTGAGACACATAAGTTTTAACAGAAAAACTCATTGGTGTCTGCCCGGAGTTTGAACTCGTGACCCCTCGAAAGAGTTGCACGGTCTCACCGCTAGTCTACACAATCGTAAATTCATTGGGAATTAGAATAAAATTAAATAGTATAATTTACTAGTGAGTATCAAATTAATTTGGTAGAAAACATTACAAATTCAAAAGAAAAATTATCATTGTTTTTTTTCGCACGTGTTTACGCTACGGTTAATCTATTGATAATTAAAAAAACTAGTTATTGTCATTATAATTTGGATCAACCAGTAAGACTTTTACTCCGGTACTAAAGGTCTACGTAAACAAAGACGCATTCACAAACTAGTAAAAAATTGTAAGTAAAATAAATTTAATACAAACAAAACTGAGGCCTAAGGCTATAAAACCTTTCCTTATTTTATTATATTCCGATGTAAGCTTAATTTTTGAATTTTTCTCAAGGCGTCTAATACAAAGCAATTTCTTTACGGGTGTAAAAGAAAATGTATTTTTGATTAGCGACGAGATTCAATTATGTTAGATTACCGGGAAGCATATATATATATACTATAAGAGCATATTGATTCTGCTTTCTATTTATTCCGGCCATTTTGTTAACAAACGTGTTTTAGAATTCGGAATTTAAAGTAGAACTCAGGATATTGGTTTAGTCTACTTAGAACATACAACGTATCTATTATTAAAAATAAGCAATTTCTTAAGTAAGGGCCAGTTAACTTGTTTCATCCGTATATATTAATTGTCCATTTATCTTTTTAAAAGCTTTTTATTAACTTGTCCTGTATGTATGTGAAGATGGAAAACCACTTTTCGGTGTTTGATAGAGATCAAATTTATATACTGGTCCAGTCCCGATTAGAATGACAGAGTGTTATGCTTAAATAAAACCTTCTCCCGTAACCTGTATGACTTTATGTCTTTGCTATAATATTTTAAAAATATTAGTGTTTGTATTGTTACACTTCGCCTTTTCCATCTTGTCTGCAAGGTCGAAGAACAGCGAAGTCCACGCAGTCCTATCACTTATTTAATCCCCATTTGTAATATTTTATATACTATATGCTTGATAAAACACTATAAAGTTATAACTGTAATACCAATCATCATCTTCCTGCCCTTATTCCACTCCGAGTGGGGTCGGCACAACATGTTAGAAACATGCTGTAACGTGATTTGGCTGCGTTTTTGATCGGCCGCCTGCCTGACATCGACTTACCTAAGTTTTTTTTACGATTCCTCAGTAAGAAAGAGGGTGGTCTATTCTACTAAACCGGACACCACACGGCGGGTCAACTTACCTTAGTCGCCTTTTACGACACGTCGGTAAGAAGTGAGTTTGGTCTAGTCTATTCAGCCGGATACCACACGGCGTTATAACTGTAATACCAATATTGTAAATATAGCTGACAAATAGGCACTAACTGTGCTCGCAGCTTGGCGTCCATGGAAAACAGTGTGTATCAAAATTTTATCCCGCCTACTTCTCCTTTTTTATCATGAGTTACAAATATAATAGTTTGATATAGACACATGCTTTCGCGGACTTTTTTGTAGCATTTTAGTTGATCTAAAATTCTCTAGTACAGGGCTTCTTAAACTGGGGGTTGCGACCCCCAGGGGGGTTGTGAGACTACTGAAAGCAAAAGGCGTCGCAAAGATCTGATACTTTTCAATCATTATTGATCCAACTACATGGCTGCAGCTGTCCTTAAAGAACTTTTCTAACAAAGATTTATTGATATTTCTCCTCCTAAGTTTCTTCATTACCCCTTTTCATTAAATTTTATTTAATAGATTTTATTAAATTTATGATTGGTTAGTTTACAACAATTATAAATAAAATTTTAAAATTAGTATACACACTACGTACAAATATAAATACAAGTAAAAATCATACAAAGTACTATTGTAGTTTTATTATAACTATTTTTTGAAAAAAGTGGCAATGCAAAACTGTTATTTACATTGTAAAATAGTGCGATATTACATCTACATCTACGGTTAATATATATTTCATTATATGGAGGAGGGGGTCGTTTAAAATTTCTTAAGCTTGAAGGGGGTCGCTATATAAAAAAGTGTAAGAAGCCCTGCTCTAGTACATAATTTTAGTATACGGCTGGTTTATGCGGAGCACGCGAGAGCTGTAAACGAGTTTTTATACAACCTCGCGACCTCTTCAACTTAATTCCCATAAATCCTTTATGTACTATTAACCTAAACCTTCTGCACGAATTACACTATCCCTTAAAAAACACCGTGCACAAAGAATTTGAGAAAATCGATGACATACAGACAAATTATTTTCTAATGTGAAGCCATGTGAGTGATAAAAAAGTTATTCTTCCATACAAAAGTAATAATAAAATTATTTTGCTGTAATCCGCGATGAAGTAAAATAGAAAATATATATAATGTTAAATGTAGAGTGGACAATCGATAATCATACCTGATACATGCAGGATTCATAAAAACACATGCACAAACTTCCACCACCGCCACCAGTATACACAAGCACTATATACGTTCACTATCACAAACTCAACAATCGTGTCGCCCCGCAACCGAAGCATCATCAGGAGATAGACTCCACGACCAAAATCGCAAAGGTCGTATCAGGTCGTATCGTATCGTGCATGTGTCAGTTATGATAACCGATTGTCCACTCTACATTTAGCATTGTATATATTTTCTATTTATTTCATCGCGGATTATAGCAAAATAATTTTGTTATTACTTTTGTATTATAGATCTCCGTAAAGTAACGCCTAATTCCATAAATTTTTTATTCTTCCATTGTTACAAAAATATTTAACGTTTACTATTGTATGATTTTGCTTTTGAATAATTGCTTAATTAATATTAAACTCAACTGAAGCAATAAAGTAATTTAAGCAACAAGCACGTTTGGCAGCATAATGTGCAAAGTTATTAACCCTTGCCAAAGTTTATCAGCAGTCATCTTAACTAACAAAGGGAGAATAAGGTCTAACGGTTAACATACTCGTAATTTAACTAAGTTTTAATATCGTTGTGTATAATTATTACACAACTTATGTTATTTCTCTTACTAAGATCTTTAACTTTACGATATCAAAATTAAATCAAATCAAAATCATTTGTATTCTAGTAAGCTATTGCAAGAACTTTTGAATCGTCAAGAATAAATAACATTTAATGAAGCTAGTATTAGTTAGGAATGTTACTCTTACTGAGAAGAACTAGCAAGAAACTCGGCGGTCAATTTAATTAAAAATTTATATGTGAATAATATTCACAATTTCCAATTCGCTTTCTAGAAATTCGCTTTAATCGATTAAAGCTTTGCATAATAAATCCATAAAATTGAATTTTAAAGACTTATGCTCTTATAAATTGACACTATCGATAGTCGAGTCGTTTGTTAACTCTTAATTAAACACGAAGTCGGTTTTAGTTTCTCACCAAATGTTATAGACTTTATCGAGTTGTATTGTGTAACAGACTAGCTTAGCATCATGGCTTACTTGCGGTAAAATGTAAAAATAATGTAAATAACGTAATGTCATTATTAATATGTAATTATATTAATAGGAAATTAACATAAATTTATGGGACAACATATGGCCGTCCGTCGCCAAAGTAACTTAATATTTTTTTTATGAGTGACAGAGGACTGGTAAATATATATGTACATATAATATCATTCTCCGGCCCTTATTCCACCGTAAGTGGGGTCAGCACAAAATGTTTTAAACATGTTGTTACATGATTTGGCTAGGTATTTCACGACTGGCCTGCCTGACGTCAACTTACCTTAGTCGCCTTTTACAACACCTCGGTAAGAAAGAGGATTGTCTATTATACTCAGCCGAATATCACGGCAGGTAAGTATATATACATATATAATTTTAAATAAATACTTAACTAATACTACTTAAACACCCAGAATAGAAGAACCAACAAATGGGAAAATGTTGGTCCTCGCCGGTAATCAAACCCGCTAACCGCGGAGCTGAAGGCATAATCACTACCACCTGAGCCAATAAGCCAGTCAATCAGATAAAGTGACATTCACGATTTCAATGTTAAAAATATATGTATTGTCCACATTGTTATTATCCAATCGATTACATACAATAATAATCCGAACGATTGTTAGTCCCAGCTTATCATGAAATATCGCATGAATAGATAATAATTCTAACAATTAGTAACAACCTCGATAAATATTGCTCTGACCTTATTTCCTTACACGCCATCCATTTACAACAAGGCAATTTATACATTAAATATATTTTATTACAATTTTTTTCTCGAAGACGCTTTTCCGAGTCAATGGAACATTGGCTGCGTCAACAGATTATGTAATGATTTTTTTTAGCTCAATAATGTTGGCAACATCGTATTTAGTATGGCAACATTAGCAACTTTCGTTCTACAAGGAGCAAGATGAATCTTATTTTAGGCAAGTTGAATGTCCTAGGGTTGCATAATCTAGCAATTTCATCAGTTTTGGTTATACTTGTCTTAAAGTGCACTTATTGGTCGCGACTTAGCGCCAATTGTGGACAACTTTAGCTTTTAAGTACCCTTAATGGCGCAATGTGTTATTTTCTTGTTCCCAAAAGAATAGCATGATTTATTATCCATTTATAGCTATTACAACTTGCAATGGCAGCAAAATTAAGCTCTAGATTCTATTTCTATTTTACCAGTTTTTTTAATTCCCGAAAACAAGGATTTAGATTTTTTTTTTAATGAGAATTAGCTAGATCCAATTATCACCCACAAATCCCTCTACATGTTAAGTTTCATGAAAATCGTTGGAGCTATTTCCAAAATTCCGAAAATATATATAATATATATACAAAATTAACTCATTTAAATATTAAAGATTAATATATATTTATTTTACAAGTATACAAGGTAGTACATTTTAAATAAATCTTTCTCTATTATGAGAAAATAATACAAATTTAGGCAATACCACTTAATAAACATAAACCTCAATATCAAAATTTCTCTCAGTACAAGGAGAATTCGTAATAGCATTTTCCTTTTACCGTTGAGAATGTTACGAATGTCTAATGAAAATTATAATATCCATTAGGCTGACAAGTTTTTTGTATTAACATAAATATGATGAATTAAAATACAAACGAAAATATACTTTATTAAACATCCTCATGTTTTGCTCTTAAAAGCTGTGATGGCCTAACGGTGCGACCGTGTGAATCTCTAGAGACGATCATGGGTTCAAACCCGGGCAGACACCAATGAGTTTTTCTAATAAAACTTATGTGTCTAATTGATAATTGCAATTTATCACACGCTTTTCGGTGACGGAAAACATCGTGAGGAAACCTGCATATCTCTAGAGAATCCTAGGGATATGTGTAACCTACCAATCCGCATTGGAGCAGCGTGGTAGGTCTTAGCTCCAACCCTTCTCTCCAAAAATGGAGAGAGGAGGCCTATGCCCAGCAGTGGGATAGTAACAGGCCGTTACTTACATGTTTTGCTCATCAACAACAAATTACTCATCATTTTTCTGCCCTTATCCCACTCTGAGTGGGATCGGCACAACATGATTTAAACATGCTGCATGATTGGGCTAGTTATATTACGACTGGCCGCTTGGCTTACGCCAACTTACCTAAGTCGCCTTTTTCGACACTTCGGTAAGAAATTAGGGTGTTCTATTCTACTCAGCCGTATACCACACGACGAATCGACTTACCTTAGTCGCCTTTTACGACACCTCGGTAAGAAATGAGGGTGGTCTATTCTACACAGCCAAAAGTCCAGCTATCATCATCTGCCTGTCCTTATCCTTAAGTTGGGGCAGCACAACATGATACAAACATGTTGTCATATGATTTTGCTACGTATTTTACGACGGGCCGCCTGCCTGATGTCAACTTAGCTTAGTCGTATTTTACGACACCTCGGTAAGAAAGAGGGTGATCTATTTGACTCAACCGGATGCCACATGATGATGGATCAACTTACCTTAGCCGCCTTTTACGACACCTCGGTAATAAATGAGGGTGGTATATTCTATTCAGCCGGATACCACACGGCAAAAGTCCAGCTCTACTTAATATCTTTTGCGATGCAAAAGTAAGTAAAAACTAAAAAGACTGATGGCAAAGTGAAGCAAAAAATGTTGACTTCTACGTAAATAATATAAAAAAAAAAGGAAACAGGAAAGTAAAACAGCATGCAAATCTCGGTATGGTTGATATCAGAAAACTTTGTTCCGAATCGTCTGACCAAAATTCGAAACGAACTAAAACAATTTCCGCTCGACCTCTCTCACTATTCGCTTCATTTCACTTCCAAATCTAACTGAAAACTTTAGTTCTAAACAAATAATAGTCGTTAAGTTTGTTGGCATGACTTCGCTTATATATATATTTATACAAATATTTAATTAGACAAGCTGGAATTTTTATTCTACAACTCTTAGCCTGATATATAAGCTTCTATTGTACCAAATCATCAAACAGGCGGACAAACAGACAATACAAACTTTTCCTTGTATAATAATAGCTATAGTTAAATAATGCATCCAGCATTAGTTGACTATGATACCAACGTCTTAGTTGTGTACACGTAACTTTTGCATATACAATATTACTATGGGATATATGTTATCTATACTACTATATAAAGCTGAAGAGTTTGTTTGTTTGATTGTTTGAACGCGCTAATCTCAGGAACTACTGGACCGATTTGAAAAATTATTTCAGTAGAAGATAGTCTTTTTATTGAGGCTATAGGCAATATAACATTACGCTAAGATGAATAGGAAAGGAGCAGCAATACAAAATAGTACGAAAACGGCAAAATTTAAAGCTTTCCTTGTGTGCACTGAGTAAACGATAATAGTTATTCAAAAATTATAAATAAAAAAAATTGTTTGTCTCTAAAAGCTCTAAATAAAAGTGCGCAAATATATGTAAAGCTTTTAAGGTCAAACCACTTTAACCATTTTTAATATTTCCACGCGGGCGGAGCCGACGGCGATTGCTAGTGTAATATAAATAAATCCATTAATATTTTTTAGGACAGAATAAATAAACTTATCATCATAGTTAATAAAATTACCAGAATTAAAGCAAAATATACCTAAAAATATAGATAAAATTACCGTCGTAGTTAATTACCAGTAAAACATGAAGCAAAATATAAAAAAATATATCGCTCCATTAAAGAAAACCTCGAAGTTGAAATTGATGAAAATTCAAAAATAAAGAGGGTACTTAACCAATTTTTATCTGCGATCCCAACAGCGTACGGTGAACTTTCATTGTTTACCTTTGAAACTTTTAATTAAAAACTTGCTTCAAAACAATAATTAATTTTGGCTCATTATATTAATTACAACTTTAGTAAGTTGGGTATTTTGTTTAACATTTAAATTTAAAAAAACTTATATTAATTTCAGTATTATTTATGGTATATTAGCTTTTACCCGTTACTTTGTTCGCGTAGACTGTTGTCGCGTGATTGGTTTATATTTGACTAGCGGCCTGCCCCTGCTTCGCACGGGTATAAAATATATATCCCATGTCAGTCAGTGTAAAAAAAATAATTAAAATTGATCCAGTTGTTTTGATTTATTCATTACTGCCCGTGGCCGTAGCGTTAAATTTGGAGAAAAACAATTTCCTTTCCCTATACCAAGAAGATTTCCTGCTATCTTTGAAATATCTAAATTCATATAGTACATTATTACTTATTTACTTTTATATTTTCCCTATGTATTTTATTTTTACTCTTGAAAGAGCGACATCGCTGCTAAAGTCGAAGTGTTATAGGGCGAAGCGCGGCCTCCCCACGGCATTTTAAATCTGTAATATCTCCGAAAATGTTCACTTAAATTACATGCTGTAAACGGCCATATTGATCTATATTAAATCAACTATTTATTTAAGGTACTTAATTGGATAAGGATTAATGCTGTATTGTATAAGAATTGCTTCAAAAATAAGGCATTATTTTTCGTAAAAAGTAAACGACAAAAAATGCTTTAGTGGGTTATCCATAAGCGATAGACATATACCATCGCGGACTTTTCTGTAGACCTTTTCAATGTGTACAAATACTTAGTACATTATTTTGATAAATCTCGTAGGGTTTAGCCTGCGTTTGCACTGTAAGCGGAAAAAAATGTAATTATTTACAGAAACCTCAAAAATTACAGTATTTCTCTACTCCGTATTGAATGTTATTATACGTACAAACCTTCCTCTGGAATCACTCTATCTATTAAAAAAAACCGCATCAAAATCTGTTGCGTAGTTTTAAAGTTTTATGCATACATAGGGAAATATGGACTTTTTTTTATAATATGTAGTGATAGTGATTGTTATTTTCCTCGCTAGAGAACTCTGATCATAAATGCGTCAGATCGCTGCTAAATTCAAATGGTTAAAGGGCGAACCGCGTTTTGTTTTTTTTTTCGAATTTGACTAATGCTGTTAGCCCTAATGGCTTTGACAGCGTCACCAATAAGACGGGCGAGCGCGGAAGCATCGCCAAGAGGCGAACCGCGACCTCTGACGTGCTATTTATAGGCTCGCGGCGCGGCCCCTGCATTTTAAATCTGTAATATCTTCGAAACTGTTTATTTAAATTACATGCTGTAAAGGGTCATATTGATCAATATTAAATAAACAATATATTTAAGGTTCTTAGTTGGATAAGGATTAATGCTGTTTTGTATAAGAATTGCTTCAAAAATAAGGCATTATTTTTCGTAAAAAGTAAACGACAAAAAATGGTTTAGTGGGTTATCCATAAGAGATAGACATATACTATTGCGGACTTTTCTGTAGACCTTTTCATGGTGTAAAAATATTAGTACATCATTTTGATAAATCTCGTAGGGTTTAGCCTGCGTTTGCAATGTAAGCGGAAAAAATGTAATTATTTACGACATCACATTAGAAACCTCAAAAATTACAGTATTTCTCTACTCCATATTGAATGTTATTAGACATGTAAACCTTCCTCTAAAATCACTCTATCTGTTAAAAAAAAATCCGCATCAAAATCTGTTGCATAGTTTTAAAGATTGAAGCATACATAGGGATATACGGACATAGGGACAGACAGAGAATGCGACTTTGTTTTATACTATGTAGTGATATTATTTATTTTTACAATTGATTAGACAATGTCTTTACATACAACATTCATAGCTTTCTTATCATTAGACAATATAAACTTGAAAGAAGGACATTTAATTGCGCCTCCGGTCGCTGCTAAATTCGAAGTGCTTATAGGTCTAAGCGCGGCCTCCTCGCAGGATTTTAAATCTGTAATATCTCCGAAAATGTTCACTTAAATTACATGCTGTAAACGGCAATATTGATCTATATTAAATCAACAATTTATTTAAGGTACTCAGTTGGATAAGGATTAATGCTGTATTGTATAAAAATTGCTTTGAACATAAGGCATTATTTTTCGTAAAAAGTAAATTAAAATAAAAAACTGCTATTGTGGGTTATCCATAAGAGATAGATATATACCATCGCGGACTTTTCTGTAGACCTTTTTAAGGTGTACAAATACTTAGTACATTATTTTGATAAATCTCGTAGGGTTTAGCCTGCGTTTGCAATGTAAGCGGAAAAAAATGTAATTATTTACAGAAACCTCAAAAATTACATTATTTCTCTACTTCGTATTGAATGTTATTATACGTACAAACCTTTCTCTGGAATCACTCTATCTATTAAAAAAAACCGCATCAAAATCGGTTGCGTAGTTTTAAAGTTTTATGCGTACATACGGAAATATGGACTTTGTTTTATAATATGTAGTGATGATGGCGCTTTTCAATTTCCTCCTATTCCTATGGAATTAACAGGATTTCTATAGCCTATATGTTACATGTATAAGGAATAATTGTGTCAAATTCAATCGATATTGGTACAGCGGATTGGCCATGAAAACGTTACAGACAGACAGACAAACTTTCGCATTTATATTAGTAGGATTTGTTACCTGCAATAAGAAAGGTACTAGAGCCCTTTTCGCCGAAATTCGGACAGGCTACCTTGAGCTAAAGTAAAATACTATGAAAAATCCTCCTCTTTTCTTTCGTGAAGCAAAGGATGTGAGCTTATTGCTTATTGAGCCCATCACGCTGCTCCAAAACGGATTTGTAGGTAACACGTATTTTAGGAATAATCCTGATATATGCAGATTTCAATATTATTTTTTTTTTCCGAAACTCGAACACCGAGCTCTTGAGTTGTTTATTTATAATGGAAAGTTTATCAAAGCTTTCCGAGCTATCTGAGCGTCAACTCCCTAGGTTGCGCTAGATTACAAGGTATAATAATATTGTAGTCAAGTTATCATCTTCCTGCCCTTATGCCACTCTAAGTGGGGTCGGCAAACACGTTACAAACATGTCACATGATTTGGGTACGTATTTTACGACTGGCCGCCTGCCTGACGTCAACTTAACCAACCAACCAACCTTAGTCGTATTTTACGACACCTTGGTAAGGAAGGTGCTCCTATTATTGCTATGGTAGCTTAGGGGTAGCACCGTGCAACTCTTTCGAGGAGATCACAGGTTCAAAACCGGGCAGACACCAATGAGTTTTTCTGTTAAAACTTATGTGTCTAATTGATAACTGAAATTTATCATACGCTTTTCGTTGAAGGAAAACATCGTGAGAAAACCTATGCATATCTCTAGAGAATTCTGGAAATATGTGTAACCTACCAATTCGCAATGGAGCAGCGTGGTAGGTTTTAGCTCCAAGCCTTCACTCCAAAAACGGATTATTCTCAGCAGTGGGATAGTAACACGCCGCTACTTACTTACTTACCTATTATTATTCGCACGAGCTCAAGCTTTTTTGAAGATACCGCGTTTCAACATAAATAAATCACTGATAAAAAGAATTTACTTTGATCATCACAAAGTATGCAATAAAGCGAATAATATTTCCGTTTAAAATTCTAGCAGAATGTCGGAAGTATGGAAACGTCGAAATTATGCATGGATGAGATTATTATGACGTCATATACGTTTACAGGTACGTTATCCAAGCCTATTTGGACCTCTTTATTGTTCTTCTAAAACATAATCTTTTATATATATTACGATGTACGTAGGAGAATGTTCTTTTGTGATTATGTAACAATAAATCTTATAACGATGTATTGATTGACTGCGCTTGCCACTGTAATACCTATTTACTGTTAAAAAGTGACATTTCGGACTTTTAAAGATTAGTAGAGAAAAGATTGTAATCTTAACCTTAATCTATACCAATATATAAAGTTGAAGAGTTTGTTGGTGTGTTTGTTTGTTTCATTGTTTGAACGTACTTATCTCAAGAACTACTGGACCGATTTGAAATAATCTGACCGATTTGAAAAAAGTTTACGATAGACGATTTATCGAGGCTCTTAGGTTATAGGCTATTATAGGCATTTAGGCTATAGACTATATAGCATCACGGTAAGATTTTTTTTTCTTTTTATTTTAATAAATAATATGGGACACTTACACACACGGTCTTCCGTCTCCAAAGTAAGTAACTTGATACTTGTGTTATGGGTGACAGACAACTGGTGAATATATAATTATATATTTTTTAAATACATATTTAAGTATGTATTTAAAAAATATATAATAAATAAAGTATGTATTTAAATACAAATATATACCCAGGCTCAAAGACCAACAAATTCATTTATAGAAAATGTTGGCCGTCGGCGGGAATCAAACCCGCGACCACTAGACCGGCAGGATCACTACCCACTACGCCAACAGGCTAGTCAAAGGTAAGGTAAGGTGAATAGGAGAGGAGCAGTAACACAGAATATTACGAAATTGCCAAAATATAAAGCATTCCCTGCGTGCGCTAAGGAAACAGTGAAGGTTTAAAAAATCATGTATTACAAAATTCTTCCCCTCTAAACGTTCCAAATAAAAGTTTGCGACAGCATATATGTCTAGTTTTTAAGTTTAACCCAGTTTTACTATTATATGGTTATCGTTATACTAAATTACGGTTTTAATCTTTGTAAGCGGGCCGCTGGCGATTGCTAGTCAAGAATAAATAGTAATGCTGCTATCACAGCAGTTTAAAAAAACTATTAAAAAGAGGCTAATACAGAAAGCCTACTATACTGTTGAAGATTGCATAGATGATAAGAATGGGTATACTCTTTAACCCTGCACAAGATAGTAATACTAAATGCAAATAGTTATAGGAATTATATTTTGCTGTATAGTAGCCGTCGAATTTCTGGCTCTTCTCGGTGGGAACAATTTTCCGAACCAGCAATATAATTGACGATTTAAAAGCACTTGTTTACAAATTTACTCAACTTTATTATTTACAACAAAAATGTTCAAGTTATATCTATCTTAAATAACTAACACCCTAGGACCAATTATGCCTACGTGGAATGCTCCCAAGTATGCTGGCAGCGTTTCCGCGCTGAATCGCTAAGCTGATTCTTTGTGCGAAAAAGGAGCCAGCCTTCTTGTCACCTGATGAGGCAATTAACCGAGGTGGTAAAATGGATAGTTTACTTGCATTAAAAAAATGCTAGGTTATCATAAATATCATCTTAATAAAAAATATATAAAATTACATTATTTCGTGTTAAGCCATAAAGATACAGAGATTGAACATCCCGCACGTCCAAGCCTTAAAATGTCTAAGTCGAAATTAATGGCATAACGCGTCGTATGTCAACTTCTCTCAGCTATTAAAGACTAATTGCAACTTTTATAGCTGTCACAACACTTTATATTAAGTGAACATTTCTCCTTTAAGAGGGTATCTAATATAAAATTGCTGTCAATAAAATTTTATCTTAACCACAATTTTTCATCTTTAAACAACTTGTTGAGAGCTGTGATGGCCTAGCGGTGCGACCGTGTGAATCTCTAGAGACGATCATGGGTTCAAACCCGGGCAGACACCAATGAGTTTTTCTATTAAAACTTATGTGTCTAATTGATAATTGCAATTTATCACACGCTTTTCGGTGAAGGAAAACATCGTGAGGAAACCTGCATATCTCTAGAGAATTCTAGGGATATGTGTAACCTACCAATCCGCATTGGAGCAGCGTGGTAGGTCTTAGCGCCAACCCTTCTCTCCAAAAATGGAGAGAGGAGGCCTATGCCCAGCAGTGGGATAGTAACAGGCCGTTACTTAAACAACTTGTGTAAATTATAGTAAAAACAACAAAGTAACGGCCTATAACCATCCCACTGCTGGGTATAGGGCTCGTCTTTTCTTTTTTGGAAGTAGAGTCGCTTATCATCACAAATTTTGGAAGTTTGTCCATATCTTGGTGTATCTAAAAATGTTTCTTAAAATCGTACCAGTCCATTATTCCGGATATCCTCTTTATTGTTCAAGAGAATTTTATAAAGTATCGGCCTGTTATTATCCCACTGCTGGGCATAGGCCTCTTCTCTCCATTTGTGAAGAGAAGAATTGGAGCTAAGACCTACCACGGAGCTCGCATGCGGATTGATAGGTTACACATATACCCATATTTCTCTTGAGATATGTAGGTTTCCTAACGATGTTTACCTTTAACGAAAAGCGTATTATTAAAATTGCAAATGTCAATTTCACACAAAAGTTTTAAATAGAAAAACTCTTTGGTACCTGCCCGGGTTAGAACCTGTGACTCCCTAAGCGGTGAGACCGAACGACTCTTGAGGGGTCAAGGGTTCAAATCCCGGGCATCGCCATTCATCATTCATGTTATAAACACGTTGTCACATGATTTGGCTTCGTTTTTTACAACCCGCCGCCTGCCTGACGTCAACTTACTTAGTCAACTCTTACGACACCTCGGTAAGGAATGAGGGTGGTCTATCCTACTCAGCCGGGTACCACACGGCTATATTCTTTTTTGGTAAACAGTTTCACCATGATAGTTTAAATAAATAAAAAAAAATATAAATCAAAGCTAACGTTCAAAAATGGGTATAAAAATTACAGACTCGTGTGAAAATATACATAGCCTTAATAAACCATGTTTGAAGCGACATTTTAAATGATAATTCATGAAACCGTGTGATAGGTTAAGCTCGGGACCCTTTATATATTTTCTTCGTATCAAATACGTTGTAAGAGAAGTGTTTTTTTCTTTATTATTTGACATTAACGAATACGACGGCGTGTCCTTTTTGCGGTAACCCAAATTAATGCTTGAGAATGAAACTCGAGAATTTTGAAGACAGTAATAGTAAATTACTCCTTATTTGGACGTCCTATCTGTTGTCGCCAATGACTTTCGCTTTGTATTTTACAGCAACACCGTCATGAAACGAGTATCGCACCCTTTTGACTGAAATGGTGGCAACACTGTATCGTGTTGTTTCCGGTGGAGTCTGCCTATATATTGCTAAAACGTTTCAGTTGCATTCAGTCTTTGTTCGTCAATCAAGAGAAGTGTATATCGGAATGGGAATTGTGGTATTCCTATTATATCATGTATAGTGTGTGCGTAACATATCCAATTATGAAATTTCTTAAAACAGTACAATATTATTTTTCCAAAAATTCCGAATTGTTATAGATTAAAAAAAAATTATATTAACCAAAAAAAACTACAAAAATATGTTAATATGTTATAAAAATTATGGAAATGCATAAAAGTGTAAAGAGAAATTTATTTCATAAATTTACATTAACTTCACTTCAATTGGCAACATTTCTCAGAAGACACGTTTCACACGTTTCCGAACTGATATTAAAATGCATTCATAACAAGTCATTTTATTTCTGTTTTAAATTATCTAAACGGGCTTGGCACATGTTATAAACATGTTGTCACATGGTTTGCCCATGTATTTTACGACCGGTCACCTGCTTGACGTTAACTTACTTATGGTCGTATCTAAGACACCTCGGTAGGAAAGATGGTGGTCTATTCAACTCGACCGGATACCACACCGTGTGTGAATTGGCCTTAGTTGCCATTAAGACACCTCGGTAACAGAGATGATGGTCATTCTACTCAGCCAGAGGCGGGTAGATATCCAGGCAAATAATTATGAAATCTGTCGTATAGGATAGGCCAATTTTATCACCTACCAAATAACAAAAATTATACTTTACCGTATTCAGTTGAGAAACCTATAACTAACTTTGTCAGTACCAAATCAACTCCAGGCGATACAAGAACACGGATCCTGTACCTTTCAGGGAATTAAAAAGTTAAACCGGATGAAAATACGTTGTTCATAAAACCAGACTGTAATAATGAGGCAAGACACAAGGCTTTAAACTGCTTCTAACAAGGACAATAGGATGCTTTCCCATCATCCCTTCCCATTAAAATTAAAAATATATATATTCACGTTTAGATTTTACTTTCTTTTCCATTTGCGATTGTTTCGAGGGGACCAATTATTCAAATCCCAGGCAACTTATGTCTTATTGTTATTTGTAATTTACAAAAATTCGGAGTTTGGGAGAGCATCTGCGTTATCTTTAGATATTTCTGAGGATATAATCTACAAATCCACATTGGAGTATTAATTACTTCTACCTATCTAATTTTGGGGACGCCTGTCGGTGCAGGGCGGGTGGTCAGCTCCTATTGCGGACTATTCCACCCAAATTGGTTAGTCTTACCTTCAACTCTTCTTTCCAATAAACCGAAAGGCATTTGCCTTGCAGTGGGATAATAAAAGGCTTTTACTTTTATGGATTCGTAAAATTGCGACGAAAAACACGTTTAAAAAAACCATAAACACTTTTTTAATCCGCATCTCATACCTACAGAGGTTGACTCGTTATAAATGAAAAGCGTGTTTCGAAATAAATAATATTTTCGCTTTCGAATCGTGCTGGCCTGTTTATTTCCCATCACCGGCAGGTGCACGGTGAAATAACAAAACGAAATTTGTGCTTTCCTTTTATTTAAAGGTATAGTTTCACGAATTTATTCGTTTGTGATATTTACGTTTGCCTTGTTACGTATTTTATTCACAATTCATATTCAAATACTGAGTGTATAAAACTCAGGTCATGGGTAAAAGAACTGAATTACAACAAACTAAACAGTAATTAAAAATAATAAATAAAGTACATTATGATCACACACGCACAAGCGCACACACAAACACACACACATATGCAAACACAGATGTGTCCATTAATAAAACATTCATTAAGTTTAAGTCAGAAAGTTATTAACTTGATCCAAAGGAAGTCTAAGCTCCAAATCTTCTCTCCAAAAACGGAGAGAAGAGGCCTATTCTCAGCAGTGGGATAGTAACAGGCCGCTACTTACTTAAAGGAAGGTAGACAGGTCCTCGTATCACCTGTAATCTAAGTACAAGAGTCTAAGCATATATTTGAATTTTAATTTTTGATTAATAATTTGTTTGGATCTGTATTTTGTATATAATCTGTATGTTTTGGCTAATAAATAATAATAATAATAATAATAAATTTATTGTTATTGATTATACATCTTTTTTAAACAGCAGTTATATTTCTTATTTTAATAGTTTTTTTGTATACTTTATATACGATTTTTTTATAAAAACCCATATATGGGTTGAGTTATTACGTTATCAATTAGTCTTCAATCCTTTTCAACTAAAAGCTGATTCTAGTGAATTTTGTTGAAGAGCAAAAGTAATGATATTCAAATTCAAATTGAAAATATTCTTTATTCAAATAAACTTCTAAACAAGTGCTTTTGAATCGTCAACTCTACTGCTAGTTTGGAAAACTGTTCCTACCGAGAAGAGCCAGTAAAGAAACTCGGCGGTTGCTCTTTTAAAAATATAATTCTTAATACTATTTACATTAAGTCGTTACTGTGTTGTACAGGTTCAAAGAGAGCTATATCCACACATTCTTATCTTCTAGATAGAACTATATTACTTTAATCTGCGTTTGTTAAGAAGGGGTAACAAACGTGGATTATGGCAAATTAACTGTATTATTATTTTTAGGCTATGGAGTTCCGCAAAGTAGCACTTACTTCTATGAGCAACCACCGAGTTTCTTATTGGCTATTAGTAGGAACATATTTCCGAACCAGCAGTAGAGTTGACGATTCGATTGTTTACAAATTTAGTTTTATAAATAATATTTTTAATTTTATAAATTATTTGGTTAAAGACATAAATTAGAAAAAAGATAAAGTCTTAACAAATTATTTTTTATCTCAGAAAAAGCTGAAGGTACTAGCTGTTTTTAAATAAATATAAACTTTACAAGCTCATAAACGTAAAAGTTAATCAAATATTGACCTAAAGTATTTCTTGATGCCTTTGCTATCCAATTAGTAGTAAAAATGTTATGATAGCTCTTCTGGTACCTTAATAACTTAGCTCGTGAAATTTCATGTTTGTTGGAAAGCAAAATTAATAATTAAACCTTAAAGACCTCTAAAAATCTAGTAAAAATAAAATCTTAAGGGTAGAATAAACTTCAAAGCAGCTATAGCATAGCGGTGAGTTCGTGCGACTCTTCTGTGAGGATCACGGGTTCAAAACCCCAGACTTAGTATTTCTCTTAAAAATTATGTATTACAGAAATTTATCATACGTTTTCCGTCGAAGGAAAGCGTGAGGAACCCTGCATATCTCTAAAGAATTCTGGGGATATGTGTAACCTACCAATCCAAATTGGAGCATCGTGTTTGGTCCTAGCTCCAACCAAAAAAAACGGAGATAGAACGCCTATGCCCAGCAGTGAGATGGTAACAGGCCGTTACTTTACTAAACTTCAATGCGTCAATCTAAGTACGAATTAAATAATGAAAATTGAAAATGTTTTCATTATTGAGGTAAATTGAAATGATGATGAATATACAGGATTACGTACAAATTAGTGTATAACGTTAGTAATTTCAATTTAAATCGATTAATTCATTGTGTAGTGGGATTTCATGTTATAATATAAATTATTTCTCGTAATTTATGCGAACATTTGTCGAGAGTGATACGGCCTAAATATGATAGAGTATAATGCCATGTACAGATAGAAAATTGTAGAAATTGACTTAGACTAGAATATATTTAGCTTTGTCATTACATCAGTTTAAAAACACTTTTAAAAAGAGGCTGATCCAGAAAGCCTACTATACTATTGAGGATTACTTGGAAGATAAGAATGTGTAGATATAGCTCGCTTAGACCCTGTTCAAGACAGTAATGACTAAATGTAACTAGTCATAAGAATTATATTTTTAAAAAGAGCAACCGCCGAGTTTCTTGCTGGCTCTTCTCGGTAGGAACGGCTTTCCGAACCAGCAGTAGAGTTGACGATTCAAAAGCACTTGTTTACAAGTTTATTTGAATAAAAAATAATTTAAATTTGAATTTAATATTTTATATTTGAACCTGTGACTGAATATTTATTATTAAAAGCTTTTTTTTCAACTTGCAATATGTGTATGTGACGGTGGAATCGTGCAAGTTAAATTTGACCTACTTCCCGGTGTCCGATTAAGCTGAAATTTTAGGTACTGCTCCATTCCCGATTACAATGCATGTTTATGATAAGTATAACCTGATGCTATTGCCAGGATTGGCTCCAGATAAGGGGACTCCTCGACAGTTAACAGTAGAGACATGAAATTTAGTTAAAAGCTTTTTAAAAACCTTTTTAACTTGAATTGTATCGTTATAGTCTCACAGATTTATACTAAATTCTTCACATATGTCCGTATAAATTGTTGCATACAGGTATGTATAAATCCAAAGCCCAAAAAGCTAATTTCTTTGCGTTATTGTTGTGGAGTCTATCTTCTGATAATGCTTCGGTTGCGGGGCGAAACGATCGTAGAGATGGTCGTAGTGAATGTGTGTAGTGCTTGTGTGGTGTGCTGTTGGTAACTGCGTTATATGATACGTGTGGTGACTGGTCCGGCATGTATAACGTATGTGAACGTTCCCTGCTTCCTACACCTAGCGTTATCCACATTCTATTAACAAACGCGGATTATATCAAAATAGTTCTATCATAACTTCTATACATAAAGTAACGTCTGCTGGACGCAGTTCCCGCCACGATAACGTCGTGTAAAGAGCTCATGAATAAGTGCCCCGGATGGGTTCAAAACTAGTCGGGCTAACCCGATAGAATAAGACGTGTAGTAGCCGGTTCTATACATTAACTAACGTCTGCTTCTATAATATATTTTTTTTCAGTTCAACAGTATCTTCTAATGCTTAGTAAAAATAATCTGGAGCACTAAAAGTATTAAAACATATTCTTGCTACAAGTTTCTGAATTGTATTAGCAGGTATCTTTAAACTGAGCATGTCACATATGCAACATTGATTAATTATCTCAGCAAAAATATCATTCTACGATACTGTTTCTAAAATTACGCCGTGTGGTATCCGGCGGAATACAATAGTACCACCCTCATTTCTTACCGAGGTGTCGTAAAAGGCGACAAAGGTAAGTTGACCCACCTTGTGGTATCCGGTTAAGTAGAATAGATCACCCTCTTTCGTCGTAAAATACGACTATGGTAAGTTGATGTCAGGCACGCAGCCGGTCGTAAAATACATAGCCAAATCATGTGACAACATGTTTATAACATGTTGTGCCGAGCCCACTTAGAGTGGGATAAGGGCAGGAAGATGATGTTACTGTTTCTAAAATTAAATAATTTATTTCCACACAAATTTTTGTTGGTGATCTTACAAACTACGTTCAAAAGTTGGGATTATATGAATGTGAGATGATAAGACGTGGCATTAATCTGAAAGCGTAGTGTTGTAAGCCCGACGTGAACATATGGCCTTATAACATCAAGATGAAGGACACGACGCGCCCCAGTGGTTATCTTATCCAGGATTTTGAGACTTCGTACATTCGAGATGAATTAAACATAATGTGAAAATTATTTATTATACGTCAACTTTATTATAAAATAAATAATATTTATTTTATGTAATTCGAGGTAATTTTATAAAAAGTACAAAGGGTTTGGAAACCCTCCACGAGATGGACTGACGACCTCAAAAAGGTCGCGGGAAGCCGCTGGGTCCAAGCGGCACAAGATCGTGTGGTGTAAAGATCCCACGACGAGACATATGTCCAGTATGATGGACATCCATTGGTTGACAGAGATGAAGAAGAATTCAAGGTATTTAAGCACTTAAGTTGACGCAAACGAAGTTATGGATACAGCTTCTTTTCTATAAATACGCACTAATACGCATACGAATATTTGCTCATATTGCATACAACAAAAATCTGAAATTATTTAAATATACAGGATGGTACCGACTATACGATATTAATTTTAATTCGAAGTTCCTACCCACTTTAGCAGCCTATATAAAAAAGTCAATTAAGTGAAATCATTTAGTCATAGGAATTATTTTACATTCTGGAATAAAATATACATGATATTGAATGGTGTATTACCGTACTCCATTCCATTCCATTTCGTATGTTATGTATGCATTACCTTGACCGAGAGACTAGAAACAAGTGCGAAGGAGACAAAATTATAATGCTATTGTCAAGCTTACTACTAAAAAACCCTAAGCTCTAAACTAAATTAGAAAACTGATATCAAAAAACCATAATTCGCCATTCACGTTAATATGCACGTTAATTAATCTTTAATGAGAATAACATTGTCAGTTCGATGTCTAATTTAGATAATTAACAATTTAATACATGTCCCGTGCTATTACGGTTCATGAATTCATAAAGGGATTTGACATAATAATTCAGACGGAATATGCTGAAAGATATTGTATGCAAATAAAGTAAATATTTTGGGCAAATCTGTAACAATACGTTTAAAACATGTTTTGCCGAACTGACTGACTTAGGACTTAGAGTGGGATAAGGGCAGGAGAATAATGATGTTTTTGGATAGCTGGTCTTTTGAAAATTTGTGTTTTAATACAATTACAATTTAGGATATACTCAATATGCTAAATTCTAATTGTGTAAATGCTCTTTGATAGTCGAAGTCGAACCTCTGACTGGTCATGGGTTCAAACCCCAGGCAGGCACCAATGAATTTATTATTTAAACTTATATGCTTAATCTATATTTGCAATTTTCACGCTTTTCAGTGATAGAAAATCTAGCGAGGAAACCTTCTAATCACTGGAAATTTCCTGGGATATGTGTAATCTACCAATCATCATTGGAGCAGCGTGGTGGGTTTACGCTTCAACTCTTTTCTACAAATAAGGAGAGAAAAGGCCTATGCCCAGCTGTGGGAAAGTAACAGGCCGTTACTATTATATGCTAAACCCTATATATACATTTAACAAGCTTCGAAACAAAGTACATATTGGCGTTCCAAATTACATTTATACGAATTGTTTGGTAGCAATCATGAAAAGTAAATAATGTAGTATTTATAAAACCGTTTTCAAATATTAATTTAGGTGACTATTGCTGCTTTTTGTAATATATTTCTAACGGAATGTGCTGTAATAAAGGATGTGATTATTAAAAGTTGTTAAAGAAACAATTAATATCTCAATGCCATTACGTTATCCACCAATCCGATAAAGCAAATGAAGAAAATTTTCATAATATTTTAGAGAATTGATTCTACTAAATTCCATCTATTCTACATAAATGTTGGGTATAGATAATATTGAAAAGAAATAAAAAATTAATAGAAAATGCATTAATATTGTAGAGAATTATTTCTTTATTCAGTTTGAATTTAACCTAAACATGGCGGTAAAAGAAATTTAATGCGCATTTAAAAATTGCAACAGTTAAAACTCTTCTGTAATATCATTATAATCAAAAAACTTGCAAAAGAAAAAAATATTTACTCTCAACAAGTCTACCGAAGTACCATTAAAACCGATATTTCATAAAACCTATATCCACAAACCTCATATAAAGTTTTATGAGTCGTAAAATATTAAAATATGTAACAATGCCTCACTAAACTTTATTTAATATCGAGATATTGTTGCCTAACAGACAATATTTACCAAGGGATATTCCTACAGGTTTATAGCCATATGAGTACTTTAAGCTTAAAAGAAACATGTATCTAATCTAACCTTTAAACGAGCGGTTCTTGTATAAACGCAATTTAAGAAATAGCTTTTATGCTTTCAACATGTTTTCAACGATTTTCGTGAAATTTAGTATGCAAGGAGTAAGGAGGTAACTAATGGATCTAGCTAGGTTTAATTTATAGAAAATGTCATTTTATCCATGTTTTGGGGCAATGAAAAACACTTGACACACAAAAATGATTCATACTGATTATTATATAAACATACTGGTCACATCGCGTTTTAATCGAACACATAAAACGGGTCAAAGAAGCTGCTTGGAAGACAAGAATGTGTGGATATAGCTCTCTTTGAACCTGTACAAGACAGTAACGACTTAATGTAAATAGTATTAAGAATTATATTTTTAAAAGAGCAACCGCCGAGTTTCTTGCTGGCTCTTCTCGGTAGGAACAGCTTTCCGAACCAGCAGTAGAGTTGACGATTCAAAAGCACTTGTTTACAAGTTTATTTGAATAAAGAATATTTTGAATTTGAATTTGAATTTGCAGTTAAAAAAAACAGCCAACGAAGTCAGCGATCGCAGACCATCTGCTTAATTCGGGGAGCAATCACTGGATTGAGCTTCATGATCCCAAAGTCCTGTCAACTGATGCCGACTATTATGCAAGAGTTGCGCGTGAAGCTGTTGAGATCAAAAATCATCGCACATTCAACAGTGAAGAGGGCTTCAGATTGTCAACGACTTGGGATCCAGTGATCAATAAATATAACTCGCGAAAGAAATGGTTGCAAGCTATATCGCGTGCGGATAATATCAGTGTGGTGTGCAACAGACTTTACATGGATTGTGCGGTTCAAGTGCGGGTAGATGAACAAAATAATGACTGTAGTACTCGGGAACTGTCAGTTCGTGACCACGGTGGATGCGACTCTGCCGAAACGTAGAACCTTATACAAAGATTATAACGCGATATGATCCGTATGTTTATACTACATTTCGAGTCTAGATGTCTCCAGACCCATTATATTTTTCCTTTTGTTTTTATTCTTTATATTGTGAGGAAAAATATTTTAGAAGTCTTTTCTCTGCATCTAAATCGGATCTGGTTTTTCTGTTACTGACAACAGCTAGAAGGGATATAACCAAGAAGCCAGATTAATTAAATATTTAAAAACATTTTTATTATTTTGCTATTTATTTGTTATTTATTCACCAGAATTATGCAAGTGTTTTTACAATGTTTTAAATTCAAATAAAAATTGGTTAAAAATTTTATTGGCATTCCTTTGCGGATGTCCATGATACAGAAGTTATACACACGTGTTCGAAGGTAAAATATACGGTGGGGTTTAAGTTCATTACTATAAAACTCAAGTAAAGAAACGGATAGTACACTCTACATGTAGCATTACATATATTTTAAATATAATTTGACAATAAACACAATGATTAGCAAAATAATATTTTCATTCCTTTCGGTATCGGATCGGTAGATGGTGCTCTCTGTGAGTTGTTATTTCCAAGAATTTCCTGTCCAATTGAACCGCTATCCGTCTTACCTACATTAATTGCGGGAACTGTCACTCTATTCCTTTATTGGAAGTGAAATTTATATGTTTAATATCAGTTTCACATTTTTGGTTTGTGGTTGGAATAAAGGTGCGAAGATTACAAGGAAAGGAAATCCTGAAGTCTGATATGTAATCTGACATGTATTGAACATGTTCGCAAATCAACAGGTCTTTGGCGATATTAAAAACGTATAGCAGTCTAATAACAGCGAACTATCGGTATAAGTAAAGGGTTATCACTAACTCACTGCTGGGCATTGCTTTCTCTCTCGTTGCTTTTCGTTTTTGGATAGTAGAATTAGAGCTAAAACCCGCCACGCTGCTCCAATTAGGTTACACATATACCCAGAATTCTCTTGAGATAAGCAGGTTTGACCCACGACGTTATCCTTTACAGATAAATTGCAATTATCAATTAGACACATAAGTTTTAAGTACCTGGGTGGCTGGCATGTTCATTATTAAAATATATATAAAAAATGCAATTAACAAAAAAGAAAGAAAGAATAGGCTGGTGATATCTGGGACTCGCTCGCGGATATTTTCAATTTTTTAATCCGCCCTTTGAACTATAACAACTTTACAAATGACACCACAATTAATCTTTGTATTATTTTTCTATTTTAGCAATTTTTTAATAAACCACGGATATAGCGATTTTTTTTAAATAAAACTTAGCTACATCGACCAAACCACCTACACGCTAAATTTCATCAAAATCGAGAGTATTGCACAGCCAAGGCTATACCGTAAGTATTGACTCAGAATCTAAATGACTCCACGACACCTTTGTAAACGTACACACTCTAATCCTCACAAATTATAGTGTAAAATATATTACGAGTAAAAATATATCACCATCTTCCTGCCTTTATCCCACTCTCAGTGGGGTAGGCACATGTTATTAACATTTTGTCACATGATTTAGCTACGTATTTTACGACCGGCCCGCTGCCTGACGTCAACTTACCTCTGTCATATTTTACCACACCTCGGTAAGAAAAATGTGGTCTATTCCATTTAACCCGATACCACACGGCGTGTCGACTTACCTCAGTCGACTTTTACGACACCTCAGTAAGAATTAAGGAATTGCTACTTTTCTATTCAGCCGGATACCACACAGCGTAATGAGTAAAATACATCACTGCTATTAATATAAACTAAGACTCTGATAATAAGACTCCCCAGCGGTGCGACCGTGTCCCAGCGGTGCGACCGTGTGAATCTCTAGAGACGATCACTGGTTCGAACCCGGGCAGACACCAATGAGTTTTTCTCTTAAAACTTATGTGTCTAATTGATAATTGCAATTTATCACACGCTTTTCGGTGAAGGAAAACATCGTGAGGAAACCTGCATGTCTCTAGAGAATTCTGGAGGTATGTGTAACCTACCAATCCGCATTGGAGCAGCGTGGTAGGTCTTAGCTCCAATCCTTCTCTCCCAAAACGGAGAGAAGAGGCCTATTCTCAGCAGTGGGATAGTAACAGGCCGTTACTTACTTACTTACTTAAGACTCTGATATAGCTAAAACATTCGTAATTGCATTTTACTGTTAAATATTATGCAAAATACTAACCAGATTTTAGTTCCGTAGAAAGATTTTGCGGTGAATTAACAACGTTTAATTATCCTTAAAACGAGAACAATAATATAAAGTGTTTGACACAAAACGTTGCTTTGTAACTATAAAGCTTGCTCGCGGAACCATAATAGAACAATCTACCTCCTGGGAATACTTTCGAGTGAGTTATTTCGTAATCTGCATATAATTCTACTAACCTGTACTCCCTATTTTTTATTTTATTACCACTGTATAATTTAGGCCGCCGTGTGGTATCCGGCTGAGTAGAATAGACCAACCTCATTTCTTACCGAGGTGTCGTAAAATGCGACTAAGGTAAGTAGACCCAGCGTGGGGTATCCGGTTTAATTAGAATAGACCATCCTCTTTCTTACCAAGTTGTCCTAAAAGGCGACTAAGGTGAGTCGACCTGCCGTGTGGTATCCGGCTGAGTAGAATAGATCACCCTCTTTCTTACCGAGGTGTCGAAAAATACGACTGAGGTGAGTTGACGTCAGGCAGGCGGCCGGTCGTAAAAACGCAGCCAAATTATGTGACAGCATGTTTGTTTTATAACATGTTTGCCGATCCCACTTAGAGTGGGATAAGGGCAGGAAGATGATGATAAATTTAGGCTCTGTTTAGTGAAATTAGAGGGAAAAGGACAACGTCTAGGACTGGACGATAAAAAGGCCGCCATAACGGTGATGATTGTATGTAGCCGTGAATTTGAGACGGTGTGCTTGATTTTTTCTAAGGTAGCGTGTTCAAACCATAGAGTTATTAATGGTAGTAGCGGACCCATAAGCAGGCCTGTAAGTGATAGTGATAGTGACAATGACACAATAAATAATGAGATTTTCACATACCCTATGCATGCAAACCAAGTCACCACACAGAAATCTCCACCACCACCTACACTTACACACAAGCACTACACACACTCACTACCACAATCTCTACGATCGTTTCGCCCCGGAACCGAAACATCATCAGGAGGATAGGCTCCACGACAAAATCGCCAAGATAGATACTCATAGATCATTTGCTTTCTTTTTATTTCTCTCTCTTTTGTTATCTGATATATTTTATACTGTCTTAAGCCCACGCAAGCGCCTATCACTCTTCTAATTTACTGGGATATCTATTATGTTTCCCACATTGGAGCAGTGCGTCAATCGTGACAATCGGCACTGAAACACCATCATCTTCCTGCCCTTATCCCACTCTTAGTGGGGTCGGCACAACATGTTATAAACATGCTGTCACATGATTTGGCTGCGTTTTTACGACCGGCCGCCTGCCTGACGTCAACTTACCTCAGTCGTATCTTACGACACCTCGGTAGGAAAGAGGGTTGTCTATTCTACTAAACCGGATAGCACACAGTGGGTCAACTTAACTTAGTCGCCTTTTACGACACGTCAAGCATTGAAACACCGTGGAGGCTTTAAACTGAAATTTTTCTCTACAAAGTAAGCTTATCCCCGATCCTTGAGACATAACTGAAACTAACAACTATAAGGGTAGTTAATACAAAAAAAATAAGCTTGTTTCTTTGTCATATGTATCGTAATTAAAACTATATTAACGAAAGTAAAGAAACAAAACATTTAGAGATTGGATTTCAAAGTAAGCCTTTAAGCTCAGTCAATATAGGTGTGTTTATTTATGCAAACGAGGCTCATAATGGTCTTAGAAGCAATATTATCGCACTAATGGGACTAAATTAGATTTAACATTAAGTCGGTAGCACGTGTCATAACTGAAAATCATTAGTGTTAATTTATGTTCGTAATTATTCTATATTTTGCTTGCTTACTTTGCTCGATTATAAATTATTATTACATTGAATTAAATAGAAAATAGAATTTCTGAAATTTTTATTTAGATTTACGAACATCTTAGCACACTGGAAAAAGAATGTTTGAGAAATAATTTATCACTGAACGGCGCGTATGGGTTTTAAAATAATTGTATGGTACTGTACGGTACTACATTTTTTTCATACCAAATAAATAAAGATTATCGACGTTCTGCTTTTGAAACACGTGTCCAAAAAAACGCGCAAAGACGTAGGTTGAAAAATTGGAGCAATCTTCAGTCGTTTATGCACGTTATTTAAAGATAAGATATATTTTTCTGACGTGTTTAAACGTTGTGTCAATTAGCGTTTATCATATTTGACGTGTAATAACGTTGCTCCTCCAAAAGAGTCAAGGAAGAGTCAAGGAGAGTTTTTTATATACTGGTCCAGTCGCGATAACAATGCATGTTTATGATAAGGATGACCTGATGCTGCTACCAGGATTGGCTTACAGATTGATTTGGCAGACGAGGGAATTGATAAACAGTATGGAAATGAAATTTTGTTAAAAGCAATTAAAACTTATTTAACAATTAAGTTACCGTATCATTGCTATAAATCGTGTATTCCATTTTTTGCGCGCAAATGCTTTATTGGAAACGTTAATCAAGACCGAGTAGTATCGTTAAATACAACGGAATTTAATCATTAATTATTTAATAACGAAGAATAATTGAGACACCTGCGAATGCGAATTGATTAACAAAATCGATTCCCGTTCTTTTGGGCTTTCAGAGTTTTTTTAAGTTTAATAGACAATATGACCTTATCCTTAGATAGAATGTGCATGGATAAAAGGGAGGCCAAAGAAGAGATGGTTAGATTGTGACATACATATAAAGGAGTAACGTCAGAGTTCATCAATAGAATTGAAGAAGAAATTAGAGAATTGAATAAAAGAGACTAACGTTTATTTATTAATTAATTAGGTTCTCTTACAATTATTTACACCAATACATTGAAAATAGAAACTTAAATAAATTTTATGTATTTAAAAATAAACAACAACAAAAAAGTTTGTGCTATATATAATCTGCGATAAAATCCGCGATTAACGCAGATGATAGAAATATGATATTTTCATTACATCTTGTATTACGGACCTCCGAAAAGTAACGCCATAAATTATTTAAATTATACTTGGAAACATTCTATGTAGGTATGATTATATACTAGCGTGATAATAGTAATTTAGAATTAATATACTTATATTTTTTGAAATAAAGAAATAGTTATTTGAATTTAAAATTTTAAATATCACCACTGTGTGGTATCCGACTGACTAGAATAGACCATCCTATATTCCATTTCTTACCGAGGTGTCTTAAAAGGCGACTAAGTTAAGTTCACCCACCGTATGGTATCCGGTTTAGTAGAATAGACCATCCTCTTTCTTATCTCTCGTAAAATACGACTAAGGTAACTTGATGTCAGGCAGGCGGCCGGTCGTAAAATACGTAGCCCAATCATGTGATAATATATTTATAACATGTTGTGCCGACCCCACTTAGAGTGGTATAAGGGTAGGAAGATGATGATGAAATTTTTTAAATATCAATAAATTACGTAGTATGTTGATGGATCTATTCACAACCGTTGATGTGAGCGTATAATAGATTATTAAATTATGTTGCCCGTATTGTGTTCCAATTACGCGTCGTTTCCTTTAACTTTAACCCCTAAGGGAATAACGGATTTAATGGATTGGATGAAAGTGGTTTACTGTAGTTATTCTGAGAATAACATTCTGTGATTCTAAATTTAAACTTTTGTTACAACTTTTTATAGGTACTTAAATTATTATAACGACAATTCTTTTCTTAATATGTACGCTATGTACAAAAAACATTCCCCTCCAGAAATTGAGGTTTTCTGTGAAATCCACGGTTAAGGCGGAATACCTACGAAGAGAAATAACGCAGCCTACAAGCAAAACCCTTGAATCGCAGCGTGTTTTACAGGTTCATTGTGACTTTAGAATTATCTTTAAATGTGAATAGAATTATCTTTAATTTTTATTAATGTAATAAGAAGTAAGAGTTTCATCAATTTTATATAATTGCTTGACATAATTTTGATTTATTTATGATATTGTACCAAAACATATTATTCGAAACGTGGACACTAACAGTTAAGGCGGTCCACAAGCTTAAAGTCTCGCTCAGCGGGCTATGGAAAGAGCTATGCTCGGAGTGTCTCTGAGGGATCGTATTCGCAACGAAGTAATCCGTCAGAGCACTAGGATCAGCGATATAGCTCAGCGCATAAGCAAGCTGGAGTGTCGCAGTCGCAAATCGCAGAACCGATCACCGTTGAAGTAGAGGTGTTCTGGACAGTGTTGCCAACAGTTCAATAAGCTTCCCACTAGATTCAACTTTCAAAACCACCAGAAAACCACTAACAAACAGAAATTTTACGCTCTAAATGACCGCTAACCGCTAAATTTTCCACTATAACAATTTTTGTTTTATGAAAGACAATAAATATACAAATAATTAGTTTCCTTTATTATTACTTATTACAAAATTAACAAATTAATATCACAAAATTTACATTTCGCTACTCAACCCGTAGTATTTCAGATATCTACGAGCCAAGAATCCCGTTGCGTATATTGTGATTTTTGCACAGTTACACGTTAATAAATTCGCTCAGTTAATAGAAACCAAAATTAATAATAATGAGCCCATGAGCGTTACTGAAAGATGAACCCTTCTAACTTATAAGTATTCAGAAAAAAATATGAAGTGAGAAATCCCTGCGTATAAAGTATAAGTTTAAAAAAATATTAGGTGGAAATCCTCGCGTGTAGAGAAACGTAGACGACTAATTTTTGCCGATCAGTTATGCCTACTCAAGCAGAGTAAATATCTACCAGGTGTACTAGCTAAAATCCGCTTTTATTTTCTAAAAAAAAACCATTTTTTCATAGGAAAGAAAAACTAAAACTTCATTCAAAATATACATTTTTGTCGTATCTCAGGTAATATATGGATGACATACCAAAAAAAATTGTTCGTTTTCGAGGCAAACCACCTTTCGAGTCAATTTTGGACGTCTCGCACAAGAATCGAACTGCTGCTCAGCGAGCAAATGGCACACCGACGAAAACAGATGACAGTCGGATGGGGCCAGTTCTGGTGAATAAGCGGTATAGAGTAGCATCTAACAGTTGAGCGTCTCTAAGTAATTTTGAACCTTTTTTGATGTGTGTGACGGAGCATTGTCATGGAGGAAAATTAGCTTATATTCTGGCCTTTTTTCCATCATAGCACCTCACAATTTTATCGGTAACGGTGCACTTCGATAGTTTCAACAGATTTCAGCACTTTATTATAGATAATTATGCCCCGCTGATGGCACCATACGGCTAGCATCGTCCTCCGCCCGAAGTGATTCCGTCTTGGAGTGGATGTTGAAGGTCGGCCGGGATGAAACCACGGTTTTTTTGTTTAGGATTCTCATGAATTAGGATTTTGTATGAAATGACAAATAATGTTGACTCAATATTGTTGACTGAGGTCGTACCTCTTAAAAATAAAAATATGGCATGGTCATATCCGATTCACATGTTCATTAACATTTAACACCAACCATAAGCAAACAGCGGATTTAAGCTTGTACACCAATGTATATATGCATATTCAAAAAGGAAAACGAACACATCGATAAAAATCATCGTAAAATGGAAGTAAATCTAACTTTTTAAATGCTAATATATTTTACAAAGACCACCAAAAAAAACCACTACCCACTAAAAGCAATATTTGGCCACTAAGTGGGTAGTTAAAACCACCAGTTTTAGTGGAAAATCCACTAAGATGGCAACACTGGTTCTGGAGTGAATACCAGCAGCAGAGTCTTCTCGCTAACTCCCCGGGTGGGGGTAAACGGGGTGCGGGCCTCGAGGAAATCCTCTGTACCCGGGCATCTCCTCGCGGTATGTCTTCCTGCCGTGGGTCGAGGTCACCTAGGTGACCTAAAGGTGTCGGTAAGCCCAGGTCACTTAGGCGATCTAATGGATATCTTGTTCGGTGGGGAGGTCTGGGAGTGAAGACCGCGAATAGGAAAACGTAGTGTAGGACAGGTGAGACTCGATGGAGTGACGATATACGTAGCATTGCGAGCAGTAAATGGAAGCAGAAAGCCCAGTATAGGGCTAAGTGGTGAATAATTGGAGAAGCCTATGTCCAGCCGTGGACTAAAGTGTGCTAATAATGATGATGATATTATTCAAATTGTTCGTAAATGTGTGAATTTGTTACATCCCCTAATCCTAATATTAAAATTTAGTTTTTTAAAGACTCCATCATGAAATGGTAGATTTTAAATTTTCGCAATTCATACTACTTAATGTATAAACAAACGGGTCACATCGCGATAACCTCGAGATACCTTTGTATAAGGGTCGACGTTTCGGCAGAGTTGCATCCACCGTGGTCACGAACTGACCATGGTCAGTCATACTTAGGTTTGCCACCCGTACTATATTATTTAGTATCGTACTATATTTTAGTCAATTGTACTATATATCATAGAAAAATAATATAGGACGAAAAATACTATATGTTTATTGCTAATTCAATTGTCGCGCTTTTTTTTAATCTACTGTGAATAGAACGCACCCGCAGCACTGCATAGGGAATGTTTGAACGAAACTCATTCATGTATTTAGGGGGCTTAGTTAGCTAGTAACTCTAACTCCTTTGTCATCGTCCAGCGAAAAGTAATCATAAATAATGATCGAAAATAGATGTGTACTATTTTTTTTTCTGAATTTCCTAAAAGTACTATATGTGGCGTACAGCCACAAATAATTCACAAGCAAAACCATAGCTCACATGTTGTATAGTTTTAAACAACTAGTACGTGAGCTATGGATAAATAAAAATGTTATGCGAAATAGGCATATAAGAAATATAACGTACGTGACAATGTATTTCCTGTATTTCGCTCCCCCCGTTAAAATTCGTATTATATAAGCTAAGGTATTTTTCTTTGTATTCACTCTCACTTACTTTAAGCTGTTATTATCATGTAGTCAATTAAATATACATTTGTTATTCATCACGTCATATCATTGAACACCTTCGGTTCCATTGCGTACCGTACCTACCACAAACGCAATACTATATTTTTTTTATTTAAAAAGAAAAATACTATTTTTCTTCAAAAAAAAAAAGGTGGCAACTCTAGTCATACTATAAAGGGTACCTAAACAATTAAGTTGGAACGAACGGCGTTACACGTTGCAGATCACTAATTAAAGATATAGTGACCACCAATCCGATATACCAATACCAAGATCTAAAACTAATCTCTCTTGTCATTTTCCCCATTTAGTTAGAGAAACTCGTATCAATGTTTGTTTGGGCGTCGATATGTTTATATTCCGTTGTATTTATAGAAGCCACCCTCGGCGGGCTCTTGGCGCAATTAGGGCTGAATCGCTTTAATGACTTTGCTGTTCGCCTCGGCTTTATTATGTTGTTTCATACAAATGTTTCCATTGGACCAAACCACTTCATTTGTACTAATAACTAACTTAACATAATTTTGAACTGGCAATAACATAAATATTATAATTAATTTCACGGGTCAACTCACATTATATTATTATTTTATAATTAAGTAGAATGAATAAGGGGCCATTTTTCCCGCGTGTTGTAATTTCGGTTTAATTATATTCGTTTAACTCACGCATATTCTTTAAAAAGAGTAAATATGTTTTTTTTTATTTATTTGTTTATTTTAGACGAAGAAGAAGAACCACCCTCATTTCTTACCGAGGTGTCGTAAGAGGCGACTAAGGTAAGACGACCCGCCGTGTGGTATCCAGCTGAGTAGAATAGACCAACCTCATTTCTTACCGAGGTGTCGTAAAAGGCGACTAAGGTAAGTTGACCCACCGTGTGGTATCCGGTTTAGTAGAATAGACCACCCTCTTTCTTACCGAGGTGTCGTAAAGTACGACATTGGTAAGTTGACGTCAGGCAGGCGGCCGGTCGTAAAAACGCAGCCAAATCATATGACAGCATGTTTATTACATGTTGTGCCGACCCCACTAGAGTGGGAAAAGGGCAGGAAGAAGACGAAGAAGAAGAACCAACTACTATATAATGCATGCTTGAGTGATTTTGTCATCGAGTTTATCTCCTGATGATGCTTCGATTGCGGGGCGAAACGATGTTGAGTCAGTGAAAGTGAATATATGTAGTGCTTATGTTTGTGGTGGCGGTAGTGGAGATTTGTAACTCATGTATTTTTTGGAACCTTGCATGTGTCAGGTATGAAAACGGATATTCCAATTAACATTTAGCATTGTATATATTTTCCATTTACTTTATCGCGGATTCATTATCATCCTCCATGCATTATTCCACTCTAAGCGGGGTCGGCACAACATGTTGTCACATGATTTGGCTATTTATTTTTCAACCAGTTACTTACCTGACGTCAACTTGTGTTAGTCGTATTTTACGACATCTCGGTAAGAAAGAGGGTGGTCTATTCCACTCAGCCAGACAACACACGGCATTTTTATTTTATCCCGGAATATAGCAAAATAATGTTATTTTTACTTTTGTATTATGGATCTCCGTAAAACAACGCCTAATCCTATTAATTATACTATCCAATGCATTTTTAACTTGCATGTTTAATTAAGGAGCGGAAAAGCAATAATACCTCCTTTGTTCTCCATTTCATTTCAACGTACGTTCACTGATACAAAAAATATATTGTTCGTAGAATTCTTAATTGCCAACCTTTAAGTGCTGTTTTAAACAATAAAAAAATTTACACCAATTTGATTTGATCGGGATTACAGAAAGTATTACTACGAAATAACATTTGCGTACTACATAATTTATAAGTGCTTCGTGGCCTAAATTTATTACACTGGTATTACATTTACATACTTAAATTATGCTTGATTGTAATCACGATTATTAAAATGAGGTGTTCACTGTAATTTTTTAAACATCTTATAAAAATTTTATAGACGATGTATTAAAAAAGAAACGTAAAATTTCATAAAAAGTCAGCTCCTGGGATAATTTCCGTGCTTATCGAGAGGGATATGGTGAACCCCATGGCACACTGAAATATAATTTACGTATCTAAAAATTTTTTATAAAATGAGCAGATTTTATCATAATATTTCTTTCATTATGAATTATTATAATAATATTAATTACAGATATAATTGTATTTTTGAAGAAGGCTCCGCAAATGCTTACCCTCCGTTAACTCTTGCAATTTTAATTGTTAAATCAGTTTCAGTTAATAAACATTTCTTATTCTTCTTATTCTTAAATTTCTGTTGTTTCGTGTTGTCTACAAGAAGTTTTATATTTTTACTTTACTTTACCTATAAATCTATTCTTTAAGATATATAACATAAAATTTACATCCGTAGAAGACTCGTAGAGAAATTCGTAGCCGCTGCTACGATTTTCGCTACGCTTCACAAACTACGTTTTCAATATTTAACAATTTCTACTAACAATTCCAATTTAATATAGCATCAATTATTTAAACTCAAACCAACCGCAAACCGCTTTTTGGTCTCCGCAACCCATTAAGCACGCGAATATATTTAAATAATAAAATGCACGAGCAAATACTAACTGCCAAATATTTATGCAATTGAAATCCTATAATAGGCGACACTTTTAGTTCGCAGTTATTAGTAAAACAAAGGTTTAATATAGCATCGCAAGGCCGTAAGTCAACACAGTTAATTAGAGAGATACATATCTTAGACTCCATGGAGGAGCTTAAAAACTATTTTTCAGTAAGTATATACCTCCTATACAAAATAAAGATACAAATTAATTTATTTTTAAGAGTCACTTCCATTTATATAACACTCCATCCATTTATAATTCATGCCGTTTTGCCATAGCATCCTGTGTACAAACGGAACGATAACATCACTTTACTTAATCAGTGGTAATTGTGAAATCATTTTTTCTATTGCCTACACGTAACTCTTGTAGTTAACTTAAAGTTTTAAATTAAGTTAAGTCTTAAATGTACTAACTATCGCAATCTGGATTGCTAGTTCCTAGCGAACAATTTAATGGAAATCACATTCACTTTATTCGTACATTGTGTCTTAATAAAATATTATTTAGATATTTGAGAGTCTTAGCTCGGTTACTTAAAAGTATAAAAGAGCCTACATATGGTTTCTACTATACTAAAGGTACTAAATTTACTTTTGCAACCATGACAATATGACAGCGATTTTTAAAGACATCGTATAATAGATTGATTACGATCAAAGTTCAGGTAAATAAATAAGTTTTGGGTTAAATAATTTATTGATAGTATAATCGAAGTCAGTGTTGAGATTTGTTTTATATAAAAGCATATAAGAGCACTATATACAATCACTAGTAATATCCCACGGTTTCATCCGCGTACATACCAATCTCATGGTAGTGGAAAGTCTACTAAGTCAGGCTATAGATTTATCATCAATATATAAAAGTTTCCGCAGCGATGACAGATTTTTATGACAAATTTTTTACAATTTTATTACGGATCCTTATGTTTTTAATGTAATATAGCCTATGTTACTCGGTAAAGATGCAACTTTCCAACGGTGTTTGGTCAAGAATAAGCCTCTCGGACGTTACGATGCCAGAAGCCTCTACTGTTATTTTAATTATTTTGGAACAATGAAAACGGACAATGGCCTGATTTTTATTCATCGCGGATTTTATTATATCTCAGTATCGGTAATTTTACAACGAAATTCTACTCAACTTAAATGACAGCAAAGTCAATTGAAATCAAAAAAGAAACGCAGTTGTATAACGACATTTACACAGACGGCTGTCCGTCCCCAAAGTAACTTAATAGTTGTGCGATGGGGGACAGACAGCTGGTAAATATATCCTCATATCATTTTAAATACATATAAATAAAAATTAAATACACCATACATTAAATACACCTAGACTTGAAGAAACAACATATTGTTTATAAAAAATGCGCGACCGGAACCAAATCCGCAACTCGCGGAGCTTAAGATGGGGTCATTATCAACTGCGCCAATGGGCTAGTCAATGTCACGAATTTGTTTTAATGTTACAATACTTTATAGAATTAGGCGTTACTTTGTGGAGATCCATAATACAAAAGTAATAATAGAAATATTTAATTTTAAAATTCCCTTATGCTAGTTGATAAAATCATCCGCATAATATCCAATGATATCTAGTTAAAGATTTTTTTAATAATAATGATATCGAGTTATCTAGTTAAGCAATATTAAGTTCTTATTCTTCTTCCTGCCCTTATCCCACTCTAAGTGGGGTTGGCACAAATGTTATAAACATGTTGTCACATGATTTGGCTACGTATTTTACGACCGGCCGCCTGCCTGACATCAACCTCCCTTAGTAGTATTTTACGACACCTCGGTTAGAAAACCGGTGGTCTATTCTACTTACTCGGATACCACACGGTGGGTCAACTTACCTTAGTCGCCTTTTACGACACCTCGGTAAGAAATGAGGGTGGCAATATTCTATTCAGCCGGATACCACACGGCGTTAAGTTATATTAAGTTATAAGTTCAAAAAGCAAGCGGTCGTATCGCTGTTTAAACAGCACTTTCAAAAGTAGTTTGCAGCTTTAGATTCCAATCTTCCCCTGGTAAACTCAATCCCAAATTTTTGATGATAATAAGTTTGGAGAAAAGCTCATAAATTTTAGGACTAGCTGTGTCGGCAGCTTCGCCCGAATAGAAATTGGTTTGTAACATAAAAGTACTTATCGTGAGTTAATTATAAGAGATTTTTGAATAACTTTCACCGTTTACTTAACGCACGCAAGGATAGCTTTAAATTTTGCCGTTTTCGCAATATTTTTTGTTGCTGTTTCTCTCCTATTCATCTTAGCGTGATGTTATAGTCTATAATAGCCTTCCTCGTAAAATTAGTTATCTTACACTCGAAGAATTTTTCGGTTCAATCGGTTTAGTAGTTCCTGAGATTAGCGCGTTCAAACAAACTAACTCCTCAGCTTTATGTATTAGTATAGATATTACATATAATATATATATATATATATATATATATATATATATATATATATATATATTTTTCAATCTCAAATTATTTAAAAATATAACGATAATGTCAATATAGCTGTCACAATGACGTGACAGCTATATTGACAGCAAAGGTGATCTTTTTTGGTTAATCTGATGTTCCTTCAATTTCTTTTTTTCTATATTTATTGTTAATGGATTTTGTTTTTTTTTATAATTATATAATCAAACACTAAAAATTAAAAAATTTAAGCGAAACCAGACCCATAGAGTTATTAAACTAGAATAGGGGAGCCATCATAGAGCTATTATATTAAGAGTAGAGGAGCCATCATAGAGTCTGTAAGTGACAATAATACAATAAATAATCAGAGGCGAGATGATACTCATATTCTTCATCTTTGTCTAATCACAGATAAAAAAGAGAGAGGACATAAACACTATTATTTGTTTTCCCTCCACTAGCATCATAACTCTATGACCAGACTGCTATAAAAAGCTTTTACGATTTTTAAAAATCCATTTATAGTACATCAGAACGTGACACGTAAACGCGTACATCGGAAAATTCGTGTGGAAAATCTGTCAAATTGCCGTCCCGTATTTTCGTGTTCTGCTATTAATCCGGTTACTCCGTCAAAGTTGATGAAGCATCGAAATACGAAATACATGTTATCGCCAACAACGTTTTAACAGAATATTTGAAAAAGTGATCGGATTTAAAGAGAAGCACATTTTGAATCATTATGCTATACAGTGTGGTAACGTCCATACGACATTAATTTTAATTTTAGGTATCACTTAGACACCTTGGCACCATAAATAAAAAAACTCAGTTTAGCCATAGGGATTAAAGTTTTAAAAAAATTAAACGATTTATAGAGGAAAATGACCATACACGCTCACTCACTCTCGTGCGTACGCGCGCAGTGAACGGACGCGTATTGTTTATGTGAACGTTATCGCTGCGCGTATCGTGTGAGACGCAAAGTTCGCCAGTTTCGGTTAACGCCCCTGCACCCCTGCCACCGGCGACAGTTGTACTCGCCGCAACCCGTGTTGCGGCTCGAGGAAGCGGTCGGCAGCGCATCGCGTGCACCTGCTCCGCCGAAGCTGCCCGGACGCAGCGATCTGCACCGCCTTTCGTTGCAAAGACGTATGCAGACGTGCCCACAGTGATACCACCGCTCATCATTCCTACGCGCTTGTAGTCTCTGCCCCCGCTCGCGGGCGCCTAGCTGGGCCTCCCCCAGGGGTCTCACCCGGCTGGGTTGCACGCGCCGAGGGTGTGCGGAGCTGCACTCGCACAGGAGCGGCTCACTGAGCACCTCTGCTGCTACTCTCACAAGTAGCACATCTCACACGCGCAATACTGCGCGACCATGTCCGGTCGGGGGGAGCCCCCCCCGAGGGACCCACGTATTAGGGGGGAGCGCCCCGCGTTCGCCCGCGCTGTAGTACGGCGCGACGTACGGGACAATAACATCGTCCCGTTTACGCCGATCGCACCTGCGGCAGCGACACCACCACCGCCAGCGCCTGCACCACTACCACGCTTCCGGATTCCATCCGGCGAGCGAAAATCGCCAGACTCCGCGCCTTTGTTCTCCGCCGATGTAGCTGAGCTTACATCGGGCGGCGAAGCACCGAAGCGTCCGCGGGCTGCCGACTCTTCGCCCGAATCCCTCGAGGGAGACGACAAGCGTCCGAAGACGGACCAGTCACCGGCCACCTCACTGACAACGTCGTCGTCATTCGACGTACACCTAACAGCCGAGCAAAGGACTCGGCCCACTCCACCGCTGGCCTCCTCGCCTCGGGACGAGGGTGGCGTGCGACCGCTTGCAGAGAGCGCGTCGCAGGGATCCGTCTCGTGGCCTCGGGACTCGACGAGCTACGCCGGATTTGCTTCGTCGCCGTCTCCAATGACGACGTCCCGCCCCCCTACCCCTCAGGCTGGGCCGTCTGGCTACGCGGCCGCCGCCGCCGCGCCGCCGTCACCCCGGGCGCTCCAGCAGCGCCAGGAAGAGCTGCAGCGCCAGCAAAAACCGCATGCCACTACCGGAGCGAAGACAGCGCGCTCCGAATACCCGCCAATCACCGTGGAGTGCCTCCCCAACTGGACGAGGCACTTCACCGCGATCCGAGGCATGCTCGGACACGCCCCTAACGCCCGCCCGATGGGAAAGGGCGTCAGATTCCTCCCCAAGTCGGCGGAGGAATTCCGGGTGCTCCAAAGGTACCTTCTCGACGCTGCCAAGCAGGACCCGAACATCGCGTGGTTCTGCTACAGCCCAGCGTCGAGCCTACCCAGCAAGGTAGCCATCAGGGGGCTACCTCAAGACACTCCGCCAGCAGAGGTCATCGCGGCGCTGCGCAGCCTAGGGTACCCGGCGACCCAGGCCAGGGCCATCCCTGGGGTCAGAGGGCGGCACGGCTGCACATATTTCGTGCAGCTGGAGCACCTGACCTTTGAAGAGCTTGGTCATCTGTACAGAGAGACCGAGCTCCTTTCGATGCCGGGCCTCATCGTCGAGGCATGGAAGGGCGGACGAGGACCGCCACAATGCCACAGGTGCCAGCAGTTCGGACACTCATCGGCCAACTGCCACCGGCCGCCTAAATGTGTCCGCTGTGCAGGCGGGCACCTGGCCCAAGACTGTGACCGGCCCCAAGAAGCCGCGCCCAAGTGCGCGAATTGTGGAAAAGCGCACGTGGCGCGGGATCGCAAATGCCCGGTCTTCCGTCGTGAGGCGCGAAAGCGCGGCATCGATGTCGCGCCGCCACGCCCAGACAAGCAAGCGAAGCAGAGGGCAGGAGGGGGTGGTCAGGTTCCCCCCCCAACCGCAACACCCGCCGCCGCCATACAAGTCGCCGCAGCGGCCCCCGCCATCCCCGCAGTACGTCCTGCAGTAGCCGTACGCGCCGCCCCTGCCCCCGCGGCACACCCCGCAGTGGCCGTGCCTGCCGCCCCCGCCCGACCCGCACTGAGTAGCGCCCCGCCGTCGCCCGGCAGGTTTATTCATGCTACTCGACGGAGGGAAGCGGGAGGGGCTAACATAGTCGCAGAGCCGGCGACCAGACAACCGCCGGCCTACATCCCGACCGCCCGAGCTACTCAACAGATTGAAGCGGGAGTGGTTACTATAGATCGAGAGCCGGCGACTCTGCAACCGCCGGCAAACGACCCGATAGGCAGGGGGGAGCCCCTGCAAAGAAAAAGAAACCGGCGCAGGCGCAGGCAGCCGAGGCCAGCAGATGCTGAGCCCGCCGCCGCGTCCACACCGCACCCCAGGCCGCCAACATCAACATTGTTGGCGGCAATACCCGAAATTGCCGAGGCGCCGAGAAGCCGCGGCCACCGACTGGCCACAGAAGAGGCGGAGCTGCGAGCTCCGCAATATCCTACGTTCCTCCCGCCACCCCTCGCGCAGGACTCGGGCATTAATAATATTGTCCGGGTCCTTATCGAGGCGCTAATGGCGGCGCTCACCCACTATCTGAGCAACAGGGACGTAGTCGGCGCCATCACGGCAGCAATTACCCAGTTTGGGAGGTCGTATCAATGACCTCCCTACGAATTCTATATTGGAACCCGGGCGGCATCAGAGGTCACGTCCGTGAGTTAACACTACTCGCCCAGTCGCAGGATATCCACGTCATCCTCCTGGGCGAAACTAAACTCACGGACAGCGTCGAGCTCCGCGTGCCCAACTACTTCGTGTATCGCCGTGACGAAGTCTCTCCCCGGGGCCGCCCGTACAGAGGTACGGCCGCTCTGGTGCGGAGGGACATCATACACGAAGAGCTGGAGCACACCCCGTTCACTAGCACCCGTACACAGGGGGTGCGAGTCAACGTGGGCAACCAGGAGCTCCGCATCTATGCCGCCTACAAACCACCCGGACTGACTTTCTGCAGCACTGATGTCGAGGCAATCTTCGGGCAGCAGGGACCTGCAGTGATCGTGGGCGATCTCAACGCGAAACATTACGCGTGGGGATCGCGAATCATCACTGCAGTCGGGAGGCACCTGCACGAAGATAGCGTGAGGAGCGGGTATGGTGTGGTGGGGCCGGGAGCGCCGACCCACATACCCACCGACAGCCGCTCCCAGCCAGACGTCATAGACATAGTGCTGCACCACGGATTGGACAACCCCTTCGATGTCGAGGTACTCTATGACCTCGACACGCAACACCTACCGGTTCTGGTCACCCTAGCCACCCAGGGTGGCTTCTTAGTGCCCCGCCCGCCGCGGACGCGGACGAACTGGGAGCGCTACACCGCAGAGCTTGCCGGGCTTGAGCTAGCAGGCCCGATCACTACACCTTCGGGAGTCGACGATGCTGCTGCGTTGGTCGCGGAGGCGATCATCGCCGCCAAAGCAGCAGCTACCACCACCACGTCGACTTCACCGGATACCAATCGAAGGAAGGACCTGCCGAGCTCGCTCCGCAATATGCTTAAGCGGAAGCGCACCCTGCGCCGCCTATGGGCCCGCACTCGTTGCCCCAGGGTGAAGGCTGACCTGAACCGGCTTGCAGAGAGGATCGCGCGTGCCGTAGTCGCTCTCGACGAGGCGCGATGGGAGGATACCGTCGATCGAGCGACAGAACATGACACAGCGCTGTACTCCCTCTGCAAGAAACTCACCGGACAAGACACCCCCGTTTACCCGCTGCTCAATGCCGCGGGTAAACGCACCTATGCCGCCAAGGATCGTGCTGAGATTCTGGCGGCACACCTGGAACAGACATTTACGCCCAACGCCCCCAACACCTCCAACCTCCATGTCATCCGTCATCACGCGGCTGTCCAGGACAAGCTGGAGAGGTTCCTGTCGGCCCCTACACCGCCGCTCCGGGGAGAGGACTTCATCTCCCTGTCAGAGCTGCGGTCGGTCGTTGCTCGCCTTGATAAGCGAAAGGCGCCAGGCCCCGACGGAATCGCCAACGCCGCGTTGATGCTGCTGCCCCGAACAGGTCTCGTAGCGCTCACGAGATTGTTCAATGGAGTACTCCGCACCGGCCACTTCCCAGAGGCGTGGAAGACCGGGAAGATCATCGTTCTTCCCAAGCCGGGGAAGGACCGCCGCCTGCCTGGAAGCTACCGGCCGATCACCCTGCTCTCGCACATAGCCAAGCTGTTTGAGCGTCTGCTGCTGCGTCGAGTCACGCCCCATCTGCCCCTGCGCGAGGAGCAGTTTGGATTCCGCAGCGGCCACTCGACGACGCTCCAGCTGGCGAGGGTCATAAACCACCTGACCAGTGAGCGGAACAACGGGCGCTACACCGTGGGGGTCTTTCTCGACATCGAGAAGGCCTTCGATCGTGTGTGGCACGCCGGGCTCCTGGTCAAAATACTGGACACCACCATGCCGCCTGCTTATGTGCGAGTGCTGGCATCGTTCCTACACGGCCGTAGCTTTTACGTGGCAGTGGATGGTGCCGAATCCCAGCCACGCACCATCCAAGCCGGAGTACCCCAGGGCAGTTGTATATCGCCGCGTTTATACGCGGCGTATACGGATGACATCCCCACCCTGCGCCACCATCTGCGGGAAGGGGAGGAGGACGTGCTGTTGTCGCTGTTCGCCGACGACAGCGCGTATTTCGCGTCGTCCTACCACCAGATCGTCGCTACCAACCGCATGCAGCGTATGCTGGACTTGTTGCCGGAATGGCTGGACAAGTGGAGGATGGCTGTCAACGTCGGGAAGACGGCCGCTCTGCTAACCAGCCGCTCCAAGCCGCTACGTCAGCTGACTCTACGAGGCCAGGACGTAGAGTGGAAGACCACAGTGAGGTTTTTGGGGTGTGAATTGGACCGCAGCCTGTGCATGCTCCCCACGGTGAATCACGTCGTGGGTCGAGCCGCCGCTGCTAGGTCCAAGCTTCACGCGCTATTCACATCCCACCTACCTATGAACACCAAACTGCGGGTCTACGGTGCCTACGTCCGCTCGCGCTTGACGTATGCGGCACCCGCCTGGTACGCGCTATGTTCGGCGTACCAGAAGCAAAGACTGCAAGTCCAGCAGAACCGCTGCCTGCGACTGATCGTAGGAGCCCCGAGGTATGTGCGGAACGACGTCGTGCATCGGGATACCAAAATGCCGACCGTGGAGGAGTATGTCCGTCGCCTTGCGCGCCGGATGTTCGCACGTGCGGACAATAGCGCGCACGTACATCTCCACGGCATCGCGCCACTCCATGCGCGACCACCCGATGGACGTTCCCTGCCTCGCGAGCTCCTGCGGTCACCGTCTCCGCGGCCCGATGCGGATGACGACGGCGACGATGAGGACGACGCGATGGGCGAGAGGGCGAAAACACCGGATTTGACACCCCCGATCATGACACCACCCGACTTAGGACCACCTGAAGAAGACTTCGAGGTCTGGGAGCTACCATTCCCAGACCTCACCACCGAACAAGACATCCCTTAGGTCACCTAGGTGACCTCGGCCTACGGCCGAAACACAGACCGGGCTTAAGTGCCCGCGAGGAACTGCCCGGGCAAGGAGGTACGCCTCGAGGCCCGTACCCCGCCTACTCCCAACGGAGTAAGCGAGACGACCCTGCTGCTGACCATACACGCCAATCGAACCTTGGCCTAAAAACAGATACGGTACACCGCAAAATTTTCAGACAATCTCTAAATTGACTCAACAGATGATACTGTAAATGTCAGTGGCGATCAGAGCATTTTTTTAAATTGTCAATGACAGCTTTGTATCGTAACAACGTGTTTAAAACATGTTTTTCCGATCCCACTTAGAGTAGGATAAGGGCAGGAGAAAGACTCGAGAAACTACTAAATTGTTTATTAAAACTTTATTTGTTTAAAAATGTTCTTTCAAATACTTTGTCGAAACTAGGTCGCAATGTCTCTCAAAATATTTATAATTTAGTTACATTGTATCTTTCCAACACAGCATTATTTAGTTCGCGTATAAAGGAATGTTTCCAGCAAGTTGCTATTTAATAAGCTCTCTGAAGGTAATTACCCCTGATATTAAACTCCATTGTTTGTCGAAAATATTTTGTGTATAGCCACCCTGATAATTTTACACTCCAGCAAATATCAATTTGGGTCGTTAAAGTTGAGTATACTATTATTAATTAATTTCAGCTTTGCCATTACAGCAGTTTAAAAACACTGTTAAAAAGAGGCTGATACAGAAAGCCTACTATACTCTTGAAGATTATTTAGAAGATAAGAATGTGTGGATATAGCTCTCTTTGAACCTGTACAAATGTAAATAGTATTAGAATTATATTTTTAAAAGAGCAACCGCCGAGGTTCTTGCTGGCTCTTTTCGGTAGGAACAGCTTTCCGAACCAGCAGTAGAGTTGACGATTCAAAAGCACTTGTTTACAAGTTTATTTGAATAAAGAATATTTTGAATTTGAATTTGAATTTAATATTTGGCAAAGTTTGTAAAATATAAGAATTTGTATTTGTTATTGTAGCTTGACAACGCCTACGTTTGCTTTATTGATAAACATATTTATACTAATATAGAAAGCTAAAGAGTTTGTTTATTTTTTTTGATTGTTTGAACGCGCTAATCTCAGGAACTACTGGACTGATTTGAATCTTACTTCTATATTTTACTGGCTTTGTTCACCTTTTTTTATAAATTATTTATTTATTTTATATTGTGGTGCAAATATAATATTAAATTTCGCGATGTTGATAGATGGAACCAGTTTAAGAAAAAGCGTGAATGCAATTAATAAAACAATTATCTGTGGTAATTTTATTTAATTTATATTTTATTTTATTTAATTTAATAAAAATAATGATTGAAATAATTCAAAACAATAAAACTATATTATTTTAAAACCTTTTTATGAATTGTTTATTCTTTTTTATTTATTTTGATCGATGTTAAAGACCAACTTCAATTTACTTTTGTTAAGTAGCTTAATGTCATTAAATAAATACTAAACCTTACTGAGATTCATCCTAAATATTACCGAGTAAATTTAGAAATCATCATCTTTCTGCTCTTATTCCACTCTAAGCGGGGTCGGCACAAGTTGTTATAAACATGCTGTCACATGATTTGGCTGCGTTTTTACGACCGACCGCCTGACAGATGTCAACTTAACTCAGTCGTATTTTACGACACCTATCCGAGTAAATTAGAAAGAATTAAAAATGCTGTTAAATTATTACATGTTAATATACATATAATACTTACAATATTTACTATTTTGGTTTATAGAAACAAGAAAAACAAGAAAATAGATATTGTTATCTTTATTCTCTATTGTATTTAGAAGTACACTTGTCTTTGGTCAACGTCTTCAAATTTCGCTCTTGAAACGATAATAATGTGAATTTCCTAAGGTGTAACAATACCCATTGTAACACCTCAGAATCAAAGTCAATTTGATATGAAACATTTTTTGTGGTGGGTAAGATTTCTTTGTCAGTATCTTGTTTTTAGCACGATATTTAACTTTAGCAAAATAAATTTTATAGAGTTCGTAGACCAGGGGAGTCATAGGCAGGCCCGTAAGTCAGACTGTTCCAATTCAAATTCAAATTCAAAATATTCTTTATACAAATAAACTTGTAAACAAGTGCTTTTGAATTGTCAACTCTACTGCTGGTTCGGTTCTGTTCCTACCGAGAAGAGCCAGCAAGAAACTCGGCGGTTGCTCTTTTAAAAATATAATTCTTAATACTATTTACATTAAGTCGTTACTGTCTTGTACAGGTTCAAAGAGAGCTATATCCACACATTCTTATCTTCTAAATAATCTTCAGGAGGCTTTCTGTATCAGCCTCTTTTTAACATTATTAAGTAATGAAACGGAAGTGACATACAACTGTTAAAACATATTATAATTTGTGACTGCTAAATATAGACATATATAATATTCAATAGTGTGTTTAATTAATTAAGACATAATTGTAATACTTAATTTTGAAAAGAGTGACCGCCGAGTTTCTTGCTGGTTCTTCTCGGTTAGAGCACCTTTCCGAACCAGTCGTAGCTTCATTGTAATTTGACGATTCGAAAGTGCTTTTAAAAGCTAATTTAAATAAAGAATTATTTGAATTTGAATTTGACATATTTAATTATTTTAATTTAATTGGCCCTCGGTGGTAATCAAACCCGTTACCCGCGGAGCTGAAGGTGGAGTTACTGCCAAATGCGCTAACGGGCAAGTCAGTCATAACTTATATTTATATAATCGAATCACACATGTGCAGTGAAATAATCATGTCGCATTTTTAATTTAAAAAATACTTACAATATTTTTAGTAAACCTTCAAAATTAAAATTACTAAGCACGCGAAAAAAAGAGTGATAGATGATGAACATAATTTGCTTTCTCCATTATAATATGGCACATTTTGGGTTTCTCCACTCTAGTATAATAATTCTACAATAAATTTAGATAAATATAGTGTTACTACATCAGTCTAAAACAGACATTTACACAGACAGTATAGTCTATGCTAATGTGAATCTAACAGTAGTTCTGAATAGAACCATAAATGTGCGAGAAATGAAGATTGATGCGACAGCTCGCTGACGTATAACAGATATGAGAGAGCTGTGAGGACACAATGGGGACGTTTTATTGTTGTATGACACGTGCACATGAACAGGTGATAGGAAAATCGAAAACAAAAGAACCGTTTTAAAAACCGTGTTAAACAATTTTTAACGTAAATAATTTATGGGACTGGCCGCCTGATAATAAATGAGTCTATACTACTCACCCGGATACCACACGATGGCAATAATATTCAATAAATATAGATTAAAAAAATATGAAACATTTGGTTCTCGATATAAGATTAGCCGCCAAGTTTCTTGCTGTTTCTTCTCGGTAGGAGCAAACTTCCGAATCAGTGGTAGCTTCTTTAAAACATTTGACGATTCAAAAATACTGTAAACATCCACTTGAATAAAGAATATTTTTAGTTTAAATAATATATAAATAAGACAGGACAAAACAGCCTACTCTTTTTCCAGAATAATTCTGATATTTTTCACTTTTTAGTTTTTTTGTGTTTTTAAAACTATATTCATTATACACTTTTTAGTGATTGATTGATAGCAATTGAATTTAATATTAATATATGGGACAATTAAACTCTCGGTCGACCATCCCCAAAGTAACTTAATATTTGTGCTATACATAACAGACAACTGCTAAATATCATCATCATCTTCCTGCCCTTATCCCACTCTAAGTGGGGTCGGTACAACATGTTATAAACATGCTGTAACATGATTTGGCTGCGTTTTTACGACCGGCCGCCTGCCTGACGTCAACTTACCTCTGTCGTATTTCACGACACCTCGGTAAGAAAGAGGGTGGTCTATTCTACTAAACCGGATACCACACGGTGGGTCATCTTACCTTAGTCGCCTTTTACGACACCTCGGTAAGAAATGAGGTTGGTCTATTCTACTCAGCCGGATACCACACGGACAACTGCTAAATATATACAACTATAGTTTTTAAATAAATAGTTAATTAACCAGACTCATCATCATCAAAGTGGACACGACATGTTTTAAACATGTTGTTAGAGGATTTGGCTAGTTATTTTCCGACCAGCCGCCTGCCTGACGCCAACTTAAATTAGTCGTCTTTTACGACACCTCGATAAGAAATGAGACCGGTCTATACTACTCAGCTGGATACCACACGGCGGGTCAACATACCTTAGTCGCTTTTTACGACACCTGAGCAAGTGAGTAAATGGGGGTGGTATATACTTTTCAATCGGACACCACATGGCAAACACCCTGACTCGAAGAAGTAACAAATTATTTTAAGAATAAGTTAGCCCTTGGTGGAAATCAAACCCGCGACCCCCGGAGGTTGCCACATGCGCTAATTGGACAATGATGATTGATGATGATATATCGTACATTGATTTATATATACAATTAGTATCGAAATTGCAAAATGATTAAAGTACTTTTATGTCGCGTTTTTTGTGATATGTGTATATTGTTAATATAAAATTTGTGTGTTAAAGTTTGTTTGTAATAAATAGTTTAAATCCATGAAATCATTTTCAATGTATGAACTATCAATGATGTATACAAGTATAAAGAAATGTCAAAAAGTCTAACTATAAGTAATATTCGGCTATTCGCTTTTATGATATTAGTTCCAAACATCATATACTTGAGTGCGAAAATTTTCGAACCCAAAAATATAATCAAAATTAACAACCGCAGATACGAAAAGCTTCTAAGAAATTGGAAGTCTCGTTGCAAAACTTTTACTGTCATACTTGGTCAAAGATTACAATCTAATATTCCATATATGGGCTACGGTTTTGCTACGTTTCTGTCTACCAAAAGTCTACGAAATTGTTAGTGCGAAGCGCCATGATGAATGAATGATGTTTATTTCTTTAATGCTTTTTCATTCTTAAATATGATTATGTTTTTTTTGTAGATACATATTGTTACAAAAGAGTGAAAAATATAGCATCCAAAAAGGGATCTTTTCCAGTCAAGCCTTGAATAAGAGAAGGAAATAGACAAGAAGTAAAATACGGGTAAAAAAGTAAGTAACAGCCTGTTACTATCCTCACTGCTGGGATAGGCCTCCTCTCTCCGTTTTTGGAGAGAAAGATTGGAGCTAAGACCTCCCACGCTGCTCCAATGCAAATTGGTAGGTTACACATATCTCCAGAATTCTCTAGAGATATGCAGGTTTCCTCACGATGTTTTCCTTCACCGAAAAGCTTGTGAGATATTGCAATTATAAATTAGAGACATAAGTTTTTATTAGAAAAACTCAAAGGTCTCTGCCCGGGTTTGAACCCATGATCGTCTCTAGAGATTCACACGGTCGCACCGCTTTGCTATTACAGCTTACCACAAATACGGATAACATAGACAAAAAGAAAAATATGATCGAAAATACTACCTAATAGCATTTTTACTAAAGTACTTTATTCGACGTTTTCTTTCCTTTTTAGTACATGTCAAACACAGTCACCGTGTTCGACGTCGAATGCAGCGTACATAGAGTATTTCTTTTTATTTTGTTTACCTCTATCTTTTCTTTTGTGACCACTACAAATGCAATTCTACAAAATTGTTTTAGAACTTTTATTTGTTTTTTATTACAAAAATCCAACCAATAATGCCATTGCCCTTGCCCACGTCTGCATTAATAATAAACAAGCTGTCAATGTCTTACAGAGTTTGGCGGAAGTTATGTGTCACTAGAGACTCTGAACCGTAAAGTATCACACCATTCTAGTCCCGTTTGCTGGCATGGGAAAAATTCCATACCAAAAGTAATGTATAAATAGTTATAAATCCCTTGGCTATTTATTTTTCTTTCTTAATTTTGAGTTCTTAGTTATAACATGCCTTGCACATATGAAATAAAATTTCATCGTTTTTATGGCTTTTGTCATATATATGTTTTGTGAAATTAAACATAAACTTGCTCAGTAAGAAACGCCATAGAGACTGAAAATTGTTCCCATTGATTTTCACAAAAATTTGGAGTTTTTTTTTGTTCAATTAAATTCAATTTCAATGCTATTTTTATAGTGTCTTTAGTGCTGAAAGAGTTAACAGCGTATTGACAATTTGATGTCACTATCATTTTGTCTATCTGTATGTCTATACAGATAAAAATCATGACTGCAAATTTTTAACATTTTTTTTTATTTCTATTCATAATGTTTTGCTAATAATCGATATTTTATTGTACATTTCGAACAACAAAACACCGATTTTGCTCCAATATTTCGAGGCACTACTTTTACAAACTAGCAGTGGAAGTAACTATGTATTTGAAAGAACTTTTAAAAGTATATTCGATAAATATTCGAATAATGTCAATTTTCAGCTTCAATTTGTAAAACGCCAGCCGATTATCCTTCAAATCAGACTTTCATGAATAATATCCTGATATGCTATAATAACTATAATAACACTCAAAATGTATAAAATTAGCAAAAGAAATTTGCAAGTAAAAAGAGAAATTGCCACGTTGCCAAATATTCAAATGTGAGCCAGCGGTGGAAAATTCGGTTAACTGTTGTAAAAATAGAAAACTTTCCTTTTTACTTTTCTCCATTTACTTTACTTTCGTTACATTACGGAAAATAGTGAACTTTCATAAAGTTTATTTGGAATTGAAAATATAACACTTTTTACTGCAAATACAACATCAGTACTAAGTCAATATTGTATTTAATATTAATATTTGGTTCAATTATCGCACAAAGATATAATTATAGAATAATTGTACTCTGAAAAATCCTATTGATTATTTATAATAATCTCATAATAAAAAACAACAACAATTGAGTATTATTACTTAACCTTTGAAATTAATAAGTGGGGAAAAATAAAAAACGAAAATACATAATAGAAATCCAATATCTCAGTGTCATAAAGAATTACGCGTTCAAAAAAGATGTAACATTTTTATAGATTGAATTTCTTTCTTAGAACTTAGTACGCTCTTTAATAATTAAATTTTCGACTCAATTCAGCAGTATAATTCATATTTATTTTAATATTTATTGCTATTATCATTTTTTTTATTGAACTCATTAATATTTTCTTTCACAAGTTGAGAAAAATATGGAAGAATAGGAACATCACCAAAGCCACAAAAATAAAATTACTTAGGGCTCTAGTATTTCCCATATTTCTCTACGCTTTTGAGACGTGGATGCTACGGGAAAGTGAGAAAAAGCGGATAGACGCTCTCGAGATGTGGTGCTGGAGAAGGATGCTCGGAGTTTCACGGACTGAATTTAGAATTAACGAGTTCATCCTTCGAGAACTTGGCATCAAGCAGCGTTTATCCCCCATGGCTCAAGATGGAATTCTCACTTTTTTCGGACACGTGTCTCGTCAAGGAGATGCCTCTGTAGAACGCCTTGTGGTACAGGGGAATATCAATAAATCAATATATGAATATATCAAGAATTGAGTTCTTAATTGGTAAATTAGACAAGATTTTAGGGGTGACCTTTCAAATTAGTTTTGACATACATTAAGACATTATTACATTAATAATACTAAAGAATAAATCTTGAAAGTTCTTGCTCACGAAGCCATCTAAAAACATATATCGTAGACGAAATAAGTAAATTCTAGTAGCCTACTAAGTCTGAACATTATTCAAATAATGTTTTAACAGTAAAACTTAAAGGCATATTGTAACTTGAATTACTTAGAATAATGAAATATTTTATTTTATTTATTTAACTTATAATATAGAAGCGATACATGTTACATCATTTGAGAACATAGAAAAAAATACGATTATTACGGAAAATTAGTAAATAGTCAAATAAGTACCCCAAATCAAATCTAATAAAAATAATCTTTATTCAAATAAGCTATTAGCTATTATATATAAGTGCTTTTGAATATTCAAGGATCAATATGATTAATAAAGCTATAACTGGTTCGAAATGTTGCTCTTACCGATAAGAACCAGCAAAAAACACGGCGGTCAATCTTTTAAACATTTTCAATTTAACATTATTAAACCGCAGTCTTGGATGAAGCTGAAAGTATTTCCAAATCCAGGCATATTTGTCATCCATATAATCTTCAATTTTATAATATGCCTTTTGAAAAGCGTGTTACATAATTTTTTACACTTAATTTTATCCTTTTGGTAAGCTGGCTTAGTATTGAATACGGAAGCGAATACCGAGTGCAACGAATGAGATGCTAACTCTGCTGAGTCGTGACCTCTCGTATGTTTATGATTTACATCAAACCACCCTCGACTTCTTTCCCTAAAACACGACATTTCCCGTCGGTAGTTCCTAGTTAGTGCACAGGTTAATTAATAAATACGCAATTACGTGATAGTTACAGCTAAGAATTTCCCTCGAGGCTTCGCTTGTTAAGGAATAACCCGCTTAGTGCTGTAATTGCGGCGTTTGTCGCACACTGACGCTGTCATTCAATTTTATTATCTCATGTGTTGTTGCCATACAGTTATTATGCTTGAGTAGGGGAGTCAGAGAAAAATGTGTCCAATGGAAAAATAGAGAAGGCAAAAATAGAAAAACCCATCCACTTCTCTTTTTTGTGTGTTTGGTCGAAGAATTGTTTACTTATTAACCATCGTTGCCTGGCCCGCTGGCGCAGTGGGTAGTAACCCTGCCTTCAGCTCCGCGGGTTGCGGGTTCGATTCCCGCCGAGGTTTAACAATTTTATAAATGAATTTGTTGGTCTTCGAGTCTGGGTGTATATTTGTATTTCGGAATGTATTTAAAAATTATATAAGTATATATTCACCAGTTGTCTGTCACCCATAACACAAGTATTAAGTTACTTACTTTAGGGACAGACGACCGTGTGTGTAAGTGTCCCATATATTTATTATTATTATTATATTATTATCATTGTTAATATTAAATATTATTTTTAAATTTAAGAAGACACAATAATTTTTAAGTAATTTATTAAGTCAAAAAAAGTAAGTAAGAATTTAAGTATTTAAAATATTTATTATCAAAGTGTTTAAGAGTAAATTATTATCAACTATTTATGCCGTGTGGTACAAAAGACCACGCTCATTTCATACCGAGTATCGTAAAAGGCGAATAATCTGGTTGGTAGAATAGACAACTCTCTTTCTTACAGAGGTGTCGTAAATTACAACTAAGTTAAGTTGACGTCAGGTAGGCGTCCGGTCATAAAGATGTAGCCAAATTATCTGAAAACACGTTGTGCCGACCCCACTTAGTTGTGGGATAAAGGCAGGAGAATGATGATGTTATCAACTATTTGTTTGGTCCCTAGATTAAATCCGCAGGCAATAACAAAGAAAATAATTACTTCGGTATAACTAATCTGGAAGTGGAAAGCATTATCCGCAATATTATAGTGCACGAAGCCAGTTAAAACATTAATTAACTTGAACGTCGACGAACAATGTATCGTGATAAAAAATATTTCCCCTTTTTTCCTTGCAATAAAAATCACAATGAATAAAACCACATTCAACGTTAATTACAAAATTATGAAACTTAAAAATTTTTTTTTTAATAAATGCGTATGTATAGATTTCCATTCCATTTCATTCCATATTACTAAATAACACAATAAATAAATAATTCGTTATTAATTGATTTATCTATATCATTTGTGACCGTCAAAACAAAATTTAATAGAAACAGTAATTAAAATAAATCACTGAAACTAAATCTGTCCTAAAATAAACAATTACAACAAGGGCCAAGGTTAATTAATTTACCTAAAATAATGGCCGCCCCGCCTAACTGTACACTTATTTTAATATTTTATACGAGAAATTCTGAAACTTAACTTTTCAGAACAGTCCCTAGACAGAAATCTTTAAAAATTTGATATTAGTTGATACCTGTGACTTTCTTCGTATCGACTGTATATTAAATTACTTGTAATTATATACTCTATTGTTTGATCCCCTATATCCCAAAGACAAACGGCAATTATGCCGTTATATGTTTCATCCACTCCACTAGGAGTGGCATATGTAAACATATAACATATAACCTTTTATTGTGCAAAATTTCATCAATATCGGCTCAGAGGATTAACCGTGAAACTTAACAGACAAACAAAATAGACAAAGTTTCCGTTTTCGTAATTCCGATTATATATTATGTATATACAAGATTAACTCATACAAATATTAAATATAAGACCTGTTAAGGATACCAATACCAAGTATTGTATAATATTAAACTGTATTGCATAATTTACCCCGGTATAATAGAACTTAAACAAAGAAAGGGTCGAATCTGTAATACGTCACTCAAAGACACAAAGGCGTTGTTCACATCTGAATGAGGGATTTAGGAGTTAAGTCTCTAATTGCACACATGCGGGCGAAGGTTATTTCAGCTACACGTCAAGGATATCTTATCGTACATAACATGAAGTGTGGTATAAACAACAGACAAAGGAAACTGAAAATAGTTGTATAAAGAATTAGACGGTGCGTAACGGAACCCAATAATATAGTAATTCATACAAAATTATAAATGCTGTGCGGTATCCGGTAGTAGAATAGACCACCCCTTTCTTACCGAGTTCTGTCTGTAAGTCTGTCTGTTTTTGACGCTTTCACGGCTAATATATTGGATCAATATTGATGAAATTTGGCATAATTGAAGCTTAGCATATGCTTTGCTAAAATTTTCGCTTCTCATTCGACAAAAAACGATATATAAATATAATCCTAATTAAGGGTATTTTAACACTGAAGTCAAATCAAACAAGTTGTGGATAGCACTGATTATACGAAAGGAAATTTATAATGCTAAAATGTAGAATGTACTTTCAGTTTCATACATGAAAGATGCGTAAAGCATGCCAAAAAGCAAGCAATATGAACTTCCACTAGTACTACACTAAACACTCATTAACGAGGCCTACAACCATAGAACTATAGTTCTGTATGTTCTGTAAATAATTAGAAGGAAGATGACACTCGTATTCTTCATCTTTGTCTAATCACAGATAAAAAAGAGAGACAGATATATCATCCTCATTTCATTTCACTTTATTGTAATATAGCACAGTGTGGTCTGGCTTACCTTCTCAGCTTTCCTAGTCTAAGTATTATATAATAAATGTACACCGACACCATTACTTTAGTGAAGATATCAACGTGATATTTTTGACTATAGTGCCATATTTAATCAATCATCGAAAGATTTAACGTCAAATTAATATAAATTTGACAACAAAGATATATTTTCATTATCTTCCTGCCTTATCCCACTCTAAGTGGGGTCGGCACAACATGTTATAAACATGCTGTCTCACGATTTGGCTGCGTTTTTACGACCGGCCGCCTGCCTGACATCAACTTACCTCAGTCGTATTTTACAACATCTCGGTAAGAAAGAGGGTGGGGTCTATTCTACTAAACCGGATACCACACGGTGGGTCAACTTACCTTAGTCGCCTTTTACGACATATCGGTAAGAAATGAGGTTGGTCAATTCTACTTAGCCGGATACCACACGGCGGGTCGACTGACCTTAGTCGCCTTTTACGACACCTCGGTAAGAATTTTTTTTTTTGCTATTATAAAGAACAACCAAAAGGAAGTACTTTATTGACGTTGTGATCTAGCCAAGAGGCTAATAAGCAACTTAAAGATTACCTAAACTTATAAATTAACTTATATCTAAGAATAGGTCCAGTGACTTATCTTAGTCTTTCTTGGTATGTGAGACACTTTGTTCTTGTGTTCTTTCAAGTAGCACTAGCACTACACTACACTATCACTATATTATCGATAAGAAATGAGGGTGGTACTATTCTATTCAGCCTGATACCATTTGGCGTAACAAAGATATATTTTGTCGTACCTAAAAAGATATTTCAGTAATTAACTACAGACAGAGTCAACGAGTAAAAGAGAAAAATCTAAAATTATGAAGTACACAAACCACTCAGAGAGCAAATTAACTAGCGCACGACAATTTTACTTTCCTTCATTTTCATTTCCTTTCTTATATTTCTAGGTAACGAAAATACGTTTTCTGAGAGCGTTTAAAAATTTACGAGACTGTAAATGGAAATAAAATACAAATTTCCTGTCCCAGAGTGAACTCGCCTAATTAAAATTCACCGTTATCGTTTCCCTCCAAAATTGGTCGAAAACCGCCCACTTGCCTTCGCCCTTTCTTGAAATATAAATAATGATATAACATGTTCAGTCAACTACAAACAAAGGACCGGTAAGGTAAATTTATAGTTCAATTAATCTATGCCAGGTTTCTAGCTGAATCTTCCTAACAAAAACGATGAGCTCTGTTTATTTATAATTAAACAATTGCTAGCTAAATTCACTTGCAAACAACTTAGTTTAATTATATATTGATTGTTTTTTTTTTGGCAACGATGACTTTAGTGAAAATAACCAAGATGGTTTTCTGCTAATTTCGTTCAAAATCGTGTATATTGCTTGACTATTTCTATATAATATATCCTTCCTACTATTTTTTTTATATTTGTTTATTATTAAAATTTATTTACAGCAAAAATGTACAAGTTATGTCTATCTTAAATTACTTACACGCTAGGACTATACAAATCATGCCCACGTGGAATGGTCCCAAGAATGCTGACAGCGTTTCCGCGCTGAATCTTTGTGCGAAAAAGAGCCAGGCAATCAATCGAGGTGTTAAACGGATAAAAAAAATTGCACTTTGATTCCATGGGCCTAGAATCTCGACTGCTAACGGCACAAATATATAACTAATATTGTACAAGCGAATAAGCGTTTTGTGAGTATGGAGTATGTTTGTTCCACTTTCACGGCGATCCGCTGAACCAATATCGATGAAATTTTGCACAATTGCTCACATACCAAATATTCACACCGGGATAACATAAAAACTATAAAAATACTGTTAATTCTACAGTATTAGGATGACATTAAAAAGCGCCATTTATTATTAAACTATAACGCGACAATAGTCTACGCAAATGAAGTTGCGGGTGAAACCTAGTATATTATATATCCATAAAAATGACACTTAGTATTCAATAATAATTTATTTTTGAAATGGCAAATAAGTCAACTTTTGCTTTCATCTTGCCGCTTCAATGAAGAATGAATAAATACTTTGTATTTATAATTGAATACATAAAAAGCAAGGATCGATTAGATTTAGTTTAATTTATCTATGTCAAGTTTCTTGCTGAATCTTCATAGACAACAAAGCGCTTTAGTTATAACTGACTACGTATTACCCAAGTTAATTCATTCAATAAAGCTTACTGGCGTCTTGACGGTTCAATGAAGGATGAATAACTTTGCATGCTCAGTGACTTACATTATTAAAGCCAAGGGGCCGATTTATTAATAGTTCAATTATACCATAATAGTTTTTTGTAGGTCATTCTCGGGCCGATGTTTTTATTTTGCTATATCCGAATGTTGTAAGCTTAGACTTTAACAATGCTAATAAATTCTTGTTTCACCTTAAACGTTCCAAAATTAAATAACTTTTACTGAATATTCAATAGTAGTAGTATTTTAATAAATACTCGTAATCTAATGATGATTATGACAAGATTCGAAATTTAAAACTACATATAATATTTTTACAAACAAAAACAGAATCACCAAAAATAGGTAAATTACCAAAAAGGTGTTGTAACATGTAAAAAATGTAAATGTTCCGAACATTTCCTATCTAGCGATAAGAACTTTTCAGCGGGGACATTTAGAACAAAAATACTGGTTACATTTTAAAGGACGCACGCCATCTTGATATGCCCTACTTTATATGATTGTTTGGTTTAAAAGTGAAAGTGAGTTTTTATCTCATTGCCGAAGCAAAGCACACGCCAAAAGTGTATATCTATACATAAGTATAAAAAAGTGCCCAAAAGCTGTATGTGTGTGATCGATTTTTTCAAAATCTACTGAACGGATTTTTGTACGGTTTTTACTAAAAGATTTAAGTTTGTAATCTCTTTATTGCATTAATAATAATAAAAATAATAAACAACATAATTTGCAATGGCGGGCTTATTCCGGAATCGGAAACTCTTCCAGCCAACCAGTCTAAAATTAAAAGAGACCTAAATTGAATTCAATTGTACAGTGAATTAAATAAAGTAACTTAAAACTTAACCAATAATAACAAAGTTATTAAGTTAAGTTAATAGTATGTACATTAAAATTTTATATAAATTGACTTATTTGAGACACACTGATTTCCACGGGGAGAGCGCGGGCAGAACTAATAAATAAATATCTCAAACGTCAAATTCGGACGTTTTTGCTATCTTATCTTAGATTTTTATATACTTATATTGTTTGTCAAATATTCTTTGTATGATATTCTCCCATTTGAAATTCTTCGTCCTGCCAACATAAAGTGCCTGTTGATGTTAGTTTCTTAACCATTTGTTAAAAAGTATTGTAAATTTATTGTACATAATAAGTTAAAGTTGTAACTATTTTAATTATATCGTTAATTTTATTTCAATCCACTATCATATATATTTTTATTCTATTTTAGGTAGTTAGTTTATCTGGTGCATTCTCTTCGAGGCAAATTCTATTCTATAGTTGCATTACTCGTGTGTTTGCCATTTTACGTGACACTGGCAGAGTGATTTACACCCAATTTGCACTGTACAGGCCATAAAGCAAGATAAAAATAATATTTATTTTGTTAACAATCTTGGTGTTGATAAATTCATTATAATTCATGGAACGTAAGCGCGTAATACTAAATTACTTACTTCTCAGTATTTGTTATGAGAAACACGGTGTAGCGGAATGTTTAAATATTAATGAGCAATAAATTTTCATATCTGTGTCAAAATTCATCCTTTTAGCCATTTAATAATCTCCATTCTTAAGCAGCATTTACTTTGTTTACAGAATATTAAGTTTAAGTTTACTGTAACAAAATATCTTGCATCTAATAAATTAAAGCATGTACTAACAATTTTTAATCGTATTTTAATTATATAGTTATATTCGTCGTATGAAGTCTTCATTACTTAGTAACTTTTCGTAAATTACTAGTTACTTTTTATTAATAACTAGCAATTGCCAGCGACTCCGCTCGCGTGTAAAGATTAAAACCGTAGTATAGTATTTGATAACCACATAAATAGTTAAAGTTGGTCAACCTTAAGAGCTAGTAGACATATGCTGTCGTAATTATTTAGATCTTTTAGAGGGGAACAATTTTGTGATACATGATTTTTGAATAACTATTACCGTTTACTCAGCGCACGCAAAGAAAGCTTTAAATCCGGTCGCCTGCCTGACGTCAACTTATCTTAGTCGCCTTATGGGACACCTCGGTAAGAAAGAGGTTGGTCTATTCTACTAAACCGGATACTACACGGTGGGTCAAACTTACCTTAGTCGCCTTTAACGACACTTCGGTAAGAAATAAGAATGGTCTATTCTACTCACCCGGATACCACACGGCTAACTTGGCTTCCCTACTCTAGTGTAATAACTCTATGGTCACAACATGATACTATGAAGATAGTAACATTGAAATATTTATGTGATTACTTATCTGTCTATTTGAATACGAAGAAAGCTCTTTGTTTTCGTGAGAAACAATTCGACTAAGACCGACAGTTCGAAATTTGTTTTCGACGCCGAAGCGACAGAATCAAACTGGAAAGAATGAGATTTAAGGGGTGGCTCATATGAAAAAAGAATTCATAAATTAGATAACATATATAACATCCGCTCTCAATCAAAATATAAAAAACACATATACAGATAATGTATATTTAAAATGAACCGAGTTTTACTCATTCTTATACTAGCTTTTTAAGATAGCATCTGGGTGAATGAGCCTTGCTCAGTAATTTTTTGAAAATATTAAAGTTGAAAAAAAAATTAAAATAGTTGAGGAGGTGGGGCTCGAACCTAAGTATTTTAACCTCTCTAGACCGCCCGTTCCCCAAATGAGCGGTCATGATTGGATAGCGAAAATTATCTTTTGAATTAATATAAATTTTAGCATTTAAGCAAACAGGAATAAAACGAGTTTTTTTTTACAAAAACCTAGCTAGATTAATGTTTCTTCTCCAAAACCGCTTACATACTGAATTTCAGCAAAATCGTTGGGGCCGTTTCCGAGATTCCGAAAAAAATATATATACATACAAGATTAACTCATTTAAATACTAACAATATCATCATCTTCCTGCCCTATCCCACTCTAAGTGGGGTCGGCACAACATGTTATAAACATGTTGTCACATGATTTGGCCACGCATTTTACGACCGGCCGCCTGCCTGACGTCAACTTATCTTAATCGTATTTTACGACACCTCGATAAGAAAGAGGGTGGTTTATTCTACTAAACCGGATACCACACGGTGAGTCAACTTACCTTACCTTTTACAACACCTCGGTAAGAAATGAGGGTGGTCTATTCTACTCAGCCGGATACCACACGGCGGGTCGACTTACCTTAGTCGCCTTTTACGACACCTCAGTAAGAAATGAGGGTGGTACTATTCTATTCTGCCGGATACCACACGACGTAAATGGTTGGGGCCGTTTCCGAGATTCCGAAAAAAAATATATATACATACAAGATTAACTCATTTAAATACTAACAATATATTGCAACGAAATACTAACAGTATGCTATTGTGTGTAGGCCTTAATAAAATGTGTTTAAACTTCTTGACCGCGTATTAAGAAAGAACAACGAACCTGAATATATTAATAAAAAAAAATAACTAGTTGAATTAATTACTAGAATTAATATACATCTGCATCTTTCAAACGCCTCGGTTTCTGGTACGTATTTTCTTTGATTATCCATTTTATATTACCCGTTGACTTAAACTTTAATTAAATTGAAAACAATGGACACTTATATACACTAACATATATAATAAAAAAATCTATTTTCCTTCGATAAAACGAAATAATACATAATTGAAGGTATTACATTATTTTAGTTGACGCAAAGAACGTCGCGGTTACAGCTTGTATTATGAATATAAGATTCATAGCAATTAAAAACGGACAACGTAATAAACACGAGAATAATACAGTCATGTTTGTATTCTTTATAACACAATAGAATAGAATTTTTTAGCAACACGCTACGTCGTACTTCTCATAAAATATTCAATGAGTGGAAAAAGACAAACGTGAAATACCCATTAAATTAATCAAAGAATATATAATAATAGTAATTAAAAAGATATACCGAATTTAAATAAATTAATTCGATTAGATTTCATATTCGATTATTTTTCATTCATATTCTTTACATTTATCGATCGCATCATTTTCCGTTTTAACCTAGAGGCGAAAAAAAAACAAAAGATCACTATGGAAAACGTTTAGAAATATCATAATTATTAATTATAATTAGGGTAATTAAAAAGTTTTATTGCTTATATGAATTTAAAATATATTAGTTAATAATTATAAGGACAATCGATATTATCGACCCAAACTACATAAAGATGCAAATGAAAATCGACAACAAAGGTTTCCAAGCGAAAGCGCGCGAAAAAACTACGCACATAATACAAAGACTAGAGAAGTTGAAAGTAGTGTGAAGGCATTAACATAAACATTGTTGTGCGCAACAGGATGGCGTTTGCCGCGTACCTTTGGGCGGCCGGCTGTGACACTGCGGAGCTCTAAGCCACCGCGCCGCTTCGCGCGGACTGACGCACCGCCCGCCAGGACGCGCCCAAAGGCCTGTGAGTTCGGTGTTGCTATAACCAACATCAAAACTCCCCTTTTTAATATATAAATCATATCTTGAAAGTTATAATCAAAAAATCCAACAGAAGTTATTGAAGAAAAAAAAACGGTTGCCTGTAAAGTCGGTCTTACGGGCAAAGATTATAAGTGACAACGTCTTTTTAAATGTGATGGATTGGAGTGGGAGAGAGACGCAAGGCATACGCCAGTCCGGCGGGCCTCTCTTTCGTTCGGTGACTCATCGTAACAGACGTGAGCGGGCGTTACACTTTTTCATGAGTGACTCCAAGCCGCAATCTAATTTAAGACGGTGTCACGTCAAAAAATTAAACATGATTTTTTGTAGAATTAAGCATTACTTTGCAGAGATCCATAATACTAAAGCAATAATTTAATTAATTATATTATAACGTTTGAACTCAATATGTATTAACAATACAACACTGCAAACTTTAGCTTACTTTAAGAAACGACGACCTATTATGTACACTATATACTTGAATTTGTAAAATGTGAAGTAATTAACCTGTTAGAAATTAAACTTAATTATATACAAATACTGCGAAATGTCCATTTCATTGTATTTAGGAGATAAATTCCACGACCAAAATCGCAAATCGAGGTTGTGGAGTCTATCTCCTGATGATGCTTCGGTTGCTGGGCGAAACGATTGTTTAGTTTGTGATAGTGAACGTATGAAGTGCTTGTGTATTGTGGTGGCGGTGGTGGAGGTTTGTGCATGTGTTGCATGTATCAGGTATGATAACCGATTGTCCACTCTACATTTAGCATTATATATATTTTCTATTTTACTTCATCGCGGATTGTAGCAAAATAATTTTATTATTACTTTTCTACAAGAATAAACTTAATTGCCAATTGATACCGTCACAATTTTTTTTGAAGACAATTTTCATTCAAAGTTCGGACCGCGTTATATTTCATGGGCCCTAATAAAGGACTTCCTTTATGAAGACACTAATGATATATTTCATTACCTCACGCCCCGGATGAAGAGTGCCGTTGTAATTGGCAACCCTGTTTCCCGCCCCGCGCCCCTACGACCCGGCCAGTTATAATGAAGGGGAGATAGGGGTGAGAGGAATATACTACCCGTGCCGGATGGCCGGAGTCGCACGCCCGGATCTCCCGCACCTGCATCCCTTTTACAACTGTACGGACAGAAATAGATGTAAAGGAGAAAACTTCCAATACGGAAAGTCCGATTTGAACAATGTCAAATGTATGGAAAACTTTTATGTGCATAAAAAAGTAAAAGTTTGAAGGTAGTACATGACGGAATGCATATTATGAAGTTTAAAATGATTTTGCTACTGTATTTATTATGTTTGGATGGATTTTTTTTACAACGAATAAAAGTAGAATAGCAATTTCTGAATGGATAATTACAGACTTAGGCGTTATTTTGTGGAGATCTATAATACAAAAGTAATAATAAAATTATTTTGCCCGATGCTTTCCTTTATTGTAAAAGACTAATTTAATGTGAATATCAAATTAACAGAAACATAGATAAATTAATCTTTCATCATCCTTCTGCCCCTATCCCACTTTAAATAGGGACAGCACAACATGTTATAAACATGTTGTCACATGATTTGGCTGCTTATTTTACGAACGCATGCATGTACTGATGTCAAATTACCTCAGTCATATTTTACGAAACCTCAGTAAAAAGTTAGGGTGTTCTATTCTAGTCAGCCGGATACCACACAGCAGGTTGACTTACCTTAGTCGCCTTTTACGACGCCTTGGTAAGAAATGAGAGTGGTTTATTCTACTCAGCCGAATACCACATGGCTGAGATAAATAAATAACTTTATTGTACAAAATTACACTATATATAAAAGTCGAGAGATTTCTACGCAGTAGCATTTGCAGAAAACTCTAAGATCAGTTATCTAAGTTAGATTTACCGGGGTTTTAAACCGGCGAACCATTGGTAAGAATCACGACCTCTAACCATTTTACCACCATGGCTTTGTTATTGATATATTTCAATATAATATTTCAAAATACTCTTGTTAACAAAGATTGAATGCTTTACCTTACTACAGGTACCGAGTTTACATAGACAAAGCCACGGCCAGAAGCTACTATACAAATAAAGTAAACAAAAATAACTGATATTTCAACAACTGAAAATCATAGTCTGAAAGAAAACAAACTTTAGATACAAACTTCTGTTTCCTTTCAAACTAGCTTCGAATAACTTGGAAGTTTTGAAGAACAAGCCAATTAAGCAGAGATATTTTAGATATATATTATAATTACAAGTTTAACAAAAGCTCGAGAAAGGCTCGGTAACCCAGTACTATATTTTATTATAGAAAATTAGTTTCATAATTACTTTTAGATTTTATTCTTAAGTTCAATGTTATATAATCGAATAAATAAAATACTTAACATTTATTCACTAAATAAAAATAAATATAAACATACTGTAAGTAATTGGTTAAAATCTTTATCCTACGATGATGTAGAAAATCTGTTAAGAGTCATACAATAATAATACACATCTTCGTCACTAAATTCATTCTAATATTAATAAGAATAAGTAGTTTCAATTGCAATAATAGTTAGTATAACATAGAACAAAATTGTAGTAGTAATATAATTAATTCTACTACAATTTTGTACTACCGTAACCTAAAATAGATTATAATGTTTAATTTTAATTTAATTTAGTTTTGTTACTCGTAGTGTGTAAAATTTTGTTAAGGAACGTTGTGTACTGCGCAGGTCCTAACAACTGCAACACAGTTTTTTAACTAATGCGGTTGTTATGGCCCAAATTGTTACATGTATACATTTTTTCTGTCCTAATAAATATATTATTATTATTATTATAGATTATAGTACATCAATGCTCAATCAATCGTATAACAAAGTCTACCTAATATGATGTTGTTACCGTAACAAGTCTGAAATAGCTTCAATAAATTATACAAATGGCTAATCTATCTCTGGTAAAGATTCCGGATCGCTTACACTAATCGTCGGCAATTTCCCGACCCCTTGGCGGCAACTTTTAACTTGATCACCAATACTGCAATCTAAACTATCTTATAAGCACTTTCGTTATTTATTTTTGTTCCCAAGACCCACGTAATGACTAAACTTTGCGTTAGCAAATACGTAATTGCTATTGTTGCTGATTTCTTTGGATATCTACCCGTAAATTAAATATAATAATGTGATACATATTTAAATTTAGAAATAAACAAGGTATGTAATAAATTAAAATTTGTAAAATATGTAATTATTCCCGTATTTGCAAATATTTATGTTATGTTTTATTCCTTGAATTCTTTACTTCAAACCAGTACCAGTCTTACGTCACAGTTTAAATTTAGGTTATTCTGGACTTCTTGGTTATTCAGTGTTGCTAAACAGACTTGAAAAAGTTACCTAACTTTTTCTTTAATTAATTTCAAATTTTTTGTCATAAAATCTTTGGAAAACTAGAAGCTAAACGCGTTACAAACATCAATGGCCTTTTACTATCCCACAGCTGAGCATAGGCCTCCTCTTTTTTTGTGATAGAAGGGTTGGAGCTAAGATCTGCCACGCTGCTCCAATGCGGATTGGTAGGTTACATATATTCCTAGAATTCTCTAGAGATAACAGGTTTCCTCACGATGTTTTCCTTAACTAAAAAGCGTGTGATAAATTTCAATTATCTATTAATATTAGTTGTAGCTGTAGTAGCCCAGTGGTAAGACCGTGCGACTCTTTCGAGGAGGTCACGGGTTTAAACCCAGGCAGACACCAATGAGTTTTTCTATTAAAACTTTTAGTTTAATTAATAACTGTAGCTTATCACACGCTCTTCGGTGAAGGAAAACATCGTAAGGAAACCTGCATATCTCTAGTGAATTCTGGAGATATGTGTAACCTACCAATCCGCATTGGAGCAGCGTGGTAGGTCTTAGCTCCAATCCTTCTCTCCAAAAACGGAGAGAAGAGGCCTATTCCCAGTAGTGGGATAGTAGCAGACCACTACTTAGTTACTTACTTTTTACTTTTAAGTTTACAGATTAAGTTTTACGGGGTTTGAACCTGCGATTCCCTCGAAAGCGTCGCATGGTCGTACCGCTGGGCTATCACAGCTTTTATATATTAATAGCTTAATAATATTCAATTATAAAGTGCAGCAGGGTCTTCTCGTTTACTCCCCGGTTGGGGGTAAACGGGGTGCGGGCCTCGAGGAATTCCTCTTTACCCGGGCATCTCCTCGCGGGCACTTAAGCCCGGTATGTGTTCCGGCCGTAGGCCGAGGTCACCTAGGTGACCTAAAGGTGTCGGTATTTGGGCCGTAAGCCCAGGTCACCTAGGTGACCTAATGGATGTCTTGTTCGGTGGGGAGGTCTGGGAATGGTAGCTCCCAGACCTCGGGGTCAATTTCGGTGGTGTCACGTCCGGTAGTGTCCTGATCAGGAAGGTGTGTCATATCCGGTGTATTCGCCCTTTCGCCCGTCGCGTCGTCCTCTTCGTCACCGTCGTCATCCGCATCGGGCCGCGGAGACGGTGATCGCAGGAGCTCGCGAGGCAGGGAACGTCCATCGGGTGGTCGCGCATGGAGTGGCGCGATCCCATGGAGGTGTACGTGCGCGCTATTGTCCGCTCGCGCGAACATCCGGCGCGCAAGGCGACGGACATACTCCTCCACGGTCGGCGTTCTGGTATCCCGATGCACGACGTCGTTCCGCACATACCTCGGGGCTCCTACGATCAGTCGCAGGCAGCGGTTCTGCTGGACTTGAAGTCTTCGCCTCTGGTACGCCGAACATAGCGCGTACCAGGCGGGTGCCGCATACGTCAAGCGCGAGCGGACGTAGGCACCGTAGACTCGCAGTTTGGTGTTGACAGGTAAATGGGATGTGAACAGCGTGTGAAGCTGGGACCTGGCAGCAGCAGCTTGGCCCACGGCACGATTGACCATGGGGACCATGCGCAGGCTGCGGTCCAACTCACACCCCAAAAACCTCGCTGTGGTCTTCCACTCTACGTCCTGGCCTCGAAGAGTCAGCTGACGTAGCGGCTTGGAGCGGCTGGTGAGCAGAGCGGCCGTCTTCCCGACGTTGACGGCCATCCTCCACTTGTCCAGCCATTCCGGCAACAAGTCCAGCATACGCTGCATGCGGTTGGTGGCGACGATCTGGTGGTAGGACGACGCGAAATACGCGCTGTCGTCAGCGAAGAGCGACAACAGCACGTCCTCCTCCCCTTCCCGCAGATGGTGGCGCAGGGTGGGGATGTCATCCGTATACGCCGCATATAAGCGCGGCGATATACAACTGCCCTGGGGTACTCCGGCTTGGATGGTGCGTGGCTGGGATTCGGCACCATCCACTGCCACGTAAAAGCTACGGCCGTGTAGAAATGATGCCAGCACTCGCACATAAGCAGGTGGCATGGTGGTGTCCAAGATCTTGACCAGGAGCCCGGCGTGCCACACTCGATCGAAGGCCTTCTCGATGTCGAGAAAGACCCCCACGGTGTAGCGCCCGTTGTTCCGCTCACTGGTCAGGTGGTTGATTACCCTCGCCAGCTGGAGCGTCGTCGAGTGGCCGCTGCGGAATCCAAACTGCTCCTCGCGCAGGGGCAGATAGGGCGTGACTCGACGCAGCAGCAGACGCTCGAACAGCTTGGCTATGTGCGAGAGCAGGGTGATCGGCCGGTAGCTTCCAGGCAGGCGGCGGTCCTTCCCCGGCTTGGGAAGAACGATGATCTTCCCGGTCTTCCACGCCTCTGGGAAGTGGCCGGTGCGGAGTACTCCGTTGAACAGTCTCGTGAGCGCTACAAGACCTGTTCGGGGCAGCAGCATCAGCGCGGCGTTGGCGATTCCGTCGGGGCCTGGCGCCTTTCGCTTATCAAGGCGAACAGCGACCGACCGCAGCTCTGACAGGGAGATGAAGTCCTCTCCCCGGAGCGGCGGTGTAGGGGCCGACAGGAACCTTTCCAGCTTGTCCTGGACAGCCGCGTGATGACGGATGACGTGGAGGTTGGAGGTGTTGGGGGCGTTGGGCGTGAATGTCTTCTCCAGGTGGGCCGCCAGAATCTCAGCACGATCCTTGGCGGCATAGGTGCGTTTACCCGCGGCATCGAGCAGCGGGTAAACGGGGGTGTCATGTCCGGTAAGCTTCTTGCAGAGAGAGTACAGCGCTGTGTCGTGTTCGGTCGCTCGATCGACGGTATCCTCCCATCGCGCCTCGTCGAGAGCGACTACGGCACGCGCGATCTTCTCTGCAAGCCGGTTCAGGTCAGCCTTCACCCTGGGGCAGCGAGTGCGGGCCCATAGGCGGCGCAGGGTGCGCTTCCGTCTGAGCATGCGGCGGAGCGAGCTCGGCAGGTCCTTCCTTCGGTTGGTAGCGTCCGGCGAAGTCGACGTGGTGGTGGTGGCTGCTGCTTTGGCGGCGATGATCGTCGCCGCGACGAGTGCAGCAGCATCGTCGACTTCCGAAGGTGTGGTGATCGGGCCTGCTAGCTCAAGCCCGGCAAGCTCGGCGGTGTAGCGCTCCCAGTTCGTCCGCGTCCGCGGCGGGTGAGGCACTAAAAAGCCTCCCTGGGTGGCTAGGGTGACCAGAACCGGTAGGTGTTGGGTGTCAAGGTCATAGAGGACCTCAACATCAAACGGGTTCTCGAGTCCGTGGTGCAGCACTATATCAAGGACATCTGGCTGGGAGCGGCTGTCGGTGGGTATGTGGGTCGGCGCTCCCGGCCCCATCACACCGTACCCGCTCCTCACGCTATCTTCGTGCAGTTGCCTCCCGACCCCAGTGATGATTCGCGATCCCCACGCATGATGTTTCGCGTTGAGATCACCCACGATCACTGCGGGTCCCTGCTGTCCGAAGATTGTCCCGACATCGGTGCTGCAGAAAGTCAATCCGGGTGGTTTGTAGGCGGCATAAATGCGGAGCTCCTGGTTGCCCACGTTGACACACACCCCTTGTGTACGGGTGCTAGTGAACGGGGTGTGCTCCAACTCTTCATGTATAATATCCCTCCGCACCAGAGCGGCCGTACCTCGGTACGGATAGCCCCGGGGAGAGATTTCATCACGCCGATACACGAAGAAGTTGGGCACGCGGAGCTCGACGCTGTCCGTGAGTTTGGTTTCGCCCAGGAGGATAACATGGATGTCCTGCGACTGGGCGAGTAGTGTTAGCTCACGGACGTGTCCTCTTATGCCGCCCGGATTCCAGTATAGTACTCTTAGGGCGGTCACTGGTACGACCGCCCGAACTGGGTTATGGCCGCCGTTATAGCGCCGACTACATCCCTCGTGCTCACATAGTGCGCGAGCGCCGCCATGAGCGCCTCGATCAGGACCCGGACAATGTTGTTAATGCCCGAGTCCTGCGCGGCGGGTGGCGGGGGGAAAGTAGGGTGTAGCGGCGCTCGAAGCTCCGCCTCTTCTGTGGCCTGTCGGTGGCCGCGGCTTCTCGGCGCCTCGGCGATTACTGGTATTGCCGCCAACGATGTTGATGTTGGCGGCCTGGGGTACGGTGTGGACGCGGCGGTGGGCGCAGCATCTGCTGGCCTCGGCTGCCTGCGCCTGCGCCGGTTTCGTTTCCTTCGCAGGGGCTCCCCCCTGCCTATCGGGTCATTTGCCGGCGGTTGCAGAGTCGCCGGCTCCCGGTCTATGATAACGCCGCCCGCTTCCCCCCGTCGAGTAGCTGGGGCGGTCGGGATGTAGGCCGGCGGTTGTTTAGTCGCCGGCTCCTGGTCTACGTTAGCCCCTCCCGCTTCCCCCCGTCGAGTAGCGTGAATGAACACGCCGGGCGACGCCGGGGCGCTACTCAGTGCGGGTCGGGCGGGGGCGGTAGGCACGGCCACTGCGGGACGTGCCGCGGGGGCAGGGGCGGCGCGTACGGCTACCGCGGGACGTACTGCGGGGATGGCGGGGGCTGCTGCGGCGGCTCGTTTGGCGGCGGCGGGTGTTGCGGTTGGGGGGGGAACTTTCTCAACCCCCCCTGCCCTCTTCTTCATCTTCCCGTCCGGGCGCGGCGGCGCGACATCGATGCCGCGCTTTCGCGCCTCACGGCGAAAGACTGGGCATCTTCGGTCGCGCGCCACGTGCGCTTTACCACAATTCGCGCACTTGGGCGCGTCTTCCTGGGGTCTGTCGCAATCTTGGGCCAGGTGCCCGCCTGCGCAACGGACACATTTGGGCGGCCGGTGGCAGTTTGCCGATGAATGGCCAAACTGCTGGCATCTGTGACACTGGGGCGGGCCACGTCCGCCCTTCCAGGCCTCGATGGTGAGGCCCGGCATCGACAGGAGCTCGGTCTCTCTGTACAGGTGACCGAGCTCTTCGAAGGTCAGGTGCTCCAGCTGCACGTAGTATGTGCAGCCGTGCCGCCCTCTGACCGGTGGTATAGCCCTCGCCTGGGTTGCCGGATACCCGAGGGATCGCAGCGCGGCGATGACCTCCTCAGGTGGGGTGTCCTGTGGTAGCCCCCTGATGGCTACCTTGCTGGGCAGGCTCGACGCTGGGCTATAACAGAACCACGCGATGTTGGGGTCCTGTTTAGCGGCGTCGAGGAGGTACTTCTGCAGCACCCGAAATTCCTCCGCTGACTTTGGGAGGAATCTGACACCCTTCCCCATCGGGCGGGCGTTAGGGGCGTGTCCGAGCTTCTCTCGGATCGCGGTGAAGTGCCTAGTCCAGTTGGGGAGGCACTCCACGGTGATGGGAGGGTATTCGGAGCGCGCTGTCTTCGCTCCGGTAGTGGCCTGCGGTTTTTGCTGGCGCTGCAGCTCTTCCTGGCGCTGCTGGAGCGCGCGGGGTGACGGCGGCGCGGCGGCGGCGGCGGCGAAGCCGGATGGCCCGGCCTGAGGGGTAGGGGGGCGGGACGTCGTCATTGGAGACGGCGACGAAGCAAATCCGGCGTAGCTCGTTGAGTCCCGAGGCCACGAGACGGATCCCTGCGACGCGCTCTCTGCAAGCGGTCGCACGCCACCCTCGTCCCGAGGCGAGGAGGCCGGCGGTGGAGTGGGCCGAGTCCTTTGCTCGGCTGTTAGGTGAACGTCGAATGACGACGACGTTGTCAGTGAGGTGGCCGGTGACTGGTCCGTCTTTGGACGCTTGTCATCTCCCTCGAGGGATTCGGGCGAAGAGTCGGCAGCCCGCGGACGCTTCGGTGCTTCGCCGCCCGATGTAAGCTCAGCTACATCGGCGGAGAACAAAGGCGCGGAGTCTGGCGATTTTCGCTCGCCGGATGGAATCCGGAAGCGTGGTAATGGTGCAGGCGCTGGCGGTGGTGGTGTCGCTGCCGCAGGTGCGATCGGCGTAAACGGGACGATGTTATTGTCCCGTACGTCGCGCCGTACTACAGCACGGGTGAACGCGGGGCGCTCCCCCCTAATACGTGGGTCCCTCGGGGGGGGCTCCCCCCGACCGGACATGGTCGCGCAGTATTGCGCGTGTGAGTTGTGCTACTTGTGAGAGTAGCAGCAGAGGTGCTCAGTGAGCCGCTCCTGTGCGAGTGCAGCTCCGCGCACCCTCGGCGCGTGCAACCCAGCCGGGTGAGACCCCTGGGGGAGGCCCAGCTAGGCGCCCGCGAGCGGGGGCGGAGACTACAAGCGCGTAGGTATGATGAGCGGTGGTGTCACTGTGGGCACGTCTGCATACGTCTTTGCAACGAAAGGCGGTGCAGATCGCTGCGTCCGGGCAGCTTCGGCGGAGCAGGTGCACGCGATGCGCTGCCGACCGCTTCCTCGAGCCGCAACACGGGTCGCGGCGAGTACAACTGGCGCCGGTGGCAGGGGTGCAGGGGCGTTAACCGAAACTGGCGAACTTTGCGTCTCACGCGATACGCGCAGCAATAACGTTCACATAAACAATACGCGTCCGTTCACTGCGCGCGCACGCACGAGACTGTCCCGCACTTGATCCGATAATCGTTGTGCGGTTACGGTCAATGTTGGTTCAAGTGCCTGAAACAGAGACAGCATTTTTAAACGGTACGCAATGAGATTAATTCCCCCCTCTGTTGCCCCATAGTAGGCCCGCATGACGCTCTCATTCATTTTTGGAGACCATCTCATGCGGCGCACTACTCCACCGGCGGCGGGAGCCCGTGTAGGAGCGCGTCGCCCCCTCGACTCCAAGCCATCCTGTGGTGGGTTCACGGCCCGTCGGCGTCTGGATGTTTTTGCCGGCGAGACCGCTTCGTGGTGTTCCGACTCAGCAGCCGATGGTGGTGTTAAATATACTTCACTTGAAGACGACGACTGCGAATCGGAACTCAACGAGTTCCCCAAAGTTGAAAGACGTAGTGCATATCGTCCTCTAGCACCGTTAGAACTCCGCATGTTATTGCATATTTTGGTGTGCACAGGTGTTCGTCACTTCATTTTACAATATTTTTTCATTTTTATTCTGGTTTTTCATAAGAAAATTATTAATTTAATTAATTTTTTCTATGACATTGAAAAAATACGTCATGCTTGTTTATGAGCGGTTGCTAGGTTATTATTATTATTATTATTATTATAGATTATAGTACATCAATGCTCAATCAATCGTATAACAAAGTCTACCTAATATGAAGTTGTTACCCTAACAAGTCTGAAATAGCTTCAATAAATTATACAAATGGCTAATCTATCTCTGGTAAAGATTCCGGATCGCTTACACTAATCGTCGGCAATTTCCCGACCCCTTGGCGGCAACTTTTAACTTGATCACCAATACTGCAATCTAAACTATCTTATAAGCACTTTCGTTATTTATTTTTGTTCCCAAGACCCACGTAATGACTAAACTTTGCGTTAGCAAATACGTAATTGCTATTGTTGCTGATTTCTTTGGATATCTACCCGTAAATTAAATATAATAATGTGATACATATTTAAATTTAGAAATAAACAAGGTATGTAATAAATTAAAATTTGTAAAATATGTAATTATTCCCGTATTTGCAAATATTTATGTTATGTTTTATTCCTTGAATTCTTTACTTCAAACCAGTACCAGTCTTACGTCACAGTTTAAATTTAGGTTATTCTGGACTTCTTGGTTATTCAGTGTTGCTAAACAGACTTGAAAAAGTTACCTAACTTTTTCTTTAATTAATTTCAAATTTTTTGTCATAAAATCTTTGGAAAACTAGAAGCTAAACGCGTTACAAACATCAATGGCCTTTTACTATCCCACAGCTGAGCATAGGCCTCCTCTTTTTTTGTGATAGAAGGGTTGGAGCTAAGATCTGCCACGCTGCTCCAATGCGGATTGGTAGGTTACATATATTCCTAGAATTCTCTAGAGATAACAGGTTTCCTCACGATGTTTTCCTTAACTAAAAAGCGTGTGATAAATTTCAATTATCTATTAATATTAGTTGTAGCTGTAGTAGCCCAGTGGTAAGACCGTGCGACTCTTTCGAGGAGGTCACGGGTTTAAACCCAGGCAGACACCAATGAGTTTTTCTATTAAAACTTTTAGTTTAATTAATAACTGTAGCTTATCACACGCTCTTCGGTGAAGGAAAACATCGTAAGGAAACCTGCATATCTCTAGTGAATTCTGGAGATATGTGTAACCTACCAATCCGCATTGGAGCAGCGTGGTAGGTCTTAGCTCCAATCCTTCTCTCCAAAAACGGAGAGAAGAGGCCTATTCCCAGTAGTGGGATAGTAGCAGACCACTACTTAGTTACTTACTTTTTACTTTTAAGTTTACAGATTAAGTTTTACGGGGTTTGAACCTGCGATTCCCTCGAAAGCGTCGCATGGTCGTACCGCTGGGCTATCACAGCTTTTATATATTAATAGCTTAATAATATTCAATTATAAAGTGCAGCAGGGTCTTCTCGTTTACTCCCCGGTTGGGGGTAAACGGGGTGCGGGCCTCGAGGAATTCCTCTTTACCCGGGCATCTCCTCGCGGGCACTTAAGCCCGGTATGTGTTCCGGCCGTAGGCCGAGGTCACCTAGGTGACCTAAAGGTGTCGGTATTTGGGCCGTAAGCCCAGGTCACCTAGGTGACCTAATGGATGTCTTGTTCGGTGGGGAGGTCTGGGAATGGTAGCTCCCAGACCTCGGGGTCAATTTCGGTGGTGTCACGTCCGGTAGTGTCCTGATCAGGAAGGTGTGTCATATCCGGTGTATTCGCCCTTTCGCCCGTCGCGTCGTCCTCTTCGTCACCGTCGTCATCCGCATCGGGCCGCGGAGACGGTGATCGCAGGAGCTCGCGAGGCAGGGAACGTCCATCGGGTGGTCGCGCATGGAGTGGCGCGATCCCATGGAGGTGTACGTGCGCGCTATTGTCCGCTCGCGCGAACATCCGGCGCGCAAGGCGACGGACATACTCCTCCACGGTCGGCGTTCTGGTATCCCGATGCACGACGTCGTTCCGCACATACCTCGGGGCTCCTACGATCAGTCGCAGGCAGCGGTTCTGCTGGACTTGAAGTCTTCGCCTCTGGTACGCCGAACATAGCGCGTACCAGGCGGGTGCCGCATACGTCAAGCGCGAGCGGACGTAGGCACCGTAGACTCGCAGTTTGGTGTTGACAGGTAAATGGGATGTGAACAGCGTGTGAAGCTGGGACCTGGCAGCAGCAGCTTGGCCCACGGCACGATTGACCATGGGGACCATGCGCAGGCTGCGGTCCAACTCACACCCCAAAAACCTCGCTGTGGTCTTCCACTCTACGTCCTGGCCTCGAAGAGTCAGCTGACGTAGCGGCTTGGAGCGGCTGGTGAGCAGAGCGGCCGTCTTCCCGACGTTGACGGCCATCCTCCACTTGTCCAGCCATTCCGGCAACAAGTCCAGCATACGCTGCATGCGGTTGGTGGCGACGATCTGGTGGTAGGACGACGCGAAATACGCGCTGTCGTCAGCGAAGAGCGACAACAGCACGTCCTCCTCCCCTTCCCGCAGATGGTGGCGCAGGGTGGGGATGTCATCCGTATACGCCGCATATAAGCGCGGCGATATACAACTGCCCTGGGGTACTCCGGCTTGGATGGTGCGTGGCTGGGATTCGGCACCATCCACTGCCACGTAAAAGCTACGGCCGTGTAGAAATGATGCCAGCACTCGCACATAAGCAGGTGGCATGGTGGTGTCCAAGATCTTGACCAGGAGCCCGGCGTGCCACACTCGATCGAAGGCCTTCTCGATGTCGAGAAAGACCCCCACGGTGTAGCGCCCGTTGTTCCGCTCACTGGTCAGGTGGTTGATTACCCTCGCCAGCTGGAGCGTCGTCGAGTGGCCGCTGCGGAATCCAAACTGCTCCTCGCGCAGGGGCAGATAGGGCGTGACTCGACGCAGCAGCAGACGCTCGAACAGCTTGGCTATGTGCGAGAGCAGGGTGATCGGCCGGTAGCTTCCAGGCAGGCGGCGGTCCTTCCCCGGCTTGGGAAGAACGATGATCTTCCCGGTCTTCCACGCCTCTGGGAAGTGGCCGGTGCGGAGTACTCCGTTGAACAGTCTCGTGAGCGCTACAAGACCTGTTCGGGGCAGCAGCATCAGCGCGGCGTTGGCGATTCCGTCGGGGCCTGGCGCCTTTCGCTTATCAAGGCGAACAGCGACCGACCGCAGCTCTGACAGGGAGATGAAGTCCTCTCCCCGGAGCGGCGGTGTAGGGGCCGACAGGAACCTTTCCAGCTTGTCCTGGACAGCCGCGTGATGACGGATGACGTGGAGGTTGGAGGTGTTGGGGGCGTTGGGCGTGAATGTCTTCTCCAGGTGGGCCGCCAGAATCTCAGCACGATCCTTGGCGGCATAGGTGCGTTTACCCGCGGCATCGAGCAGCGGGTAAACGGGGGTGTCATGTCCGGTAAGCTTCTTGCAGAGAGAGTACAGCGCTGTGTCGTGTTCGGTCGCTCGATCGACGGTATCCTCCCATCGCGCCTCGTCGAGAGCGACTACGGCACGCGCGATCTTCTCTGCAAGCCGGTTCAGGTCAGCCTTCACCCTGGGGCAGCGAGTGCGGGCCCATAGGCGGCGCAGGGTGCGCTTCCGTCTGAGCATGCGGCGGAGCGAGCTCGGCAGGTCCTTCCTTCGGTTGGTAGCGTCCGGCGAAGTCGACGTGGTGGTGGTGGCTGCTGCTTTGGCGGCGATGATCGTCGCCGCGACGAGTGCAGCAGCATCGTCGACTTCCGAAGGTGTGGTGATCGGGCCTGCTAGCTCAAGCCCGGCAAGCTCGGCGGTGTAGCGCTCCCAGTTCGTCCGCGTCCGCGGCGGGTGAGGCACTAAAAAGCCTCCCTGGGTGGCTAGGGTGACCAGAACCGGTAGGTGTTGGGTGTCAAGGTCATAGAGGACCTCAACATCAAACGGGTTCTCGAGTCCGTGGTGCAGCACTATATCAAGGACATCTGGCTGGGAGCGGCTGTCGGTGGGTATGTGGGTCGGCGCTCCCGGCCCCATCACACCGTACCCGCTCCTCACGCTATCTTCGTGCAGTTGCCTCCCGACCCCAGTGATGATTCGCGATCCCCACGCATGATGTTTCGCGTTGAGATCACCCACGATCACTGCGGGTCCCTGCTGTCCGAAGATTGTCCCGACATCGGTGCTGCAGAAAGTCAATCCGGGTGGTTTGTAGGCGGCATAAATGCGGAGCTCCTGGTTGCCCACGTTGACACACACCCCTTGTGTACGGGTGCTAGTGAACGGGGTGTGCTCCAACTCTTCATGTATAATATCCCTCCGCACCAGAGCGGCCGTACCTCGGTACGGATAGCCCCGGGGAGAGATTTCATCACGCCGATACACGAAGAAGTTGGGCACGCGGAGCTCGACGCTGTCCGTGAGTTTGGTTTCGCCCAGGAGGATAACATGGATGTCCTGCGACTGGGCGAGTAGTGTTAGCTCACGGACGTGTCCTCTTATGCCGCCCGGATTCCAGTATAGTACTCTTAGGGCGGTCACTGGTACGACCGCCCGAACTGGGTTATGGCCGCCGTTATAGCGCCGACTACATCCCTCGTGCTCACATAGTGCGCGAGCGCCGCCATGAGCGCCTCGATCAGGACCCGGACAATGTTGTTAATGCCCGAGTCCTGCGCGGCGGGTGGCGGGGGGAAAGTAGGGTGTAGCGGCGCTCGAAGCTCCGCCTCTTCTGTGGCCTGTCGGTGGCCGCGGCTTCTCGGCGCCTCGGCGATTACTGGTATTGCCGCCAACGATGTTGATGTTGGCGGCCTGGGGTACGGTGTGGACGCGGCGGTGGGCGCAGCATCTGCTGGCCTCGGCTGCCTGCGCCTGCGCCGGTTTCGTTTCCTTCGCAGGGGCTCCCCCCTGCCTATCGGGTCATTTGCCGGCGGTTGCAGAGTCGCCGGCTCCCGGTCTATGATAACGCCGCCCGCTTCCCCCCGTCGAGTAGCTGGGGCGGTCGGGATGTAGGCCGGCGGTTGTTTAGTCGCCGGCTCCTGGTCTACGTTAGCCCCTCCCGCTTCCCCCCGTCGAGTAGCGTGAATGAACACGCCGGGCGACGCCGGGGCGCTACTCAGTGCGGGTCGGGCGGGGGCGGTAGGCACGGCCACTGCGGGACGTGCCGCGGGGGCAGGGGCGGCGCGTACGGCTACCGCGGGACGTACTGCGGGGATGGCGGGGGCTGCTGCGGCGGCTCGTTTGGCGGCGGCGGGTGTTGCGGTTGGGGGGGGAACTTTCTCAACCCCCCCTGCCCTCTTCTTCATCTTCCCGTCCGGGCGCGGCGGCGCGACATCGATGCCGCGCTTTCGCGCCTCACGGCGAAAGACTGGGCATCTTCGGTCGCGCGCCACGTGCGCTTTACCACAATTCGCGCACTTGGGCGCGTCTTCCTGGGGTCTGTCGCAATCTTGGGCCAGGTGCCCGCCTGCGCAACGGACACATTTGGGCGGCCGGTGGCAGTTTGCCGATGAATGGCCAAACTGCTGGCATCTGTGACACTGGGGCGGGCCACGTCCGCCCTTCCAGGCCTCGATGGTGAGGCCCGGCATCGACAGGAGCTCGGTCTCTCTGTACAGGTGACCGAGCTCTTCGAAGGTCAGGTGCTCCAGCTGCACGTAGTATGTGCAGCCGTGCCGCCCTCTGACCGGTGGTATAGCCCTCGCCTGGGTTGCCGGATACCCGAGGGATCGCAGCGCGGCGATGACCTCCTCAGGTGGGGTGTCCTGTGGTAGCCCCCTGATGGCTACCTTGCTGGGCAGGCTCGACGCTGGGCTATAACAGAACCACGCGATGTTGGGGTCCTGTTTAGCGGCGTCGAGGAGGTACTTCTGCAGCACCCGAAATTCCTCCGCTGACTTTGGGAGGAATCTGACACCCTTCCCCATCGGGCGGGCGTTAGGGGCGTGTCCGAGCTTCTCTCGGATCGCGGTGAAGTGCCTAGTCCAGTTGGGGAGGCACTCCACGGTGATGGGAGGGTATTCGGAGCGCGCTGTCTTCGCTCCGGTAGTGGCCTGCGGTTTTTGCTGGCGCTGCAGCTCTTCCTGGCGCTGCTGGAGCGCGCGGGGTGACGGCGGCGCGGCGGCGGCGGCGGCGAAGCCGGATGGCCCGGCCTGAGGGGTAGGGGGGCGGGACGTCGTCATTGGAGACGGCGACGAAGCAAATCCGGCGTAGCTCGTTGAGTCCCGAGGCCACGAGACGGATCCCTGCGACGCGCTCTCTGCAAGCGGTCGCACGCCACCCTCGTCCCGAGGCGAGGAGGCCGGCGGTGGAGTGGGCCGAGTCCTTTGCTCGGCTGTTAGGTGAACGTCGAATGACGACGACGTTGTCAGTGAGGTGGCCGGTGACTGGTCCGTCTTTGGACGCTTGTCATCTCCCTCGAGGGATTCGGGCGAAGAGTCGGCAGCCCGCGGACGCTTCGGTGCTTCGCCGCCCGATGTAAGCTCAGCTACATCGGCGGAGAACAAAGGCGCGGAGTCTGGCGATTTTCGCTCGCCGGATGGAATCCGGAAGCGTGGTAATGGTGCAGGCGCTGGCGGTGGTGGTGTCGCTGCCGCAGGTGCGATCGGCGTAAACGGGACGATGTTATTGTCCCGTACGTCGCGCCGTACTACAGCACGGGTGAACGCGGGGCGCTCCCCCCTAATACGTGGGTCCCTCGGGGGGGGCTCCCCCCGACCGGACATGGTCGCGCAGTATTGCGCGTGTGAGTTGTGCTACTTGTGAGAGTAGCAGCAGAGGTGCTCAGTGAGCCGCTCCTGTGCGAGTGCAGCTCCGCACACCCTCGGCGCGTGCAACCCAGCCGGGTGAGACCCCTGGGGGAGGCCCAGCTAGGCGCCCGCGAGCGGGGGCGGAGACTACAAGCGCGTAGGTATGATGAGCGGTGGTGTCACTGTGGGCACGTCTGCATACGTCTTTGCAACGAAAGGCGGTGCAGATCGCTGCGTCCGGGCAGCTTCGGCGGAGCAGGTGCACGCGATGCGCTGCCGACCGCTTCCTCGAGCCGCAACACGGGTCGCGGCGAGTACAACTGGCGCCGGTGGCAGGGGTGCAGGGGCGTTAACCGAAACTGGCGAACTTTGCGTCTCACGCGATACGCGCAGCAATAACGTTCACATAAACAATACGCGTCCGTTCACTGCGCGCGCACGCACGAGACTGTCCCGCACTTGATCCGATAATCGTTGTGCGGTTACGGTCAATGTTGGTTCAAGTGCCTGAAACAGAGACAGCATTTTTAAACGGTACGCAATGAGATTAATTCCCCCCTCTGTTGCCCCATAGTAGGCCCGCATGACGCTCTCATTCATTTTTGGAGACCATCTCATGCGGCGCACTACTCCACCGGCGGCGGGAGCCCGTGTAGGAGCGCGTCGCCCCCTCGACTCCAAGCCATCCTGTGGTGGGTTCACGGCCCGTCGGCGTCTGGATGTTTTTGCCGGCGAGACCGCTTCGTGGTGTTCCGACTCAGCAGCCGATGGTGGTGTTAAATATACTTCACTTGAAGACGACGACTGCGAATCGGAACTCAACGAGTTCCCCAAAGTTGAAAGACGTAGTGCATATCGTCCTCTAGCACCGTTAGAACTCCGCATGTTATTGCATATTTTGGTGTGCACAGGTGTTCGTCACTTCATTTTACAATATTTTTTCATTTTTATTCTGGTTTTTCATAAGAAAATTATTAATTTAATTAATTTTTTCTATGACATTGAAAAAATACGTCATGCTTGTTTATGAGCGGTTGCTAGGTTATTATTATTATTATTATTATTATAGATTATAGTACATCAATGCTCAATCAATCGTATAACAAAGTCTACCTAATATGAAGTTGTTACCCTAACAAGTCTGAAATAGCTTCAATAAATTATACAAATGGCTAATCTATCTCTGGTAAAGATTCCGGATCGCTTACACTAATCGTCGGCAATTTCCCGACCCCTTGGCGGCAACTTTTAACTTGATCACCAATACTGCAATCTAAACTATCTTATAAGCACTTTCGTTATTTATTTTTGTTCCCAAGACCCACGTAATGACTAAACTTTGCGTTAGCAAATACGTAATTGCTATTGTTGCTGATTTCTTTGGATATCTACCCGTAAATTAAATATAATAATGTGATACATATTTAAATTTAGAAATAAACAAGGTATGTAATAAATTAAAATTTGTAAAATATGTAATTATTCCCGTATTTGCAAATATTTATGTTATGTTTTATTCCTTGAATTCTTTACTTCAAACCAGTACCAGTCTTACGTCACAGTTTAAATTTAGGTTATTCTGGACTTCTTGGTTATTCAGTGTTGCTAAACAGACTTGAAAAAGTTACCTAACTTTTTCTTTAATTAATTTCAAATTTTTTGTCATAAAATCTTTGGAAAACTAGAAGCTAAACGCGTTACAAACATCAATGGCCTTTTACTATCCCACAGCTGAGCATAGGCCTCCTCTTTTTTTGTGATAGAAGGGTTGGAGCTAAGATCTGCCACGCTGCTCCAATGCGGATTGGTAGGTTACATATATTCCTAGAATTCTCTAGAGATAACAGGTTTCCTCACGATGTTTTCCTTAACTAAAAAGCGTGTGATAAATTTCAATTATCTATTAATATTAGTTGTAGCTGTAGTAGCCCAGTGGTAAGACCGTGCGACTCTTTCGAGGAGGTCACGGGTTTAAACCCAGGCAGACACCAATGAGTTTTTCTATTAAAACTTTTAGTTTAATTAATAACTGTAGCTTATCACACGCTCTTCGGTGAAGGAAAACATCGTAAGGAAACCTGCATATCTCTAGTGAATTCTGGAGATATGTGTAACCTACCAATCCGCATTGGAGCAGCGTGGTAGGTCTTAGCTCCAATCCTTCTCTCCAAAAACGGAGAGAAGAGGCCTATTCCCAGTAGTGGGATAGTAGCAGACCACTACTTAGTTACTTACTTTTTACTTTTAAGTTTACAGATTAAGTATTACGGGGTTTGAACCTGCGATCCCCTCGAAAGAGTCGCATGGTGGTACCGCTGGGCTATCACAGCTCTTATATATTAATAGCTTAATAATATTCAATTATAAAGTGGCCGCATATATTCCTTTGTTCATGCACCACCCGTGTCCGATAGCTATTTCATGCATTTATAATGTTTCCACGGCACCCCCTAGCGCGTATAATTTTCAAATAGATGGTAATCCTTCTATTATCCGGTATTTTATTCGTGCGGTTTGCGTTAAACCTCAATAAATAACTTTGTTGTAGACAAGTAAATTATTTGGAAAACGAAACAAGATTTAGATATCTTCTTGTCAATAATAAGATAATATTTTTGCGGAAACCTAAACATTATTTATATTTATGGATACTCTTTCTGCGTCATTATAGATAGGTAGAGACGACCTCGCAAGTCAAAAGTATATCATCACATGCCAGCACTTATAACACTCTAAGTGGGGTCCTCACAACATGTTATAAACATGTTGTGACATGATTTGGTTACGTATTTTACGACCGGCCGCCTGCCTGACATCATCTTACCTTAGTTGTATTTTACGACACCTCGGTAAAAAGGAGGGTGGTCTATTCTACGTAACCGGATACCACACTGTGAGTCAATTTACCTTAGTCTCCTTTTACGACGCTTCGATAAGAAATGAGGATGGTCTATTCTACTCAGCCGAATACCACACGGCGGGTCGATTGACCTTAGTCGACTTTTACGACACCTCGGTAAGAAATGAGCGTATTACTATTTTATTCAGCCGGATACCACACGACGTATATGATCATAGTTTACATTTAAGCTTTAAAATCTATTTAAAATCACTGATAAAATGTCAATGAAATATATATGTATGTAATTATAGTATAACGCTAATTACAAAAATTTTTAACATACTAAAAATCGACTTATACTCTTAGACCATATAACGTATTTTTTACATAATAATATATATATGGGACACTTACACACTCGGTCGTCCGTCCCCAAAGTAAGTAACTTAATACTTGTGTTATGGATGACAGACAACTGGTGAATATATACTTATATATTTTTAAATACATACTTAAATACAAAACATGAATTTGATCCTCCTGCCCTTATCCCATTTTGAGTGGGGTCGGCACAACATATTACAAACATGTTTTCACATGATTTAGCTACGTATTTTACGACCGGCCGCCTGCCTGATGTCAACTTACCTTAGTCGTATTTTACGACTCCTCGGTAAGAAAGAGGGTGGTCTATTGTACTCAACCGGATACCACACGGTGGATCAACTTACCTTAGTCGCCTTTTACGACACCTCGGTAAGAAATGAGGTTGGTCTATTCTACTCAGCCGGATACGACACGGCGGGTCGACTTACCTTAGTCGCCTTTTACGACACCTCGGTAAGAAATGAGGGTGGTACTATTCTATTCAGCCGGATACCACACGGCATACAAAACATGAATATGCACTTTAATTTGTTAAATATTTTTATTAATTATTAAACCTTTATTTAATATAGACTTGATAAAAAACCCATATACAGAGCATAAAGTATTCAAACAATTTAAACAAATATATCATATACATTAGAATAAAAATTCACGATAAATGGCTATGGCTAGCTGCTAGCATACTCGCATCCTGAATCGTAGAAGCAAAAGTGAAAAAAACTGTTGTTGCTCGAATGAATTACGAATATGGGTCCATCAATATGCAGTAGTTTCGATCTATTTTTCGTTTCGTTTTATTGCCACTCGTATAGGCAATAAAGGCAAACTCGATTGGTTTCACGAACGACCAATCTGTCCTCAACAACTGAATGTGTAGGTTGGATTTCACTAAACGAAAGTTTGAATTGGCGATAGTAACAGATATGTGCAGTTAAATTTAGTTTAAGCGAATCACGTAAAATTCTTTAAATGCACTATAAAGAGTTTGTTATTTACAGCAAAAATGTACAAGTTATATCTATCTTAAATAACTTACACGCTAGGATGTGGAAAGGTCCCAAGAATGCTGGCCTATCAAAATAAAGAAACTTTTTCTGCATATATAACTAACTGTTTAATATCATAATAGAAAGTTGCTTAAAAATGAGACTTTCATAGACTAATACCAACGTTTTTAGATAAAAAAATATGGAAATTTAATAGAAAATAGTTTTGAAATGTGTGCGTGAGTTGTAGTGTGATTTTAAAGTTTTTAAATGAGGTCAATATACGTTCTATAACTGTTTCGTGGTCACAGTCGACTTTTATGCATATCAATGGTGATTTTACATAATTCAAAATCAAAATTCAAATTCAAAATATTCTTTATTCAAATAAACTTGTAAACACGTGCTTTTGAATCGTCAACTCTACTGCTGGTTCGGAAAGCTGTTCCTACCGAGAAGAGCCAGCAAGAAACTCGGCGGATGCTCTTTTAAAACTTAACTTACAGTAATGACTAGTTACATTTAGTCATTACTGTCTTGTACAGGGTCTTAGCGAGCTATATTCACACATTAACACAAGAATAGGTAGTCAAGTATTAAGGATCTTCTGATATAACAGATAAAAATATACATTAAATGAAATAAGTCAGTGTACAAAATTAACACCCCCTTATCGTTGGCATCGTATTATTTTACCTATCCCCATCTTAAGATTACTGTCGCGTATTGACAACAACGTACCTGAATCATCGCCTTACCGTCCTTTCCGGTACACAGGGGGAATACAAAGCAGCCGAAGTGGTTGTATTGGCCATTTAATTATTGATTTGGGACATGATGTAGAGTCATCTGTATACCTACAATTCACTGACTCACGACTCAACACATTCGATTTTTTTTTTTATTTTACTGATATTGTTTACTTTTATTAAAACGAATTTTTGCTACTGGCAATACTAGTCAGTTAATGAGATAGCCGTTACCTCAACTAAGCAACAAGCTACTTATAGAATATGTGATTATTACTGTCACTTATATAGATTTTAACAAAATAATATAATCATCTTTTTAATTTTTAAATGAGCTGATCTTGTATACTTACATATAATCTGAATTTGGGAAACGACTCGAACGACATTAATGAAACTTAGTAGAACGAAAGAAAGAACGTTTATATTATCCTCCCGTAACACAAAGTTGCTAATTAAACAAAACCTTAACACAAAACAATGGAGCTGAGCATAGGCCTCCTCTCACCATTTTTGGAGAGAAGGGTTGGGGCTAAGACCTACCACGCTGCTCCAATGCGGATTGGTAGGTTACACATATCTCTAGAATATTCTAGAGATATGCAGGTTTCCTCACGATGTTTTCCATCACTGAAAAGCGTGTGATAAATTGCAATTATCAATTAGACACATAAGTTTTAACAGAAAAACTCATTGGTGTCTGCCCGGGTTTGAACCCATGATCGTCTCTAGAGATTCACACGGTCGCACCGCTAGGCCATCACAGCTTAACAATAACATATAAATATACTGGACACGACAAGAAGCTGCAAATGCAGCAGTTTAAAAATGCAGTCAGCAGTTTAAAAACACTATTAAGGAGAGGCTGATACAGAAAGCCTACTATACTGTTGAGAATTATTTAGACGATAAAAATGCGTGGATATAAATATTGTTCGACCCTGTACAAGATAGAAACATTAAATGTAACTAGCATTAAGAATTGTATTTTTAAAAAGAGCAACCACCGAGTTTCTTGCTGGCTCTTCTCGGTAGGAACAGCTTTCCGAACCAGCAGTAGAGTTGACGATTCAAAAGCACTTGTTTACAGGTTTATTTGAATAAAGAATATTTTGAATTTGAATTTGAATTTGAATTTGAATGGCAACAGCTCAGTATAAATTGGGCGACAAAATTCTGTCGCAAAACAGTTTAACAGCAGTAGCCAGGAGCGACACAGTTAAATTAAGAATATACTGTTATAATTACTTAAATTACAATTATTTTTAATATGTACTATGTAGGAGGTTTCAAAGGCGATAATTCGATCTAGCTAGGTTTCATTTAAGTCAAGTCTAGATATCCCAGCCTTTTTTTTTCTTTATATCTCGTAACGCATGTTTTTTATATCTTCTGAAAAATTCCGCCTAAACAAAATATCATCATCATCATTTCATCATCTTCCTGCCCTTATCCCACTCTAAGTGGGGTCGGCACAACATGTTATAAACATGCTGTAACATGATTTGGCTGCGTTTTTACGACCGGCCGCCTGCCTGACGTCAACTTACCTCTGTCGTATTTCACGACACCTCGGTAAGAAAGAGGGTGGTCTATTCTACTAAACCGGATACCACACGGTGGGTCATCTTACCTTAGTCGCCTTTTACGACACCTCGGTAAGAAATGAGGTTGGTCTATTCTACTCAGCCGGATACCACACGGCGGGTCGACTTACCTTAGTCGCCTTTTACGACACCTGGGTAAGAGAAGAGGGTGGTACTACTCTACTCAGCCGGATACCACAACAAAATATCATCTAATTCTATAAATTCAGTGACTTTTATTTATACCGCGTTTTTCGGTATTCTACTTGATCAAATAATTATATCTTAACATGAAAACCAACGTACAACATCAAACGAAACTTTTAAGACTAAAAGAGCGTGTATATTTATTTTTACATTGCATCAAAGAGAATTTTTAAAGACATCCCCGCATTGCAGAGGCAATCGGTTAGCGGTCTGCAATGTAAGTTTTATTCAGCATAAAAATTGCGATGACTGAAACCAGCAGAGGTTTTATTACGGCCGGATAATTACTTCCTTTGTAATATTATAACTGATGAAAACCAGCGCGCAATAAATGTAGATAATAAAGAATATAAGAAAAAAAACCATCTCGTTATGCGCTCAAAGGGGTAAGAATTAGCTTAATGCAACGTCGTAACGCTGGTTTTCTCTATAAAATGCGGATTTCGACGCTTTCTCCAAGATGATTATTGGAGAATATTTCATATATTTTTATTTCTTAGATGTCCTCATTTCTTATAGAGGTGTCGTAAAAGGCGACTAAAGTAAATCGACCAGCCGTGTGGTATCCGGCTGAGTAGAATAGACCCACCCTCATTTCTTACCGAGGTGTCGTAAAAGGCGACTACGGTAAGTCGACCCGCTGTGTGGTATCCGGCTGAGTAGAATAGACCAACCTCATTTCTTACCAAGGTGTCGTAAAAGGCGACTAAGGTAAGTTGACCCACCGTTTGGAATCCGGTTTAGGCCATAAGGTCCGGAATAGGCCACCCTCTTTCTTACCGAGGTGTCGTAGGGTACGACTAAAGTAAGTTGACGTCAGGCAGGCGGCCGGTCCTAAAAACGCAGCCAAATCATGTTACAACACATTTATAACATGTTGTGCCGACCTCACTTAGAGTGTGATAAGGGCAGGAGGATGATGATTTTTATTTCTTAGACAAAAATAAACAAATAAATATATATGCTATGGGTGAGAGAATTTCTATTTTTAAATGCATACTTAAATACAAATATACACCCAAGCTCGAAGAACGAATTGTTATACAGAAAATATTGGCCCTCGGCGGGAATCGAACCCGCCACTCGCGTAATTGAAGACAAGGTGCGCCATCGTGCCAGTCTATAAAAGTCTCTAAAGGCTTGGCTTACGATCTCGCCTGATAAAAAACTTGACTGATACAATCAAATCAAACTAAAATATTTACTTGTACTAGCTTTTTACCCGCAACTTCGTTCACTTGAATTGTTGTCGCGTATAGATGGCGCTTTTAGTGTCATCCTATTTCTGTAGAACTTAAGGATTTCATGTATGTTATTCCGGTGTATAAGGAATAATTGTACCAAATTTCATCGATATTGGTTCGATGGATTCGCCGTAAAAGAGTAACAAACATACATCCATACTCACAAACTTTCGCATTCATAATATTGGTAGGATAGGATTGTAATGGTAGAGAAAACTCTCCTTTTCTTTCTTGACCTAGAACAAAATTAATCTGTGCATGCAAAATGGACATTATAGCTTATTATAATGGACATTTTGCATGCGCTATTGCACTTTATTTTTGAGCTACTTACCATTTTATAATCCATTGAGAGTTTAAATTTAGCATCAACGCCTCATATATAGTTAAGCAAAACATTTTTTTTAATCATCATCTTCCTGCCCTTATCCCACTCTAAGTGGGGTCGGCACAACATGTTATAAACATGCTGTAACATGATTTGGCTGCGTTTTTACGACCGGCCGCCTGCCTGACGTCAACTTACCTCTGTCGTTTTTCACGACACCTCGGTAAGAAAGAGGGTGGTCTATTTTACTCAACCGGATACCACACGGTGGGTCAACTTACCTTAGTCGCCTTTTACGACACCTCGGTAAGAAATGAGGGTGGTCTATTCTACTCAGCCGGATACCACACGGCGGGTCGACTTACCTTAGTCGCCTCTTACGACACCTCGGTAAGAAATGAGGGTGGTACTATTCTATTCAGCCGGATACCACACGGCGTTTTTAATATTAATTTATTAATTTTATTATTTATTAATTTTTTTTAATATTATTTTATTATAAATTAATCTATTTAGTTTGTATTACTGATAAAATATTGCAAAATAAAGAATCTATCTTTTCATTTATATCACTAGATTTAGACATAGAAATATATACAACCTACAACAACAATATATATACGCTGTCAATACGCGTGTATTTATGCTTAAGGAGTTTACTTATAAGTGAATTGTTACATTTAACTTATATACTAAGCATGTTATAATTTATAGAATTAGTATAAGCAATTTGTAAGTGAACCTAAATAAATAAATAAACAACTAACCTAAACCTATATACCTGTACAAGACAGTTGGCTAAATGTAACTAGTAATAAGAATTATATTTTGAAAAGAGCAACCGCCGAGTCTGCTGGCTCATTTCGGTAGGAACGGCGTTCCGAACCAGCAAAGTTGACAGAACATAAAACTTGTTACAAATGTTTTTTATGAGTTTTGGGTGAGAGCATATCCAGCTGGGTAAAGGGCAGTGTAGAACATGCAATTACCTAAAAGCTGTAAGGAAAAATTAGATTTAAGTTGTATAAAAATGTATGGTGTAGCGATACCTTAACGGAAACCAATGTCCAACAGTAAACTTCTATAGCCAGAAACGATAAACAGAAATATATTTTAATAAATATAATCAAGCACCTTAGTAATTAATAATATAATTAAAATAACCAATTTAGTTATTAAGAAATAACTAGATAACAATAATATATTATAAGAAATCTTCATTAATATTTGTGACTTTTCATTTTATCTTTGAGAAGTTTCATTAAAGATTCTTAGTCCTACGCAATGATTAATAGGGATAATATAATTATAAAACAAACTTTTAGCGGCTGAAACAAATTACCGCTCTAAGATTTGCCAGCTACACAAAAAAATATCTTGACACAATTTTTTTTAATCTAGTAATGCTATAATGTTTCGTCTGTTATTTATATTTGTTTTGTTTTTTGTTTACCTTTATGAAGGATATTAAGTTTTTTTTATTTACTTTACTGTGTATATTAAGTTTCACTGTACTGATAGCGTCACAATATATATATTCAAATATTCTATTCGTACAGAAAAATATATAAGACGAAATTTAATGTATACCATAGACGTAAGAGAGGTCACAAGAAGCTTGTGATTCCTATGATTCATTAGATAGATTCGCTTCTACAATAAAATTCTGCAATCGAAAGTATTTTACGACCAACCGCTTGGCTGACTTAAAATATCTGCCTGCTTGACTTACCTCAGTCGCCTTTTACGATACCTCGGTAAGAAATGAGGTAAGTTTATCCTACTCAGCCGCATTCACACGGCGGTAGTTAAGTAGTAATAAAATGTTTCCTAATTTTTTTCTAGAAATGGCGATCCTTCGTATCAAAAACGGTATTAAGAAAATTACTTTCTAAAAAGATCAAAGAAGCTGAGATTTGTAACGTGGCCAGAAACATTGGTATACAAAGAACATTTTCTTGTAATATAACATCCGAATTATTAAAGAATATCGTATCTCAATTTTCTTTTATAAGCAATTTCGATTCAAATAAAAACATTTCATTCAGAGAATTTCTAGAAGCTTCTTTGAATCTCTTAAGGTTTTGTCAATCTACTAATATATAAAAATGAATGTTTGTCTGTCCGTTATAGACTCTGAAAGGGCTCGACCGATTTAAATGAAATTTTCAGTCAATCTTTGGAATAACCCAGCGAATGATGTTGTAATGTCTTGTAAAGTTCGACATCGACCTCTGGGTCATAAGTCCGTTAACCTAACTTTACCACTACTTGTAGAAGTTAATTATATAGTAAGTAGCCGCCTGTTACTATCCCACTGCTGAGAATAGGCCTCTTCTCTCCGTTTTTGGAGAGATGGATTGGAGCTAAAACCTACCACGCTGCTCCAATGCGGATTGGTAGGTTACACATATCTCCAGAATTCTCTAGAGATATGCAGGTTTCCTCACGATGTTTTCCTTCACCGAAAAGCGTGCGATAAATTGCAATTATCAATTAGACTCATAAGTTTTAACAGAAAAACTCATTGGTGTCGCCCGGGTTTGAACCCGCGACCTTTTCGAAAGAGTCGAACGGTGTTACCGCTGGGCCATCACAGCTTTTACACAGAAGTTAATTATCACAGAAGTTAATTATATAACATAAGTTAAATATAAATAAAATTTTATGATATATTTATCCAAATCTAAAAAATAACTGTAGGTAAAGACTAGGGCTAAAAACATCGATTTAAGAGATCGATTTAAATAAGAATTTGTACTTGTCAAATGTTTTACATTTATTTTAAGTTTTTACTCCACTATAGTTTTACTGCAAATAAATACAAATAGTAATGCAAAATACATTTAAACTACACTCTAGTGCGGGATTAGTGAATGCCGCGGTCTACGAGTAACTTATTTGCATACATTAAGCGTGGGCTTATGCCGCTTTCATGGAATGGCGCAATAATTCACTTTTAAATGTTTTCTAATTAACTACATTCAAAGAGTTCTATTTCCAGTTTAGTATTTACTTAGTTATTATAAAAAAGATAATATAAATACTTTTTATTACAAAACTAATGAAAATATTATTTTTCTATAATCCGCGATACGCGCTATCGCGGAGTAAATTCATTAGTTTTGTATAATGGACCTCCGCAAAGTAACGCCTAATTCTATAAATTACTTTTTATTTTTATTTATGTAAAAATTTTAACTGTTTTATTTTACACACGCGGCTATCTGTCCCCAAAGTAATTTAATACTTGTGCTATGGGTGACAGACAACTATTAAATACATCATCACTACATATTATAAAACAAAGTCCCTATATCCCTATGTATGCATAAAACTTTAAAACTACGCAACAGATTTTGATGCGGTTTTTTTAACAGATAAAGTGATTCCAGAGGAAGATTTGTACGTATAATAACATTCAATACGGTGTAGAAAAATACTGTAATTTTTAACGTTTCTGTAAATAATTACATTTTTTTTCCGCTTACATTGCAAACGTCGGCTAAACCCTACGAGATTTATTAAAATAATGTACTAAGTATTTGTACATATTGAAAAGGTCTACACAAAAGTCCGTGATGGTATATGTCTATCTCTTATGGATAACCCACTATAGCATTTTTTGTCATTTACTTTTTACGAAAAATAATGCCATATTTTTTAAGCAATTTTTATACAATACAGCATTAATCCTTATCCAATTAAGTACCTTAAATAAATAGTTTATTTAATATAGATCAATATGGCCGTTTACAGTATGTAATTTAAGTAAACATTTTCGGAGATATTACAGATTTAAAATGCCGTGAGGACGCCGCGCTTCGCCCTATAACACTTCGACTTTAGCAGCTGTCCCTCTTTTAAGAGTTTGTTTAAAGACATTCTGTAATTAATTGTAAAAATAAAATACATAGGGAAAATGTAAAAGTAAATAAGTAAAAATGTACTATATGAATTTAGATATTCCAAAGATAGCGGGAAATTTTCTTGGAAATTGTTTTCTCCAAATTTAACGCGTGCCGGCCACGGGCAGTAATGAATAAATCAAAACTACTCGATCGATTTTATTAATTTTTTTTCACTGACTGACTGACGGGATATATATTTTATACCCGTGCGAAGCAGGGGCAGGCCGCTAGTACATATATAATTTTAATCATATACTTAAATATATACCTAGACCCGAAGAAAAAACAAACTGTTTTTAGAAAATGTTGATCCTCGGCGAGAATCGAACCCGCGATGTTGCCTTTTATGACACCTCGGTAAGAAATGAGGGTGGTCCATTCTACTAAGCCGGATACCGGACGACGCGGTCGGTCGAATTACCTTAGTCACGTTTTACGACACCTCAGTAAGAAATGGGGGTAGTCTATTCTTCTCAGCCGGATACCACACAGCAATCATACTAATCGCCCTATCTCCAGAATAAAATTACATGTTCCATGTATAAGCATAGGAAATATAACTTTATTCTTTGGATGGGGCGATTTTTTTTTTATTTACAGCCAAAATATACAAGCTGTATCTATCTTAAATTACTTACACGCTAGGACTATACAAATCATGCCCACGTGGAATGGTCCCAAGAATGCTGGCAACGTTTTCGCGCTGAATCGCTAAGCTGATCCTTTGCGCAAAAAGGTGCCAGCCCTCTTGTCACCAGAAAAGGGAAATTACTACAAAATACATATACATTTTTGTCCTCAAAATAAGTGCCATAAAAGCTCGGAGCAACTGAAATGATACTACATGACTCATAACATAAATTCAAAATCCCAAAATGTATGTATATTTAAACAACATTCATGTTATTAAAGGGTCCAATTTGAGTTACAGCCGGACCAAAGGGCGACCCAATCGCAACTCGATTTGTCTTTTTCTCACGCAACAGTACATTACAAAATTAGATCGCTAACATTTTTTTCCTTACTTATATACTGCTTGTATTATAACTAATATTATCATTCTCCTGTCCTTATCGCACTGTATGTTTTAAACACGTTTTTACATGTTTTGGCTTATTTATTTAGGACCGGTCACCTGCCTGACATCATCTTCCCTTAGTCGCCTTTTACGACACCTCGGTAACAAATGAGAGTGGTCAATTCTACTCAGCCGGATACCACACTGTGGTTGAACTTACCTTAGTCGCCTTTTACGACACCTCCGTAAGAAATGAGGGTGGTCTATGCTACTCAGCCGGATACCATTAGTCGCCTTTTACGACACCTCGATAAGAAATGTGGGTGGTCTATTCTACTCATCACCACCACTCTGATTCAATTCAAATTAGTGGGTTACACATACCCTAGGAATTTTCCATAGATATGCAAGTTTCCCCACGATGTTGTCCTTGACTGAAAAACGTGTGATAAATTATAATTAGTTACATTAAAATATTTGTTACAACATGTTTTAAATACAACCTCCTTCATAGAGTTGGTCATTAATATGAAAAAGTATTATGGCTGTCATTATTTGTCATTGAGTTGTTGAGTAAGAGTGAATAAGTTGACTTTGGGAATATTGCTTTTTATTATTGAATAATAAAGGAGAAATATCGTCGCTATTTTAAATATCAGTTAGTTACATAAGTTTTAACGAAAAACTCATTGGCTTGCTGCCTGGGATTTGCACCTGTAACACCTAGGTACAACACCCCAACTGGCCCCAGCCAACCCCAGCTCAAACTTCCATACTGAGAATTAATCAATTCAAAATTCATTACGTGCTTTCAAAATTATGCACGATTGGTATTTAATGATGTGAACGCGATGTCAGCATCGCAGGCGGTTTTGGTGAATAGCAAATTGCAATCATTTACCGCATTTGCTAACTATTCCGCACCCGTTCAAATGCTGTCAACTTATGATTGATGCTTTGAGGTAATTCATTGCTATTTCTGTTAGTAGAGTAAAATATTCTATTCTTTACATACAGTTCTATTCTTTACATACAGTATTTAGAGGGTGACCAAGCCTTGCTCGGTAATTTTATTAAAGACATATGCAAAATCCGATAAGAAAATGCAATTAAAAAAAAGAAGGTAAGAGTGTGGTATCCGTCTGAATAGAATAGTACCACCTTCATTTCTTATCGAGATGTCGTAAAAGGCGACTAAGGTAAGTTGACCTACCGTGTGGTATCCGGTTTAGTAGAATAGACCAACCTCATTTCTTACCAAGGTGTCGTAAAAGGCGACTAAGGCAAGTTGACCCTTCAACTGACGTCAACTTATCTTAGTCGCCTTATGAAAGAAAGAGGGTGGTTTATTCTACTCAGCCGGATACCACAAAGAGAGTCGACTTACCTTAATCGCCTTTTAGGACACCCTAGTAAGAAATGAGGGTGGTCTATTGTAAGTCATATGGGACGGTAATCGGTGCTGTTATAAATTTGATCAAAAAGGACTAAAAATAAGTTTTTCTTTTATTAATTTAAGTTAATAAGGCAACTTCTGTGTCAATACCTATCCCTGTGTTTTTTATCTTCACTCCATTAAAGTAGCTTTTAATTTAAAATTCTAAAGTAATATTTTCTTATTCTTTTAACTCTAATATTAAATCGGGATATTAAAACTTAAAATTTTAACCATGAACGCGAAAGAAAATCCTGGGTGCATTTGAGACGGACGAATTAAAAATTAATGAAAGCAGAAAGGCACTTTTATTATATTAAATTTCTTAATAACATCTTAATTTAAATATGACTTTATTTGTATGTATGATAAGATATAACTCAATAAGTAACATACAAAACTATAAAGAAAATTTGTTACAAAATAGCATATTTTTTTCAAAAAAAATTCACCGCCGTGTGGTGTCCGGCTGAGAACAGACCATCCTCATTACTTACCGAGGTGTCGTAAAAGGCTACTAAGGTAAGTTGGCATCAGGAAGACGAAAAATAACTATCCAAAACATGCAATATCATGTATAAACCATGTTGTGCCGACCCCACTTAAAGTGGGATAAGGGCAGGAGAATGATAATCTTCAATAAATCTTCAATTCAACTTTAGAACAATGCGATATTGAGATACGAAAGATCCCTGCATGAAATACGTTGACATAAATTATAGTGGAAAAAGGAAAAATTATATATAATTTTCTTAGGAAAACGTTGCTTTCCTCCGCAAGGACGCACATGGTGGTTCAAACAATCTTTCAAGGCGAAAAAAGTATATACAACAAGTCATAGATTTCTCATGGGTCTAGTAATTCTGATGTAAAACTATCTAGGAGGAGTAAAGTCTAAGATTTACTTAATCTCAAACATTCCACATTCTGGTTTACGAGCGATACTTGAAATGTCGTCTATTCAAACTATGTAATAGGAATGCCACTCCTTGCAAAATTGACGCCATTGCATTGAAGATGATTGTTGCAAATTGGGCAGATAGCAAATTGGTATCTATCTACAAAACTTTATGCTAGCGTAAATTTATTATATAAGATAAAGTAAAGTAACGGCCTGTTACTAACCCACTTACTGGGCATAGGTCTCCTCTCTCAGTTATTTTGATGAAAGGGATTGGAGCTAAGACCTACCACGCTGCTCCAATGCGGATTGGTAGGTTACACATATCCCTTGATATCTAGAGATATGCAGGTTTCCTCTTATGAATTAGACACATAAGTTTAAATAGAAGAACTTATTGGTGCCTGCCCGGGATTTGAACTCATGACCACCTCGAAAGAGACGCACGTTGTCACCACTGGACTATCACAGCTTGGTAGTGGTAAGTTATTATATATTTATTTCCAATTCAAAACGAAAAATTAAACAAACAAATTTCGATGACCCCCGAAAAAGGGTTAAAGCATATTATCTATTCAGAGAAAAAATATTATGTAACTCCAACTTAAAGAAGAATCGTTTCATTCCAAGAAATTTCATTTACAATAAAATAAAACCCAAATTCGCTATATTAATATTATTCTCATGCTAAATTTACATGTATATCATCTTTATATATAAGATTAATTTTTTAATATTATTAAAAGCTTTTATTTAACTTGCGGTGTATGTATGTGAAGGTGAAATCTTGCAAGTCAAATTTGGGACACTTCCCGATGTCAGATTGAGCTGAAATTTATCATACTAGTCTAGTCTGGATGACAATGCGTGTTTATGACATACATGATGCTGAAGCCAGGATTGGCTCCAGATGAGGAAATTAGATTAAAATTAGGTACATGACATTTTAATGAAAGCTTTTTTAATCTGACTTGTCTTCCAATCTCATCCTCAAACCTCAAAATTGTCTATAGGTAGTCAGTGTCAAAATATGAATACAACTATTTTATCGTTCGACATTTATCTACGAACAGTCGGCTGCGGAGATCAATCTCGTAGTCGTGTGTACGGAAATTACATGAAGATAGATTCGCAAGTGCAACAGCTGTTTACATTACTCCATTCCCCAATACATTCGCCAACTGCATGTTCTATATTTAGCTTTTCACAATGCATTATTAAATATTACATAATATATTGGTAATAACGATAATTAAGACTAACCAAACGTTCATTACAGCTATGCCTGCAGTTTTCTTTCTAGGAGGATAACCTAGCCCAAAAGCTTAAAGCCTTAAGCAGCTTTATTCAAGCGATGTGCATTAAAAATGATTGCATTTAAAAGCTCTTTTCGAGACGTAAAATTATTTAAATTTATCATCATTCTCCTGACTTATCCCACTCTACGTGAAGTCGGCCCAACATGTTTTAACCTTACAATAGTAATAATACAATTATTTTCCTATAATAAATTTATTTTGCTATAAATTGTATCGCGGATTCTCCGCAAAGTAACGCTTTATTATATAATTTATTGTTTTAACCATGTCGCGATGTGATTTGGCTAGGTATTTTACGATCGGCCGCCTGCCTAACGTCATCTTACTGAAATATGGAACATCCATTGGTAGAAAAACAGTAAGAAAAAGATAAAGTTATCAAGATTTCAATTCATCTATCTATCAACGAGATTTCATCCTAAACCAGTGACAATGGAATGAGCTTGTCAAAATTCATATTAATATTCAACAGAAGTATGATTCGTGTATGTTCTATGTATGTGTGTATGATATTATTTATGTATTTCAATGAATTCATGAATACACTTTAAATAAAATCGAATACTCTGCTGAGCTCTTGACACGGTTTACTTGACAAGGCCTTATTCACTTCGATGTTAATACAATTTATTATTTCCACTTAATAACAGATTAAAACATCGAAATGAGATTTCGAAACTTGATATAATTGAACATGTTTTTGAATTAATTGCGCATTAATAATTATTTGTATAATATATTAATTGATAATCATCCATCTGCCTGTATCCGACTCTAAGTGGGGCACATGTTATAAACATGTAATATGATTTGGCTTGGTATTTTACGACTGGCCGCCTACCTGACGTCACCTTACCTTAGTCGCCTGTTACACCTTGGTATTTTGAGCTCACTTTTGGGAAAGTGGCATTGTTTTTTTTAATTTATAGATTTTTAAATGACCAAAGTAACTGCAAGTGAATGTAAAAAATTATTATATAATAATTACATTATCAACTTTAGACATAGGTCAAAGCAAACCGCAAAGCAATGTTTTGCGATCTTGTTGTGGAATCTATCTCCTGATGATGCTTCGGTTGTGGGGCGAAACGATTGTTGAGTTTGTGATAGTAAACGTATGTAGTGCTTGTGTATTGTGGTGGCGGTGGTGGAGGTTCGTGCACGTGTTTTTACGAATCCTGCATCTTTGTGTGAAAACGGATTGTCCACTCTACATTTATATATATTTTCTATTATACGTGGTGGTTCTGGTAAACTATTACCCAGAGGCAAAGCCCATTGCCACCACCCGCGTCGCAGGTTGCGGATAGCGATCGGCCCTTAGATATAAGGGTTAGCTGCGAATAAAGTGAATAAGCAGTCGCGGACAACGGGGCGGTCCATCGGAGGGGCGTTGGGGTGCCTTTGGCAGGGTCACTTCGATAAAATAACGCTTTAACTCGATGATGATGGATGACAGTGGCGAGTACACGCCGCCACTTTCTTTAAAGGCGTGGCTGGATGTTGTCGGTAGCGGGGCAATATTCAAGGGCGGCAATAGGGCGCCTACAGCCCTAGTTAGATGGGCTACCGCTCTATAAGAAGGCAGCAGTTCTTATAGTAAGGGGGGAAAGCGATAAAGAAGTATCTGGACTCGGTTTTACCCCTATTTCTATTTGTGGGCATGGTCTAAAAATTGACTAATGGCTACAAAACTGCGATGTGGAAAGCAACGGGAAACTACCACATTACTTATCCCTAGTAAATCAGTATGGAAAAGAAAACTAAGAGAACCCTCAGTGCCCGGCAAACGAGGGTGACAATCTCCGGGCGGGATTTCCGATTCAACGACGACCATGGCGTGCTAAAGGTTACCACTTGGAATGTGCGAACATTGTACCAAGATGGAAAATTAGAAAATGCAGTTACTGAAATGAAAAGACACAAATGGGATATTTTGGGAATGAGTGAAGTAAGATGGAAGGACTGTGGAGATATACCAGCGCCTAATGATACTCACTTTTATTATTCAGGTGGTCAGAAACATGAAAGAGGTGTTGGCTTTATTATAACTAAGAAAATTAATGCTTGTGTAACTGGATATATACCATATTCTGATAGAATAATTTTATTACAACTAAATACTAGGCCCATCAAAACAAATTTGATACAGGTGTATGCCCCTACTGCTGAAAGCACACAGGAAGAATGTGAGAAATTTTACGAAGGTATCAATGCTCTATTGAGATCCGTTAAGAATCATGAAATTAATGTGGTGATGGGAGACTTAAATGCCAAAGTTGGAGAGATGCCTGTGCACAACATTGTCGGTTCATTTGGCCTTGGAGAAAGAAACGAGAGAGGTGACCGTCTAGTAGAGTTCTGCACAGAACACTCTCTAACTATAACGAATACTTGGTTTAAATTACCTAAAAGGCGTTTATATACATGGGAGTCCCCAAGTCACACAACTGATAAAATTATAAGAAATCAAATTGACTTTATATGTATTAATCAGCGTTATAGAAATGCCATTGTCTGTGCTAAGACGTATCCTGGAGCGGACATAAACTCTGATCGCAATCCTGTCATGTGTAAGTTACGATTAAAACTAAAAAGAGTGCAAAAAGGAGAGAGTAAGAAGATATTTAATTTACCACAGCTTAATGACAACAGAATTAAGGAATTATTCTCGAAACGAACTGACGAAATCGATAAGATAGATAAAACAGATAATGTAGAAGAGCTGTGGACTGAAATGAAGTTAATATTAACAAAATCAGCAGAGCAGATACTTGGGTATAGACCGTATAAGAAAAAATCATCCTGGATAACAGACGAGATAGATGAACTATTCGAAAGACGTAGGGAAAATAAGCAAAATCCACTTTTATACAAGCAAATTAATAAAGTGCTTCAAATTAAGATCTATGAAGCAAAAGAAAATGAGTTGATAAAAAACTGTCAACTAATTGAACATCTAGAAGCTACCCATCAATATAGCGAATTACATAAAGTATTGAAGAAAGGAATTCAAGGAGTCAGACCGACTTGTTTGGGCTCTTTAATGAATTCAAATGGTGAGCTGATCCTTACATTAGAGGATAAATTAAGTAGATGGGAAGAATATATAAAACATCTTTTTTACGACAATAGACCTAATCAAGGAGAATATGGGCCATATCTAACGGGTCCCCCGATACTTTTGGAGGAGCTTGAATATGCCCTTATATCTACAAAAACTGGTAAAACTGCAGGTGATGATGGAATCCCGATAGAGCTCTTAAGGAATATGGGAAGTAACATGAAAAACAGCATGGTTACTCTAATGAACAAAATCTATGATACGGGCCAAATCCCTAAGGACCTGCTTCGTTCTATATTTGTTACTATTCCAAAAAAACCTAAAGCAGTTAAATGTGAAGATCACCGTACTATCAGTTTGATGAGTCATACCATGAAGATATTACTGAAAATAATCTTTAACCGCATAAAGGACAGATGCATGGAAGACTTATGCCCTCAACAATTTGGCTTTAGACCCGGTATAGGAACTAGGGAAGCGCTTTTTACACTCAATGTCTTAATAGAGCGTGCTATTGAACATCAACAACAAGTCTACCTTTGTTTTATAGACTACGAAAAAGCGTTTGACCGTGTCCATCATACGAAACTGATGGATATACTTCAGAGAAAGGGGATCGATGAGAAAGACCTTCGATTGATCAGCAATCTCTACTGGTCTCAGGAAGCTGCCGTTAAAATAGAAGGCAAACTGTCATCTTGGACAGCGATCAAGAGAGGTGTCAGACAAGGATGTATTCTGTCTCCGTTATTCTTTAATTTATATTCGGAAAACGTTTTGACTGAACTACTTGAAGGACACTCGGAAGGAATTATTGTGAATGGGCATAGAGTTAATAATATTAGGTATGCAGATGATACTGTGCTGATAGCAGATTCTGAGAATGGACTGCAAAACCTTCTCGGAGATGTAGCGGTTGTGAGCAAAACAATGGGACTTACAATAAATAAGGGTAAAACAAAAACAATGGCTATATCTAAAACCCAGCTCCCTCCCCCTGATATCAATCTTACTAACACCAAGATAGAAGCGGTGTCGAAATTTAAATACTTAGGAAGGATATTCACATCAGATTTAGACAATACAATTGAAATAAAATGTAGAATTGGACAAGCTAAAGCGGCTTTTTTCAAAATGTCAAAAATATTATGTAACCCAAAAATCCCATTCGATATAAGATATCGCGTCCTAAAGTGCTACGTCTGGTCCACTCTCTTATATGGGTGTGAATCATGGACCCTAACTAAAGACGGATGTAGACGTTTGCATGCATTTGAGATGTGGGGCTTTCGCAAAATGCTAAAGATCCCTTGGACTCACTTCGTCTCAAATGCTCTGGTCTTGGAGAGAGCTCAATGCAAGCGGATGCTGATGAAAACCGTCATGCAAAGAAAGGTTGCCTTTTTCGGACATCTGCAGAGAGGATCCCGATATCAATTTCCTAGGTTGATCCTAGAAGGAAAGATGCACGGCAAGAGAGCACCTGGAAGGCAACGTCTTAAATGGTTCAATAATATAAGAGAGTGGACGGGACTTAGATACTATGAAATAAAAAAGATAGCACAAGACCGGAAAAGTTTTCTCCAGCTGACCTCCGAACTTCATTCTGAAGATGGCACCAGATGATGATGATGTTATCGCGAATTATAGCTAAATAATTTTATGAGAAATATGTAACAAAATATAATTATGTCGATACACTTTTTTGTACTATCTTGTCCAATTTATAACATAATACCTATAGCGCTGTTCAAGCTTCTATCATTTTATAGACTAGAGTTATTTACCTTCCATTTGTAAGCGGAAATATCTTAAGATAAAGTGCTGTATTTTTTGCACTGTTTGTAGACGAAGTGCAAGAAAATTCTTAAGCAAACGACACCTCGCTTTACTCTTCACAAAATAGATAGTGGTAGTATTTTCTGAAGAAAATCACCTTAATAAATATCGGTAATATTGTCTATTTATTTACTTTATGATTAACATAAATAAAATAATATAGTTGATTTACAAAATTCAAATTCTAAGTATTCATTATTCAAGTTGATCTTTATAAGCACTTTTGAATCGTCAAATTCAATTTCAAATTCAAAATATTCTTTATAAAATATTCTTTGTAAACTTGTTGACAAGTGCTTTTGAATCGTTAACTCTACTGCTGGATTAGAAAGCTGTTCCTATCCCAGAAAAGACATCAAAAAAACTCGGTTGCTTTTTTAAAAATATAATTCTTATTACTAGTTACATTTAATCATTACTGACTTTTACAAGGTTGAACAGTAAGTATATACACACATTCTTATCATCTTAGTAATCCTTAACAGTATAGTAGGCTTTCTGTATCAGCCTCTTTTCAACAGTGTTTGTAAACTTCTGTAATGGCAAAGCTTAAAATGAAGGTACTATTGGCTCCGAAAGGTCTTTTCATCGTGAAGAACCAGCAAGTAACTTGGCGTTCACTCTTTTAAGAAATAACTATTTAAATAATATAATAAGCTTTGTTAATGACTGTCTTTTTGATTGCTTTTTATACTTGTATAAACTCCAAAATAGATAGTCATTTTTTATTGTAAAAACGTATAGCAAAGACCATAAACGACCTACGAACTTCCTGGTTTCTCTATTGCTAATAGTGCTATTACATTGAAACAAGTAATCATCATTCTCCTGCCCTTATCCCACTACAAGTGGGGTCGGCATATTATTAACATATTTACACATGATGTGGCAGGTTATTTACGACCGGCCACCTACATGACGTCAACTTACCTTAGTCGCCTTTACGACACCTCGGTAAGAAAGAGGATCGTCTATTCTACTCAGCCGGATACCACACGACGGTTCAACTAACCTTAGTAGCCGTTTACGACACCTCAATAAGAATTGAGAGTGGTCTACGAGGTGTGTTCAAAAAGTATCGCGAATTTTGTGTATTTTCAAAAATTATTTATTTATTCGTAAATATCTATTTTGTCCCCTTCAAAGTAATCCCTCTGGGATATTATACACTTGTGCCAACGTTTTTACAAATCTTCGAAGCACTTCAAAAAATCGTTTTTTTGTATCTTGTTCAGCTCCTCCTTCGATGCCGTCTTTATCTCGTCAGTCGTGGCGTAGTGTCGTTCTTTCATGGGCCTCTTCAGTTTCGGGAACAAGAAAAAGTCACAGGGGGCCAGATCTGGGAAATACGGTGGCTGCGGTATCATTGGTCTGTTGTTTTTGGCCAAGAAGTCGCGTACAAGCAGCGATGTGTGAACAGGGGCGTTATCGAGGTGCAAAAGCCAATTTTGTTTTTCTACAAATTATCGATTAAAATCGAATGGCACGAGCCAATCAATATGCCTAGGTCCTCGGCAATTTTTCTATCGATGATTCGAAGATTGGTCAATACCATTTTCTTCAATTCATCAATTTTTTCGTCTGTTGTTGAAGTGCTCGGGCGTCCGGCACGCTCTTCGTCATTCACATCTTCTCGGCCTTTTAAAAACATTTTGTACCACCGATAAACGTTGCTTTTGTCCAAAGTAGCTTCTCCATATGCCACAGACCACACTCGGAATGCATCCGCGCACTTAATTTAGTTTTTCACACAAAAATCGATACAGGTTCCTTGTTCTATTTTTTGAATAGGTAAAAATCGAAGACGAACCAAAACACGTGCAAGCAAAGCAGCTGTCAACAATTAACCGAACATTCAAAATGGCCCAACTTGTCAGCATAAGTGAGAGACATATGTACCAACATAACGCCACAAAAAAATCGAAATCGAATATATGTAACTCGCGAAAATTCAAAATTCGCGATACTTTTTGAACACACCTCGTATTCTAATCAGCTTAGAACAAGAAATGGATTTAGAAATATCATTAAAACCCTACAATAGGATTTTCCAAAGACATGAACACGGACATACAAAGAACGGATTAAATCGAACTTGGAAAAGCGGCTCTGTGAACTTTTTTAAATGGTGATTTATACGGAACGCAAATACTTCCACAATGCAAATAAAACTGAAACAACCCGAACGGATAATCCGATGTGCGAATATCCTGTTAAAACATTTTACATTGTTAAGCTGACTAAGTTATAGACTATGATAAATACCTCTCGTGCAGAAGTCTTATAGCCATAATACTAATATAAAAGTAAGGGCATGTTACTATCTCACTACTAGGTATAGGCCACCTCGCTCCCTTTTCCCTCGCGGGTTCGATTCCCGCCGAGGGCCAACATTTTCTATAAATGAATTTGTTGGTCTTCGACTCTGGGTGTATATTTGTATGTAAGTATGTATTTCAAAATTATATAAGTATATATTCACCAGTTGTCTGTCTACCATAACTCAAATATTAAGTTATTTAATTTGGGGACGGACGACCGTGTGTGTCCCATATATTTATTTTAGGAAATAAGGGCTGGAGCGAAGACCTACCACTCTGCTCCAAGGCGGATTGGTAGGTTACACATATCCCCAGAATTCTCTAGAGACATGCAGGTTTCCTCACGATGTGTTGCTTCACCAAAAATTATTTATGTTATTAATGTCTTCATTAGAGGAGTATAAAAGTAAGAAAATAAAATTTATAATAGTACATACTGTAATACTGAAATCTAAATTGATGATGATTCAGTATAAATAAAACTAAATAAAAATCTTTTGTTTTTATTCTTTCAAATTTACATTAACTTGTTACAATTGTTACATTGGATTGTTAATCTAGTTACCAATCAAACGAAAAGTAATAATGATATAAATTTTAAATAAAACTATATAATGTATTTAATTAAGTTAACTAATAGATCATAAAATTAAGTTAAGTACAAAAATTCATTTAGAAAGCAATGGCTTTCTCGACGATGCCTTTGTACTGATTTAATCTAGAGAAGCTGTAAAAGTCCTCAGGCCTAACAGAAAAAACAATTTGAAAAAAAATACGTTTCAGTACGTAGGATATAGCATATTTTATCACCATCGACCCTTATATTAAGCTCGGCCGCTGTGGGAGGAATGTAATCGGATTACTCACATACTTTACTTCGCTTAAGGGCTTTGACGTTTAACGTGAAAGAAAAACACTGAAACATTTAGGGCATTATAAAGCAGCATGTACAAGACTGCGCTTAAGCTCTGTTAAATTATATAGAAGGTTTCACAATTTTGTGTTAATCTTGCGTAATCTTTAATATTTAAATGAGTTAATCTTGTATGTATATATGTATATATATTTTCGGAATGTCGGAAACGGCTCCAACAATTTCCATGATATTCGGCATGTAGAGGGTTTCGTTGGAGAAAAATCGATCTAGTTAGGTTTTATTTTTAAAAAATACGTTTATCCCTGTTTTTGGGCAATAAAAAAAACTATAATGTATTTATTAAAACAATAATTAAAATGTCAAGTCAGCGTGGCTTATTCGGGGAACGGGCGGTCTCGAAAATTGTAAATACCTAGTACCAATCCCCAACTACCCCAATATTTTTTTTATGTTTTTTTTTTGTAAAAAATTACCGAGCAAGGATCGGTCAACCAGGTACTGAAATTTATTAAGCAACATACTCGTATATTATTTTATGTGAATGGTTGGAAAAGAATAAGAGTTTGGGTTTTACCTATACTCGTATTATTTCGATTTAGATAATTTGCGTTCTTACTTTATTAATAAACAGACGATGTATCATCTTATAAAGATAAAAATTTATTTATTTGCGCCCATAAATGACTCAAATTTACACGTTAAGTAAGATTTTATTTGCATATATGATTCAACACACTGAAATCAGCAACTGTATATTTACACGTAAAAAAAAAACATCATTGAAATATGTGACTAACGAAATATATTGAATATCTCGCTTTTTTTAATATAACGCTATTAAATATGACGCTTTTTTTCTACCTTTTTTATAAATATAGCCGGATAAGGCGTAATACCTTCCATTCTTTTTTTAATTATCTAATACCTTTCATTCTTTTTTAAATTATCTTTTTTGTTTATTAATATATACGATTCATTGACCTTTTTTGACATAGGTAAGGTAACGGCCTGTTACTATCCCACTGCTGGGCATAGGCCTCTTCTCTCCATTTTTTTTTGAAGAGAAGGATTGGAGCTAAGACCTACCACGCTGCTCCAATGCGGATTGGTAGGTTACACATATCCCCAGAATTCTCTAGAGATATGCAGGTTTCCTCACGATGTTTTCCTTCACCGAAAAGTAATGTGATAAATTGCAATTATCAATTAGACACATAAGTTTTACTAGAAAACTCATTGGTGCCTGCCCGGGGTTTGAACCCTAGACCTCCTCGAAAGAGGCGCACGGTGTTACCGCTGGGCTACCACAGCTTAGGGCTGGGCTACCACATCTTAGGGCTGGGCTACCACAGCTTAGGCTTTTTTGACATTTTTATTTATATTCAGTTTTGACTTATGAAATCTTTACATCTAATAGATTATATAGTTATAATAACATTTTAGGAACCAACAAAAAACAACGCTGAATACGCATGTAAATTATAATTATAATGGAACAAAATTTAATGTAGTGTTAATTGTTAATGTAGGTATGTTTAAAATAACTTCGGTATAAGAAATAATTAAATAGGAGATAAAATATTGATTTTGAGTTAAGGTTTTTATTAATTTCACTATTCATTTAATTACTATACCACGAGTCTTTGTGAAAATCAGTTAGCAGTTTTAAAAAAATATTTCTTTACAAAAGTAATAACAAAATTATTTTGCTATAATCCGCGAAGAAGTAAAATAGAAAATATACATAATGCTAAATGTAAGTGGACAATCGGTAATCATACCTGATACATGCAGGATTCGTAAAAACACATGCACAAACCTCCACCACCGCCACCACAATTCACAAGCACTACATATGTTCACTATCACAAACTCAACAATCGTTTTGCCCCGCAACCGAAGCATCATCAGGAGATAGACTCCAAGACCAAAATCGCAAATGGGTCTCCGCAAAGTAACGCCTAATTCTATAAATATTACTTTGTTATCAGCTGCAGCTGATGCAATGGCAGCTTTATTAAAACAGTCTTAATCACGACCTATATAAACAGTGACGCTTATTATTTCAACTTTTATATACTTGAGGACTTTTGCCTTAAAAAGTATAAAAGAAAAATGAAGCATAATAAAGACAAATTCTTTGAAAGCACACTGTGAAAACTTCTTTACATTTCTCCTAACCAAGCAACATAAAGCATAGTCAAGCGCTCGTTTCAGTTTAAGCTCTCTCATTAGGAAAAGCTTCTTTTAAATAAGACACTTGAGTTTTTACGTCGGGTTTTAAATTTTCACTAACAAACCGTAACTCGAGCTATAAAGTTGTTTTTATTTATTTAAATACTTCAATTTCATTTGAGCACACCGGCGTGTGGTGGCTGAGTAGAATTTACCACCCTCATTTCTTACTGAGGTGTCGTAAAAGGCAGCTTAGTTAAGTCAACCCGCCTTGAGATATTCAATTGAGTAGACTAGACCACCGTCCTTCTTACCGAGGTATCTTAAAATATGGCTAAGGTAAGTTGACGTCAGGCAGGCTGGTAGTAAAATATGAAGCCAAATCTTGTGAGAACATGTTTATAACATGTTGTGCTGACTCAACTTAGAGTTGGATAAGGACAGGAGGAAGTAAGTAATTTAATTTGACAATAGCCGTGGCGTTGTTATTGCTATATTACTAAATACCAAGTTCGATTTATGTAAATACAATTAATAATTCGCAAATTATAGTCTCTAGCCTGATCTGGGAGGAGGGTGTTTCGCCCGTACCTAGTTACCATCTTACTAGTACACCGTAAAGGCTCTACCACTTCCGGTTCACGAGCTTTCATGTTAGATTGTATTTTAACTAACACGTGACAAGTCAATCAAGCAAAATAGCAGTAATATATTGAAAAAAAAACAAAGATAGCCTTTTATTAAAGGCGCGAATATATTTTTTACAACCTATATTAGTTATTACTAATAGAGTGAAAAAATATTACTTCTACTGTCCTCGTTAGATTGAATATAAAGACAAAATTATTGTTGCAGCATATTATGTGGTACTAGTTAACTTATCCCAACTTCGCACGGGTTTTAGAACACATATGTATTATGTGTTCTAAAGTTCTAAAGAATGCACTATTTATTAATTTGATATTAGATTTTATTTTGCAATAATCCCTAAGATATTCATTTAAATTGTATAATAATGTAAGTAATATAATGTCAAGACATACTTAAAGTAACTAATATTAACTTGATAAGGCTGAATGTGTCTAAATAGCTTTCCAATAATTATATTAGTACGTGATCCGTGGTATAAGCCAGCCTTTTCGATGTAAGCTATTGTCGTCATATTTCCACAGATATATACAAAATCCTTAACAAATTACAAACTTAATCCTACTGTCTATGGGACAAACTGCGTGCAAATTCATTGTGTATTTTATTTTGGAATTGTTTGCCTGTAAAATAAAAACTTTTTGTTTTGTACTTCATTGGTAAAAGACGGGGTGAAACATGGTGGTCGTTGTGGTTTTGGTTTAACAAACCTGCATGTACATACAAACGGATACTGCGTTCAGCAGTTTTTAAACACTATTAATAAAATGTTAATACGAAAAGCCTACTATTGAGGAATACTTAAAATTAGATGATACATACACGATGAGACAGTAATAACTAAATGTAACTAGTAATCAGAATTATATTTTTAAATAAGCAACCGCCGACTTTCTTGCTGGCTCTTCTCGGTAGGAACAGTTTTCCGAATAAGCAGAAAGGTTGACGATTCAAAAGCACTAGTTAACACGTTTATCTGAATAAAGAATATTTTTAATTTTGAACAGTATTTTAAACGGATCACATAAACGATTGTTTCAATTTAACCAAGCTAACTATGAATCATCATTCTCTTGCCCGTATCCCAATCTAAGTGGGGTTGGCACAACATGCTGTAAACAACTTGTCACATGATTTGGCTAGGTATTTTACGACCGGCCGCCTGCCTGACGTCAATTTACCTTAATCGCCTTTTGGGACACCTCGGTAAGTGGGTGGTCTATTTTACCTATTCTATTCTATTCAGCAGTATACCTTACGGCGAGTTAACTTACCTTTGTCGTCTTTTACGACACCTCTGTCTCTATAAATTATACCGTGTAAAACAAAACAGGGAAACATAAAATTTATGTATAATTTGACTCAAATTCCGATTGACGAAGGTTTCTATTATGTAGACAAGGGAAATGGCATTGATCAATGAATTTGAAAATTGGATATGCATATTTTAACCTCCGCCCCGATCGTGCGATATTAAAGTTAATATTGATCTATAGTCACCGATAATAATTTAGATAACATTAGCTTAAGTAAAGCTTAAAAATTAGCTTTGACTGGCTCGTTGGCGCAGTGGGTAGTGACCCTGCCTTCGGCACCACGGGTCGCGGGTTCGATTCCCGCCGAGGGCCAACATTTTCAAAAAATTAATTTGTTGGTCTTTGAGCCTGGGTGTATATTTGTATTTAAGTATGTATTTAAAAATATATAAGTATATATATTCACCAGTTGTCTGTCACCCATAACACAAGTATTAAGTTACTTACTTTGGGGACGGACGACCGTGTGTGTAAGTGTCCCATATATTTATTTATTTAAAGATTTGGCCACTAAATTATGAACTGATTGAAATATATTAACTATGTCTACACTCGCAACTGTACCTTATGACTTCATATACTTCTAATAGTTATGGTTACCTAAAGAGATCACGTGCAATGACAAAGCTTCCCTTCGTTTAATTAAGTTATATATTATCAAAAATAGTAAAAATGTGAAAATAAATTCCATTCTAAACAGCTTTAATTTAACTGGTTGAGTATGAATGTGAAGGTGGAATCTTGCAAGTTAAATTTAACACACTTGCCGGTGTCCGATTGAGCTGAAATTTTACATACTGGACCATTCTCCATGGCAATACATGTTTATGACAAGCATGACTTGATGCTGCTGGAAGCTTTTATTTTATTAATAGTTTTATTACGTTTAACTTATTTGTTTTAATGACCCATCAATAAATCTAATATAAGTCGAGGATTGTCTATATCTTTTATCTGATTTTCTAAACAAACTAGATTAATGAATTGTTTGCATTAAATCCCGCAGTGCCGAATGATTTCAGCTGCGGAAATTACAATCCTGAGAAATTATGTTGGGAATGCCGAAGTGTTTGATTTCGAAATGTGTTATTTTTGCAAATCAAGCTACATACTTTGACTTTTTTTTTGATTGACTGGCCCGTTGGCGCAGTGGGTAGTGACCCCGCCTTCAGCTCGGCGGGTCACGGGTTCGATTCCCGCCAAGGGCCAACATTTACTATAAATGAATTTGTTGGTCTTTGAGCCTGGGTGTATATTTGTATTTAAGTATGTATTTAAAAAATATATAAGTATATATTCACCAGTTATCTGTCACCCATAACACAAGTATTAAGTTACTTACCTTGGGGACGGACGACCGTGTGTGTAAGTGTCCCATATATTTATTTATTTATATTTATTTATACTGTGCAAATGTTTCAGTTAAGTCCGATACAAGCACAAAATATACATATCTAGTAGTTTATGTATGTATGTATATTTTTATGTTTATCTTATTTGTATATAAGTAGTATGTTTCCAATGCTTGATTTATTTACTTTTATTTTTATGATTATTTAAGTATATTCGTATTTAGTATATAAGAAGGCATATTGTGCCGACCCCACTTAGAGTGGGATAAGGGTAAGAGCATGATGATTCGTATTTAGTATATGTAGGTATACTAATATTGTTTATGCATCGTCCCATGCAAATAACTACTCTATAAAGGTTGCCAGTAAGAGATTGCTCATAGCAATAAGGCCGCCTTTAAATGTTAGAAATCTCTATTTTGTTTCTCTTTTTTGTATAATTTAATTTTATTGTTGGAATAAAGTTTTATAAATAAATATAAATATAAATCATACTGATATTGTAAATGTAAACGTATATCTATAAACACTGAGCGGCACATATGAATTTTGACATGTTTGTTGTATGGCACTACATTTTTTCATACAAATAAAAATTGACGACGTTCTGCTTTTGATACACGTGTACAAATAAACTAACGTTGAGTAGTGCTGTAGGTCTAAAAAGCTTGAATGAATTATTACAAGCTTCAGCTGTTTATGAGCGTTGTTTACAGAAAGACATTTTTAGCGACGTAAGTATATAAACGCGAAATATAAACGCTATCAAATTTGACGTCTAAGAACGTTGTCCAGCTCAAAGTAAGCTTGCATGACTAATCCCCTTAGTATCGTAGTAAATTAGACTCGTATAATCATTTACGAGTTTAATTTACTACGATACTGAAATTAAAAAAGCTAAAAATAGCATTGGAAGCACTCGCAGTCGCGTTCCATTATCAAAAACTTTAGCTCATTGTTATCGTCTAGCTAATTACTACTATTACTTATTGAATAAAAAATACGTTTTTATACTGATATTTGGCCCAAATTAAATATTCCAGTGAATCCCCCAAAACACTCATTTTCATTTGTCACATATTCTGTTTAATTTGCTAAGTAATGAAAAGGCTTACTTCCTCCTGCCCTTATCCCACTCTAAGCAGAACATGTTATAAACGTGTTGTCACGTGATTTGTGTATTTTAGGACCGGCTGCGTGCCTGGTGTCAGTACCTAAGTCGTATTTTACGACACCTCGGTAAGATAGAGGGCAGTCTATTCTACTCAACCGAATACCACACGGTGGGTCAACTTACATTAGTTGCCTCTTACGACAGCTAGGTAAAAAATGAGGTCCATCTATTCTACTCAACCGGATACCACACATCGGATCGACTTACTTTAGTCGACTTTTATGACATCTCGGTAAGACATTAGGGTGGTCTATTCTATTCAGACGGATACTAACGGCGTCGAGTAATGAATAGACGTCTTTATTATAAACCTACAAATGATCATTCAAGATACGTACACCGTGTGGTATCCGGCTGAATAGAACAGTACCACCCTCATTTCTTACCGAGGTGTCGTAAAAGGCGACTAAGGTAAGTTGACCCACCGTGTGATATCCGGTTAAGTAGAGTAGACCACTCTCTTTCTTACCGAGGTGTCGTAAAATATGACAGAGGTAAGTTGACGTCAGGCAGGCGGCCGATCGTAAAAACGCAGCCAAATCATGTGACAGCATGTTTATAACAGGAAGATGATGATGATCATTTAAGATACGTATTATGGATTTATGATTTGCATTTGTGATAATACAACTTCACAACCTTAAAACCTTATTTTCGTAATCCCTGAGTTTTCCTCATTTAATCGTAAAAAAAACCAACAGAATTTCCTCATGTCAGCCATGTTACGGGCGCGTATCCTTCCGCGTAAATGGGTCGTCATTTCCATATGTCACTTTAATGACACTTGGCTTGTGTACAGAACCCATCAAGTGGAGAAGAGGGGGCTCCATCGAGCAACAGGCGCCGTCTGATCAATGAGGCCGCCCCTCACCCCGCCACCTGCGCCGCACTTGTTGCGCGCACGACACTAACACACTTTGTACTAGTGTTTCCACTTTAGATTTTCGTTTCGCCCTAATTTACGTTTGAATTACACCCTAAAAGACCCTTAAAAATATTTCAAATTCCCTTATGTAGCGTAAATTGTTAATAAAAAATTATATTTAATATGTATGTATAGTACCTGGTTGACCGAGCCTTGCTAGGTATTTACATTTCTCGAGACTGCCCGTTCCCCGAATAAGCTACGCTGACTATATATATATATATATATATATATATATATATATATATATATATATATATATATATATTTCTGCAGTTGATATTTTGCTAGGTTGCAAAATTATGTAATTATTAGCTCGCATTCTAAATTTGATATGTAGCAAGCCGTTGGGGGTTTTTGTTGCTTTGTTTTGTATCGTTTATCGTTTTTTAAATTGATCATTTCATCATTTTCCTGCCCTTATCCCACTCTAAGCGGGGTCGGCACAACCCTGTATTAAACCATATTGTTACATGATTTCGCTAGGTATTTTACGACCGGCCGCCTGCCTGACGTCAACTTACCTGAGTCACCTTTTACGACAACTCGGTAAGAGTTAGGTAGAAGAATTATTCTACTATACGATACGACGACAATACTTACCCAAGTCCTTTCACGATAACACGGTAAGAAATTTGGGTGGTGTATTTTATTCGGCTGGATACCACTCGGTAGGATCCATTATTAATGCGTATGTGTGTCTGTTTATCTCTTTTTGTGTATATTTCTCTTTTACGGATAAGCTGCAAGGTCAATGATGATGAATATGGTGTAATGAAAGCTTATTCATTGTCATTATTAAATCGTGTCAAGGCATTTCTTTTTAGATTTGGGAAACGTTAATTATGAACTAGTAACAATGAATTCACCCTAAAATTCCTTGTTTTATGTTCTCAATTACATAATTTATAGAATTAGGCGTTTTTAGAATATCTTGACTTTGGCTTTGAGATTTGTCGTGGAGTCTATGTCTATGTCCTGATGATGCTTCGGTTGCGGGGCAAAACGATTGTTGAATTTGTGATAGTGAACGTATGTAGTGCTTGTGTATTGTGGTTGCGGTGGTGTATGTGTTTTTACGAATCCTGCATGTATCAGGTATGAAAACGGATTGTCCATTCCATATTTAGCATTATATCTATTTTCTATTTTACTTCATCGCGGATTATAGCAACAACGTTAATGATGAATCAATAATAATGAATACACCCTAAAATTCCTTTCTTTTTTTTATATTCTTAATTGCGTCTTTTGGTCCTAAAATAGGGAAAACCCGCTAAAAGTGGTAACACTGTTATGAACTTACACTATACCATAAGTGGCCATAAATAGAAGCTAGCTTGGGGCAAGTTTATTAATGAATATACATGATTTTACCGCTCGACTAGGGATTCCGTATATTCTTAAGCCCACCTCGTTATGCACCTGGCGTCACGGCGTGCCGTATCAGGATTTCATAAGCGTATTAGCGCCTTAGACTACCTTTTTAAGAGGATATGCGTAATTATTTCAGAATAAGACCTTTCTATATATCATGGAGACTACAAATTACACTACAAACACTACTACAGTTTTTAATCACTTTTTTAAAATTGGATCGTAATGAAATGTGAAGGAATTTTTTTTTTGTCTTGCTAAAAAAACTAACTTTAAATGCTAATTTTTAGAGCAGCGTGCGTTATTTTTATTTATTTAAAGTATATTATATACTTTGTCTGTGAAGCAATACAAATAACAGTTTATAAGTACATCATCATTCTCTTGCCCTTAACCCACTCTAAGTGGGGTTAAAACATGTTGTCACATGATTTGGCTATTGATTTGAGTATTAAGACATAGTAGGAACCGACATAAGCTTGCAGTTCCTGTACGAAAGTGGTTTTTGGGTTTGGGTATAAGATTCTGTAATAAAATTCCGCAATCAATTTAAGCTTTGCCGTTACAGCAGTTTAAAAAGTTAAAAGGAGCCTAATACAGAAAGCCTACAATACTGTTGAATAGATGCTAAAAATGCGTAAATACAACTAGTCCCCGCTGTACAAGATAGTATAGACTGAGGATTACATAGATGATAAGAATTTACGAGTTACTGACTCTTCTCGATAGAAACAACTTTCCGAAGTATCAGTAGATTTAACGATTCAAAAGCACTTGTTTACAAGTTTAATTATATAAATGATATTTTGAATTTTTATTTTTAAATTTGTAACATTTTATGATATGCGACTGAAATCTAACCTAAGAATCATAAGTCCTTTGAAACAATATAAAGAGGAGAGCCTCTTTATATTGTCTCTCTAGCATCATCTAGTCCTTAATATTTCAATGTGTTAATCTTGTATATATATCGCCCTATCCGAAGAAAGTTACATGTGCAATGTATAAACATAGGAAATAATTTATTCTTCGGATGGGGCCGATATATCTATCAAAGCTCGGGCGATCGAGATAAGCTTGGTTACCTAGGTACTTATGATTATAGGTGCCGAATTAAATAGCGGTTATTTCATTCAAAGTTATGCTACGTGAATATTTATATCTTTTTTTAGATATGGACAAAAGTAAATTTTTAGAAACTCTATTTATTTGTTTAAATGTATTTGTATTTCTCCGTAATCCTCTATGCGAACCGTAGCCGCAATCGAGTAAATATGTATGGTAAGAGGCTCTGTCAATCACTAAATGCATTTCGAGCACAACATGTCTGCCTCTGACGCTCATTTTGCTTACATATTCAGCCAGCTGCGAAGCTTTATTTGAAATAATATTATGCTATTAATAAAATATTCATCTACAATATTTATACATGAATAATGTAGATGAAAATTAGGTACTTCATATAATATACACTCTAAAGATTAATATTTTGTCTAGACTCACTGAAACGCAGTGTCGAAACATGAGCTTAAAATAATGCGAAAAAGGAACCAAAAAAACGATTTTCAAACTCGGAATCTGTTTTTTTTTAATGTAATGGACGCTGGCATAGAGTTGATTGACTTGGTTAGACATCACTACATATTATAAAACAAAGTTGCATTCTTTGTTTGTCTATATATTAAAACTACGCAACAAATTTTGATGCGGTTTTTTTAAAAAAAGATAGAGTCAGTCCAGAGGAAGGTTTGTATGTATATCGAATACACATCCAAACCTTCCTATCTTACCAAATACATTAAATATCGAATAGAGAAATACTGTAATTTTTGAGGTTTCTGTAAATAATTACATTTTTTTCCACTTACATTGCAAACGCAGGCTAAACCCTACGAGATTTATCAAAATGATGTACTAAGTATTTGTACACCTTGAAAAGGTCTACAGAAAAGTCCGCGATGGTATATGTCTATCTCTTATGGATAACCCACTATAGCATTTTTTGTCATTTACTTTTTACGAAAAATAATGCCTTATTTTTGAAGCAATTTTTATACAATACAGCATTAATCCTTATCCAATTAAGTACCTTAAATAAATAGTTGATTTAATATAGATCAATATGGGCGTTTACAGCATGTAATTTAAGTGAACATTTTCGGAGATATTCCAGATTTAAAATGCCGCGTGGACGCCGCGCTTCGCCCTATAACTTTCGACTTAAGCAGCGATGTCGCTCTTTCAAGAGTTTGTTTAAAGACATTCTGTAATTAATTGTAAAAATAAAATACATAGGGAAAATGTAAAAGTAAATAAGTAAAAATGTACTATATGAATTTAGATATTCCAAAGATAGCAGGAAATCTTCTTGGTATAGGGAAAGGAAATTGTTTTTCTCCAAATTTAACGCTTGCGGGCCACGGGCAGTAATGAATAAATCAAAACTACTCGATTGATTTTAATCATTTTTTTTACACTGACTGACATGGGATATATATTTTATACCTGTGCGAAGCAGGGGCAGGCCGCTAGTTTAAATATATATGTATAAGTAGATTATGCAGCTGACTATGAATTTCTTATTAAATTTGACCGCGATAATGTTCCGAACAAATCATATTCGAACCTTAAGTATAATAAAACTGTATACTTTATATTTTATATATATTATATAATAAGGATCGCACAAGTTCTGAAGCACAATTGCCACAAAACTTTACATTTGATAGTGTGCAAGTGTGAATTTACTCAGGAAATAAGGAAGGAAATAAATTATACAAAATATTATATATAACCATTTCAGATTCTCTTTCTGTTACACGCACGCGCTAACACTTTTATCGCCATAGCTGGATATTTCATTAGTTTAATAATTTACGTCAAACAGAATCGATAGTTATTATATTTTCAATCTAACATCACTAATAATTTTTGAGTAAAAGGTAAACTGCTTGCCAGATTTATCCATTGTAAAAATGTAAACCACAAGCAATAAACACTACAGGTTTTTTGTATATTTACAAGAAATTACTTACTAAAAGACAATATTAATTACCTAAAACTTTTAATTCTGGGTCATATTGTGAATTATATTTAACGCAAAATCAAAACGCGCGCGTAACAGATATTCTCTTACTTATCTGTGTATAAAAGTTTAACAAAAATAGTGTAGAGTGAATGTTAATTTTAGAGCTATTTTTATATATTCTGTCGTTTCTTCCAAAAACCAATGTAACGTAAAACAAACCTATCATATATTGTATTAGATAAGGAAATACGGCGTTAATGAATTATATGTGAAAAGAGTACGTAAGTTTCGACCTCGAATTGTAAAACATACGTCGCTAGTGCTTATAATACTTTTCTTTATAACGATAAAACGAAAGTGACATCGATATAGTCATGAAAAGAGCAATCGGAAAGTGCTGGCGTGATTCAGCGTCGTTGATAGTGCTTGCTAAACGTAATGTGGACGTTTTATCGAGTGGAAACATAGAGGACGGTAACTTTGATATTTTATTGCAGACACGGACGCATAGCGCTTCGTTCTCAAACGGTGTAGTGTTTCCGGGCGGTGTGAACGAGGAGGCCGACGCAAGTGAGCATTGGTTGCATCTACTCAAATCTTTTGGATACAATAAGAACGATTTCGAGGATCTACACTTACAAGGAGCTCCTGTATCACCACTGTTCGCAAGCCATCCTATCCAAAGGTAAGAAATATTCGCGAATTATATTGTTTTAAATTGACAACTTCTCGCATTTTCTCCGACATGAAAGTTTAATTACTATTATCTACAGTCCATTAAAATTGGAAGATTACATTTAAACTAATTTTCAAGTGCTTCTTAATGACTGTCTATGAGTATACTGGAACAATACAATTATTTTATAACGTATACATTGTATTTTAAAGTCTGTAGTACTTTTGTACTGTATGCAATAATAGCATAATTTTTAATTTTGTTATCTATATTCTTTTTTATTTATATCTTTGTTAACTTTAATTTGACACCTGTAAGGAATACTATTGTATCTTAGATTTTACATTCTGATTTCAAACATCTGATTCACCATCAAAATAATGAAAAAAAAAATCTATACATTGTTGTTGCTGAAAATAACAGTGTTAAAGAAGTTGCTAAATTAAGATTTATGTTAAATGGATGCAAAAACAAAATACATTGAGTAAATTGTTTTACGTCTGAAATGTTTAATCATTTCGACTTAGACCTTGTGTGCATTTTTTCTTATTAAAATTGTCTCAGTCATAAAGTAAATATTACCTGTAGTTATATCATTTAAACTTCCGACTTGTAATCAAAGTGCTTTTCACATAGAATAGAACTAAGATCATAACAAATACTTCTAATCCAATATAGATTGGCATAGATTTAATTTTTGTTCTGTAAGATTAAAAAGTGTTCAAAAACTCTAATTTTTGTGGAGAATTTTTCCAAGTTTTGTTGTCTCCAAAGTGTGTTTTACAAGAGTGAATCAGTTCATTTTTATTGTTGACTAGCATTTACCAGCAACTTTGTTCTTGTGGACTGTAGTCTTGGAATAAACCAGTAGCTTCTGTCAGTCTCCAACCCTGTAAATATTTCAATCGGTTCATAATAGACAGCGCTTTTCAATGTTATCCTATTCCTGTATAATTAACAGGATTTTTATTAAAGAATAATTTTGTTAAATTTAATTGATATTGTTACAGCGAATTCGATGTGAAAGAGCAAAAAACATACATCCATACTTGCAAACTTTCACATTTATAATAGTAGATAGGATGTAAAAGCAAAAATAATAAGATAGTTAAAAAAAAGTAATGTTCCATTAAAAACACTTTGTATGATTTAATTTCTGTTGGTAATAGTAGATTATGATACTAAGCATAAAAAGGATTCTTATAACACGAGTGTGTTTTAAAAAACGAGCTGCAGGTGAGTTTTTTATAGTATCACACGAGTGTAATAAGACCATGTTATGTACAGTGTCATACACTACTTTATCTACTCCGATACTATAATAGGTAAAACAATATTAATAAAAACCAAACTTTGTTTAAATAATGAAAAGATTTTTTAAATGACAAATGATAATGCCAAGGCGCAAACACTAAACAAAAGTTATATTATGATACAGGTACCCATACAAGACCTGTATAGTAATAAAACTTTTTAATTATTAATTTTTGGCCTGTATTTAATATTTTTCATAAGAATTTTGGTTTCAGTTTTATAATCTTTGAATTATAGTATCAGAGTAGATAATAGTATATTATTAAATCTGGCATATGATTAACCTTTTATTTGCAGACATATTTCACTAAGAATAAGTGCGATAAGAGAAACTTTTGAAGAACTTGGACTCTTGATCTGCAGTACAAAACATAAGGAGGACAGACGAAGCATATGGGCAAACACTCTATCTGATATTGATGTCAAATATTGGCAGAGTAGGGTGAGATATGTTTGTGTAAACAAATTGATTGGAGTATTATTATATTGACTTAAAGTTTATATATGTCAATTTTAAGTATACTTTAGCACCATAAATTACATTATTTGATAAACACTACATAAAATTGTTTGTGTTGTTCTGTGCTGTATCCGGCTGAGTAGAATAGACCAGCCATATTTTTTACCTAAGTGTCGTAACAGACGACTAAAGTAAATTGACGAAATTAATAGCCAAATCATGTGATTAGATGTTTCTAACATGTTGTGCCGACCCCACTTAGAGGGGGATAAGGGCAGGATAAAGAATGATTAATTTAATTTAATTTTGTAATACGTGGAACTTGTCGTTGTGTATCCGGTTGAGTAGAATAGACCACCCTCATTCCTTACCAACGTGTCGTAAAAGGCGACTAAAGTAAGTTGACCCGCTATGTGGTATCCGGCTGAGTAGAATAGACCACCCTCGTTTTTTACCGAGGCAAAAGGTGACTAAGGTAAATTAACGCCAGGTAGGTGGCCGGTCGTAAAATAGCTAGCCAAATCACATCACAATATGGCTATAACATATTGTGCTGACCCACTTAGAGACTTAGAGTGGGATAAGGGCAAGAGAGTGTAATAATCATTACATTATATTTATCTGGTGATTTTATAAATACTGGTATATGTAGTTGTGTTTGTTGATATACTACGAAATAAATAAATAATAATAAATAAATAAATATATAGGACAATTACACACGGTCGTCCGTCCCCAAAGTAAGTAACTTAATACTTGTGTTATGGGTGACAGACAACTGGTGAATATATACTTATATATTTTTTTAAATATACACTTAAATACAAATATACACCCAGGCTCCAAGACCAACAAATTATAGAAAATGTTGGCCCTCCGCGGGAATCGAACCCGCGACCCGCGGATCTGAAGGCAGGGTCACTACCCACTGCTCCAACGGGCCAGTCAGAAGCCAGAAATATATCGTATATCAAGCAAGACCGCTTTTATAATCAAGTTAATGAATTCAATAGAATAAATATTATTACGTCTTAACATTTTTTTAGAATCTATTGCGTTTCGTTGTATTTGCGTTCTATTTATTTCTATACTGCTCACATATTCTTTGTGCTATATATTATGTACTATAATTATGTTGATTTATTTTCATTATATTTGCCCTTTATCTGAGTTTGATCGGCACAACATATTTTCGCTTTCATTCTCTCTTGTCGTCCGTAAACTCTGGCAAAAATAGTTCTTTTGAATAAAAAATATTTTAAATTTGAATTTGAACGTTGAAATTGTCTTAGTGAATGTGTGTAGTATGCTATTAGTGATAGTGTTATGTGATACGCGCGGTAACTAATCCTGCATATATAAAGTATGAGAACGGTTTATTGAGATTGTCGTAGTGAGTGTGTGTATGCTGTTAGTGGTGATGTTGTGAAATACGTGCGGTAACTAATCCTGCATTTATAAGGTATGAGAACGGTTAAGCTTTCTACACTTACCATTACATAGATTTTCTTAACAGCAGATTATAGCAAAATAATTCTACAATAAAATCTATTCTATCTAAATATTCTATCATAAATTTTGTACCATATAATTTAGCAAAGTAATGCCTAGTTCTATTTATTTTATTTTATTTATTCGGAACAACCAGTTTCAGTTACATTAAAACATTAGAATAAACTAAATACGCCACAAAAAAAATTAAATGCACTGCCTTTAGGTGCCACAGCATGCACATAATTATTTGTAAGGACAACTTAACATAATAACTAACATAATAACTTAACTTTTATAAATTAAATACGTAAAACTATTATGGCTACTCTGAAAAGTGCGTTTTGGATTTGTTGAGTTATTCAAGTTTGGCACGAATATGCGAGTAAACGAATATACACTTATATGCTAGTATATACATTATGTAACCCGTTAAAGTAACATCTTTATAATGTTTTTTTCAATACTTCAAAACGTTTATGTACTACGTGATGGTTTAAGTAATTCACGCCTATATCTTGTTAAATAGGAAATATTCCAGTATATTGACATACTCGATAGTCAAAACATATTTAGAATGCCAGTGTGATATGTAAACTGTAAATATATCTTCGCACTATTTACCATTCTGTATTTCTAACAGATATGAAAGAATAACGCAGCTTTTAATGTATTGAAAGTTATAATTTATAGAATTAGGCGTTACTTTGCGGAGATCCATAATACAAAAGTAATAATAAAATTATTTTGCTATAATCCGCGATGAAGTAAAATAGAAAATATATATAATGCTAAATGTAGAGTGGACAATCGGTTATCATACCTGATACATGCAGGAGTCGTAAAAAACACATGCACAAACCTCCACCACCGCCACCGTGATACACAAGCACTATATACGTTCACTATCACAAACTCTTTGTTTAGTGAGTTTAGTTTAGTTTCTTCTTCTTCTTCGCGGATTATAGCAAAATAATTTTATTATTACTTTTGTATTGAAAGTTACGAAATGGTTTTAATTAAGGTATCCTACAGCTCTGCTAAGCTGTGATAGCCCAGCAATAAGACCGTGCGACTCTCTAGAGACGATCATGGGTTCAAACCCAGGGCACCAATGAGTATTTCTATTTAAACTTATGTGTCTAATTCATGATTGCAGTTTATCACATGCTTTTCGCTGAAGTAAAACATTGTGAAGAAACCTGCTCTGGAGAATTCTTGGGATATGTGTAACCTACCTATTCGCATTGGAGCAGTGTGGTAGGCCGTTACATTACATCCTACAACTTGTTTTGCATCTATCCCTCTAAGACAAACGAATCAGATATTTTCGAGTCTTGAATAAAATTAGGTATTGCTAAGTTTCTTTTACACTAGGATTAGATTTTGGCGTTTATATCTCATTTAAATATTAAACATACGCTTTAATATTTAAAAATTTAGAATGTAGGGGGTTTTGGGGATTTGTTGGAAAGTTGGAATAGCTTAGTGGATAAGAAACTAGAGAAATGAAATTACCCCGGATTGAGCCCCCCCACCTGGCGAATTATTGTTTTAATTTTTTTCCAAGTTTCATCTTTTTGACTGGCCCGTTGGCGCAGTGTGTAGTGACTCTGCCTTCACTCCGCGGGTCGCGTGCTCGATTCCGGCCGAAGGCAATTTTCTATAAATGACTTTGTTGGTCTTTGAGTCTGGGTGTATATTTGTATTTAAGTATTTATTTAAAAAAATATATAAGTAATATATTCACCAGTAGTCTGTTTATATATATATATATATATATATATATATATATATATATATATATATATATATATATATATATATATTTATTTATTTATTTATTTATTTCCTAGAGTCCTATATCTATAAAGTATTTGATATTTTCAGGTTAGTCAAGATCCTGCTGAGCTTTTAAAGCTTTGCAAAGAATATAAATGTTACCCCGACATATGGTCTCTTCACTACTGGAGCAACTGGCTTTCCCCATTTAATTTGCCAGTACGATTTGACACAGCATTCTTCATAACCGCTTTAGAGGAAAAACCGACCGGCATCAAAGCTAACAGCGAGGTGGTTAATGTTCAGGTAATTGTTTTTTTTAAACTACAACCCCAAAAAAGCTATGGTATTTGGTGACAATTCGTGCCATATATTTAACATGACAATCCATATTATAACACAGAGGTTTAAATTTTCCGCAATCAATTTCAGCTTTGCCATTACAGCAGTTTAAAATCACTGTTAAAAAGAGGCTGATACAGAAAGCCTACTATACTCTTGAAGATTACTTAGAAGATAAGAATGTGTGTATATAGCTCTCTTTGAACCTGTGCAAAACAGTAACGATTTAATGTAAATAGTATAAAGAATTACATATATATTTAGAAAGAGCAACCGCCGAGTTTCTTGCTGGCTCTTCTCGGTAGGAACAGCTTTCCGAACCAATTGTAACTTCATTAAACATTGATTCTTGACGACGACAAAAGTACTTGATTACAAGTTTATTTGAATAAAGAATATTTTGAATTTGAATTTGAAAAAATTAAATCAAAATAATATCTACTATTCAAATAAGCTCTTTCAAGTGAATCGTCAAAGATCAATATGATTAATGAAGCTAGAATTGGTTCGGAATGTTGCGCTTACCGAGAAGAAACTCAGGGGTCCATCTTGTGAACATTTAAAATTTTACATTATTAAACCGCAGACTTGTATGAAGCTAAAAGGGATTTCAAATCCAATTTTTATCATCCAAATAACCTTCAATTTTGTAATATGCTTTACGTATAACCATATTTCTTACACATAACTTAAACCTTTCTGTATGTAGACTGTTTAAAAGCTCTTTTTTTAAAGTTACATGGTAGTAGCAAAAAAATCTCTGTTAAGGTTTGTTATAAGAATAAAGTTAGACTTAGTATTTAAGTAAGTCAGGTCTACATCTTACGAATGCGGATTAGACAAGTATTTAACGTCTGGTGTTATGACCAAAAAAACTTACTACCTATAAAAAACGTATAAAAATACAACTCGAGTTTATGGCTTTAAATCTTTATTATCTCTGCATTATTTTCCCACGATTATCTACACTATTCTCGCAGCGAACGATACATCTAAGTTCCCACGAAGATTATAAAGTATTACCTAATACGAATCTCTATTTGATGCCGCGAAGAATTTATATCACTACTAATTAGTCAGTAAAATGATACGTAACTCTTGTATTAGTCTATTATAGCGTGAATTTATCATTTTTATATATTAATTAATTAAGCACCTGGCGCCTTGCTCTGTAATTTTTTACCTATTTAAAAAAAAGAAACTTCATAAAAAAAATTATTGGGTAGGTGGGGGCTCGATCCTAGGTATTTTCATTTCTCTAGACCACCCGTGCCCCAAATAAACTACGCTGACTTGACAATTTACAACAAAAATAGTGTTTTTTCAATGCCAATTTAAGTAATTTTTGAATGCTTGAAAACAGGGATAAAACAACATTTTTTAAAATAAATCCTGGCTAGATCGATATTTCTCCCACAAAACATCCATCCTCCCATACATGCTGAGTGTCACGAAAATCGTTGAAGCTGTTTCCGAGATACCAAAGATATATATGTATATATACACACACACACATACAAGATTAATTCATTTAAAAACTTAAAAAATCAGCTTAGTAGAGTTTGAGAAAATCGATAACATTTCAGCTTTTGGGGACGTTGTTTTAAAATAAGTAAAGATAACAAACAAAGTTTATAAATACGAGTCTAATAAAATATAAAAAAAAATCATCACTCCCTTGTCCCTTGCTTTAAGTGGGATCGACACAACATGTTTTTCTCTTCTATTCTCTCCTCTCATTCAACTCTGGCGCTTCTCCTTTTACCACCGATTTTTGATAAGTAACAGAGTGTTAATTAAATCTGCCCATTCAAATTGGGTCTAAATTTATTTCAGAGCAAGCGTGGACAGAAAGCTTTTTAAAAGATCGTTCTGTAAACGTATCGTTGTGTTAGTCATTAAAATGTTATATAATATCAATTATAATGCAAATTAATTAATTTAATATTAAATAGTGGTTTCAGTTTCGGGTACAATTATTATTAACTGGCCAATTATAAAAAAGTTTTAGATCTATATCAATATATAACACGGTAATTATTTTTATTGACATTCTACCCGCGCCTATTCTATTCGCATAATATGCAGGTAATAGGCTTTAAAAGTAAGATGGATATGTAGGTTAAAAAAATTTCTAATGTTCTACTAAACTTACAAAAAAAAGTCTTTCGTAAGAACCTTCTTCTAACACTAATGAATATCCTACTAATATTATAAATGCGAAAGTTTGTGAGTATCGATGTATGTTTGACATTCTTACACGACGAATCCGCTGAACCAATATGGATAAAATTTGGCAAAATATTTTTTTATACACCTGGGTAATATATAGGCTATAGAAATCCTGTTAATTCTACAGGATTAGGATGAAAAAGCATCCTAATCAAAAAGCGCCATCTATTATCCAACAGTCCTCACAAACGAAGTTGCGGGTAAGTAAGTAACGGCCTGTTACTATCCCACTGCTGGGCATAGGCCTCTTCTCTCCGTTTTTGGTGAGAAGGATTGGAGCTGAGACCTACCACGCTGCTCCAATGCGGATTGGTAGGTTACACATATCACCAGAATTCTCTAGAAATATGCAGGTTTCCTCACGATGTTTTCCTTCACCGAAAAGCGTGTGATAAATTGCAATTATCAATTAGACACATAAGTTTTACTAGAAAACTCATTGGTGCCTGCCCCGGGTTTGAACCCTAGACCCCCTCGAAAGAGGCGCACGGTGTTACCGCTGGGCTACCACAGCTTATAAAGTATAAAGTTGCGGGTAAAAGCTAGTAAAAAATATAGAATTATAATCAGAAGGTGACATTGTTTTTATGCGCATTACTATTAATATTAAGTGATTATCTATCCGAATATGGTAACTTGTGAGATATGCCAATATCTCATAGATATTATTGATTTATATAAAGCATTGTATCGGTGCGCTTTATCTAAGTTTTTATGTGGCGTTTATAAATATTAATCAACTGGAAAATCTCACGCTTTGTCAACGGTTTTCGTTTTATCGAAATTGTCTCCTAAATTGTTTTAGAAAGAATATCATAAAGAATAATGGACTATGGGTTTATGGATTATTATTAAAGCTATACTAGACCAGTCTACAAAAAGGTTTAAATCATGTGTAAGAAATATGCTTTCAGCTTCAAACAAGACTGCAGTTAAATAATGTAAAATTAAAACGTTTAAAAGAGAACTGTGCTTTGATTCACAAAAATTTGATTCACATCTCAACTTTAATGGTACGTAAAAATCTTTTAATTTTATGGAAACATCATCAGTAAGTTTTAAAGAAAACTCAAATCTGAATGCCCAGAATTCAATACAGTAAAAAAAATACGATTTTAAACACCAAATTACAGATGCAAAATTAATTATATTTTATGGTACTACCTATGTATAATCTATGATTACTATGTTTTTATATTGCAGTGGGCAAGTCCTTTGGAAATTTTAGAGAGGAATAGCCGAAAGGAAGTACAGTTGTATCCGCCACAGGGTTATGAATTGCTTCGTTTGGCAAAGTTCAACGATATAGAGAAGTTAGCTCAGCGCGCTAAAGAAATAAGTTGCAGTGGGAATGAGTTAATTTACCCTGTTCGTTTGCTAGCAAAGAATGGCACTATACATCTTATGCCTGGTAAGAATATTTATTTACTTCTTGTGAAAGCTGTGGTAGCCGAGCAGTATCACCGTGCTACTCTTTCGAGGAGGTGACGGGTTCAAACCCGGGCAGACACCAATGAGTTTTTCTGTTAAAACTTGTGTCTAATTGATAATTGCAATTTATCACACGCTTTTCGTTAAAGGAAGACATCGTGAGGAAACCTGCATATCTCTCGAGAATTCTGGGGATATGTGTAACCTACCAATCCGCATTTTAGCAGCGTGGTAGGTCTTAGCTCCAATCCTCTCCAAAAAACGAGGAGAAGAGGCCTATTCTCAGGATAATAACAGGCCGCTACTTACTTCTTGTGATTTGTGAGACAGTGCAATTCTTGAGAGGGTCACGGGTTTAGAGACTGGCCATGAAAACCGGTTTTCTGTTAAAAAATATGTGTCCAATTGGTTGTTAGTGAAAATCTGCACAACTCTAGAGAAATCTGGGGATATGTGTAAGCTACTAATCCATATTGGAGCAGTTTTGTAGGTGTTAGCAATAACCCTTCCCTCCAAGAACTTGGAGGGAATTCACTCATTCACTCAGCTAATGGAATTAATCAAAATATTTTGGAACTATTGTTTTTGTTTCATGCTAGTTTGCGTTGGATACAAGGTTTAATATAGATTGTCTTTCTTCCAGGCGACCATCTGTATCCAACAAATATAGATCCAAGTGTGCTTACACCGTTGAAGGAAGATAAAACTTTACTAGATTTAAGAGATACCAATAAACCGCTACATCGCTTCGAGACATCTGAAACAGAAGTCAATTTAGTGACGTATAATTACATACCAAAAAACCATATCAATATGGGTGACCAAGTCATACCCATAAACGTTACAATACATAAAAACGATTAGAGTATCTTAATATTGTTGTCTTTTGGGTGTAAGTAGGGTTAAAAGCATTTACAGTTAAACTTATTGGTGGTGGAAGAGAAGTAAAAATATAAAATGGCGAGTTCAGGACATACCTGGCCAAATAGCCAAGACGATTATGAGTTGTTAGAGGTTATTGGTGTAGGGGCAACCGCCGTAGTCCACGCCGCTTTCTGCCGCCCGCGTGGAGAGAAATGCGCCATTAAAAGAATCAATCTGGAGAAATGGAACACGTCTATGGACGAACTCTTAAAAGAGATCCAAGCAATGTCTAGTTGCAATCATGAAAACGTTGTAACCTATTACACCAGTTTCGTCGTAAAAGAGGAACTATGGCTCGTCTTGAGGCTCCTTGAAGGCGGCAGCTTGTTAGACATAATCAAGCACAAGATGAGGATTTCCAATTGCAAACACGGCGTCTTCGATGAAGCAACTATCGCGACTGTTCTGAAGGAGGTGCTCAAGGGGCTTGAATATTTCCACCAGAACGGACAGATCCATAGGGATATTAAGGCTGGTAACATCCTTCTCGGCGATGACGGCATCGTCCAAATTGCAGACTTCGGTGTGTCAGCGTGGCTCGCGACTGGAAGGGATCTGTCGCGGCAGAAGGTGCGACACACATTCGTCGGCACACCGTGCTGGATGGCGCCTGAGGTCATGGAGCAGAACCACGGCTACGACTTCAAAGCTGACATATGGTCCTTTGGAATAACCGCCATAGAGATGGCTACAGGCACCGCGCCCTACCACAAATATCCCCCTATGAAAGTCCTAATGCTGACTCTCCAGAACGATCCGCCAACTCTCGATACCGGCGCCGAAGACAAAGACCAGTACAAGGCTTACGGGAAAACGTTCAGGAAAATGATATCGGAATGCCTCCAAAAGGACCCGACGAAGAGACCTTCAGCAACAGAGCTGTTAAAGCACTCGTTTTTCAAAAAAGCAAAGGACCGCAAATATTTGGTCCAGACACTGGTGTCGATCGGACCGAGCATGGAGACGCGAGTGCATAAAGCGAGTAAGAGGCAACCGGGCACGTCAGGCCGACTGCACCGCATGGAGACCGGCGAGTGGGTGTGGGAAAGCGATGAAGATGACGAGGACGAGGACGGCGAGGCGGGTCGAGACCGGCCCATGAACCACTTGCTCCGAGCTGAATCCTCTGACAGTGAAAGCGATAGCGAACCGCGCGCTGGGTTTACGATCGGCTCTACAGAGCCTGAAGACGCGCCGCAAATCAATCTCGTTCTCCGAATGAGGAACGCTAAAAATGAGCTTAACGATATACGTTTCGAGTTCGCTCCAGGGAAGGATTCTGCGGACGGAATTGCAACTGAGCTCGTCGGGGCTGGACTAGTGGCAGGTGCGGACGCAGACGCGATCGCGACGCAGTTACAACGACTTGTGGACGCGCATTTGTTCCCTGGAGACGGCCCCGCACCTCGTTCTCTCACGTTCCGCCTCGAGTCGGTCGATCCCGCTGAGCCGGCTGACGAGAAAGGCCTCATTGGCTACGCTCAGATATCGATTGTTGACTGAAAGCATTCGCTTCTACCTCCTTAAACGTCTATGGACAATAACACGAGTAATTTTCGTGAGCCGTATTCTATACTATGTAATATCACTGTGTAATCGAATTTAGATTAAGCAAAACCGTAGGTTCCCACACTATCCAGTAATCACGAATGTTAAATTTATCATCAATGCACGGACATTAAAAAAGTCACTAGTCAAATATCCTAATTTTTGGCAGTTATAAATCAGTGTAGTTTCATTCTAACATCTTTAATTCTTCGCAGTACCCTTGCTAGTGTCCTATGGGAACCTATGTTATAATATATTAGCTGCCGGCAGCTAGCGAGCCACTACTACGTAGAGCACAAACTAGGGTCTTGAGTTACTACGGCGGGTGTAAAGTTGGCTTTGGGCGCGTACGAAGTGACACACGACTGGATTAAGAATAGATATACTACGTACATAGGACATTTATTCCATAAAATGATATCACTATTGACACTTCAATTACTATATACTTAAATACACAAAATGCAAAGCGATTAGGCTTTATTTCTTGAAAATTTAACTGCTTTGCACCGGCAGAGATCACGTTAAGTACACGACCTTAAAAGCGTCTTAGAAAAGTACATACCGTGTCCGAGGAAGCAAAAGTGACGTTAAATTCTTTAATATATGACGTTTTACTAGTACATAGCACATTTCTTAATTGATGATTCAGTTAAATTAAAAGTATATAGACGATAAACTGGTTGTGTATTATTTCGTATGCTGAAAGGACCGTGACTTTAAACTCGAGCAAAACTTATATTACGGTGCAACTGCGCCATTTTAATCTTTAGCTTGGTAATATTAAACGCTATTGTATCGTATTACGCTGTGTTCTAATTACGTATGTGGTTAAAGCCCTATTCACTAATATTGAACTACCCTCAAAAGACATTGATAAGTATGTACCTAACTAAAAGAAGATAATATAATGACTTAATATTTTTCGCAATTAATGACTCTGAGTTTATTTTCCTAATTAGTAATCATATATATACAAATAAAAGTGAAATGACATTTCAGTAATGGCTTAATTATAAGTTTTTTATGATTCCCTTGTAACCTAATAGACAGAAGTGAAATAATTTATATTTCCAATCAATTATTTAGCTTTTGATATACGTGACACGCTCGTGAAGTTCCATAATTTTTATATTAAAAACCACAATAAATTAATACAGTGCTTTATGTGCACTGTCTTTTTAAAGATAGTGACGTAATGTGCTAAATATCATCGATATTTGTGGGGCTTATATATAATACTCGTAATCGGAATTGTGAAATGATTCAAATATTATTTTTAATAAAATAACAAAATGGCCGTTGCTTTGGTGGCGAAGAATATCATCTATGGATATTGTCTATGGCTATTATCTATTTTATTGGCTGTTTATTTTTATAAAACAATACAAAACTTTGAGTAAAATGGTATTATCAATATAATAAATCGATTAAAACTTCTTTAATATAAATACAATTGTTATTAAAAATCGAGTCAGAAATGCAATTTGACCTCTAGCTGTCAAAAGTTAAATAAATGGTTGTAAAGACTACATATGTTTATTCCTATTATATATTTTATAATAGCATTTTCACGCCAATGAGAGAAAATTGCATCTAAAACATGGAGTGGATAAATTAATATTTAGATTCTTTTTTAATTATGTCAATAGTTTAACTTCTATTTTGAAGGTGGTTCAAGAACAAAGCGGGCATAAGGAACTTTAATGTTATTATTTTTTATAGCTCAAGCTGATAATTTTTTAGTTATAAGTATGAATCTGAATTTATAAGTTTTATATAATTCTTCGTGTTTATAATACGCTCTATAATTAAAACACTGTAATAGATTTAACTTCTACTCTATATCGCTCAAATTATTTTTTCGGATTTTAAATTAAGATTCCATCAAGGGTAGAATAAAAGAAATCATTATTAAAAATCTTTTTAGTGGTAAAATTTTCGGGGGTACTTTATGCAACTAGTGATGTGAGGAATACAAATTTAAAAAACTTGTATATTGATTAAAAATACTTAAATTATACCTAGTTGTATGCCCACGCGTGGCTGTGGCTTAGTTTGGTTTCGAATTAATCTCAAAATAGAACTCAACAGTTTAAAAAAACTGCTCCAATCGCCACAAAATTTTACATGAAAATTTCATTACAATCGGTCCAGCCGGAGTCTAAAGGACATATAGACAAACATTTATTTTTATATAGTAAGATTATTGTATAAGAATCAACCTTAAATGGCATTCTAATGCAAAGCGAGCGTCAATTTTATGTACAATATAAAATCCAAATACTTGTTTCCGGGCTAGTATTTTTATAAATATACATAGGAATTTATTTCAAAAAATCACATGCAATAAAACGTAATTATAATAATTTGAATATATTATATTATCTATGGTTGTCATAAAATGCATTAATATGAATAAATATAAGTGATGTAATCGGTCAAGTTTAGTTTGTTTAATTCTAATATTTATGACGAACATGAAAGAAAATATTGAATCACAGATTCCCTGTTTAATGTTGTTTCCACTTTTTCTCTTTTACACTGTAATAGACTAAAAAATCAAAATGTATTCTGTTTTATGTGATACGGGTGAGATTTATTACGTCTTGTAAGGGTTAAAACATCTGTTTTACTCCCGCATGAGTCTAGTAAAGGACAAGGACAAACAAAGGACTTTGCTAGACACAGATCTTTTCAAGGGATTTCTACGTCGTAAGATCTTGTGCTGCTCGATGCAGTTGCTTCCTGTCACTTTTAGATCATCTTTCTATCTACTAGGGATCTAATGACGCGTTTACCGAAGCGGGTCTTTCACTCTAGGACTACAACACGAAATAACAATAACATTGATTTATTAAAAAGAGTGTATCGGATGTTATACTTTAGTAATTTAATTTTTTAAATTAATTCATTAATATCTACAGATCAATAAGGGCAGTCAAACTTTAATAAGATTAATTTACATAAAAAAATCCACTGTCAAAATATATACATTTATCTTATATTCGATTTTAAGGAATTTTCATCTCATAATATCCATAGTAGATATTTCAGAGTATTCATTACATCACTATTACGTAATTAAATGTAATTGTATCAATTTATTTGCGATTTATACTTTTTAGGAGGTCGTTATAATTTGGTTTGTTTTGAAGTGCCATATTTAGATGTTCTAAATATGAAAAAGGATTAAACGTATGTGATATAAGGAATATGTACCTAAAACTTTGGAAATTGGATTTATTTGTATATGAAATAACGAAGTGTAAGCGCAACATACATAAATCATTACAGTGTTAATGCAATCAGAGATGTACACACGAAATATTTACTTTGTTATTCGTTTGTTGCTTATTTTGGAATTATTTTGAAATAAAATATAAATTTTATTTTTATATGGTTTCATTAAGAGCTTTCCTTTTTTCCCCAATGCTCTATTACTGTCTTTAAAATTTTATCTTATATTTACTTGAGGGTCGCGGGTTATATTCCCGCCTAGAGCCAACATTTATTAAACACAATTTGTTTGTATTGCTTTCATTCTGGGTGTATAATATATACATATGTATTTAAGCATTTATTTAAAATCATATGAATCCATTTACCAGTGTCTGTTACACATACCTTAAGTATTAACTTAATTTGGAAACTTACGACCGTGTGCATTAAAAAATAATCGGAGATAATTAACATACTATGTTAGTAATAATTACGGACAAAAAGAAAATAAACCATAGTCACGCTTATTAAAAAAAAAACAAAAATAATTTTTTTTTTTTTTTATTTAAGTAGTAATTACAATTTGTGCTTAATACAATATTGCAACGGCATTTTACTATGAATTGTTATTGTAAGAATACCTACGTAACAAATACAAAAGCGGGATGGCATATTATTATTGGACTACGAATGTATGAAGGATCAGACAAAAGTCTGGAACAGTTTCAATTTGGCCTCTGCAGTGCAGTCAGTCCTTACAAAAATACATTCCAACAAATTTTGTTTTGTTTATATTTAATTATAAACTAGACTAGAAAAAATAATGTTTATAAAAGAACATCTCAATCAGCATAAGATTTTTATTATTAATAATTAAAATCCATCGATACACGTTTGTCATTTCGACTAGAAAAAAAAAACTATTTTATGAACTATAGAAATTGTAATTAAACCATTTATTTGAAAATTAAAATAATAATAAAAATATAGGAATCTCCAAGAAAGGCATTCTATTTAATAAGACGTTCACCTTTAAGTTATTAAAATCTGTAAAAATATAAAAATAAATTTAAACATAGAACGTGTTCGTCCACAGAAAACACGTGGGATAACTGAGACAGATAAAAAAAAATAATTTATCGTTAAAAAATCTATTTTCTGTACAATTAATATAAAAAAATTATAATCTCCATTGTGTGCAAAAATATATAAATTATTATTTAGTAAATATATAATTAATTAGTAAAATTATTAAGTGATAAAAGGAATGTTACTGTGCTTAATTAAGTTACACAAACTATTTAATGTACATTACGACAATGTTTAGTTAAAGCTTCGTCGACAATAAGAAAAACACATAGGTATTGATAAAAGCGCTATTTATAGCTTTAAATTAATTAATAGTTTAATACAAAAAAACATAAAACAATATGGCAATAATAGAACTTCGGAATCCTTCAATTCTATGCAAATGGATGATAAAAATAAACTTTTTAAATAATACTACAGAATAAATAATAGTATACACTATAGACTCCAAAAACTTTTGTCTTTTTAAAAACAAAAAGATTTAGTTACAAAAACGTTACTATTGGGATATACATAAAAATGGTATAAAATATAAAAATTCAGGCTTTATATATTGAGATCCGTCCGAAGACGCAAAATATATTTTCTATTCAATGACATTCTTAAAGAAATCAATTAAATGTGACCCATAAAATATAAATTTATCGTAATTTCATAACTCATTCTCAATGTTACAATACGTATAAATTCTATTACAGAAACAGATTATATCGCACATTTTAATAACGTTGCCAGCTGAGCGACATTCTCTTTATATAATTTAATTTTTGGACCAGTACCTAGGTTTTTCATAGAGATACTATACTAGATTAGAGAAACCATAGACGCCTGTGAGTGCCACAATAAATAATAAAAGGGAAAATGAAACTCGTATTATATCTTTGCCATAGTCACATATAAAAAGAGCTATATATAGTCCCATTTGCCTTCCTTTACTGTAATGGGACAAATTTTTTGACTGGAGGTTTTTACTATCATATTGAAACTGAAAAAACAAACTATTAATAATATATTAATTGAAAACTTTCCCCAATCTTAATTCCAAATTACTATATACATTGCCTACGTTAAAAGGTCAACTGGTACACTGCATGCTTTTTTAATTAAATTATTCCTTTATTTTATGTTATTGGTCAATTAAAGTGACATCATATAAAAAGAATACAATCTATAAGTATATACAAGGTGACTAGACTGAAAGCATCTTAAGCTAACGTGTGTTACCACATTAATAAGGCATTAAATATAATTGCTTAAAATTTAAGTAACATTGATTTAAAAATTTCAAAGCTGAGAAAACAAACAACATTATAACAAGTTTTAATACAATTCCATTTTCGATCATACCTATAATACTAGGCGCGCATGATTGTTTTTATAATAACCGGTAAGTTACTGGTAAATGTGTAAGGCATCAACATTTCAAGCCTTTAGTCTGCGATAAATTTTGATCTCCTTATTTCGCTTATGTTCATCAGGATATAATTTTTGTATCCTCTTTTAATTATAACATAAGCGATTCCAACGTTCAGACCACTACTAAAATAGAAGATATGGTTAATATGCATAAATGCGCTCAAGTATAGCCAACATCTCCCAATTCTTCACGCTTTCCATTCTTAATCTCGAAAAGAACTTTAAGAATGCGTGTTGATAAATATTTTGTTAGATCATTTAGAAACCATTCGATACGTGGTTTGGCAACCTACGCCGATAGATTGACACAATTCATTAAATTACCACGTTATTACCCGAAACGTTTGTCCAAGTCACATTACCAACAGCACATAAAGGACTTCTAGAATTAAAGATTAACAACTAATGTTATTGATAATAATTGACAACATAACGAACAAGGCGAGTTATTCATAGGTGGCCGTTTCTTATCTCAACAAAGTTTAATTTATTATATACTATGAAAACAAAGTGCAAAATAGTTAAAATAGATAATTTGTGACCGTGAACCGCTAAAATAGTTTCAAAATATATTTAGAAAAATTAGAAATATTTAACGATGTGCATATATAGAAATATAAATGTAACAAAATTATAAACGTATACACATGTCTATCACGGGATTTTATAAAAGTCCAAATAGGACATACAATTATTTAGCTTTTTATAAAAAAACATAGTTAAGAAATTAAAAATATCCATTTGTAACGTCGTGGCAAAAAAAAATGGAATGTATACATGTATGTACAAAAATAAAGTAAAAAACTTTTTTTAATAGTAAAGTTAAAGTTAACTTACACTAATAATAAGCTATTATACTAATCTCAATTTGTACATTCCTTTCAGAACAATATATTATTAAGTACAAATATAATGCTCAAAAGTGATTGAACTCATAATTACTAAAACTATATAAAAAAAATACAAATATTAGCATTAGTATATGTACTGTAATCTGGAAATAATGGCGCCTCTCTGTTTGTATTGCCTTATTTAATTACCTACTCCGTTAAATCTTTAACTAGATTTAATAATTTAGATCACTCCTATTTACAAAACAATATCTATAAGATACCTATTTTTATAATACCTAATATTTTAGCTCTCGTAAATTATTATTATTAATATCATTTAATTTGAATTAAATATTATAAATAAGAAAAAATATAGCATATGCTAATAACTTATTAAAATATTGGGAAAGTTAGTAATTTTAAAGATGGCATGTCACTTATCACTGTACGTCATGTGCGTTAATCTTAATTAAAAAGAATACAAATAAAATATAATGACTAATGTTGTGCGCAATACATTATTTGCAAGCTTTAATAAGAATTTTAAGTGCGTTTTAAGGCGTGGCTTTATATCTTTACAATAAATAAAGATATGTTAATATATTAACAATTAAATGACGATAAATCCTAGATTAAATGCAAACTGGAGAAAATCCTTAAAACGTGTCCAAAAAGTTTTGACACTTCAGAATTGACGCTATACTTTACTATCATAGAAGCTTACTACGTTCAATTATTTTTGCACAATCATTCCGTGGTAAAAAATATAAATTGTATCTTATGCAAATTTGATGATATTCAAGTAAGAATAAGGCGCGACTTTACCTTAGTACAATGTGTAAAAAAATCATTAAAAAACTTATTATTAATATCACAAAGGTTAAAATATAAAATTATAAAATATTACTGTTTATTTAAGATTATAAGTACAGTTAGTGAACAAAATATAAATAACTAGATGGCAATATCCGACCTATTCTTAATTGTACACATCAAAACAGATCCAATGAGATTCAAAAATCCAGAGACAATCATCAAGTGAATTCAAACTCTTTCTTCGGATTGTCACTTACTTTTATATAAAGCTGAAGATCGCATATAAATTATTCTTATAAAATCTATCCCACGATACAATTGATTCATCAAATACTAAAATGTAAAAAAGGCTAAAATTGCGTTGACATAAACAACACCACGTCATATAAAAAAATAGGAATGTGAAGTTGTAAAAAAATATTTAAATAAAGCCAATATAATCCGACGTGTTCAGACAAATTATTGATTTATTTGCAATTTTTTCGTATTGGAAGACGAATATCAATACAGATATCGAATTCGAATACAGATATCAAAATCTGGCCAAATTATCTGGTACTTTTTCCGAATATAAAAACCTAATATAAATCCATTAAAATATGGGACAAATTTTAACATTTTTATATCATGGGCTGCATACCGGCTCCGGCTGATCTCATTACGCGAGTAAAATATGCGTTCAAAACATAATAATTTTAGATTCCATAATAATAAAGAATTGTTGTAAAAATAAAACCCATTACAAGCAATCTTCTGTTATGGAATAGATTTTACGTATTAATAATTTTCATTTGTTAGACACATACATACAATGTAGGCCTAATAGTGCGTACCCAGCGAAGGTCACGATACCGTTTATATTAAGAAAACCGGATAAATCGGCTTTATTAAAAGTAAATCGGTCTTTTCAAAACCGGTTTTTAGACTTGGGCTTTCAATTTTCATATATTTTTGTTTACTCAAACATCAATTTTCGTTAAAATGGTAATTATAATATATGTTGATTCAAATCAAAACCAACAAACAAAAATGGGGGGGGGGATCCACAAAATGGAAGACCATTCAGCATTAGGTTAATGCAGAAACCTTACAACGGATTTATGGCTGCCTCATAAATAAAAAAAAAGCTAAACCAGAATATAAAGTTAGTTTTAAATACGTTAGTTTTATTAATAGTAAATTTAGTATTAGTGGTAGAATTTGGCATTTAATGCTTAGAGAAGCAATCCTAACAGTTATATTTTTTTACAATACCTGATTGTAATATTAAAAAGAAAATCTTATTCACCGAAAAAACCGATATTGTTAATAAAAACCGTAAAACCGGTTTTCTTATATACATCCGATTTTGTGACACCGGTACACACATTCATCGTGAGTCAATATTAAAACGGTTCAATCAAAAAAGTTCGATTACCTTCTTCTTTAGATACTCTTTGAGAGGCGCATAGTAGTGATGACGCAGCGAGACCAGTTCCGGTTTACGCTTCAACTGTCGCAGCACTGGCCAGTCGGTTTCGAAGAGGAGTAAGGTAGCTAGAGCGAGAGAGAGCCATACGAACAAAAAGGACGGCACGAACGCTCGCAGGAGGCTGAACGGGCGTGGTGGGGGTTGCAGCGCCGGCGGCCGCCAGTCGTCCGCCGCGTGCGACGCCTGCGAGACGTATGTGACGTGAGTCGTCGCCGCGGACTCCGTTGAGGAATGTTCGAATGGATCTCTTGCGCTGTACTCTGGACACGGTGCTGAGGAAATATATTTTTGAATATTATTAATAAGCTTAGAAATCCATATATTAGGCTTTTTGTCAAATAAAGTTATTATTATTATATTTACAGATTTATAATATGTACAGAGAGCAGAGAAGCCAGTATGAAATATGCCATATTATATAGAGAAAGTAAATGAGGTTGTAGCTATCTATCATTTTATGTGTGACTATAATACAAATATACAAGTTTCATCTTTCCTTTCATTATTTATCGTGACACTGTCACTTATAGGACTATGGCTTCCTAATTCTAATCATAGGTGAATAATAATTTAGTTAACAGAATTTAACATACATAGTTTAATATCACACAATCTACAATAACTTTAGAGAATCTTTTTATTTGTAAGTAATATTTATTTTTAACATTGGTTGTGACTTGCGGCGAAAATCATCCTGTATTAGCGTGTAATAATTTATATTTGTAACAAGGTAGACTTATATAAACGCGACACTTTTGTCATCAATATTAATTTAAACCTACCTCATTAACTTCAGAATCTTTAATAGTAGTATTATAGTCTTAAATAGTATGTATACTGTATAAGAAATATATATACATATATTGTGTTTTTGTTTTGCTTCACTATCTGTCTACTGACTCTGGTGTGCGTTAAAACTTAAGTTTATGTTATGAACAAATAAATAAATACAAAAAAATATTTTGATCCTAATTATCTCCATGAATATATTACATTATTTCGATACACGTTATATATTATTATTTCGACCCTAAAAATTGGAAAATTGTTATAAACACCATAAATATTCCTATTACTTTTTTATCAATATCTACAATGTGGCAAAACTTTGTCAAAATTTCCTCAATTTAAAATTTCTAGAGAAATTTCTAGATTTCTATTTAATTCAAAATTGTACACTTATCTACAACAGATGAAAATAAAATTAACAAATAAATTTTATTTTACATACAAATAGACCTCAAAAAACTATGGCCGTGGTTTAAGGTTCTCGTGTTACAATTTATTCGTTTTAAACTATTTATATAGAAAAATAATATCGTAACGAGGTTCATTGATATGTACCTGAGGTTTTCGGCTCTTCGGACACTGCCCTGAGATGGTCGCAGCAGGCCAAAGCGATATCCACCGCTGGACCACTGAGGAGGCACCCACCGTCACACACTTCGCCATCGGGCACTGTACCACTTTCCTCTAGGGGCGCACTGTGAGTCGATCTCGGAAGACTGCTATAACCTGGAAACAATATTACAATTTTACGAACATACGAAAATGATTCGTCTTACGTAGCCCGTAGAGTTCAAAGTTACTTAAAGTGAAGGCCTGTCACTATATCCTTCTGCTGGACATAGGCGTGCTCCCCCATTTTTGGATAGAAGGATTGGAGCTAAGACCTACCTCGCTGCTCCAATGCGGATAGGTAGATTACATATCTATACAAAAGTAATAATAAAATTATTTTGCTATAATCCGCGAAGAAGTAAAATAAAAAATATATATAATGCTAAATGTAGAGTAAACAATCCGTTTTCATATCTGATATATGCAGAATTCGTAAAAACACATGCACAAACCTCCACCACCGCCACCACAATACACAAGCACTACATACGTTCACTATCACAAACTCAACAATCGTTCCGCCGAAGCATCATCAGGAGATATACTGCAGTGGAGTCTATTTTGGTGTTTTCCACTCTACATTTAGCATGATATATATTTTCTATTTTACTTCATCGCGGATTATAGCAAAATAATGTTATTATTACTTTTGCATAATGGATCTCCGCAAAGTAACGCCTAATTCTATAAATTACATATCTATACTTAATATTAATAAGGAGAAAAAAAATTGTATGTATGTTTGTAATGTTTTCAGACAAATACTACTGGACCGATTTCAAAAATTCTTTCACCATGAAAAGCTGCATCTTTACTGAGCAACATGGGCTGCATTACATTTTTAAAAAATAGGGATCCGTAAAAAAATGTAGTAAGGCGTAAAAAAATAGTCATAAAAATCTATCATCGCATGCGCTGCGGTAACTGTTGATGATATATTTAAGAAAATTAAATCAATAGCCCGATTTAGTACTGCTATGAGACCGGTATGTACGCGCGTTTTTTTTTTCTTTTTTTTCTATTTTTAAGTGGTTATCTGTGGGGATTTTATTTACCACTGGCGAGAAACGCCCAACTTGTGGCCAAACTCGTCATAGGGCAGGGGTGACAACTTCCGCTATTGGATACGTCCACCGCCACCCCGCCTATTTGAATAATGAACTCTGAACTTATTTCTATTATTTACATTAAAAAAAAAACAATTATATTGGCCGAAATAATTTAATATAAAATAAAAATAACTCAAAATCCTCTGCTAAATGTACGCGGGTGAAACCGCGGGATATTACTAGTATTATATACAACTAATACAAAGTTAACATACCAAAATCGCCGGTCATTGGTGTAGAAGGCGTGGCAGGTACACTTGATGCTTTTCTCTTCCCGCCCGCACTTGCACCTTCTTCCTGGAATCAAATATTCTATTTAAAGGCTATCTATTTTAAAAAAATGTTTTTTTTTAAACCAAGCAAAAGTATAATAATTAAACTCCCTACAACTAAAACATTATTTTGTTCAAATGCCAAAAAAATTTTTATTAAAATATTTAGAATTTAGGTGTCATTTTAAATTTAAAAATATTTATATATAATTCACGCCGTGTGGTATCCGGCTGAATAGAATAGTACCACCCTCATTTCTTACCGAGGTTTCGTAAAAGGCGACTAAGGTAAGTCGACCCACCTTGTGGTATCCGGCTGAGTAGAATTGATCAACCTCATTTCTTACCAAGGTGTCGTAAAAGGCGACTAAGGTTAGTTGACCCTACGTGTGGTATCCGGTTTAGTACAATAGACCACCCTCTTTCTTACCGAGGTGTCGTAAAATACGACCGAGGTATGTATAGCAGATGGCCGGTCGTAAAAACGCAGCAGTATATAACAGCATGTTTATAACATGTTGTGCCGACCCCACTTAGAGTGGGATAAGGGCTTCCTGCCCTGGTGGTGGTGATGATGGTGAAATATTTATATATAATTATAAGAATAATTCTGTATCAGTAGAAACTACTAGAATTTTATTAGAAAAACGATTCCAAATATTATTAATACTTTTAGATTATAACACTAAATGAGACTACTATTAATAGAAAAGTGTAGTAAAAAAGTGAAAAGTGTACTTTGCCCGGATTTGGAAATCAGTATGTCACAAATTTTTTCCCGAATTGAAATTTTGTACATAAAAGTGGTTATCGTGAGTTAATTATAAGAGATTTTTGAATAACTTTCACCGTTTACTTAGCGCACGCAAAAAAATCTTTAAATTTTGCCGCTTTCACAATATTTTTATTGCTGCTCATCTCCATCATTCATGTTAGCATGATGTTATATAGCCTATATTCTTCCTCGATAAATGGACTATCTTACACTCAAAGAATTTTTCAAATTGGTTCAGTAGTTCCTGAGATTAGCGTGTTCAAACAGTAAAAAAAAAACTCTTAAGCTTTATATATTAGTATAGTGTGATTCTAAATAAACGAGCTCGCACAAGGGAAGAGATAGATTATTCCAACATTTAGAAGCGGTATTTTCATCAATTGTCAAACCTGTGAATCTCTAGGTGTTAGCAAACCGTCTCTCTCCAGTATCTCCCTTTCAGTCCTACCAAAGTATTTAAACTTTGTACCCCAGGAGAATAGTCCACCGCCGGAGTATACGCATGCGTCGGACGATGAGGGTAATCTGTAAAAAGATAAACCACTTCTGAACAGAAAAGACCGAAAAGCGATGAAATTATAATCAAAAAATAAGATTACAAAGGATGAACGTAGAATGATGTTGAAAGTGAAGATGCTGAAAGTGTGAATCGATGCCATTTTAGATGTGGTAAGGTTGCTTGCTGTATTTAGTACTAGTATTTTTAATTTATAGACCTATTTATTTTTTTATACCACAATAGACCTATTTATTTAAAAAAAAAAAAAAATATCCGGAGGATATTTAAAAAAAAAAAAATAAAAAAAAAATATCCGGAGGATATTTAAAAAAAAAAAAATAAAAAAAAAATATCCGGAGGATATAACTTTGCGGAGATCCATAATACAAAAGTAATGAGAGTATTATTTTGCTATAATCCGATAAAAGGAAATATATGTAGTGCTAAATTTAGAGTGTACTATTCGTTTTCATACCTGATACATGCAGAATTTGCAAGAACTCATGCACTACCCGACACCGATGGCACAACAATACACAAGCACTGCACACATTCACCACCACAATCTCAACAATTGATAGACTCCACGACAAAATCGCAGATTGCTTTGCTATTTTGTCGTGGAGTCTATCTCCTGACCATGCTTCGGTTACGGGGCGAAGAATTCTGCATTTATCAGGTATGAGAACGAATAGTACACTCTACATTTAGCATTACATATATTTCCTTTTATCGCGGATTATAGCAAAATAATACTCTCATTACTTTTGTCTTAGGTAGTACCAATTATAGGAAATCACATCATTCTCAGTAATAATTATATAATTGCAAACCTAGAAATAAACAGAAAGACAAAAAAAACCGAAGAGAATAATGAAAACATAAAAAAATAACAACATTAAGGTTTAAACTCTGAACTTTTTTATAAATGATGAAAGCCCATCGCAGCCAATATCCGGTGATAATGACTTAGACGTTATTTAACAAAGATAGTAATGATAATAATATTTTGCTACAATCGGCGATAAAAAAATATATGTAAAGCAATTTGTGATTTCATTGAATTCAAATACAAAATATTCTTTGAATTCTCTTTTTTGTCGTTTTTTTTCTTTATATTTATTAGCCAAGCCAATTTGCTTTGGAATTTTGTCGTGGAAGAATGATAGACATCATTGATGATACATTTTTGGGCAATTTGTGAAATACTTTGGGACGAGCAAATTTCACACTTTAACAATATTTCAAAGGCATAAATATTGAAATACAACTTAAAACCATACATGATTATTTTCCCAATAAAACAATGTTAGTCTTTTATATATACTTCGAAGAGATAAGGGCCGAGAATTGACCCCTTTGATACACCTATAATAAAAAGCAAATCATGGAAATTGTAACTTAGTTTCTATAATGAAGTAACAAAAAAAAGCATCAAAAATTCAATACATACGTAAAAAACAGCATTTGTTCTATCGCACAACACCACACGTGTCGGCACGCGGCTCCGCTCGGACATTTGAAACCAACTGTATGTTTTTTCTGTATGACAAATATCACGGATTATTATTTAGTACCTGGGTGACAGAATCTGGGTTGGTATTTTTTTTTAATATAAAAAAACACAATCAAAAAAGGAGAACTTCCGGTAAACATTCTTCATATTGCACGCTTAGTATTAAACAGACCGAATTCAAAATTAGGCTTTGTTGATTGAGAACTATCAAAAAAATTAGTTCTTTCTGCTCTTACAAGTTATAGGTCTTTATGGTACTCAGGAGTTTTGTAAACGTAACGCTACGTTTACGCTTTATTGCCAAAAAAAATCTTTTTTGAATTAGGTTACTTTAATACTAAGCGTGCGATATATATATACATATAAGGTAAAGGCACTTGTAATTGACCGTGTACTAGTAGCTGACCGTTTTGTATGAAATTTTAAATAATAGGTGTTTTGTTTATAAAAAATATTAATTAATAATATAAAATTTTATAATATTAAACAATGGGCCACAGTTCTGAGGTTTTTGGGAGTTGTTAATAGATGGCAACAGGTAATTACAAATTTATTTTTTATTAGCTCCAACAAACAAAACGCTTATTATTTAAAATTTCATACAAAGCGGTCAACTACTAGTACATGTTCAATTACTAGTATATATCCTCCTGCCCTTATCGCACTCTAAGTGGGGTCGGCACAATATGCTACAAACATGTTGTAACATGATTTGGCTGCGTTTTTACGGCCGCCTGCCTGACGTCAGCTTACCTTAGTCGTATTTCACGACACCTCGGTAAGAATGAGGGTGGTCTATTCTACTAAACTGGATACCACACGATGGGTCAACTTACCTTAGTCACCTTTTACGACACCTCGGTAAGAAATGAGGGTGATCTATTCTACTCAGCCGGATACCACACGGCGGGACGTTTTACACACCGACTCAAAAAACCTAACAACTTTTATTGAACTTGTAGAGAATGTAGGCCCAGAAACAGCAGTGGTTGACCGTCGGTGGTAATCAAACCTGCGACCTAACGAGCTGAAGGCAGGCTGACTGCAATCTGTGTGAACGAACTAAACTCATTAAAATAAATTAACAATACGAACTCACTTCTGGATAATTGAGATGCACTATGAACATCCGTCCCTCGAAGTTGATCTTGTGCACCTCGGACCATTTGAAGTGATGAGTCTTCCGGCTGCCTTGGAACGTCAGTATACCGCTGTGATTGATGCCCAGGTATAATTGGTTGCTTCTATGGTCCTAGAAAAAAATAAATTATCTATGAAACAGACACACACGCACGCACGCATGCACGCACGCACGCACGCACGCACGCACGCACACACAGACACAGCACAAAGGTGAAATTTTCGCAATCGTGCTTTAAGGAGAAAGTTTTTAATAATTAGCATAAAACAGTAATTATACTGAAGGTATAGAAATTCTTATATACTTATTATAAAACATTATCTTCCTGCCCTTATCCCACTCTAAGTGGGATCATCACAACATGACATCAACATATCACATAATTTAGCTACGTATTTTACGACCGGCCACCTGCCTGACGTCAACTTACCTATGCGGTATTTTACGAGAGAAAGAAAGTGGGTGGTATATTCTACTCAAACGGATATCACACAGTGGGTCGAATTACCTTAGTCGCCTTTAACACACCTCGGTAAGAAATGAGGGTGGTATATTCTAATCAGCAGATACCACACGGCGGACAGTCTACATTTAGCATTACATATATTTTCTTTTATCGTGGATTATAGCAAATTAATATTCAAATTGCTTTTTTATTAAAGACTTTCGAAAAGTAACGACTAATTGTACAAATATTGATGAACTTCTTACCTTGACTGGATGAGGGTCCACTCCGTATGTGTCCAGCTGGCAGGCGATTTTGAGGAAGGTCTGTTCAGCCTCTTGCGTCGTCATACCTTTCACACCCCCTGTACCAGCTGGCGTTCCCTCTAAGGGCTCTCTATGCAATTCCTTTAACCACATCATAAATAGATTTAAAAATTTTATTTATAGAATTAGGCATTACTTTGCGAAGGTCCATAATACAAAACTAATGAAAATAATCATCATTCTCCTACCCTTATCCCACTCTAAGTGGGGTCGGCACAATATGTCTTCTTTTTCCATTCTCCTCTATCATTCGTCAACTCTGGTGCCACTCCTCTAACATGCATATCATTTTTCACACAATCCATCCATCTTTTTTTCGGCCTTCCCCTTACCATACATCCATCCACATTCATATTTAAAACTCTTTTGGTCATATGATTTTCATCCCTCCTCATTACATGACCATACCAACTTAGTCTCGCACTTCTCATCTTTTCTGTAAAATAATATTTAGCTATAATCCCGCGATAAAAGAAAATATATGTTATGCTAAATGTAGTGTGTACTAAACGTTCTCTATTCATCCTCCTTCCCTTATCCCACTCTAAGTGGGGTCGGCACAACATGTTATAAACACGCTGTTACATGATTTGGCTGCGTTTTTACGACCGGCCGCCTGCCTGACGTCAACTTACCTCTGTCGTATTTTACGACACCTCGGTAAGAATGAGGGTGGTCTATTCTACTAAACCGGATACCACACGGTGGGTCAACTTACCTTAGTCGCCTTTTACGACACCTCGTTAAGAAACGTGGGTGGTCTATTCTACTCAGCCGGATACCAAACAGCGGGTCGACTTATCTTAGTCGCCTTTTACGACACCTCGGTAAGAAAAGAGGGTGGTATTATTCTATTCAGCCGGATACCACACGGCGTACTAAACGTTCTCTATTGACTGTTGTTAATAGGAGTCATGAAATATCTATACGTTGTCATATTCTTAGTTGCACACAAACATTCAAACTGTAAACACGGCAAGTAAGAGAAAATCTCTGTATTGACGAAAAAGTTTTACTGATACGCGCAATAGAAGCGGGAGAGAAGATAAGTCATGTTGGCAGACGCTTTGGATTTAGTCGCTTTAGTGTCTCTATAGATTTTCTCCTCTCAATTTAACGACAACTCTCTATAACGTCAGAATATGCACAGTTCCTTGAGGGTCGTTATATAGAGTGTGCACTGTATTTTTAAATGTTTTTTTTTTTGGAAATTGTAGTAAAATCTGTAATTGAATAAGTAGGTTAAGATATAATTTATAATACCTGTATCCTGGCTTCAATGGCGTCCGTTTGTCTCAACAAAAGCCTCATTTCAGTGACATAATTCCCAACGTGTATGGTCGGATCGTAATCGCCTAGTTCAACTGAAAGAAAGAGAAATAATACTTACTACCTAATCTGACAAACATTGTTTTTCCATATAAATTACTTCGGCTTCGCACGGGTATAAAATATATAGCCTATGTCACCCAGTGAATAAAATGAACGAAATCGATCCAGTAGTTTTGATTAATTCATTACTGCACGTGGCTCGCAGGCGTTAAATTCGCAGTAAAACCCTGTCCCCCCCTTTCCCTATACCATAAAGATTTCCTGCTATCTTTGGAATATGTAAATTCATATACTAGATTTTTGCCTCGAAAAATAAGGCATTATTTTTCGTAAAAAGAAAATGTTCAAAAAAATTCCATTATGGGTTATTCATAAGAGATAGACATATACCATCGCGGAGTTTTCTGCAGACCTTGACAAGGTGTACAAATACTTAGTACATTATTTTGATAAATCTCGTAGGGTTCAGCCTGCGTTTGCAATGTAAGCGCAAAAAATTTAATTATTTACGACATCACATTAGAAATTTCAAAAATTACAGTATTTCTCTACCCCATATTGAATATTATTATACATATAAAGCTTCCTCTTCCATCACTATATCTATTTAAAAAAAACCGCATCAAAATCTGTTGCGTAGTTTTAAAGATTTAAGCAAACATAGGGATATAGGGACATAGGGACATAGGGACAGACACAAAAAGCGACTTTGTTTTATACTATGTAGTGATTTCTAGGGAATTTCTAGTAAACATAATAAAATTTCAAAAAAATTAGTGTCCAAAAATAAAGAAAATTGTTAAGGGTAGACTACCCCTTATCATTTAGGGGTATGAAATATAAATAGTAGCCGATTCTCAGATCTACTGAATATGCATATAAAATGTCATAAAAATAGGTCAACACGTTTCTGAAGTATGGTAACTAACATTGTGACACATTGTAACGAGAATTTTATATATAAGACGAGCCAAATACAGACCATCATTAAAGTTTCAAGTAATATTTTATTGCAGTTTCAACTTCCATTTATAAAACTTGGCATATCGTTATAATGGCATATATGAAGCATTGTTCGGTATTTCTTTTTCCGAAGATATAAAAAAGATGTAATATGAAAAAAAAAAGGAAAATAGGTATGTGAGATACCTAGAATGGAACTGTGATATACTAATATTTCGGCCTGACTGATTACCCTACTGAGCTATTACAACTGGCCATCAACAAATGAAATTTAAATTATCTATGTTTTCAAATAATATTATAGTATTTTTCAGCCTGAAAACAATGAATAAAACAACATTTAAAAAAAATGAAACCTAGGTAGATCAATTTATCATCCCTGAAACCTCTATATACTGTTTCATTAAAACTGTTGAAGCCATTTCCAAAATTCACATTCTATATATTTACAAGATTAACTCGTTTAAATATTAAAGATATGTAATAAAATTAATAAATCGTGAAAATTGCATAATATTTGGGATCTATAATATTTTTTATGCAACTAACATTTTCGTCCATATCTGATTTCACAATCTTAAACGACAAAACAAGAAATTATGATATTTATACAATATTCCAAATTTAAAATTAATAAAATTATAAAAAAATTGTGGAACTTTTGTTTTAATTAAATAGTTTAATAGAAAACAACTTTTCATAGTGACAGATACATACCTAAAGGCTATGTTATAAAATTGTGAAATCTCTATGATTGCATAACATTTTTAAATCAACATTGCGATACTTATTTGTAAGGTGTTAAAAAAAATTTAAAAATATTGTGTCACAACTTTGATAACTCTAAACTTCTGCATAATAGTTTTAAATACTAATCATAAACTTTAGTATTGATAGACTTGTTTCTTTCTTCAACCAAATAAATAATTATTGAGTAAACATTGCACAACTATAGACAATATATAGATAAAATATGGTCACAGTTGCATAATATTTTAAAATAAATGAAATACTGTTTTTTAATGAATACTGTATAGATTTGTTTGATGGAGTATCATATAGCTAAATTATTACATAAGATCTGAAAACTGGTTTTAATTTATGTTGCAATTGCATAATATTTTTAACTATCGAAAAAGAGGTGATCATGAAATAAACATAACTTTATGCTTCTTAAAAATTAAAAAAACCTTTATAAACAGTTCTTTATTTTTATTATTATATTACATTGCACAATGTAATATACAAAATTATGTGCAAACTTTTTAATAGAGCATGAATGGAATAAATGATTCATGAAAGTATGAAAAATTTAGAAGCTGAAAAAATAATATTTTTTATGTTACCTTAAATTTATAAATATATTTGTGTATAGTATATAGTAATGGCCTGCTACTATGCCATTGCTGGGCATAGGCCTCCTCTCTCCGTTTTTGGACAGAAGGATGGAGCTAAGACCTACCACGCTGCTCCAATGCGGATTTGTAGGTTACATATCGCCAGAATTGTCTAGAGATAAGTAGGTTTCCTCACAATTTTTTCCTTCACCAAAAAGCGTGTGATAAATTGCAATTATCAATTAGACACATAAGTTTTACTAAAAACTCATTGGTGCCCAGGGTTTGAACTCTAGACCTCCTCGAAAGAGGAGCACGGTGTTACCACTAGGCTACCACAGCTTTATGAAAAGAAATATGAATTTTTTGTACACTTTATCCCAGAGTTACCATGTATTAATGCTACATATAACAAACATTTAAATATTACACTTACTTTGTATGATGAGAGCACCAAGCATGGCTGCTTCGTTGGACGTACAATAAAGTCTCCCATGCAAGAGATCTCTTTTTAACTGCAAGTATATCTGGAATCTTGTCACATCCTCCTTAAGCAACAATGGGTTTGGCGGGTAAAACTTGACTCGAAAACTAAATAGTATTGGCGAAGCATCTGTAATATTAACATACAAATTATGCAAAACTAATGAGAATATTATTTTGCTATAATCCAGGATAAAAGAAAATATATGTAATGCTAAATGTAGAGTGCACTATTCGTTCTCATACCTGATAAATGCAGAATTTGTATGAACTTATGCACTACCCGACACAGATAACACAACAATACACAAAGCTTTGCGATTTTGTCGTGGAGTCTATCTGCTGACGATGCTTTGGTTACGGGGCAAAACAATTGTTTAGATTATCGATATATTGTATAGATATATTGTGTATTTTTGGGTTAATTTATAGAATTAGGCGTTACTTTGCGGAGATCCATAATACAAAAGTAATAATAAAATTATTTTATATAATGCTATAATTGCTATAAATAATGGATTATAGCAAAATAATTTTATTATTACTTTTGTATTTTTGGGTTATCGGTGTCGGGTAGTGCATGAGTACAAATTCTGCATGTATCAGGTATGAGAACGAATAGTACACTCTACATTTAGCATTAAATATATTTTCTTTTATCGCTGATTATAGCAAAATAATATTCTCATTGGTCTTGCATAATTTATATGTTAATATTAACGAATTGTAGTATGGACCTCTGCAAAGTAACGCCTAATTCTATAAATTATATAAATTATGTGCAAAAATGAGATGTAAGCACATCTATTATATTTCTTGGTTGTTTTCCACTTTAGTAAGACATTATTGTAATTAATTATTAATATTAAAAAGGCAATATTACAAATTACTTTGTATGAAAATAATCGGTTTTTTAAAAATCAATTTATTTTTAAAGGAAAAAAACGATTATTTATTAATCCTTTTTTCCTACTCCATGTGACATCCCTTATTCACCTGGTTCAAATTTTCACAGATTTGCAATTGTATGTAAATTTTTAATTTTACATTCGTTTACAACAGCTTACATTCCAAAAACAATTAATAGTGTAATGAAATTTAGCTTGGAAATTAAAATAAAGATAAATTATTTACCTTTGACTTGCTTCAGTATCACTTTAGCTAAATGTAACCAGTGCTGAAAATTATTTTTAACTAATTAATAGAGTATAAATTTTACACTTTTAAAAAAGTAACAAAGCGCTTATAATATAATATTATATATTTCTTAAAAATATATTCTCTAATAAATTACTAATATTAATTTTAGATACAAATTTGTCTTTCGATTATAAATAAGGCAGAGTTACTTTGAATTACTCTGAATGTAACTTTTGTGTAAGGTTCAGCAGTTGTCAGTTGAGGGCTTTCATTATAAGACATTTATCATATTCCTGCCCTTATCCCACTCTAAGTGAGATTGGCAGATGTAATAAACATGTTGTCACATGATTTGGCTACGTATTTTACGATGTGCCACCTGCCTGACGTCAACTTACCTTAGTCATATTTTACGACACCTCAGTAAGAAATAGGGTGGTCTGTGATACTTAACAGGATACCACACGATGGGTCAACTTACCTTAGTCACCTTTTACGACACCTCGGTAAGAAACGTGGGTGGTCTATTCTACTCAGCCGGATACCACACGGCGGGTTGGCTTACCTTAGTCGCCTTTTATGACACCTCAGTAAGAAATGAGGATGGCACTATTCTATTGAGCCGGATACCAAATGCCCAATTTTTAAAAATTTATTGTGCAGCCAAATATATTAATATTAATATTATTACTAATATTCAATGTATTATTGCTTACTATCAATTGAATTGGTTAAAAATTGATAAAACTAACCCTTTGGCCTCCAGCATCCACATAGCGCAAGCCAAAATAATCTGTCTCAGTAAGGTTGAGTTGTTGACAGACATGTTCCAAAAGGAATTTACCTTTATAGCTTGGCTAGAAATAAAGAAAACAAATACAATAACACTATTTACTTTTGTAATATCATAATTTTGTTGTTTATACTATGTACTCTTCATTAATTAAGAAACAAATATTTACTAACAATATGGAACTTTTTTTTATATTTGTAACATATCCTTAGCCTTAATTCATATACCTTATTAATTATGGAACAATTAATTCAATGGTTATCAAAAACTTGGGTAAAAGCTTTTCCTTAATTTCATACTAACTATATCACTCACAATAATAAAAAAGATGAAAATATAAGGTCAATAAAAAATCTTTATTAAAATTTTTGATTCCCTTCTTAAATTTGTCCTAGTGGATAACTGAATTACCCACTAGGACAAATTTAAGAACTTCTTAATTTCTTCAAAACTTGTGTTTACTTTTATTTATATTTGGCTACATAGAGAAAAACATTGAACCGAGTATTATTTATGGTTCATATCATGAGTTAAATAATATCAAAGTCATGTCCAAAGAGAGCAAGCACTTACCGAGCGGTTCAATGGGCTGTTAGTTTTACATTTCGTAAGCTAGAGAGATTTTGAAAATTGTACTTACATGAAATTCGCATTCTAATATTTCCGTGTCTTCTAGTAATCTCACAGTGCATTTATAAACAATATTGCTATCACCTCGACTTTTAAACATGCTGAAAACTGTAAATTATAATCGTTTTTTAGGGAGTAGTAACAATTACGTTAACTCAGCATTTTGGTGTGGCTTCAGTACTATTTTTCTAATACATTCCAACTTTGTCAGTCATGAAAAAAGAATAAGATTCGGCAATTATTCGTTCTTAATTCTTTCAGTTTCCACTATTTTCTTCTTTAAATTCTTTTATTTATTATCTGTATTCAGTAGACATTTTATAAGTATTTAAGTAGTCTATGGTGAAGAACTGTAAATAAAAGACCATACAATAATTATGTTAAAGAAGGTACAGCTAATGATTACTAACCGCTGGATATTATATTCGTAAAAAAAAACCTTTTATTAATTTTAATTATAATATTGTGAATTTGTTGAAATACTTATCTATTTGTATCTGAAGTTTTCGACCAAGGAATTATTGAGAACATCGAATTAGAACATGTTCAAACATTTAATTTCCTATTTATATTTTCTGCGCGTTTTAAATATAAAAATGTATATCTACCATTTATATTATTTGCAATAAATGTCTTTTTTTATTTACGTTAAATACTACACAGATTTAAGTAAGATTCTTATTTTAGGACGTACATCAGGTTATGACGTTTTTAGAAATGCACGTATTACCCGCATTAAAAATATGTAGCAGTATAGGGAAAAACTGTTTTATTTTTACTTAATTTGTCATTAATTTAATATGCTTCTATTATCTTCTATATCTAATGTATATAATGTATAAGTTTTACATAGTCTTATAAATCTTCCTTGGTGTTAGTAATAATCCTCTTTTTAATATGTACCAGTTCTTTTTCTCTAAAGTGAGATTTATTTGTGTTTCGTTATTTCAAAACAAGAAATTCTGACTTTCAAATATTTTAAATATTTCTTATGTCTGGGATTGATTTTGCTTTTGAAGAACTTATACTCTAATTGTTTTTACTTTGAAAGTAGCCATGAGATACGAAAGTAATAATAATTATTTTGCTATAACCCGCGATTATGGGCCTCCGCACATAAACGCATAATTCTATAAATTAGTCATGAAATGTTTGTTCAGAAAATTGACAATGAAGACTATGAAACCGTCCGTTCTCTGAATTACACAATGAATCTGAAATGTGAAATGGCCCATGATTTTATTCAATTGTGTCAGACCCCACAATAAATTTTAACATTAATATTTCTAAGTTCGATTCTAACTATTAACCTTTCTAACTTCATTTGCAATTGCAAATTGACGTAAATAATAGAAATATTTACGTTCAGCTTTTCATTTTAACTTTGTGGTAAAATATTTCTTTTATAGCCACACTAATTGCCGGAAGTGACTGTAAATCTCTCCTTCCAGGCGAAATAAAAACCATTTCTCGTCCATTCTGTTGGAGTCTTTCTCGGATATTACACGCTATCCGTGGTGAGTGTCAAGAAGAATTGTGAAGTGCTAAAAAGCTAGTGATTTGTATTTCCTCCATACAATATTTAAAACGTGTTAGTAAAAAGCATTATTCTAACTCATAGTTTAGTATATCTAATCGGTGTAATTGTAACCCAATTTATAGTGTACATTCTTGTAACTTTAGGGAAGTCTTTAAATCTTTCGAAATATAAGTTAAGAAGTGCGATTGATTATAGTTTTTCGATTCATTTGTTTCTAATTTAACCGGTTTATTCAATAACTTTGTTCCATCTTTAAAATTCTACTTGCTTACGCGTCATACTTCAATACCGGCACATGTCACCACGTGGTGTTTTAGCGTATTGTAAAAGTAATGCTGATACATATTTTTGTACTTAGGACCACTTTTTTAGATTAGCCAGTATAATTTTTTTTTTTGCGCAGCTGTATTGATTTATATCCCTTTGTCGAAATGGCCGACCACCTTTGTGAAATGTCAAGATAGGGCGAGGCGGCCATGCGGCCGCCATATTGCCGGTAACATATTCGTGCATGAAATTACGACCTTGTAGAAGTGCATTATAGTGTTCGGTGTTTTGTTTTTGTCTAACACTAACCTATTTTTTTCTTAATTGTTGCAGACTAACCAAAAATGGGCAAGGAAAAGATTCACATTAACATTGTCGTTATTGGACACGTCGACTCTGGCAAGTCCACTACCACAGGTCACTTGATTTACAAATGTGGTGGTATCGACAAACGTACCATCGAGAAGTTCGAGAAGGAAGCCCAGGAAATGGGCAAAGGGTCCTTCAAGTACGCCTGGGTATTGGACAAACTGAAGGCTGAGCGCGAACGTGGTATTACCATTGATATTGCTTTGTGGAAATTCGAAACTGCTAAATACTATGTTACTATCATCGACGCTCCCGGACACAGAGATTTCATCAAGAACATGATTACTGGAACGTCACAAGCTGACTGCGCCGTGTTGATCGTCGCAGCCGGTACTGGTGAATTCGAGGCTGGTATTTCTAAGAACGGCCAGACCCGTGAGCATGCCCTGCTCGCCTTCACACTCGGCGTCAAGCAGCTGATAGTAGGTGTCAACAAAATGGACTCCACTGAGCCCCCATACAGTGAACCTCGTTTCGAAGAAATCAAAAAAGAAGTGTCATCTTACATTAAAAAGATTGGTTACAACCCAGCTGCTGTTGCTTTCGTACCCATTTCTGGCTGGCACGGAGATAACATGCTGGAGCCATCAACCAAAATGCCATGGTTCAAGGGATGGCAAGTTGAGCGCAAGGAGGGCAAGGCTGAAGGCAAGTGCCTTATTGAAGCGTTAGATGCTATTTTACCTCCAGCACGTCCCACTGATAAGCCCCTGCGTCTTCCCCTCCAAGACGTCTACAAAATTGGTGGTATTGGAACAGTGCCAGTAGGAAGAGTTGAAACTGGAATCCTAAAGCCAGGTACTATTGTAGTATTTGCACCAGCTAACATCACCACTGAAGTTAAATCTGTTGAAATGCACCACGAAGCTCTCCCAGAGGCTGTGCCTGGAGACAATGTAGGTTTCAACGTCAAGAACGTTTCTGTTAAGGAATTGCGTCGTGGTTATGTTGCTGGTGACTCCAAAAACAACCCACCTAAGGGAGCCGCTGATTTCACTGCACAGGTTATCGTGCTCAACCACCCCGGTCAGATCTCTAATGGCTATACACCTGTACTTGATTGCCACACAGCCCACATTGCTTGCAAATTCGCTGAAATCAAAGAGAAGGTGGACCGTCGTTCTGGAAAATCCACTGAAGAAAATCCTAAATCGATCAAATCTGGTGATGCTGCCATTGTCAACCTAGTACCCTCTAAACCTCTTTGTGTTGAAGCTTTCCAGGAATTCCCACCCCTTGGTCGTTTTGCCGTCCGTGACATGAGGCAGACAGTCGCTGTAGGTGTCATTAAAGCTGTCAACTTCAAGGAAGCTGGTGGTGGCAAAGTCACTAAAGCTGCTGAGAAGGCCACTAAGGGCAAAAAGTAGCTAGTGCTGTTAACAGCTCAATTCTTTATTCAACTGCGATACTTCATTCACCGAAAGGTGTTCAGGAGGAAAAAAGGGCTACAAACTCATTCCTTTTCTATATTTTTTACAAGGCTTATACTGTAACATTATTTTATAATTTATAAGGTTATACATATATTGTAAAACTATTTTGTTATGACTACAACTAAAATGTAAATTCATAGAATAAAAGGTAGCCTCCAATAATAAATTAAATTGGTTTTATTTAAAGTTTGTATTTATTGCATATCCTTAGAAATAAACCTCAAAAAATAAGTGTAATAAATTTTACTTGCAAAATAAAAACTTTAACATTTATTTGTATTCTAAAATGTATATTCTTAAAATAAAAGGCAATCAATAATTGTATATTATAATTATAAATTTTATTATTTTGTTTTTATTGCATACCCTTAAGACCAATATTACTGATTTGATTTGTTGCTACGTTAAAAATCTGACAAATTAATGATCTAAATGTGGTTACATAAATATATATATAGTATAGCACACATTGTTTTTGTCTTACCCTCTTTAAGATGTTAGAGCACTAGTCTTAATTTTCGTCATGTTTAACATGAAATGCTTACTACATATTGAAGTAAATAGCCAATACTATCCGCCTAAATAGCTTACCAAATGCACTTACGTGACCATTTCTTTTTAGTTAAAATTTTAAGAGACTTAAGGTAAGAACTTCTTTATTTTATATTTATTTTCAGACCTATCCTAGAGTAAAATATTACCACTATTCGATGCAAAAGTAATAATATTATTTTGCTATGAGCCGCGATAAAAGAATCCGCAAAGTAACGCCTAATTCTATAAAGCACTATTCAATGCTTTATTATATCCCAAAAGGACTAGTCATTAGACAGCGTTTTTGATTCTTCCAAGTACTAGTAGTTTGTTTTATACAAAGATCACTAAAAATGTGGTGACAATTTCCTTGTAAAATTTTACGTAAATTATGCACTAAAACCTTCGTCGGGTATCACACTGATAGATGAGTTTATCGCGAAAGTTAACCTGACGGTGCGGAATCTTTGTTTTACTACATGTAAGGATGATCACTTCAGGCAAATTGATGGTCATAGTGCATAAAAAATTTCAAACAGAAAAACAATCTATATCTAGAACCAGATAAATCGTAAAGAAACTAGTGGTGCCTGTGGCTTTGTCAATTTTAAAAATTTGTAATTATGTACAGTGTTTCCTCTTCTAGAAAGAATGTAAATACCAGATATTTTTTATCCAGTAGGTAGTTGTAGCTACTAGCTAGTAGCTACTTTAGTCAGTGTATAACTTGGGCTATACAAAGTCAATGCTACCAGTTTTTTTGGGAACCATACTTTATTGGAGTGGATATATTGATTTTGATTTAATCTAAATACATGTATATATATTTTTTTTACTTATTTTTTTATATATGTACTTGTATTTTTAATACTTAATAATTTAATTTAGTTTGCCTTAAGTTGTACATAATTAGTATTAATAAATTATAATCTATTTTACTTTTAATCTTTAATGCAAATTTGTGAAAGTTTTATATATTTATGCACCAGTTCTCTTCTAAATTACTCATTAAATTTGTTGACTTAGCTCTTAGTTAATCATTTGTTTAATCTATGTAGGTAACTGTCTCCTAGTTATCCTAAAATGTAACAAAAATTTAGGTTTTGAAATTAATTTATACTTAGATACCTTAATTAATCATTTGTATGTGAGCAAATTATTTGTTGTAAAAATGTTTGTTTTAAATGCATTAAAAATTGGATATATTAGCATGTTGAGAAAGAAAGAAATAACAGTCAATACTATAAATAAATGCTTTTAATTATTGTTTTTAAAGAACTCAACTCACTAGAACAAAATTGTTTAGCAACTAATTACATAACTGTCAACAAAGTTTTAAATGGCTAGTGATTTTCAGATTCTTGCATAGATTCTTCCTTTTCTATAATGATACTAGCCCATTCTTCTGCTTGCAAATGTCTCTGTCTTCTAATATAAGGGCCGTAATAAGATTTATGTATTACTACTAAACCAGAGGTTATAGAAACAGCCATTAATACTTTAACAATTGGGCTCGAGGAGTGTAGAAACTTCTTCAAAATACCCATTTCTACTGTGAAACAGAATTGTCTATATCACTATTAAGTTCTTTTTGTTTTCTAGGATAATGTTGTTCAAGTAGCGGCCGCCAGATATAAACACCACTGAAAAAACCTAAAATAGTGACCAGCACAATTTGACCTCTTGTTATGCCACGAGGTTTATAAATTTTCATATTTTTTTTAAATATTTACTTTAGTATGGTTCTGGTTAGCTGTTTATATTGTTTTAAATATACATAGTACATACTAAACCAAATTTATTTTGTAGCTTAATTTTTAGGTTATCATATTAATTATTAAATAATATTAGTGATGTGGAAATATACGATTTTCAGAATAATCGATTATATTTTCAGAATAAACGATAATTTTTTCATCAAAAGTCGATTATTTTAGGTATCTTTTTCTTTTTCTTGTTTTTTAAGATTAGATATGCATTGTTGGATGAAACTAAATTAGCCAAAGTACTTGGCGTATGGCATTAGCTTTTTTAATATTAATTACAATAAAAACTAATTAAAGTGGACAACAACCAAGAAATATAAGGTGCGCTGTTTGTGAAGTTTGTTTAAAATTTGTGGTTTGGTTACATTGGTTTAATCGAACAATGCATATGTATCATAAAAAGCAAGAAAAAGAATAAAAAGGGGATACTTAAAATAATCGATATAAAAACCGATTTTTGACAAAAAAAAGAATCGATTATTAAAATCTTTATTTTAAAAATCGATTATTTTTTCACATCCCCATAGACAAGTTCTCAATGCCAGAAGTGAAGTTGAAGCAGTGTTGCCATCTTAGTGGATTTTCCACTAAAACTGGTGGTTTTAACTACCCACTTAGTGGCCAAATATTGCTTTTAGTGGCTAGTGGTTTTTTTTGGTGGTCTCGGTAAAATACATTAACAGTTAAAAAGTTAGATTTACTTCCATTTTACGATGATTTATATATATATCTGTTCGTTTTCCTTTTTGAATATGCATATATATATTGGTGTACAAGCTTAAATCCGCTGTTTGCTCATGGTTGGTGTCAAATTTTAATGAACATATGAATCGGATATGACCATGCCATATTTTATTTTTAAGCGTACGACCTCGGTCAACAATATTGAGTCAACATTATATGTCATTTCATACAAAATCCTAATTTATGAGAATCCTAAACAAAAAAACCTTGGTTTCATCCCGGGCGACCTTCAACATCCACTCGCAGACGGAATCACTTCGGGTGGAGGACGATGCTGCGCGTATGGTGCCATCAGCGGGACATTATTATTTATTATAAAGTGCTGAAATCTGTTAAAACTATCGAAGTGCACCGTTACCACCGATAGATAATAAAATTGTGAGGTGCTATGAAGGAAAAAAGGCCAGAATATAAGCTAATTTTCCTCCATGACAATGCTCCGTCACACACATCAAAAAAGGTTCAAAATTACTTAGAGACGCTCAACTGTTAGATGCTACTCCATACCGCTTATTCACCAGAACTGAACCCATCCGACTATCATCTTTTTTCGTCGGTGTGCCATTTGCTCGCTGAGCAGCAGTTCGATTCTTACGCGTGACGTCCAAAATTGGCTGGAAAGTGGTTTGCCTCGAAAAACGAACAATTTTTTTTGGTATGTTATCCATATATTACCTGAGAGATGACAAAAATGTATATTTTGAATGAAGTTATCTTTTTTCCTTCCTATGAAAAAATGGTTTTTTTTTAAATAGCGGATTTTAGCTTGTATACCTGGTAGATATTTACTTTGCTTGAGTAGGCATAACTGACCGGCAAGAATTAGTCGTCTACGTTTCTTTACACGCGAGGATTTTCCACCTAATATTATTTTAAACTTTATACGCGGGGATTTCTGACTTCATTTTTTTTTCTGAACACATACTGATTACTGAGAAGTTAGAAAAGTTCATCGTTCAGTAACGCTCATGGGCTCATAATTATTAATTTTGGTTCGTATTAACTGAGCGAATTTATTAACGCGTAACTATGTAAAAATCACAATATACGCAACGGGATTCTTGACTCATAGGTATCTGAAATACTACGAGTCGAGTAGCGAAATGTAAATTTTGTGATATTTAATTTGTTAAATTTTTAATAAGTAATAATAAAGGACACTAATTATTTGTAAATTTATTTTCTTTCATAAAACAAAAATTGTTTTAGTGGAAAATTTAGCTGTTAGCGGTCATTTAGAGTGTAAAATTTCTGTTTGTTAGTGGTTTTCTGGTGGTTTTGAAAGTTGAATCTAGTGGGAAGCTATTGATCTGTTGGCAGCACTGAGTTGAAGTGCCAGAAGTTATTTTAGTTAGTAATCTATGCCAGAAGTGGAGCAAAGATTACAGTGTACATAATGCAAAGTGGAGAATATAAAATGTCAACACATACACATAGAAACTTGCCTAACATATTAATAACTGGTAAATAACCTCTTTATATACATAACATCTTCATAATTCTTGCTTAGTATCGTATTTTTGTATTGAATCCTTAACAAATAATCTTTAATACTAGGAACGCCAGGTGTTGGCAAGTCAACGATATGCAAATTAATATCAGACAGAACGAAATTCACATGGAGGGAAGTATCAAAACTGGCTGAGGAATATAATTGCTTAGACGAATACGATCCAGAATATAAGTGCCCTTTCCTGAACGAAGATAAGGTAATTATTGCCAATTCTATAGAATTTCGAGTACGATGAGATCTGACCTCCACAACATGTTGTAGTCTTCATTATCAGGCTTCACGAGTGGCTGAACGTCGCACTAGTTCCTTATTCTTGTTCCCGCGATGCTTCAATACTGGTCTACCTTGTGACATTATTAATGCCATTATGTTCAGAGCGCGGAGCTGAAGGCAGGATCACTACCCACTGCGCCAACGAGCCAGTCCAATTTTCTCCTGATAACTCTTAATTTCTAGAGGATCTACGATTAGAATATTACAACCTCCATTGAAAGCTTCCAAATGATAGGCTCATCAATCTAATAAATTGTTACAGCTCATGGATATTATGGAAGGAATGATGGCAAAAGGTGGCAATGTAGTGGACTATCATGGTTGTGAGTTTTTTCCTGAAAGATGGTTTGATGGTGTTTTTGTTATAAGAACTAATAATACTACATTATATGACAGATTATCTGCCAGGTAATTTAATAGAATTAAGCACGATTTAAACCTAACCTGATATAATTTTGGTAGATTGGTCAACACTGTTGACCATTGACAACATCAGTTGACATCACAACATGATGATAATCTCATATAAGCTGAAACAGAAAAATTAACTAAATATTTTCATCTACCTCATGAAATTACTATGTGGAATATTCAGTCAATAATTGTTTCAATTGTTGTATCGGTAAATGTTTCACTAGGGAAGAGCCTTGACCAATATCTCAAGAAGCTCCCGCTTAGTTGTTGGATCAACGGCAGGCTACAAAAGGCAGTGTTGGTTGAGACTGCACAAATTATGACGAGGTTTCTTACTCTGTATTCCTAACCTGGGAGCTTGGGTCCTTTATCCACTCTCCATGGATGATAATTTTTTTATATTTTTAAATGTTATTTTATCTGTTTGTTTTAGAAAATATTTTATATTGTAATTTAAATAATAATTAATTAACTAAATATATAATAATGCAAATGAATGAGTAATAAGCACAATTTTATCTGTAAACATATTAAACAAAATAATGCTGCAATGCTGCTGACAAATGATTGTCACATATTTTACAGACAGATTAATTTAATTATTAGCTACTGAATCTATATTATAATTTAACAAACCAAATTGTTTGCTTTCAAATATATTTATATACTTTGAACAAACACAAATTCTAAACTGCTTTTTTAATCCAAATAAAATCAACCAGAAACTAAAGAAAACACTGTTTCTTTAAAGATATATATCTATATGTATTTTTCAGAATTTTTTCTAAAGGATTTCAATTTCATTATATTCATCATCTTCCTGTCCTTATCCCACTCTAAGTGGGGTTGGTACAACATATAATGTCATGTTTTAAGACACCTCGATAAGAAAGAGGGTGGTCTATTCTACTTAACCGGATACCACACGGTGGTTCGACTTACCTTAGTCGCCTTTTACGACATCTCGGTAAGAAAAGAGGGTGGTACTATTCTATTCAGCCGGATACCACACGGCGTGAATTATATATAAATATTTCATTTATATATACATCACACGGCATTTAATTGCATTATATTATGGATCAAAATTATATTTATTAAAAATATAGCGTGTTTTATTTTAGAGGGTATGCTGGGAAAAAGTTAGAAGACAATATACAATGTGAGATATTTGAAACACTTTTAGAAGAGGCACAGTCATCTTACAAACCGGACATAGTGGTTGAACTACAAAACAATACTGAAGATCAATTGCATGCTAATGTAGAGACAATTGTACATTGGATTGAAAGATGGAAGGAACAAAATATATAATCTCAGAAATATTTACCGTTATTATTTTACAATTTACCTCTTGTTTATTAATTTGATATTATTTTATTTCATTGTGCATAATACATGTAGGATAAAAAAAAAAGCGGAAGAAAATGAAAAATGATTTTTTTACTTTTCATAGACAGGTCACACAGTTTTAACTTTTGCAGTATTGTCACTAACATTCTACAAGTACAATTTGAAAATGATCATTCATAAATTAATTTTATTTCATTTAAATCTCCATAGACAACCTTTGATGATAGAAAATCATACTTTAATACTAAGTAGAATAAACACTAAGTAAAATGACAAGTTTTTCTTTGTGCATGTATCACAAAGAGGATGGGACTTTAAAAAAATCGATTTATTCCTATCAAAATTATCGATTAATAATAATCGATATTTTTCTGACTATTTGAAACAACCATTTTACAAGCACTAGTTCAATGACGTTTCTCTGTGTGAAGTAATCTTCAAGTCAATATCGATTTTGTATTTCTGAAACTATTAACACAGCCCAAGTTATTTCAGGATATTATCAGGATGAGGATATAAAGGATTAATCATTATTAAAAACAGTGAAATATCAATATTTCCTAATTTATTCAATATTCCACTGACAAATAAGAAATGCATTTAAATTACTGTATATAATTCTATGAGGGTTTTATCTATGAAAAAGCTCAGTAAATTAATATAAAGTCACACAAATTATACATACAATATTTTCTCTCATACAAGCTATTATTCAATTTCATTGATAAACCCCAAATATATTTTGAAAACTCACTCTTTTAAACAACGTGGAATGACATCAAGAATACTTTATACCGATCTTAGGTGTATAATTGATAATACTCTAAACTATTGTTAGTCTTAATAAAAATTATTTTAGTGTGAGTTAACACTTGCACACTTCATACACACACAGCATGCAGACACAGATCTTTCATGAAAAGTTTTAGATCACAACTATTTAAAGTTCATCCTTCTTCGCCTTTCCTTTTCTGTCCCAGCCTTTGAGCTCACTGGAGGCATTATCTGATATGTATTTGATGAAGTCTTCAATGGTGCGGCCACCCTGTAAAAAGATAGAAATATTTAAAAAATAGACAATAATTGAAAAGTTGTATGTGGATATATATACATTATCTTATATAAACATTATTTTGATATAATCCGCCATAAAAGAAAATATATTATGTAACGCTAAATGTAGTGTACTATCTGTTCTCATACCTGATACATGCAGAATTTAAGCAACTCATGCAATACCCGCCACCATTAACAATAATACACAAGCACTCCACACATTCACCACCACAATCTGAGCTATCGTTTCTCCCCGTAACCAAAGCATCGTCAGGAGATAGACATATTACAATTTTTAGTTTTTACAAATTTTGCATGTATGTAATTACATATTGTAAACGGATATTACAAGAGGTTCCTGCTGTCGTGGGTATTATGAGTGCAGCTGATGGATGACAAACTCGCCGCGACGCCAAAAAGCAATTACAGAGTTCCCTGTCACCGATCGTCCTACGAACACAGTCGATGGCGTGCTTGGCGTAACGCGCAACAACAAATGATGGGATTAGAATCAAAAATAGCTAAATTGTAAAGTCACAATCAAATTTAGCTAATTTTAAATATTTGTATTACAGTTTGCAGGAAACGTAAAGATTGATATTACTAAAATTTGCAGTGATTAAATCTGTGTTTAATATTTTTTATTTGTTGAAAATCCAAGAATTAAACACATAAAACAAAATTTTCATTTCACTCAATTTTAATTATTTTAGATATAGCTAGGTTTGATTCTAACCCCCTCAAATGTAGGTTTCGATAGCAACAAATAAACAACCCATCTAGAGTGATGTGACATTTGCTTTGGGATATGATATTAATTACGAGTGCGGTAATACAAGTTGAATTATAGTTGGGTTTTATTATTACTCACTTTTGGACCTTATACCTGGATCTGGACCAATATATTTTCTTTTATCACGGATTATAGAACGATAATATTTAACTTTTTATTTAAGCATTACAATAATGAGCATACTTCCAATGAATTTCTCAGTTCCTATTCATCCATATTGGTGTAGTGTATACAAAATGTTCCACAATAATGAACCAAAATTGATTTTAAAATTTCATTAAATAACTGCAATATATGGTAACTTACATTATATCTGACCGGTTTCTTGCTGCTATCCTTTGGTTTCCAGTAGATAGTTGGGAAACCAGACACGTCGTAAAGTGATTTAGGCCAATCGTTGGCGGTGGCATCGATCTTTACAATATCAACAGCTTCATTCTTCATCTGTAAACCGTAATTGCAAAGCTTAGTTAACCTTTTTTCTTTAGATGTCATGTAAGCGAATTAGTGTCAAAGCGCAAGGCGACTTTACTAAGATTGTAGCAAATAACAATAATCATATAGACACAGCGTTATAATAAAGTAACATCGTGTAGCTATCCCACTGCTGGGCATAGGCCTCCTCTCCATTTCTGAAGATAAGGGTTAGAGTTAACTCACCATACCCAAAATCGATCTGTAGGTTACACATATGTCCAGATTTCTCTAGATTTATGTAGATTACGTCACCTTGTTCTCCTTCAACGAAAAGAGTATGATAAATAGTAATTATCAATTACACACAAGTTTTAATAGAAAAATTTATTGGTCCCTGTCCCTACATGGTGTTTGAATTCATATGGGGGTCAGTCCTCTCGAAAAAGTCCCACGATCTCACTACTAGGCTATCACATCTTTACAGCCTTCATCCATGCTAATATTATAATGGGAAAGTCTGACTGCCTGTCACATATTTTGGTACATGCAAAATGGTACAATGCTTTAACCACACTAACTAATAGGATACAAAAATCCAACTATTCCTTCGGGGAACAAGAAAAAACATTACATCCTGAAGGATGATTTAACACTAAAGTCGACGCAAACGAGTTATTACTATTCGCGAACCCAATTTTTTTAGCACAACTTAGAACCCCTTGAGTCTATCTGGAACAGTTAAGGAACTGTGGTTCTAAATAAATACCTTTTCACCAAGTTCTTCCCAAATTGGAGTTAGTTTCTGACAGTGTCCGCACCAAGGAGCGTAGAACTCGACCAACGCATCCCTGTCGCTCTCTGTCACCAGTTCCTTGAAGTTCTTGCCCACAGCGACCTTCACTGGTCCATCATTCTTCTCCGGCAGTGGCTCAGACTTGATGAAGGGCTCCAATTTACCATCGACTAGGTCCTTCGCGAACGCCAACAGGTTTTCAATACTGTATTAGAATAATGGAAAATGAGTAAATAACATTACAATGCCTGAAGTTTTACAATATGATAAAAATCCGTACTAATACTACTAATGTTATAAATGCAAAAGTTTGTGAGTATGGATGTATGTTTGTTACTCTTCATGGCGAATCCGCTGAACCAATATCTATGAAATTTGACACAATTATTCCCTATACACTGGAGTAATATATAGGCTATAGAAATCATGTTAATTCTACAGCAATAGGATGACATTGAAAAGCGCAATCTATTATCGACCTATCATGCGACAAGTTCACGCAAACAAAGTTGAGGGTAGAAGCTAGTATTCGATATTCGAAAGTCAGCTTGTAACTCCTAGGGCTGGGACAACAATTATTATATTTGGTACAATTTAAACTTACGAGTATATACCAAGCTAACATACGAGTATATACCAAGCTAACATACAAGATATGAATATTGTATTTAAAAATTCATACGTATTTGTGACTTCGTATTTACCGCAATTTAGCAGTTATGTATTCGTACTGTCGTGATTACAGGAATTTACCAGTTGTTACGTATCTTATTTTTTTTGACAGGAAAAAGTCCCTTTATGGTTACCGCCGCCCGACAGGGACAGGCGGTTATGTCGAACTCGCACCGACTAAAACAACCTGTGTGCTCCACCACGCTGCTAGTGGCGAGGATAGGGTACCTATGAAGACATTGCCCCCATCCCCGTTAGCAGCAACTCTGTACCCCAGAGTGCGACACCTCTGGGTCGGGGCCTCTCTGAAAGTTGCCCCTCCCTCCGTTGTTCGATGCGTCGGGAGCACCAGATGCATCGACCGCCTCGGGGACCTTATAGGGGTTGTTACGTATCTATGATTACCTGAATTCATCAGTCATAACGAATTTGTTTCCATCGACGTCCTTCCCAGCTACAACGGGCTTGTCACCTTTTGCAAAGTCGATACCGTAGTCGTTCAGCTCATGAGTGAAGTCATCCTTGTCGCTCACAGCAAACGTCACATCGGTCATCTCTTTCGCGACCTATTCAACATTATTTTTAATGCATTTGGGAATTATATAAGAAGAGTTTGTGTTGGGAAGATGTGTAAAAGTCGCGCTCATAATAGAAAGAATAGTGCAAGATTATAATAGTGTGGACATATAATGAGGGCTGAAAATTATGTGACCAAAATGAGTGGTTAACATGGACGGATGAATTGGAAGGATATGTGAATAGAGGAATGCCTATAAAGGAATGATTGGATTGTATGACATGCCTATAAAAGTCTTCCCCAAATTTAGAGTGAATCACTGATGGGGTTGTTCACTTACTATTGTCAACACTCACTATTGTCAATACCAGCATCCTGCCTGTACATCACTAATTATACAAAGTCTTTGTTGTAAAGTTGTAAATATAAAAGGAGTTGACCAATGGTCACCTCTGGCGCTGGTCATAGAAAAGAATGGGTGAGAAAACATGTGCCTGCCCTACTTACAGTGGGATAAGTTTAGGGGAATGATGATGTTAGTATAGGATAGTGTTGTCCGTTTACAATTAGGTGAATATAGGATTTGAGAGAATACCTTAAGCACGCGGTTCCTCCAGTAGTTAGTGCCCTTGGGGTTCTTGACGTAGTCAACGTCGTAATACGCGACGATGAGCGGGTTCGTGAAATCTTGCACGTTTTCCTTTTGACGGATTCCGACCAAACCGTGACTGGAACAGATCGTGAATTAGAGATTTACGCAATTAATAGATACTAGTAATATCCCGCGGTTTCACCCGCGTACATACTGATCTCACGGTAGTGGAAAGTCCACTAAGTCGAACTATAGATTTATTTTTGTTAAATATATCGTCAATAGCCTCCGCAGCGCAGGCGATGACAGATTTTTATGACTAATTTTTTACACCTTATTACATTTTTATTAAAGATCCCTATTTTTTTAATGTATCATAATAAAGCCTATGTTGCTCAGTAAAGATGCAGCTTCAGTAGTTTTTCTGTGAAAACATTACAAACATACATACAAATTTCTCCTCTTATCTATTAGTATAGATAATCCATACTATAAATGTGAAAGTCTGTCGGTTACGCTTTCACAGCTCATCCACTGAAGCAATATTAATGAGATTTGGAACTATTAAATCACAGCAGAGTGAATATATGATAAAAAATTCCCGACTATTTTTATAATTTATTCTGGAATTTTGGGTATTTCAAAGGGAAAGAAGTTGCTCCATTGTCCATGGTTAAAGCATACAAAGCTTAAATAAAGAACATTTACTTTAGCCCCTAGAGCATAGCATATTGCATTATTGAGGGTAAAAAAAACCCATAATTTGGCGCGAAAAGGTTGCAGATACCATTCGTCTGCTTTATATATATAAAATAGTAAGTAAATATGTTCTTTATAGAGTCGAAACGGCTGGACTGATTTTAATGAAATTTTCAGAAAATCTTTAGATTGACCCAGGGTAAATCCTGCAAAGTTTGGTGACGATCGGATCAAATTATTTTCATTGTCAGTCAGTTTTGTTTTGAGTGTAATTCGGAACCATACAGAGCCACAGCAACACGACGCTGGACTGTTAGTATTATATTAACGGATGGTTACATGAAAGTACGGATGGTTACATTTGAAATTATTCACTCACTAGTTCTCCTTGATGAAGGCCTTCAGCGAGCTCGGTTCGCTCTTGTATTCAACAAATGACTCCTCAAACTTGTTCTGCAGACGCTTGGGCCGGTACAAGACCACATTGTTTCTGTGAACAAAGAATACACATTATATTCTATGTATAGTATAGAACATGTAACTTTATTCTTCGGATGGAACGTCATATTCATCGTCAAAATAAAGGAATGTCGCGTTTCCATTTCATGAAATACATGCATAATTATTGCAGTCACGCTTTACATATCTTTATATTTAAATGAGTTAATCTTGTATATATATATATTTTCCGAATCTCGGAAACGGCTCCAACGATTTTCCTGAAATTCAGCATGTAGGAAGTTTTGGGGGAGAAAAATTGATCTAGCTAGGTTTTATGTAAAAAAATATTGTTTTATCCCTATTTTTGGGCATTAAAAAACACTAACATTTATATTGAATTGAATTTTCGCCATCAACTGTCAAGTCGACGTAGCTTATTCGGTTAGCGGGCAGCCTCGAGAAAAGCGAGTGCCAAGGATCGATCCCAACTAAATAATTGTTTTTTTCTTTTTTTTAAGTTTTTTTTTGTAAAAAATTACCGACCGAAGCTCGGTCACCCAGATATTCTATACTAATATATAAAGCTGAAGAGTTTGTTCGATTATTTAAACGCTCTAATCTCAGGCACTACTGGACGGATTTGAAAAATTCTTTGAGTTAGTCTGTTTATCGAGGAAGGCTATAGGGTATATACCATCACGCTAATGAATAAGAGAGGAGCAGCAATAAAAAATATTACGAAAACGGCAAAATTTAAAGCTTTCCTTGCGTGCGCTGAGTAAACGGTGAAAGTTATTCAAAAATCATGTATTACAAAATTTTTCCCCTCTAAAAGTTTTAAATAGTAGTAAAGGTTTTTATATTTACTAGAAATTTATTTTTTATATGCATTTTTAAAATTATTTGATTTATAATTACATAGTCTATGGATATAAGCTAGTCGAAAGTCGAAATATGGTCTATATCTGCCCAATAAACGTATGCTTATCGTTTATCGGTTAAAAAGGAAGAATAAAATGTTTTATCGCTGTCAATAACGCCTAAGTATACTTTTAAGATAAGCCAGATAAATAACTTAACCGCTATAGTTATTTTCCCCGTAGATACAAAAAAGTTTTTCTTATATGACAAATATATGTTATAACTATAAGCAAACATATGTATTCTAGTCCTATGTGAAGTGTGAATTTATGTACAATTCGCATGGTTATGGAGATATAGGAGTATTAAAAAATTGTATCCTGTTTTATTTATTTAATACTAGCAATCGCATGCGGCTCCACCCGCGTGAAAAGATTAAAACCGTAAGTATTTTGATAACTATAAAAATGGTTAAAGTGGGTTAACCTTTAAAGCTAGACATATGCTTTCGCTGACTTTTATTCAGAACTTTTAGAATGGAACAATTTTGTAATACATGATTTTTGAATAACTTTCACCGTTTACTTAGCGCACGCAAGTAAAGCTTAAAATTTTGCCGTTTTCGTACTATTTTTTATTACTGTTCCTGTCCTATTCATCTTAGCGTGATGTTATGCGTGAATGGACTATCTTACACTGAAATAATTTTTCTAATCGGTCCAGTAGTTCCTGAGATTAGCGCGTTCAAACAAACAAATAAACAAACTCTTCAGCGTTATACATTAGTATAGATATAGATGATGTGCAGTCATCTGGATCGGCCTTAGTTATGGGTGTGCCTCAAGGTTCAATCCTTGCTCCTTTTCTGTTTTTAGTATATATAAATGATTTGCCGTATTTTATTCAGAGTATATGCGATATTGTACTGTTTGCTGATGACACATCTTTGATATTTAAAATAAATAGAAATGACGACAAATTTGACGAAGTAAACAGTGGTTTGTCGCAGGTTGCTCATTGGTTCAGACAAAATAATTTAGTACTGAACTCAAATAAAACAAAATGGATAGAATTTGTATTACCTAATGCTGCTAAAACAGCAAATAGACTTTTTATAAATAATGTTTCACTAAAAACAGATAATGCAACTGTATTTTTGGGAATGACTTTGGATACAAAACTCCAATGGAGCACACACATAACAACTCTTGCAGGGAAACTCAGTTCAGCGGCCTATGCCGTTCGAAAGATTAGACAGTTTACTGACGTCGAAACGGCAAAACTTGTTTATTTTGCTTACTTCCATAGTGTTATGTCCTATGGAATATTGCTATGGGGTAAATGCGCGGATAATGGAAAAATCTTTGTATTACAAAAAAGAGCCGTACGTGGCATATACAATTTAAGTCCGCGGGATTCCCTGCGAGAGAAGTTTAAAGAAATAGGTATTCTTACATTTGCCTCACAGTATATTTTAAGTAATTTAATTTTTGTATATAATAATATAAAGAATTATAAAACAATAGGCGATGTATATAATAGACAAAGTAGGAACCGACATAAGCTTGCGGCCCCTGCTTTGCGCCTTGAAAAAGTACGTAAGTCGTTTGTGGGTTTGGGTATAAGATTCTATAATAAAATTCCACAATCAATTTTAACTTTGCCATTACAGCAGTTTAAAAACACTATTAAGGAGAGGCTGATACAGAAAGCCTACTATACTGTTGAGGATTATTTAGACGATAAAAATGCGTGGATATAAATATTGTTCGACCCTATACAAGATAGAAACATTAAATGTAACTAGCATTAAGAATTGTATTTTTAAAAAGAGCAACCGCCGAGTTTCTTGCTGGCTCTTCTCGGTAGGAACAGCTTTCCGAACCAGCAGTAGAGTTGACGATTCAAAAGCACTTGTTTACAAGTTTATTTGAATAAAGAATATTTTGAATTTTAATTTGAATTTGATGAAAATTACGGATACGATCGCTTGCTACAGAATATTTATGGATTTTAATCTCTAACCAGTGTGAGGGTAACATGTAATGCAAGTTGTGCTTGGAAATAAAATATACGGTTACTACAAGGAAAATGTCTTTCGACATATCTTCAAGACCGCGGAAGTGACTCCACATCATCATATTGATAACTAGCGGACCGCTCCGGCTTCGCACGGGTACAAAATATGTAGCCTATGTCACTCATTGCGGCATTTTAACTCTATAATATCTACGAAAATGTTCATTTAAATTATATATTTTACAAATACTTAGTACATTATTTTGATAAATCTCGTAGGGTTCAGCTTTGCATTTGCAATTGCAAAAAAACCGCATCAAAATCAGTTGAGTAGTTTTAAAGATTTAAGCATACATATGGATATAGGGACAGACACAGAAAGTGACTTTGTTTTATACTATGTAGTGATATGATGATTCAAGTAAAGCAAACAGTAAGCTTGAATCATGACAATTAGTTTTCTTTAATAATAGACTTTTTTGGACATCCCATCCTAGTGTTGCAACTAATACCCTGGCAAATTGTGTAAAACCTAATAGCATTTCTTTTATATCAAGTTTTAAATTTCAAATAGAATTAAGTGGGTATTTCCATAATGTAAGACCTGAAATAATAACTAATGAAGTATTTAAACAACTGTGCAAATATTCGTACACTTAAACAGTTTTTTAAACATATTAAAGTTATCTTTTGTTACAGAGTATTTCAACATAACAACAGCTGTATTTAATTAACAAAATTTTCATTATCACAAAAACTACTACAAGTTTTTAATTTTATCTTATAATTATAAACGCTAATTTCCATTATATGTTGGTACGGTAATGATTTCATGGTTTTATATTATAATATTAAAGTAATTAACTTATAGAAGAATTTACATATAATATTCATCCATAAAATAGTTTAGTTTAGTAAATTGTATATTTAGTTTATATTATATAGTATTAAGTGATTTATTATAAGTATATATAATTATTGCGCATAAGTTTTTGTGTAAATGTTACTTCGATTTATTAAATGAAATATTTTCCATAAAATGACTGCAATAATTTAAAAATATCAACTGTAATCTATACTAATATTATAACTGGAAAAGTTTGTCTGTTTCTTGTTTTTTCACTGATAAAATGGTAGACCAATATTGGTAAAATTAGGTACAATTGAAAAATATATGCTATGCTAAAATTAATGATAATAATAATCCTGCTTGTCCTAAAAAAAGGAATAACCATAAAGAGCTGTGATAGCCCAGCAGAGACACTGCAAGACTCTTTAGAGATCACAGGTTCAAACCCCAGGCAGGCATCAATGAGTTGCTCAATTAAAAAGTGTCTAATTGTTAATTGTAATTTATCACATGCATTTCGCTGTAGGAAAACATTGTGAGGAAACCAGCATATTTCTAGCAAAGTTTAGGGTTATGTGTAACCTGTCAATCTGCATTGGAGCAACGTGGTAGGTTTTAACTCCAATTCTTCTCTCCAAAAAACAGAGAGGAGGCCTGTGTCCAGCAGTGGGATAGTAACAACTTTACTTTTAAACTTTTTACATAATAACAACAATCACAGTAAGGTTCAGAGTTAAATAATTGTGGAATATTGAAAACTGATTTCTGGAATATGTATCAACTTACTTGTAACCAACTTTTTTCAGAACATCCTCAGCTGACGAGTGACCAAAAGTCACTTCTTCCCTCATCTTATCTGATGTCTTGAGGAACTCTCCCTTAAGATCTGTCTCTTTCTCAAAGAAGCCCACGACAACAACTTCATCTTTAGCAATAAATGCTTCGTAGCTGGCAACATTGAGGAGATCCTTTGAACTAGGACCAACTTGGGCACGCATATACTTCACAATACCATCTGTGAAAAGTTAATTCATTTCCTATTTTTACTAAATTTTTAATTGTATTATTAAAGATTTATTAGTAATGCATTGCAATTGCAAACAAGTTATTATATAAGTAAATAAATATCTTTTAATACTAATAAATCAAAAGATGGTTAGATTACTCATTTTCAGGACTTGTTACTTATATATACTTATACTTATTTATTAACAAACTATTCACTTTTTAAACCATATTAAATATGATTAAATTGACAATATAAAAATTATTTCTACTCTAACAACATTCACATAAATGTAAATTTTGATGCGAGGTTTATATTATTAAAATTAATTTAAATAGTACACAAAGTCTAATCAGTAATAAAATGTTTGAAATAATTGTACAAATATTAACTTACTGGATTCTCTAGGGCCATTATAGTCTTGTGAAAGTTCTCCCTTTCTAAATATTTTTAGTGTTGGATATCCAGAAACGGAGAACTTCTCACAAGAGCTTTTGCCTCCTTCGGTACAATCAACTTTCGCTAGCGCCACTGGAGGATCATCATCCTTCAAAACGCCGGCAGCCACCGCGTATTCTGGTTTCAATCTTTTGCAATGACCGCACCTAAAGAAAGAAAATAGATAATTAGTATAGCTAAGGATATTACGATGGAAAGTGATCATTTAGTTAGTGTCTTACCATGGTGCGTAAAACATAACCAGAGCAGTATCATGTTGTGCGATGACACTTTCGAAATCAGAGTCTGTAAGTTCTAACACATCTTCTTCGCTAGCCTTACACAAATAAATTACGCCTAAATACACAAAAAGTTTAATTAATCCTAACATTTTACAGCTTTCACTTGGTTTATTGCTAACTGGTACGCTTTTTGATGCCGACTCGTGAAGCAATTTGAAGAGGACAAGGACCGGAAAAATACACGTATAATGCCTAACTTGACAATTGCCGAGATAAAGCGTTGTCCGTTTCCCATTGGTTCATTAAAAACCTTGGATTCACTTCGATCTTTTAACCACAGATGGTAAATATATTTAGTAATATATTTAATATTTGGTCTTTAAGTCTTAGAATTTCAAAAAGATATTACAACATTCTCCATTCATAGATAAATGACATTAATTGTAATATTATTATAGTAAATTGACAAAATTTTATAACCGATAAGTATCGTAATACCGATTTAGGCACGTAACACTATAAACGTCACATGTCTTAATATCCACAAAATAGCATTTTGTTTGATGTTTGTCAGTTGGCTTTGCTGTCAATCGGAAAATGGCAGCGACGAGTGTTGTCGTTCTCGACCGAGGCAACAATACAACTTGTACCGTAAATCTTTTCGGTAAGTTTACTTGTATTTTTCTTTATTCATAATTAATTACTTAATTACAATGTATAGCGGAAAAGTTTATAGCACTTTTAAGATAAAATGTAAGTAAAAAGCCGCATAACCTGTAAAACTTTTTTTGTTATTATTTTTGTAATGATGCGCGGAACTTTTAAAATTGTTATTAACAAGAGAATATTATTGAATCATCTGTATATAATGCAATTAACATAGTTCTGAGATGAATACGCAAGTTATATGTATTTCGGTGATCGTACTGAGTATAATAGGAGGTACAAGTTTTTTTTTTTCAATGAATAGAATAAGAAGTTGTCTGACTCTGCCGCGGTGTGACCTTGGCTATTGGATTGTAGGAAGTAAACTGTATACTTGCTTCTAAATTGTAAGTGGTTATTTGATGTACTCACAAAAAATGTTCATAAGCTGTCTTACAACATTAATAAATAATTAGGAAGTGATTTGTATAAGCACTTTGTTAAAATTTTTAAATTTCATTACATAGATTTTTTCTATATATTACTTTATAGATTCCTTATGTAATGAATTAAAGTATTGATTATTAATATTGAAGCCTCTGAACTTAAATTACATTGTGATTATAATTTTGTAATTTGATGATATAATTTAAAGTAAAACATTTATAAATATCATTTATAATACATATTTTACATATTTTGTAGTCTAAATTTTTTTTAATGACTTTACTATTATTTTACAAAAATTTTTTGAATTTGATATTGATGATTCAAAATGTTTATAGCTTGAATATCCATAGTGGTAATAAGAAATAAATTTTTACAACCCTCTTTGCGATCAATGTTATATATAATTTGCTTAAAATTCATATTTTTATAAATAAAATTTATCTGTGCGTTGTATAGAGATTGATTGATATTAAATATATATTTTTTTTAATTTCAATTCAATTGATGTCATGAAGTTCAATGCAACTATATAATATTTGTGTTCATATCAATTTTAGAGTGGTTAATACATTTTTCAGATCCTTGTACATTTTTATTTTTATAGCCCTAAAAAAATAAATAAAACTTTTTAGAATTCTCATGAAAGTCTTGGTCACAATAAATGAATTTTTTTGCTAAAAAATTGATATTTTCCTAGTTTCATTGTAAACTTGATTTTCAAAACATCTTTAAAAATTTGCAACATGAAAATTATAGAAGGGTATTTTAAGTTGTCAGTAAACATTAAATTTAAAGGTAGACTTTACATTTTTCTATTATTCAAATGGTTACTTGTGATCCTCCATTTGATCCATATCTATTCATGTGACAACATGTTTATAACATGTGACGACCACACTTAGAGTGGGATAAGGGCAGGATAATGATGATATTATTATTGGAAAAAAATAATATTATGCTATTATACATAATAGGTACAATACTATCTCTTGCTTTATATACGAAGGATTAGTAAATAGCACGCTAAACGATTTCCTCGCAGAGTTGTTTATCGCCCGAAAGCAAATCCTACTAGTATTATAAATGCGAAAGTTTGTGAGTATGGATGTATGTTTGTTACTCTTTCACGGCGAATCCGCTGAACCAATATCGATCAAATTTGGCACAATTATTCCTTATACACTAGAATACGATGACATTGAAAAGCGCCGTCTATTATCGACAAATCACGACAACAGTCCACGCGCACGAAGTCGCGGGTAAAAGCTAGTTTATTATATAATTAAAATGTGTAGTAATGGAAAATTTTTGTATATATTCTGTTTGCATTTAATCTCGGAAAAACCTACAAACCCAATCATGAATTTCTTAATACTAATTGATTGTATTACATCGTAAACTAAGAGCGTTTTCTTATCTTTTACAGGTGCTACAGTAGTATCATGGAGGGTTAATAATCAAGAACAATTATTTGTAAGGTAAGTGATTATTATAATCAATCTATCATTTAATTAATTTATATGCAGCATCGCCGTAATGATGCGTATCGAGATTTATTGATCTTTTTAAGGATTTATAACTTTATATCGGTGATTTGTCATTTAATAATTATTTTAATTGAATTATCAGTACAAATGTTCAGTTAAGTACTTCGTTTTTATTACGTTACGAGGGTTAATTATTTTACATCTCTCGTCTATTAATCTATAACTATACTTATAAAAGTATAGTTATTAATATGATAAAAGTAACTAGTATCGAACTTGTTGCTTTTATCATATTGATTGTATCGTATCTTAATCATTCTACACACTTGTTCTAACAAGGTACTGATTTTAGTATAATAGCATTTGAATTAACATTAAAATCAGTTATAGGTATATACTTGACTGGCTCGTTGGTGCAATGGGTAGTGACCCTGCCTTCGGCACCACGGGTCGCGGGTTTAAGTATGTATTTAAAATATATAAGTATATAATATCTGGGTGACCGAGCTTCGCTCGGGAATTTTTTACAAAAAAAATTAAAAAACTTAAAATAAAAGAAAAAACAATTATTTAGTTTGGGATCGATCCTTGGCATTCACATTTCTCGAGGCTGCCCGTTACCCGAAAAGGCTACGCCAACTTGACAGTTAATAGCGAAAATTCAATTCATTATAAATGTTAGTGTTTTTTAATGCCCAAAAACAGGGATAAAACAATATTTTTTTTACATAAAACCTAGCTAGACCAATTTTTCTCCCCCAAAACCTACATGCTGAATTTCAGGAAAATCGTTGGAGCCGTTTCCGAGATTCAGAAAATATATATATATATATATACAAGATTAACTCATTTAAATATAAAGATATTCACCAGTTGTCTGTCACCCATAACACAAGTATTAAGTTACTTACTTTGGGGACGGACGACCGTGTGTGTAAGTGTCCCATATATTTATTTATTTATTTATACTTACTTAAGGGATTTGATTGTAATCGTATTTGATTTGGTTTATTATGATCATGAACCTGTAAGTTAGAGAAATGAATATCATATCACAAATAAGTCATAAGAAATTATTCTTTTGATTATTTTTACAGTTCTATTCGTTGTATAGTAATTCTGAAGGATTGATGCTAACAATCCAATATTTGAGGGATATTCTAGCAACTTTCACACAACGACAGTCAGCTTTCCTTACCTTCTTTTAATATTAAAAGAAAAAAGTCTGCGATCTTGTGATCGTGACAAAAGGCCAATGATATCTGACACGATGTACAAGAACAAAACGAAAATATAATAACCCGTTCTTCTGAACTAGCCCCTAATAGTGATCTCTTACAAATCCATTCTAAAGAATTTAATGACAGAATGGCGAGTGTAAACGCAATTATTACATCGGGTAAGGCAATACTTTTGTCGGTATCTCCTAATATGATTGCGTGACGTTTTGGTCTCTAATGTATAAAACAAAATTCCATCAATGTTTCGCTGCGAGGAAATGAGATGTGCTGAGCAATAATCAGCTTCTCTTGGATCATTGACCACTGAAACTGTATTTTTTTTAATATAAATTAAATAGTATGGACAGCAGGCAAACTGCCATCTGCAAAAACTATCATTATAGATATAATTTATGGCCCGGACAATGACTATATGTGATTATTCAATGTTTTAGAAAAGTTACATCTCTCTTATCGTAACATCGGCAGATCGGCAGAGATATTAAATCCCGTGCATGTATCTAAGAATTTTCTATAAAAACTTATGGGCTAAATAATACTTACACTTTATCATGCGATTTAAGAATACGGTTGAGTATTGAGCAATGAGCTCCAATCCGACTATCCAAGACGAAAAAGTACTCCATAATCTTGTTGTTCTTACATATATATATGTAAGCTAAAAATAAAAATACTAAAAATATGAGTATAAAAAGTAACACCTTAACAAATTAACGATTAACGGAGTAAACATTAAAAGGTTGGTAAATTGTTCCTGTAGATGTAACCCTTAAAATCACCAGTAGATAGTGTGTTGTTATATTTTAAGTTGGTATAACTTCGAAATGTACGGATTTAGATGATACAACAGGTATATAATTAAGCACTATGTTGATTTGAATTACAGTATCAATGTATTATTAATGCCGAAATATCTTATGAGAATACAAAGTAGAACTTTGATTCTGTTAGTTGGTTAAAATTAATGAATAATAACGTATAGAAAAAACCGACCCTGAATACATCCGTGTAGAGACGAGCGGCTACCGTTAATGAGGCTGCGCAGATTAGTGCGGATTTGGATCTCCTAAATCCAGACATGAGTTGGAAAAGTTTCTACTGTGAATTATAATCATTTCTTACCGACGTGTCGTAAAAGGCGACTAAGTTAAGTTAACCCACCGTGTCGTATCCGGCTGAGAATAAGGCACGCTGTTTCTTACTGAGGTCTCTTAAAAGGCTACTAAGGTAAGTTGGCCCGCTGTGTGGTATCCGGTTGAGCAGGATATCCACTTTCTTTCTTACCGAGGTGTCGCAAAAGACGACTAAGGTAATAAATAAATAAATTAATATATTTTCACACTTTCACACACGGTCGTCCGTCCCCAAAGTAAGTAACTTAATACTTGTGTTATGGTAGACAGACAACTGGTGAATATATACTTATATAATTTTTAAATATATTTAAATACAAATACAGACTCAAAGAGGAACAAATACTGTTATAGGAAATGTTGGCCCTTGGCGGGAATCGAACCCGCGACACGAGGAGATGAAGGAAGGGTTACTACCCACTGCGCCAGCGGGCCAGTCAATCTATCAGGATTTTGGTTTTGTCGAAACATACGCAATTATTTTCCATATAGCTCTTTATTTGGTATAAAATCTTATGTTCCAATAATAAACACTCAGTCAAATTCCAAAATTCATCGCGTCATGAGATCTCTATGTACCGATAAGAACTCCAGCCGTGTCAACAGTCATCTATTGAATACAATAGCGTGGCCCAGCCTACTTGTTCATTATTTATGGGCTTAGCTAATTCTTATTCGTAACCGCTAAATTTATATGTTATGTATTTACTAATGCTTACCGAGGTAGACCTTAATAAGAACGTAAAAAATAATGCAATCTCGCAATATTTTTTATATACATGTACCAAAATTGACGTGAAAAGACTAAAATCACAGTTTAGAGCTTAGTCGAGAGAGCATACAATTAAACATTTGGAATTACCAGTTTGAAAAATTACCACATCTTTAATATTTAAATGTGTTAATCTTGTATGTATATATATATTTTCGGAATCACGGAAAGGGCTCCCACGATTTTCCTGAAATTCAGCATGTAGGGGGTTTTGGGGGAGAAAAATGGATAGAAGGTTTTATGTAAAAAAATCGTTTTATCCCTGTTTTTGGGCATTAAAAAATACTAAACAAAAATTTATATTGAATCTAAAACACTATTTTTGCCATAAACTGCCAAGTCAGCGTAGTTTATTACGGGAACTTGCAGTCTCGGCAGACTGCCGTTTTGCTCGCATTGCGTAAAAACTATACATAGATTTCAATGAATTTTGGACATTTAAGAAATATTAAAGATTAGATAAAGGCCGACTACCTACATCAAAAAAAAATTGTTAACTTTAAATAAGTCACTGTTTGTCCGAACAGTCTGAATTCACTGTTGAGTTATAAAACCACTTACATTTTCTTATATAATACCACGGCAGTTATGTTTTGAAGTTGTTAAGTCTATATATCTATGCACGAGATTTTTTAGGGGTTCAGTTAACATTAATTTAACCGGTAATAGTAAATGAGACATATATATTTATTGCAATTAATTACGAATCAATTTGGCGTCACGTATTGCGCGGATGCAATTTGGACCAACAAAAACCCGTCTCGGCCGCAAGTGCCTAACAAACGAGCGCCTGCTAATGATTCTAGCTATGTCTAGGGTTGTACGTGTAAGTTGCGGGGTATGAGGCTTAATGGAGCTTTTTTGCATGGGTAAATAATGCAATGTACTAGTGAAAATGATTTTATTCATTTGAACTCACATTGAGAGTATAAGATGAATAAAGGCTATTAAGTGTCTAATAAACGCACATTGACTAAATTATAGCGTTTGATATATAATATATCTATACTAATATATAAAGCTGAAGAGTTGGTTTGTTTGATTGTTTGAACGCGCTAATCTCAGGAACTGCTTGACCGATTTGAAAAACTCTTTCAGTGTAAGATAGTCCATTTATTGAGGAAGGCCATAAGCTATTTAATATCACGCTAAGATGAATAGGAGGGGAACAGGGAAGGGAATAGGAGGAATTTAAAGCTTTCCTTGCGTGCGCTGAGTAAACGGTAATAGTTATTCGAAAATCATGTATTACAAAACTGTTCCCCGCTAAATAAAAGTCCGCGACAGCATATGTCTAGCTTTTAAGGCTAACCCACTGTAACCCTTTTTATGGTTATCAAGACTATACGGTTTTATTCTTTCCACGCGGACGGAGCCGCTGGCGAGTAGAAGTTAAGATGCAGATTTGTTTTATTAAACCGTCAAGTTATAATTAAATCACCTAAGAGTCTAGCGTGGCGAGGCGCGTGTCATTGGCAAAAACTAAGCCGCTTTCCGTTTTAATATTAAACATAGTTCGTGTGCTTTTTGTGCGGATACTGGAGGGACGTGACGCGCCGCTTGACCCTTTTGCGGCGGGATTGCGGCGTGAAATGATTCTGGACAAACTAATGGATGGATTCGATATGCTTCAGAGTTTGTAAATTTGAACGTAGCGCCTATTTCGATGCGAAATATACTTTCCTCGGTATACTTTTGTGAATTTATTGTTCGGTTGTGATTTGAGATTTGGACAGTTTTATAAATTCTAACATATATCCCATAGTTATATTGTATTTGCGAAAGTTAAATCTACACGTCTAAGACGTTGGTATCATAGTTAATTAATGCTGGATGCATTAGTTAACTATGGCTAATGTTATAAATCGAAAATTTTGTATTGTTGTCTGTTTGTCTGCCTCTCTGATGATTTGGTACAATAGAAGCTTATATATCAGGCTAAATTGTAGGAAATACGTGTAGTAAATAATTAAAGGTATTTTATTACGCAAACGAAATCTATAATGCGGCTATTTATAAAATATATTTGATTAAACGGTGACGTTTACTGGCCGTCGTGTGGTATCCGGCTGTGTAGAATAGCCCAACCTCATTTCTTATCGAGGTGTCGTAAAAGGCGACTAAGTTAAGTTGACGTCAGGCGGGTTGCCGGTCGTAAAAACGCAGTAAATCATGTTACAGCATGTTTATAACATGTTGTGCCGACCCCACTTAGAGTGGGATAAGGGCAGGAGGATGATGATGTGACATTTACTGGGTCGTTAATATGTAAGTTTATATTAACAGAAAACACGTTGTATTATTTTTTATTCAGATAGTTTGAGTACTAATAACTCTTGTGTATTTATCATTCATAATTTATATACAAAACCTAAAATGTATTAGATAAATTCTAGCTTACTAATGAGGGAGCTTAAATCCGCAACATCGCTAAGCCACTACCAACAGACACAATTTATTAGCACGACGTAGCTAGCGGGTAGCTCGCCCCATCTTGTTTTTGTGGTCGCGTCTGCAGCCCCGAGTCGCCACTTTCTTCCCACCCCTCCCACTGATGACAAATGGCCCTCCCCCCGCTAATGCCCAGATAATTTTATGCGGCGCTGCAGGGTCGGGATGACCGTGTGATTATTAGTGAGGCGAATTGTCGGATTGACTCGAATAGTTTAGTCCAGGGAATAAGCCTTAAAGTTAATCTTGACGTAATTTATAGAAAGATTTGTTACATTACGTTGCAGGATTCGTAAAGACGCATTTCCTACAAACCACCAACGCCACCGTAACACACACGTACACAAGAACACGTTCACAAACTCAACAATCTATAGAATTAGGCGTTACTTTGCGGAGATCCATAATACAAAAGTAATAATAACATTATTTTGCTATAATCCGCGATGAAGTAAAATAGAAAATATATATAATGCTAAATGTAGAGTGGACGATCCGTTTTCATACCTGATACATGTAGGATTCGTAAAAACACATGCACAAACCTCTACCACCGCCACCAGAATACACAAACACTACATACGTTCACTATCACAAACTCAACAATCGTTTCGCCCCGCAACCGAAGCATCATCAGGAGATAGACTCGATTTATAGCAAATTATAGCAAAACAATTTTATTATTACTTTTGAGCTCAACAATCGTTTCGTGTTTGTTTTGGCTGTGGAGTTGTCATGCAGAGTTATATACCATTGATTTGGTTACTAAAATTTATGCTCATACATGCCTGAAAAAAAAAACAAAAATAAACAGACGATAAATTATTATTTATTGAATAATCCCTATCAATAGAAGACAAATATATTGAAAGAGGAACTAATATTATACATTAATGGAATCGAGTGTGATAACGCGTCTAATTGTTTTGAATCAATTGCTTAAACAAGCAACGATGCTTGTTTATGATCTTTGGCTTAAAATTATTTGTAACATGTAATCAATCAATCAAAGTGTAATTTTTTTTTTTAATAGAGTATCTGCAAACTTCCATACCGGCTCTTCTCGGTAAGAGAAATTCCAATCTTAAGAATCAGTGGTAGCTTCTTTAAAATATCTGGCGATAAAAGGTCCTCATATAGTCTATTGGAATTTTAACTAATCGATATCTCGCGTCTTCAATGTTTATCCTGTGGGTAAATGCATCAAACCTATACAATCGTTCAAGGAATCGAGTATGATAACTAGTCTAATCGATATATCGCGTCTCTAGTGATTACCCCATCGATCGACGCGCGTCAATGGTCCCGAGCTTCACATTATTCACCTCTTCACGGACCAGCGCTCGCTGAAACGGGTTTATCGCGTCATTAGATGAGAAATCATTTCTATGATAAGAATACCTTATTTGGTCTGCTATGGCGTAATTTTAATTACTTGCCGATTACCGTTTCTTTTGGGTATTGGATGCATGTTTGATCGGATTAATTGATTTATAATTGATGTTTTATGTTAATTTTCACAAGTTTGAATCATACGTTAGACTACGACTACGTTAGACCCCTGCCAATGGACCAAATCCCTATTTATCCTAATTATATTATTGCTGCTTTAAATATGCGACGGTTTTGTTATTAGTGCCTCTTGTTATCGTACAAAGCGAAGACCTCTTCTTTCTCATTGGATAGAGAGTATAAACTTAGTCCCACCACGCTGCTCCAGTGAAATGTTAGATTACGTATAATAATTTGTAAATATTACTTAATAGAATTATGCGTTACTTTGCGGAGATCCATAATATAAAAGTAATAATACAATTATTTTATTATGATCCGCGATTATCCATTTATCGCGGATTACAGCAAAATAATTTTACTATTACTTTTGTAAATATTAATTAAGAAAACAAATTTTGATTGATAAACTCATCCAGGTTTTCAACACTCGGGGTTCGAACCCTGTGTAGTGAAAGCGAGTCGAGTAAATAAAAACTCATATAGCTGTTCCCGAAGAAGAAACTTATTTTTTGTAGGAGACCCAATAAAAGAAAAAGATTGAAGAAAAAAAAAGTGAAAAATTAATCAGATGACTAAAAATAATGGCAAATATAATAACAAACTATTCAATTTGTTTTTTATCTTTTTGGGTCTCCTATACAATTATAGTTTTAACAGTCATTGTTCTTCTGAAACAGCGATATTTGAAATATTTAAAATATTATGTCGTTTTAAATTTCACTTGTATAAATAAGTTTACTGCGTATAATGAAAGAGGGATTCGTCTGTACCGTCATTGATTAAAAACGTGTACAGAGATACCGTGGAAGCAAAAAATATATTGAAATAAACGTGACTTGGAATTGCGGTGCACAAGCGCCTTCGTTATTTAACTGTAAAGGGCTATTTGATTTAAAATCTCCGTCGCGTACAAAGATGATAATCAAAATATAAAAATCTAGTGATAGCAACGACTTCTTTCGCGCCAACTTAGTAAACTCAATAATGCTATATGTTTTTTCATATTCCTAGAAGAGAAATTGGTTTTTTAAAGCTTTTATTTAATTGGCCGCGTATGTATGTGAAGGTGGAATCTTGGAAGTTAAATTTGAACTATTTCTCGGTGTCCGACTAGGCCGAAATTTTATATGCTAATCCGGTCGCGATAACAATGCATGTTTATGATAAGCATGACCTGTTTATCATAAACCTAGTTTTGAATTAACTCTACTGCTGTAGCCAGTAAGAGACAGTAATGATAGTAAATTCATCAAACAGGAAATGAGATTTAACTCGGTTCTTAAAAACAGACAGTGTCTGGTTCTACGAATATCAGGTGAGTAGTAGGGAATAGCCGGTTCTAACTCACTCCCAGCACCTTGAAATAGGCTAACTTAGCGGATTCTAAAAAAAGCTCGCCAAAGCAGATTCCAATCAGACTAAATTCCAATTGACCGTCAAAGGTCTTTTCGGATTTTCCAATTGGATCCTGGGTTGCAATAGGAATTTCCTTACTTACCCTCGTAACGAATAGTTTTTCTCGTATTTTATTAGATTAACTTATCGGACTCCTTGACCAATTGGATTTTCCATTTGATCCACGACTTTCCTTTCCTACATTAATTAATCAAATTAACTGAATTCTAATTACAGTATGAATGTCTGATATTTAATGACCGATTCTAACTCATTGGCTTGGTTTTATCAAACTTGATTAGGTTTCCAATCTAAGATTTTTCTTAATAAATAACATTAATCGTTCAATTTTCGTATTATCATTAATTTGATATCAAACTGATAATAATTGAATAGGATGTGTGTCAGATATAAATTCAATATGAAAATATAAATAAAAAAAAGTCTCTTACAAATAACTCAAAAGTTTTATTTTTTCGAAGAAACGCTTTGACTTTTTGCTGCTATTTCAAAGAAAGTGTGTCATAAAATAATATTTTAAATTAGACAGGGTCGTAGTAATTTATTATAATAGACCCTAATAAATCAATGGAAATAATGGGCATCGACAATCCGCCCTCTTCCTTATAAAATTCTTTTATCCAGCCTAAACGTTGTATTCTGTGGCGACAAGCTTAGACATGATCTCGCAAAAAGCAGATGTAAAAGGATCACATGGCATCATGTATATCATAATTTATTATAATAGACCTTAATAAATCAATGGAAATAATGGGCATCGAACATCCGCTCCTTTTTTATAATATTCTTTTATCCAACCTAAACGTTGTATTTTGTGGCGACACGTTCAGACACGATCTCAAAAAGCAGATATAAAAGGATCACATGCATCATGTATATCACAAGATATTTAATTACCACGCAGCTAGTATCCAGACTGACGTAGTGTTCAAGTGAAGGCAGTAACCAGGCAATTATTAATCATGGAGGTAAGATTACGTAATTATATAGTATAATTTAATACTTATATAGTAAGATTAATATTTTTTATAATTAAAATCTTATGTTTCTAACCTAACCTAACCTATAACGGTCACAAAAATCTATAGATTCATTCGCAATAAAAATAATATTAATTTATTAGATTTTAATAATAAGAAAGGTTTTTATTTTTACTGTATATGAATAATTTTGATGACACTAGTGATTATATTTACTTATTTCTAATATTTTTTTTTCAGATCTCACCGAATCTCGATGAATTCAATGTCAAAAACTATTATTATCCTATTAACTTAAGCGATGACGAAAATGCAAGCAATTCTTGCATATTAAAAAATAAAAAAATCGCAACGAAAAGAGCTGGTAACAATATCGACATATTCTTTGAAAAGCCTAAGAAAAAGAAAAAAACCATTCCGTCTTCATGTGTGGCTCAAGCGTGTGATGGAGGTGTATCATTTATTTCATCCAATGATAATGACGGAGCGAATGCTTCATACCTCATGAAAATAGAAATTTATGACATGAAGAATCTGAAAGAGGTATCGCCTGTAGACTATTGGAAACATGCAGACTTGCGATTAAAGTACTACATACAATCCAATACTGATAAACATTATCAGAACACACGAGATATAATATACAACATTACAAAGCAGATCGCCTGCAAGGAAGACTGTAAAAAATATTTCATTGATAGAGACAGTAAGAAACAATAGAACTTTCTCTAACTCATCACAAATCAAACCCATAACATAACTTTACTTACAAAAACCTTTAAAAAAAATACAACCCCCACTGCCGCTCTCGCCTCGCAAACAAATTATAAAGAGATCAGTCATTCGCTACAAGCGTTCATACTAAGCGCAACGAAACACAATGGCTGAGCTTGACAACTCTGTATACGACGAAGAAATGGTCGCGATATGTGAAGAAATTGAATTAGAAAATGATATGTGTCGTGTCCTAGATAACGAAGAGAGTGATATTGAAGAACAATTAGTGTTAATATGTGAGGACGTGGAGGACCAAATTAAAAGAGGTTATTCCAATCCAATAGCTCCGCTAAACTTCGAGTACATGGTTGAGTACCAACCAATGTCTCAACCATTATCTGAAGAAGACGAAACGGATGAACTAGTGATCCTGTCTCCAAGTCCAAGTTTATATAGCCCTGATTCATTCCATGCGTCTGACTACAGAGATTACGAAGTCCCAATTCCATTCGTGATTCTTCAGGAGAATCTATCGAATACTCTGGAGATAGATTGGGAATCGATGGGAGATTAAATAATAATTGTGCTATTATTTTAAGTCAAATATGTTCTTTTAGTTTAAGTTTTTGTAATAAATTTCTTTAAATTTATATAAAGTTTTTTATTTTTTACGCTTAGAATTTTAATAGATAATTGAAATAAATAAAACAACCTCATTTCACATAGTTATTTTTTATTCAAGTTTTAAATAAAGAAATAAACATTTGTTGTACAAGTTTATCGTTTGTTACAGTGTCATTAGAAAAAAAATCAATAAAGTTAGACATTGAAACATGATTATACTTAAAATAAATATAAACTAAACAATAGAGTCCACATTGCGCACTGAAATAATTTTGAAGTATTTTATTATTAGAAATCCACTTTTTACAGTTGGTTTTTAAAAACATTTCATGATATCCTTCTGGTTTACGGCCAAACGAATCAAAATATTCTCCAAATCCGTAAATATCTACATATATAGCAACCCAATGTGATCCCGGTCTTGTATCAGGATCTAAATTTGAAATGAGATATACTGGCTTAGTAAAATACACAGGCATTTGATTCGCCGCAAACACATTGAACTGAATATTTTTATCTATTTGTTTTAAATAATTTTCTATCTCTTTTGTATCCATATCTTTGTAATAGCATGACCTAACAAAGAATGACTTAAACATTACAAATCTCCACTTATATTTGTCTTAACTATTATAATCTAAACTGACTTCTCGATTTTTATTGACTTCGATTACATTATCAAACTCTGCATAAACAATGCAATTAAGTGTTGTAGTTAGAGCTTTATCGAATCGAACTTCAAACCTTACACTACCCCGCTTTATAAGATTCCAATGAGAGTTTGGGTTAGCGGATAGATCTGGAGTTAAATCAAATGCATACAAGCAATAACCATGACTGTACTCTGCCTTGGAAATATCGTTACCTTCGTTCAGGAAATGAATTCCCGTTCCCGAAAACAAGGTATGATATGCACTTATATACGTATTATCATGAAAAGATGGAACCAACGTTTTCGATGGTATAGATTGACCGTCGACATATAAACCAAATAAGTTGAGACCATAGTTACCAAAATTAAACGGATTCACATTAAGAGCACCATTAAATGCAGCATTACTAACGAACCCAACAATACATCTTTTAGGTATTTGACCTAAAAATACATTGTCGAGCATTTTACCCTGGATTCCTGATGGGATAGTCAAAACCTTAACCTCGGCACGCGTAACTGGATATTTTGCATTAGTGGTTGCTAATACTTTTTCATGAGCAATTAATACTGAAGGATTGATACGAACTTTACGCATAATGAGACTAGCACTTGAAATATGGACTTTGAATTTTTTATCTACAGATGAACACATTAAATTAAAAGTATCTTTTGAACTAACTAGTTTTAAGCGCATTTCAACACCATTGATTAAAAACTTATCTTGATTGAAAATATCAGCATGTATGTGACCTATCATTTCAATAGTGTGGCTTTCCTTTGCCAGTTCTTCTCTTTGAACGTATCCTCGATTTGAAACATCACATGAATCCATGCTCGAAGCAGTGTCTTTGTACCAAAGTCCACAAGTAAGATGGCTTTCCTTAGCAGCTTTTCCATAATTGAGTAACGTTTCAATGTATGCGCGATATCCATAGGTATTATTTGGAGGAGACACTAACTTTTGATTAAGATAAATATCACACTGACTAAAAAGAGAATGCAACCAATTATTAACTGGAGCGACATGAATTCCTGCTAAAAGTTTGCTCGAATCACCATTCTGTATTTTAGCTTTTATATGAAGTAAGGTGTGGGACAAGTCAATGTAATCGTCTCCATTGCCCGGTACTAAAAACTCAATCGGTCCATCGTCAGTCAATGATGAAATGGGATTGTAATGTATCCATTGACCACTCTCAATACTCGTTTGCGTAGATGGTAGAGCAAATAAATCCAACTCTGATTTTACGCATTCACAGGAATGATGATGTAAAAACGCCATTTTTTAATTACGAGAAGTAATTTAAGAAAATATATCTTGAATATTTTGTCGTTTATTTCTTTTAGTACCGTTCCGTTTGGAAGGTTTTTTAGAAGTGATGATCTTCCTCTTTAGCTTTCTTATTTTATATCCAGATCCAGACATTATTGAATCTATTTTTTCATCAGCTTTCCTTTTCAAATTTGAAGTTGCCGTTTTCAAGCGTGATTTGACAGATTCACCCATTGGTTGAACATTTAACATATCAGATAGGAGACCTACACCTGCATTTAAAGCTTCTTTGCCTACAAATCTCGCACCATTTTTTAAAAGTGGAAGAACCGATCTGAACAAACCCCCCAAAAAGCTCCCTATACCATGACCTCGCTGATGTGGTGCTCCTTTGTAAATTACCCCCATACCAGAACCAGCTTGATGAGTATAATAATGTAAATATGGACAAGACATGATTGATATTTTCACTTGACTTTTTTAAAATGTACCTTTATACACGTAGTTCCAAACTGGAATGGTACTCTTTGACCTGTACTTGTTCTTATATCTATTTCTATAACGTCAAATTCCCTGCGCATAACAGGTACATAATGAGGGGACGAAAAGATATTTATTTTAGAAGCGCCATATACATATTTGGTGGGATCCAACGAAACAATTCTCAATAAAGGTGTCATGACATCACCCACTACTTGTGGTTCTACTATATCACAATATATTAAAAGTTGTGAAGGTAGACCCAAGTTTAGATTAGCGGGATATTTTCCGAAGTTATGTTTTATTAAATTAGTAAATGGTGCAAAACCTAACTGTACACTCAGTCTAGGGCTACATACCACAGATGTAACGTCGATTGCCCAACTACTCACTGTAACGAGTTTCGATAATGTATCATATCTAAGCTTAACTTTATCCTTTAATTTTTCATTAAAATCGATAACGAATTGATCCACACTGATATAGTTGGTTGGTGTCATGTATTCCAGATGCGTGAATAACTGCGATTTCTCGCCTTTAGACGTGACGTAAATAATATTTTCATTTTCTTCCAGATTAAACATACTACACGGGTAATGAAATTCCACAATAGCGACTTCCCATTCGCCTTCTAATTTCATAGTCTTCGGTAACTTGGTAAAAAAATTTGCTGTAGTGTTTTCAGCAAAGTATGTCATTGAACTGTTACTTAGCAAAGTGAGATAAAAGCTGTCTTCTCTCATATTTTATCAAGTTCTGATACAGAGATCCAACTATTAAACTTGTTGGGATAACCTCTCCACTTAACAAGAACCTCTTTTCTGTTTCCTGAGTTACGAGAACGCAGTATTTTATCTATTTTATAATGAGTAGTGGGGTTATAAATTACTTTTTGTAATTCATTCTCGTAAAATGTTCCTATAATGGGCTCATGCTGAAGATCTTTGAGTGTATAGACTAATTTAGGCATGTTATTTTTTATAGCTGTTATGATAAAAATTTCATCACTCCAATTAGTTTCATAGCCTTTTTGAAAAATATGCTTATGTCTAGTTATTCTTACATGATCACCAACTTCAAACTTATTTTTTTGTATAACATCCAATCTATATTTTTTATTTTTATTCTCATATAAATTATTCCAAACGTCCATGATGTTACTAGAACTAACTTCAAATGGACACATCTTAATGCTTGAATGGAAACTATGGTTATAAGAATAAAGCAAATCATCCAAAATATCAATATAAGTGTATGTATTTTTATGTGTAAAATAACGCCACATTTTACTTTTTAGAGTTCGTTGAAATCTCTCGACAATACTAGCCTTAATATCTGGGTTATTTGTAGTATAGTAGTTAACATTCTTAGTTTTAAAATATCGTGCAACATCCTTTGATACGAACTCTGTTCCTTTATCCGATTGTATGTGTGTGGGGGTCGCGTTAGCTTCAGTAAATATACTTTCAAACGCTTCCTTTATACTTTCTGAATTTTTCTTTTTTAACGGTCTAGCGAAAGCGTATTTACTAAAAACATCAATAACACAAAGTATATATTTAAAACCATCATTATATTGAGAATAAGTCCGCATATCACTCAAATCAGCTTGCCATAGTTCATTAAAGTTTGACAATATGTATCTATTTCGTTGAAATTTTCTATGTACCGGTTTATGTAGTGTATAAGTTTCCTGGGATTGCAACCAGTCCTTTACTTGTTTTTTGTTCATTTTACCTTTTAACGCTCGAGTTAACTTGTCAACACTGCTGTATCCCGCTGGATTCGATACGTCGTAATATATATCTTTAATGTCTAGTACGGATTCCATCTTTCCCAAATGTCTTTTCTCTTTCTCAGTTTATATGATGTTTTGATTTTTGGATTACTATCATCACTTGGTGTGAGATGTTGATGTCCTTTCAGAGAAAGATTATTAATATACTCAAGAGTTTGTGGATTACCAATACAAGTGAGAGGAACTCTTATATCTTTAATAGTTTCTGTAAACTTTTTCCATCCATTAGGTTTCGGGCGCTTTAAAGGCCTAAGAGTATAATTCACGAGATCAACAATGTTGCTGTCGTCTACAACTTCATTGTCGATGAACACCAACCCCTCCTCGTTCCAACGAATTTTATCTTTATTATTGAGAATAGTGTCTAATAATAATTCACTTCTTCTCCGATACGTCTTTGGAATGAATTTATTTATGTAAATAGGTGTATACAATGTTTCATTTGATACATCTCGTGCGTCCTTATCATTTACGGAGTTTTCGTTAACTGGTGCATCCTCGACTTTAATTGTCTTTTTATGAGGAGTCAAATCTTCTGAATATTTATGCTCACCTTCAACGGTCACGGGTAGTTTTATTGGTTTTCGATTTTCATTAGCGAAATGGAGATATCTTTGTAAGATTTGCATGTACAGTGACCATTTTTCGCGATCGTCCATTTTACTACTTAATATATTTTGCATTTCTTTATCTAATCTAGATAAATTACTTTCAGGCGTTGTGTCTCTTGATTTAAGTCTATCAATAACATCTTGTTCAATGAGAATCATTTTCTTAGTATTTTCCATTTTTTTTAAATTAAAATAATTGATCATAAAAATTTTTTTAATAATCCGCTCAACACAGCTCCTAGAATGATAGGCAGAAATGCTCCTCCTTTTTGAATGATAATTCTTTTTCTTATTTTATTTTTACCTTTACCTATTAGTTTTCTGAGAATATTTTTATGTTTTCTTAATTTTGATTTCTCGTTTTCTTTTAAAACCACTTTACCATTTAGGGTGTTATAAATGCATTCGCAAATACAATTTATTTCTTCCTCGTTACAAGCTTTTAATAAAGCTGTGCGGTATTTAGGTTTGAGAGTGTGTAACGATTTTAATAAATCCTTATGAGTTGTCACTCGTCCAGGCATTATATCCGACTGATAGCGTTTTTTAAAATAACTTAATATTTATATAATATTAGTTGAAAGAAAACAGTTCAATTTAACAATAGACGATCGTTTAACTCTTTCTGTTGGGGTTTTATCTTTGAAAGTTTCTTGAATATATTTACAAACCAGATCTATCTCTTTTTTACTAAGCGATTTTAGCAATATTTTACGATATTTTGGTTTGAAAGTTTGTAATGCACACCTCAACGATTTTTCATCTAACGTTGTGCTGTCTTCAACCATTATTTATCACTAACTATAATTGGTTGATGTATATTGTATTTAAGTCCCTTCTTTGGTACATAGACAACACATAGGTTTTTTATTGGATCGATTTTGGTTTTAAAGCGACAGAGATCATGTGTATTCTGCTTTAAGTCGATCATTAGATAACCATATGGTTCAATAGTAGCATCTTTATAAGCTTCTTCGACAAATTTACAATTATCTGGAAACACTTGACGTGCTAAGTAACGTATTTGTGTTCGATCTCGAGGATTTTTGAAGTAAATAATATAGCTTGTATTGAGAGATATATCTCGTTGTCCTCTACCTTGGTGAAACAAGTTCTGCGTAATATAAAACACACTTAAATTTCTGTGATGACTACCTTTAGTAAAAATGTCAACAATACGACCATCTGACTCTCTCATAAGATCATCAATTATAACTAATCGTGGCTGTATGCCGTCGAACATACTCATATCTGGTAACCCTTGAACATAAGATACATTTTCTAGGTTGTAGAGTGGCTGCATTTCGTCATAGCACCATAAAATTTGTGCAAAACTTGTATTACATATATCATTACAATATTTTAGAAAATTAGTAACAAAGTTTGATTTACCACAACCACTCGGACCTGCTACTATTGCAGTAAATGGATGAAGAAAGTGATACATTTTTGGAAGATTTTGATACGTGTGTTTTTGGAAGAGGTAGGAATCCAATTAAAAAAAACTCAACAAGTTCGTATTTTATATTATAATTACATATTTACATACTTAGGTACTATTGACGAAATAATAATAATACTTAGCAACTCTTAAACATAAAGTCATTTTAATAGTGTATGTTAGTTTATTCATCACTTTTATATGAATTTATTTTATAATGACCCCAAGCCAAAGTATCAGTACAGTTACTAATTAAAAATCGTTTAGTATCAGAATGCGATAAAGAAATTTTGTTAGCCTTTTGAGTAAAAATAACATGCTTTATTGATCTAAATCTGTACATTTCACATATTTGATTATTTTTCTTAAATAAAACGTTTTTGTAATTTCGCATATTAAACTTTTTTGTAGCGGACTTATTAACTCCCTTTGCTTTAGCTATAAATTTATTCTGTACGTTCATCGCATACATTTTTGACCTTAAACCGACAAATTCTGTGAAGATCTTACCATTATTTTCATCTTTGAAAAAACCAATCTTTTTTTTGTTTATCTGAGGGAAACCAAAAAGATTATCAAAAGGATAGTCAGAGGTATCAAAGTATTTGTTCAAGTCCGGTTTAATATCTTCATAGAAATCATCAGTAAAAATCTGATATATGAAGCTGTCAGTGTCGGTATACATCATTTTACAGCGTGAACCGTATTTATTTTTCATATAATTATAGTGAAAATCGTACATGAGCGTTTTGGATATGTCTAATATGCAAAGTCCTAGATAGATGGGTTTATTATAAAGTATTTTTGTTTTTTTAAGTTGAACGGCCACTAAGTTTTCTGAAAATATAGAAAGACTATGAAATTCAGGTCGTGCTACTAGATTTTGAGCACCTTGACATTTACCCCTATTTTCCCAATGAGTACAAAGTTTGACATCCACACGTTTTTCTACATTTTCCATAGTCTTTCCAAATATTGAATTATTCATTAATTTATAAAAATCTTTTTCAAAATCAGATGTTGCAGACATACGTAATTGTGTATTTAAATCTATGTATTTTTGTAACCATGGACTTTGACGAAATTTTAAAATCCTATGAACTTTTTTCAATTTCAATCCCATTTCTATGCACTGTATGAGGTTTCTGTAGTGAATAATGTATTTAGTTTTATCATATAAATTTGGAACTAATTTTGTTTCTCTGCTACCACCAATACATATATTTTCTGGACATAATGGAAAGTCTGAATGTGATTCATGCAAAGTTTGTGGATATTCTAAATCCACTTCAAGAATATAACCTATTTCAGAGTCAATTGGAACCTTAAAATTTGTGTCACAATTTACCCATTGAAATTCACCCGTAGGAAGATATTGAGACATAGCCCAGCCATACAAATTATTCGCATCTAAGTAAGTAAGGTAAGATATAGGAGTTGTCTCACTAAAATTGAACATATATTTATTATTAGCATGAGCATAACGGTTACTGCATTGAGAAATACCACCACGTATACCAGACTTTATGAAAGCAATTTTGTCAAAATCTGTCAATAGATCTAATGTTATTTTTGTGTGCTTCAACATTGCATCCCAACTTAGGCCAGGTGCAGTGTAATATTGTGCGGGATCTAAATCGTAAGTTTTGATACAAACGTTTCTAAAATTTTCAAAGATATCTGTTAGAAGTAACACGTCAGTTTTCAGGTATAAATCAGAATAATCAGCCATATTGCGACAATTAAAATGATGCCACACATCTTTAGCATGGTTATAATTTTCATTTGTAACATCGCTATTAGTTAGTATATTGTAAAACTGATCTTGTGTGGGAAGTGAAGTTAACTTTAATGACTCAAATGAGGTCATGTAATCATATGGATAAATGCCTTTGCGTTTTAAAAAATAAAAATCGTCAGGGTGCTGAAAATTTTTACGCAGCTCGATAAAATCCTCATCATTCAAATTATTTGATAAAGATTCCAAGCTGCATGATAAAAATTTAAAAGAGTCAATAAATCTTAACTCAAAATTTTGATTCTCGATTTTTAATATCTTTGAGAAGGAAATGTAACGTTCTTTATTCTGTGGTATAACTTTAATTTCACCTTCAGCAAAATTTAATGCGCGCACTACGAAATGAGCATCATAATTACTAAGATTATGCAAAATAATCGGTATAAATCGAGGGGTTTCTAACTTTTTACAACAAGCTTTATGACTAACACCTGTAAAGATTCCAGTATATTTATCAAAATTTAAGCTACTATCTAATTTCAGAGATTCTTTGCATATGTAACAAGTAGTTGCCAAAGAAATTCTTCTCTTAGCTTCATCTGTAAGCGGATGAGGATCAACTTTGACATAATACTCTTTAGATATATATTTTAAATCTTCATTCAAACTTTCCATAAACACTTTTGCACAATCACTACCTGTATAAGTTATATATTTGGAGAGGCTATCGTTATACGCACATTTGATATAATATCCAAAACTATACACATCATGTTTTTGAAAATTACTGGTATACGATAGAGATGGATTATTATCACACCCTTGTATTGGCTTTAAAAATGCTTCAAAATCTGCGTATATGACAAAAGGTACTCTTAGTTCACGTTCAAATTTGTTAAATGAAATTTTCGCCTTACTGATATCAGGTAAATCTGTTCTAACGTGATTACAATCAAATTGTCTATGAGAAATCAACTTATCATTTGTTTGAAAATAGAGCAAGCAGCCATCACAGATGTAGACTGCATGTTCATGTGAAGTTAATTGACGACTGACTAGTCTAGAAAGGTTTTTAATATAACAATAATGACCGTTGGAACCATTATCTAAATATAATAAATTTACATGAACTAATTTACGACATTTGGTAAAATGGAGAGGCCCAATTATCTTCGTACATTTATTATTAGATTTTTCTATTCCAAAAACGTTAATACTAATATTATTTAAGCGTTCAAATTTTATAATATCTTTTAGTCTTACTGGAAAAGCAATACCCTTGAAATTTAGCAAGTTTTGTTTAGATAAATATGAGAAAACTCTGTCTGCATTTCTATTCACAGGATATAAAGCGGATAGAACAGCCCATAGAAAACATTGATAATCATTGTTTTTAACATTAACTACTGCTCGTTTACGTTTGATATCTATCGGTAGGTCTATGTATGAAGATCCTTTTAATGGGTTGAATTTGTTAATGTTTAGATCGACATATCTCATTTCTTTAAGACTCCAACCACTATCTTTCTTTTCAAAATTACTTATTTTATTTGAAATTTCAGAACTTATATTTGAGTAAATATCATCAAATTCATCACCTAAACAGAACATGTAATTAAAAGTTTGAAAGTCAAAGGAGTTTTCTAAATTTTTCGTTGCCTGAACAAAATCCCCATTTAAAATAAAATTAACTTTAACTGTGGTATTTTCTTTCAAGACTTTTTCCAGTAATGTTTGAACAGTGCTTCGAATTGAACCAAGAAATGATTCAGGAGTTTTAAAGTCGGTATCAGTTGTAGGAGAGTTAGAGAATACTCTGTATGTTACTAATCTCTGACCGAACGCTTTTTCTATTAACTGAACATTATTTAAGTTCGGTATCAACGTGAAAACATTATTTTTATGCCTATTACTTTTAAGATGATTGGTAAAGTACCTTTTGTTAACAAATATTTCACAAGTTGGACATTTAATGCTATTTAAGTTTGCAGAACTTACAGATGGCTCTGTTTCTGGGTTCGGTGGTGAAGCTGTTGCCTTCCCAGGTGATGTAGACTTTTGGGCGTATAAACGCTTCCTTGAATATTGAGGATTTCCATGTTCTGTGGCATTTCTTTTAACTGCTTCTCCAAGTTGTCTCACTCCTGCTCCAAACTGATCCGTACTGGAATGAAGTAAACCAATAAATATATAAAATTCAAATAATATTCCGTGTTACGTATTAAGTTGATGTTAATAAATATTCAACTTACATAAACTATTTATTTTTCAGACTTTTGCATAAAATACAATAAGCTTCCATCGGGAATACTCCATCAATTTCATCATATACATCATCAAATACAGAACACGTTTGAAAATGTCCACTACAAGGAGTAAAATAGGGTTTTATATCAGGATCCTGCAACATCCACCCTGGAAGCCTATCACTGATATACCACAAACGTATGAATTTATGCATCTTATCGATCAAAAACTGTTTCGTAAATGAACTAATATCATCACTGGTTAAGAATTCCATAGTAACTTTTATATATTCACTGCTTACTCGTGACTAAATAAAACGTTCTAGATGTCCGTATATTTATATACAAAATCAACCCCTCCATAAAAGTCAAGTTTAAACAAGATAGATCACTCACATCTCGGCATGGTCCTTTTCAATTTTTTTACATAGGTGCAACAAGTTGTCTTCTAATTCAATTTCTTCACATATCGCGACCATTTCTTCGTCGTATACAGAGTTGTCAAGCTCAGCCATTGTGTTTCGTTGCGCTTAGTATGAACGCTTGTAGCGAATGACTGATCTCTTTATAATTTGTTTGCGAGGCGAGAACGGCAGTGGGGGTTGTATTTTTTTTAAAGGTTTTTGTAAGTAAAGTTATGTTATGGGTTTGATTTGTGATGAGTTAGAGAAAGTTCTATTGTTTCTTACTGTCTCTATCAATGAAATATTTTTTACAGTCTTCCTTGCAGGCGATCTGCTTTGTAATGTTGTATATTATATCTCGTGTGTTCTGATAATGTTTATCAGTATTGGATTGTATGTAGTACTTTAATCGCAAGTCTGCATGTTTCCAATAGTCTACAGGCGATACCTCTTTCAGATTCTTCATGTCATAAATTTCTATTTTCATGAGGTATGAAGCATTCGCTCCGTCATTATCATTGGATGAAATAAATGATACACCTCCATCACACGCTTGAGCCACACATGAAGACGGAATGGTTTTTTTCTTTTTCTTAGGCTTTTCAAAGAATATGTCGATATTGTTACCAGCTCTTTTCGTTGCGATTTTTTTATTTTTCAATATGCAAGAATTGCTTGCATTTTCGTCATCGCTTAAGTTAATAGGATAATAATAGTTTTTGACATTGAATTCATCGAGATTCGGTGAGATCTGAAAAAAAAATATTAGAAATAAGTAAATATAATCACTAGTGTCATCAAAATTATTCATATACAGTAAAAGTAAAAACCTTTCTTATTATTAAAATCTAATAAATTAATATTATTTTTATTGCGAATGAATCTATAGATTTTTGTGACCGTTATAGGTTAGGTTAGGTTAGAAACATAAGATTTTAATTATAAAAAATATTAATCTTACTATATAAGTATTAAATTATACTATATAATTACGTAATCTTACCTCCATGATTAATAATTGCCTGGTTACTGCCTTCACTTGAACACTACGTCAGTCTGGATACTAGCTGCGTGGTAATTAAATATCTTGTGATATACATGATGCATGTGATCCTTTTATATCTGCTTTTTGAGATCGTGTCTGAACGTGTCGCCACAAAATACAACGTTTAGGTTGGATAAAAGAATATTATAAAAAAGGAGCGGATGTTCGATGCCCATTATTTCCATTGATTTATTAAGGTCTATTATAATAAATTATGATATACATGATGCCATGTGATCCTTTTACATCTGCTTTTTGCGAGATCATGTCTAAGCTTGTCGCCACAGAATACAACGTTTAGGCTGGATAAAAGAATTTTATAAGGAAGAGGGCGGATTGTCGATGCCCATTATTTCCATTGATTTATTAGGGTCTATTATAATAAATTACTACGACCCTGTCTAATTTAAAATATTATTTTATGACACACTTTCTTTGAAATAGCAGCAAAAAGTCAAAGCGTTTCTTCGAAAAAATAAAACTTTTGAGTTATTTGTAAGAGACTTTTTTTTATTTATATTTTCATATTGAATTTATATCTGACACACATCCTATTCAATTATTATCAGTTTGATATCAAATTAATGATAATAAGAAAATTGAACGATTAATGTTATTTATTAAGAAAAATCTTAGATTGGAAACCTAATCAAGTTTGATAAAACCAAGCCAATGAGTTAGAATCGGTCATTAAATATCAGACATTCATACTGTAATTAGAATTCAGTTAATTTGATTAATTAATGTAGGAAAGGAAAGTCGTGGATCAAATGGAAAATCCAATTGGTCAAGGAGTCCGATAAGTTAATCTAATAAAATACGAGAAAAACTATTCGTTACGAGGGTAAGTAAGGAAATTCCTATTGCAACCCAGGATCCAATTGGAAAATCCGAAAAGACCTTTGACGGTCAATTGGAATTTAGTCTGATTGGAATCTGCTTTGGCGAGCTTTTTTTAGAATCCGCTAAGTTAGCCTATTTCAAGGTGCTGGGAGTGAGTTAGAACCGGCTATTCCCTACTACTCAGGTGACAGTTTATTCCATAGCCTTTCTGCTCGGGTTGTAAACGAGTTAAAGTTTATGTGATATACTATAACTGTGGTATAAGCTGTGGTAGCCCAGCGGTAACACCGTGCGCCTCTTTCGAGGAGGTCTAAGTTTCAAATTCCGGGCAGGCACCAATGAGTTTTCTAGTAAAACTTATGTCTCTAATTGATAATTGCAATTTATCACACGCCTGCCACACCTGCATATCTCTAGAGAATTTTGGGAATATGTGTAACCTACCAATCCACATTGGAGCAGCGTGGTAGGTCTCAGCTCCAATCCTTCTCTCCAAAAACGGAGAGAAGAGGCCTATGCCCAGCTGTGGGATAGTAACAGGCCGTTACTTACTATAACTTAGTACATTGTGATGAGGATATGATTGATGTATATTTATTTAATTTGGCGTATGCAAGTCCAGAATCTATAAGGTACCAGCTGCGCGCCGCGAGTAGTGAATTAATAACCATTTAGATTAGGATGGATATGTAGATTCACAACGAAAATAGAGTTAGTATTTCCTTGCATTAAATAATTAAAAATTGAGAGATAAGGAGATATTTACTTTAAAACTTAATTACTGAGTTACTTTAATGGACTAAAAAAATAAAACAATTTGACACGTACAAATGTACTGCTAATATTTGTCTGAAAAATCACCATCCTCCTGCCCTGCCCCACTCTAAGTGGAGTTGGCGCAACATGTTATTGACATGTTGTCACATGATTCGACTAGGTATTTTATGACCGGTCGCCTGCCTGACATTAACTATCTTTAGTCGCCTTTTATGACACCTCAGAACACAGAGAGGGCGGTCTATTCTACTCAGCCGGATACCACACGGCGGATCAACTTAACTTAGTCGCCTTTTACAACACCTCGGTAAGGAATGAGGGTGGTGTATGCTACTCAGCCGGATACCACACGGTGGCTATTTCGTAGATACAAACCTACTGTTCATATTTGTCTGTAAAATGTGCCGTTACTATTTTCTTTAAATAAGTTAGTAAAAAAATATTATTGAACGATAAGATATTTACGTTAAATTGAATGAGTTACTTTAATAAAAATAACATGAATAAGGAATGCTAGCATCATCACCGACCTCCGCGTCACACGCCACTGCTCTTGAATAGCCATCTCATATCTCTTTCCACTTGACTTCGACTCAAGCCACAGCGTTAACCGATGTGAATTTCTGGAAATTTCCGCGCTTTTATATGTCGGTGACAGCGTCAATATTTCCAAAGATAAAATAGAAAACGTGTAATAAAATT